>JAZHRO010000072.1:27022500-28227329 GCA_037157565.1 Thalassia testudinum | reverse complement strand
AACATATCTCTTACGAACTGTATCATAGCACCTGTAACCCTTTTGTGTCCTGGAGTATCCAAGGAAGACACATTTAGATGCCCAAGGAGAAAACTTATCTTGATTACCATATGCCTGGACAAAACAAGTACATCCAAAGACTCAATGGAAGAGAAAACGACTTGTTACAGTTTGGATGGATGACCTGGAATGGAATCTATCCTCCAAGAATTGAAGAGGGCACTTTATTAATCAAGTAGATAGCAGTATGGCATCCCCCCAGAATTGCTTAGGCACATTCATGTGGATCATCAAGGCCCTAGCAATATTTAGAAGATGTCGAAACTTGCGCTCTGCCACTCCATTTTACTGAGACGTGAGCACAAGAAGTCTGATGAATAATGCCCTCGGAGGAGAAGAGACTCTGAACGTCTTGCTGTATAAACTCTAAGGCATTATCACTGCGAAACACTTTAATTGTGCCGGAATACTGAGTCTGAACCTCAGACAGAAACTGCTGAATAACATGTGGTATCTCTGAGCGTGTCTTCATTTAGAAGACCCAAGTTAGGCAATTATGATCATCCACAAGAACAGTGTAGTACTGATGTCCTCCAGGAGTGGAAACTCTAAATGGTCCCCAAATATTGCAATGCACTAAGGAGAAAGGAAACACTCACTCCATCAACTCTCCGTGGGTAAGTACTTCTATGGTGCTTCCCAAGCTGGTAGCCCTTGCACTGCAAGATTAGGGAATTAGGCAACTTATGATACATCTTGTCACATCTTCAGTGATGGGTGTCCAAGTCTCCTATGCTGCAGCCAAGGATCAAAGGCTATGGTCACAGCTTCGGCAAACAGAGTAGGTGTCCCTAGGTAATAGAGACCATCTCGCTCTATACCCCCACCAATGATCTCTCCCATTTTTTGATCCTAAAATAGCAGTGATCCTCATCTAAGACCACCCCGGCATCTGTGGTCTTTGCAAATATGACTCACAGATAGGAGGTTCATTGAAAACTCTGGTGCACAATGAGCCTCTCTGATCACCATCTTCTGGGAAGTGCGCACGCTTCCAACAGTTGTAATTGGAGATGCGGCTCCATTAGCCACTCTAACATCACGGATTTCGCGTGGACTGACGGGATTCTCTAACCTCTTCATGTCTCTTGTAAGATGTAGGGAGGCATTGGAGTCAACAACCTAAACTCGTCCAGCCTTGATCTTCTTCCTTGATCCTCCTTGGGTTGCACATGCACACCCTTGTTGGACTGATATAGGGCCTCCAATTAGTCCAAGAACATCCATCTTGCACGAGAGGACACGTCGTGCTTAAGGTAAAAGCCTTCATCATCCATGACGAGAGGACTCATCACCATCCATATTGGGCGTGAGAGAAGACTCATCACGTCTCTCAGAAAGAGACCAACAGATGACCGGATGCGGCGCCAGATCAGTCTATCAACGAGGGGAGGAGTAGGCGAGCTAGGGGCAGCAATGTTGGCTTCGCCGACTAAGCCTACCAGCGGCGGTGGCCTCACTAGCAATGCTTTCTACTGCCAGTAGCGGCAACTTGGGGATCAGGGGTGACGGCGGCAGCGGCCTCGCTAGCAATGCTTTTTGCTGGCAGTAGCGGCAGCCTAGGGATCAGGGGCGACGATGTTGGGAGAGATCTCTCCCATGTTGCTGCTGCTTCCTTGATCCTTGATTCCTTCATTGAATCACCATCTAGTTGGTGATTCAATCATGTTTTAGGGTGGGTATTTGGTGGGATATTGGAGCACCAGCTCAGGACCGTTGCTCTGATACTATGTAAGATGAAAATAGACTTCATTATTCACCAAAGAAACCCTAGCCTCTCTTTTATATTAGAGAGGTTTGTGTAACTTACATAGTCAGCCAAAAAGATATAAAAATGACAAGTATGTCCCTAGTTTCAACAGTCTCTTTTGACCCGATAATCAAAAACTCTAATAATAGTTCATGACTGATCCTTTTGTGGAAGGGATTTATGTCAACGATACATCTCAAAGTGACACATAACGATGTATGCATTGTGGAAAGGATCTTTGGGGGAATGGGGAAATTTGCTTGTACACTTCAATTTGGTCTTACCTTCCTAAGATGAGATTGGACTTAAAGAGGTTTAAATGATGCGGAATATTGGATTCCCTAAGTACAATGAGGATTCACATTGTAGAATGCGAAGTGATGTCCTCTATGGGTTCAAATCAAGTTTCTTTGATCATATATGATGTGGACAAGGATTTAGATATTCACCTTTGGTATTGATTGCCTATGTCCAAGTCTAAATGAGTTGGGTTCTAGGATGATCCTTTGGATATCATAAGCATGATAATGGTTATTAACGTTGTAATATGGATTAGGTAAGTATTTTGATTTGCGAAATATTAAATTCCCAAAGAATGAATGCTTAATCCATCCCAAGGAATGATTCTTTGAGAGTTACTTGAACTCGATCAAGATGAGGTCACCTACTTGAATTTGCTTAGCTAATGTCCTATCCAAAGTGAGATTTAGGACAAATTGCAACATTCATGAACTTTACACATGACAATACTTGTCATCAACCCGATGAGAATTCCAAAAGGTGTAATTTTGACTTATGGATTGCCAGATTATGTAATAATGAATGGCCAACTGGGATTTAATTCAAGGTAATGCATGACAGGAATGTTGCAAAACTTGTCCAAATCAAGATATGCAAATTAATGGTTGGGCCCATAATATATCCAAATCAGTTGGAAATAAAATCAATTATTAGTTTCAATGGTCAATGGATTTGGAAATGCTCCTATTTTTATACGAGAATTTTCAAAAAGTATTCAACTTGTGGGATATTGGATTTCATGAGATAGATACTAATGAGAATCAGGCTAAAAAAATAAGGAATCTTGTGAGGTTACTAGAACCCGTCCAAAATCCTAAGCCAAATCTGAAAAGAATCAATTCTAGCAGATATGCTCAACTACTTGAAAATGTTTCAAGATAGTAAAATCCACTCATGAAATTTTGGATCGCATGACTCAAATGCGTTGGAGAATGATCCAACTTCATATGATGAAGCATTGAGGATCATAACATGAGAGATTGGGTAAAGTCTATAGACTTGAATCCAATCATAATCCAAATAGGCAAGTAGACTTAAATAATTTGTAAAGTATTATAGATGCATTTAATGATGCCTTGACTTATGTGACAAACAGTGGGAGCATATTAATTGTACTATATGTAGATAATTGTTATGCTCATAAGATGAGACAACAATATCCAAAATATGGAATTTGAAAGTTTAATTAGAAAATATTTTTAATGATCAACTTAAAGATTTCTGAAATAAGAAGTGCTTAGTAGATTTTCATACAATGAAAGTAAATGTGCGTGTTTTCAGATATTTCATTATGAAGATGTCAGCACGAGGGATTGAGAGAAAAAACAAGATGTGCATGTGATGCATATAAATCAAGCATAATTCCAAATAGTGATGCCTAATGTTGTAGGAGGATAAAATGTTATCAACCTACATGATACTCTAAATAAAATGTTGTCCCTAACATTTCTTATGAAAGGAATGAAATGATAAAAAAGTGATATCAATAAGTTAAGACGCACTAATTCAATCAATCTCAATAAGTTGAGATGTGACCACTGTAGTTTGATGTGGACATCCACTTAGGAATCACTTATATTTGGTGTGGTGTAGTATTTGCTTTGGAAGCATATACTCCACAATATAGATGTTGAAGTGAAATATGTTGCATTTTATGAAGCTATCGCATGAATGATGTGGATACGTAAGGCCTTTGGAAAGACTTAACATAATTTCTTCTATTGAAACTCCCATTGTTGGGATGACAATAAAAACATTACCCTCGTTGAGAAATAATTTCTCAGGATAAAGAGCATATTTGTAGAGAGAAGTCCTCATTCATAAACTTGTTGCCATATATGATAAAGTAGTTATTATATGCAATACTTCAACCTACAGTTTGACACTTAAGTCGATCAAGGCTTTATAGTAAAGTGCTTGAGTGTCAAGCTGGCATCATGAGTTGGAGAGAGAGTTCAGGATTGGCTCTTTGGACAAGTAGGAGTCTATTGGAGTTATGCATCCCAAGTAAGCCAACTTGAGTAGAATCACTCAATCGGTGATTCATATTTGAATGTCAAATCATGTGGATACACCAATACGGTTAGTTGGGTACCTAAGTACAAGTGGGAGAATGTACTACAGCCATGTTGGGTATACCAATGACGGGTATCGAAGATCCAAATAATTTGGATTGAGGATTTCGATAAATCATCAAGAACCATTACGATATTTAATTGTTATCTCCAATTTAAGAAAAGTTGATAATTTTCGTGAGAGATTATTGCTTAATTAATGCCCTTGATGCACATTCTTTGCATAAGAATGAAGATTTGAGGTTGTCACGCAAGTTGGGTCAAAGAATTGACTCAACTAAAGGGAGATGCGAAAGCCATTCTCTTATCACTATCATAGAGAAAATGTATCCTTTAACTTGAGATAGATATATCTTTGTATTTGAATGGTAGACCGATAATTGATGCACCTACTTTGGTGTTGAGATTGGAAAAATTGGTGTGAGCGTAAGAAACATATGATCTCTAGAAGTGATCACACACACGTATTATCACAACTATACGTAGTGGATCAGGAGACATGGACTCGTTTCGCGTAAATTGGGATGTATGAAATTCCTTGCATGGTCATACATGTCTTGATTAGATCCACATATGAAAGAGGAAAAGATAGTCCTTTGGGAAAGAAGTTGGTCTTTGTTTTCGTCTCAATGATATAAAAACATAAAAATATGTAACCCATGATATGATAGATAGTGAATGTAGGATTTAATACTAGGGGTTACGTAGGTCTTCTAGTGTGAAAGATTTATAGGTATTTAGAAACTTGAGAAAGGTGTAGTGTCGTAAATCTTGATTCCTAAACCCTTCATTAGTAGTGCGATAAAATCAATAATGATTTTGATTGGTTCTTGATTGAATACAAATCAAGTACTATTTAAAGAGTTAAATTGGTATTTGATTTAGCATTTAATTAAACCGAATATGATTTGGTATGAATCCAAAGGGTTTCGATGGAAATAAATGCCTTTTGGTACTTAAACCCAATTGCCCAAATTAATTAAAGAGCAAATGGTGTAAAATTCAATTAGGATTAATCCTTAACCATTGGATTTGATTCAGTAGTCACTCATATTAGGAGTAGATGGATTCCTTATAAATATCTCCAAATAGTTTAGTGGAAATTTTAATCTATGCCTAATTGTGTGTTAATCCCCTCCATTGTCACGAAGAGAAAGAGAGGAGAAAAGAGAGCCTCCGCAGTAGTTCTTCTGATTCCCTTAAACTTAGATGTCTAGGGCTCTTGCAAGACATCTAGGAATTTCAGAGGACATCTAGGATTACCTAGAGATGTCCAGGCTCTCTTCTTTATGGATGTCCTGTCCCTTCATCAGACATCTAGGAGTTCTGGACGTCATCCATTGACTATGATGGACGTCCAGAAATCGATGGCCTTGTGATTGGCAACCTGTATTGATCCTTTGGAAGAGGGAGCAAACATTGCCTCGGGGTGAGCTTGTGTAGGTGGCTTATTCAATGGCTTCTCGGCTTGGGGTGGGAGGGGATTCTAGTGCTTCAATATGCATGTGATACTTTATTTTTTTGTAGAGGGTTCGATGGTTGAGGTGAGAAGGTTGCATTTGCTATTAGAAATGTTTGGTGAGGCCTTTGGACTGCATATCAACTTCTCAAAATCTACTTTTGTGTCGATCCACATGTCTCTAATGGAGGCACAAGAGTGTGGGGTTGCCTTACGCACTCTAGTAGGATCTTCGTTGATATCCTACCTCGGTTTGCCGTTGGTGGTTGAGGGGATTTTTGTTCAGGATTGGTCCACTCTCACTGCAAGAATGGAAGGAAGATTGTTAGGTTGGGCATCAAGGGTGCTCTCCCTAGGTGGCAAGCTTACTTTTCTGAAGGTGGTCCTTTCCTCCATGTCATCCTACTTATATGTTCTAAAAGTACCTAGGAAGATTGAGAAAAGGATTTTTAGGTTGATGGGGGATTTCTTTTGGATTAACTATGGATCCACGGGGAAAGGTGCTAGATTGGTGGCTTGGAATGACATATGTAAGCCTATAAAGGAGGGTGGATTGGGAGTTAGAGATGTTGGCACCATGAATGACATTCATTGCTAAATGGGTCAACAGGTTTGTACAACGCAGATAGGACTTACCTGGTGTTACGAACGGGCGCTTCAGACGTCTTTTAAGACGTCTGGAAGGTGGCCCAGACGTCGTACCAGACGTCTGGAATTACTTACAAACGTCGGACAAGACGTCTGGGATAATTTTCAGACGTCTGGAAATCGGTTATTTTGGTACGCTACTATTCGTCTGCGCGCCTGAGCGCGCAGACTTGCGTTTTCTCTCTCTCTCTCCCTCTTTTTCCCTCTCTCATGCGGCTGCAGACGCCTCTGCTGCGTTCTCTCTCCTCCTCGCGCGGCCTTAAAAGGGCCACGCCTCTCCCTCACTCCCGTCACCTTCGCCTCCTCCTTTAGCCAGTGTGCGAGAGCGAGCGCGAGGGTGCAGCGGCAGCGACAACCGCGGTGAGCGTGGGAGAGGCGCTCGGCCGTGAGGGTGAGCTCGCCGGGGCTGCTAGGGCCGGCCGGCGAGGGGCGCAGCGGGTGCGGAGCGACGTGGTCGGACTGCTGTGGCTCGAGCAGCAGGCGGAGCACTCGCAGCGCGGTCGGGCGTCGCGAGCGGAGGGCGAGTGGCGCCCTGGTTCTGGAAAATTTTCCAGAATTAGACGTCTGTGCTTCTAGACAGACGACTGGAACGACGTCTGGAAAACTGTCTAGACGTCTGAAAGGTGAGTTTTTCCGTCTTCTTCCTTCCCTTCGATTGACCGTACTAAGAGAGAGGAAATGGGTACGCGCAGGGTCGGAGATTCGCATCCAACGCGAATCAGACGTCTGGCTGCAGTGCCGGACGGCGGGAACGACTTCCAGACGTCCTGGGTGACCATCGGACGTCTGGGAACTAGGCCAGACGCCTCCGCAGGCTTCTGGACGTCTGAGAGCCCACACAGAGCGAGGTAATTCCCTGATCCACTTTTTAAGACGTCTGGAAGAAGTTCCAGATGTCTGATTTTGCACTGTTTCGTCGTTTTCGACCCGTTTCGGGTCTGTTCGGGCTCCGTTTTCCGCGTTTCAAGTTGCGTTCTTTTCGGAATTATATCCTCTACCTGTCTACAGTAGCTGTATACTGTTTTGAGAAGTTCCTTGCGTTTGATCCTTGTGATAGGACCCCGTTCCGTTGCAGTCTCGAGGGTTGCGGAGGCACGCGGGATTCCTGACCACGCCCCTAGTTCACTTGTTGTAACTGGTAGAGTGGCTTTAAGTATAATCTGTTAAATTATGAAACCATAAATAGAACCTAGGACATTGCATGAATCCTAGGAATGAGAAATATATTGAATGGTAGATTCTTAGGGTGTTGCATGAATCCTAGGGCTGGAAAACTAGATTGTATGATAGATCCTAGGATATGGCATGAATCCTAGGACGGGAAAACTAGTGGAATGTATGAATACTGCAGTCTTGGAAAATGTGGAAAGGAAATAATAGCTGCCTGTGAATTGAATTAACAGCTGTCTGTTATGAATAAATGAACATGATTAAGAATATGGGATGTATGAACGTGAAACTGGAATGGTGAAACTGGAATGTTCTGAGTTAAAGAGCTGGAACCCTACGGGGAATTAGGAGTAGAACTCCTGGAAAGTGAATGGAATAGAATTGGGGAAGTGAGCTGGCCCTTGAGTACGGAGTACCAAGGAGAGCGACTGTCCCCCTGTTTAGTGCAGAGCGGAGCCAGCCGCCCCAGGGACCCGGGGTTAGGACTGGCCACTTTGTACCGACTTACTGGCCCTCGTGTACGTAGTACCGAGGAGAGCTACTAGTGTAGGGAGGTACTAGCTACCCCACGGGCCCCGGGGTTCTGCTAGCCTCCCACACCGACTGTTAGGCCCACTGGGGCAAACCAGGGTAGTCAGGCGAGGGTGCGCAGACTGTGGAGGGGCAAGGCCCCTGTTTGGTTACTGTGGAGGGGTTGGACCCCTGTTACTGAGAGGGCTCTGCCCTGTACTGGTTCCGTGCTGTGCTTTGGGCGCACCCGTTAACGGAAACGACTGACCGCGTGCTAGTGCGGGTTAGCTACCCGTGCGTTTACCGCGCGTGCCGTAGTCACCGTTACGTCTGTCAGTGACCTTGGGGTGGTTGACTAAGAGTAGGATCACCACGGGGGACTCTCCCGGCCAGGAGAGCACCACGTGCTACTTCTACTGTTCGGAAAAGACTGCAATCAAGATCGTTCCCACGAGAAACATTCGAGATCAAGTGAAGGATCTGAGAAATAGATAAATTGTGAAACAATAGAAAGACGTAAATAAAGGAAGAAAGAAAATTAAACAGCTACTGTACACTTTACTGTTTCTTTAGTTTAGCAGCCACTCTACTCAGCGTTTTGCTGACGTGTTACACTTGTTACCTTTCAGGACCAGGTGTTGAGTAGCCAGGGTCAGCGGCTGCAGAGGACGCTGGGCCGAGTAGGGTCCAGTAGAGTTACCACTGTTCTCTTGCACCTCTTTTTGTTCCGTTATAGTGAGTAGTTCTTGTTTCCGCTGTACTTTTCTTTACCTGCAGTTCATATTATGTTATGAATGTTGTTCTACTGTTGTGGTGGTATATACTGTAGTGGTTTCTTTCCTTACTGCTGTATTTCCTTACTGTTAGTTATATTCATGCTGAATGTGGGTTATTTTACTGCTCTTTTGGTTACTTCCTCGTTGGACGACTAGGTCTTGGGATTAGTCGAGTCGGTCCGGTTCTCGTGTCTCATAGGAACTTGGGAATCAGGTCGTTACACCTGGATAGGTGTTGTTGATGTGGTATGGGTCTTCTTAGTTGGGAACAAATGGCTTTGCCTTCAACTGGAACTTTCCATTTTTGTAGGGCCTGGTGGAGGTGATCCCTAAGGTTAGGAGATTTTTTTCCCCTTCTGTTGGCACTGGTGATGTATTTGGATTCTGGAAGGATGATTGGATGGAGGATGGGTCACTTTGTGACTGCTTTCCTAGGTTGTTTGCTTTGGCCACTAATAAGAAGGTGATGGTGGAGGATTGTTGTGGTGGATTGTGGTGCCCTATGTTTGTAGGGAATTTCTTAGATCAGAGGGTGGATGATTTACGAATGATGCTGCACGAGTCACATGGGTATGGGCTTGAAGGGGGGATTGATTCCTTCCTTTGGGATGGATGAGATTTCACCATTTGGGAGGCTTATCACAGATTGAAGGACATTGGTTAGGTAATGGAGGTTGATCTTTAGAGGGATTGTAGGCTTACATGGACGGCAAATTGCATCTGAAGATTAAAATCTTTGCTTGGTTGTTGCGAAGAGGTAGCTTGTTGATTAGAGTTTTGAGATGTAGATGGGTGTTGGATGCAGAGAAGGAATGCCCTCTATGCTATGTGAGTGAGGAAGACATTGATCACTTGTTCTTCTAGTTTGGACTTATCCTTGCGGATTTGGAGGCAGTTTGATTTTAGGTAGATTGAGCACACGAGTTTGTGCCAATCCTGGAGTTCTTTCAAATCGGGAAATAGGAATGTGGGCCAAAATACTTTCAGATCTAAGAAAGAGAGCCAAAGTGCTGCTGGTGCTATGGGCCATATGGTTTGGGATAAATGGGACTATCTTCAAGAGGTAATATCTTTACTTTGAAAATTTTGTTGCTAGTGTTTCTTGTTTTGCCCGCTTATGGGATAACTTGATATAATTCTTTAGTGATAGATGCCTTTTTAATTAATTGATTTTGGCTGGTTATCATTTGGATAACCACCCTTTTACTTTTCCAAAAAAAAAAAACACTTGGGGTGTTGTGCTATGTGACCCCTCGAGTATACCTCGATTTCATAATGGAAAGATACTTGATATTTCCATGTGATTCTGGTTATCTAAGTCGTCGTTTTCTCGATTTTCATTATTCGGCTTTTCGAACATTGAGCCAGCTATCAATTCAAAGAAAAATTTTAAACAACCTATTTCACGCTTTGACGATGCCACTAGAGTCAAACTATTCGATTGCCCTAACAGTCACATGGCCTCTGACCAAGAAAATCTGCCAATGATCAAGTGCCATCAGGAAGAGTTGATGAAGAGCATGGGAAGATTGGATTTGCCTAGAATTGTGACAATGAACTTGCTTATATGATTAAGGCACAAAACCTTTCAGGAGAAGCACGAAATCATAGGCATCCACATGCTTGTATTATGTTCATAATGCATGGAAAGATCATGATCTCCTCAGGGCATCGTGTAAAAAAATTGAGCATGAACTTCGTAACATCCTCTCCTGTGCCCTCTCGTGGTTGCCTGCAGATTCTTTTTCCGCCAGCTACCCAGCATGCCAATCTTGTGCAAGGCTCGAAGGGCACATTCGATAAACAGATTACTTATAGGGGCAAGTTAAATACCTGGATGGTATATGTGAAAAGGTCTTTACATATAGGTTTGCAAACTTTGACTCCTATTTCAGTATGGTCCCTGAACTACGAAATTTGCCAATATGCTTCCTAAACTTCAAAGAGCATTGTTCTCTCATTTACCTTCCGCAATTGTTGAGGATGAATAATTCTACAAGATTTCCATTTGGGGATTGTTTTTATTATCTCGATCCTTTTGCTTTATTGCTTGTCTTGACATTATATTACCTCAATCCGTTGCTATCTAAAAGATTAGAGAATATAGAGGGGAAAATTGGGTTCTTTTAAAGGATACTAGTTTTGAGCCCGCCTCTTGGTGCGGGAGTACAAAGGTCAGCAGCAAACAAAAATAAAAAAATGCCACACAGCTTGCCCACACCACAACAAACAAAAGTTAAAAAAAAAAAAGAATAGTTCAGTGAATGTCGTGCCACTTTCCCGCAGCAAACAAAAGTTTCAAGAAAAGAAATAAATAAACACTTGGTGTGTTTTGATTTTCCATTGATGTCAATTGGTGTATTTTAGTTTTCCATGTATTTTGATTTTTTACTGATGTCAATCGATATATTTTGATTTTTTATGTGAAATCAAAATACATCAATTAAAAATCTTCAATTAATGTATGTTGATCATGCCTTCCCACAACAAATGAAGTTAAAATTTCGATTGGAAAAAAAAACAATGATCGGAAATCAGAACACACCGCACATTGTAAAATTTATTATCCGATGTATTTTGATTTCCAATCGGTGTCTTAAATTGTATTTATACTACCGTGTTTCATATATGTACTATTTTATACGCTTATAAAAGTGTACTCAATATTGTTCTCTAATGGAAGAGCATTAGATGAGGAGGCTAATGGCGGAGATGGAATTCGAATTGGACGTATGCGCTAAACAGTGTGCAAGAAAAATGAAATAAGAGGAAAAAAAGAAAGAATTGGAGAGAGAGAGAGAGAGAGAGAGAGAGAGAGAGGCTGAATGAAAAAATAAAAAATAAAGCAACAATGCACAACAAATGTGCACATAATGGGGGCACAGCTAGTTATACTTATTAAAGATTGTTTCTAATAGGTTGGCATAATTTTTATTTTCCTCTCAAGGGAGGGATGATGACATTGATACTCTTGAAGCAAATTCAGAAATCATGTTGGTACATTTTAAATTCAGGGACATTCAAACCATAGATAAAGTCTTGGCAGCTTTATGTATATTACCTTTTTAATTTTTGGAAACATGCTAGATATATCTTGTCTTTAGCTACCTAAGCAAATAGAACATATCCAAAAGTGTTAGTGTGAAGTTGCACACATATTTTTTGTGCATAAATATTATGCTCATGGTTTTCTGCTGTAGAAAAAATTGGGAATCAATTCACCGTATTTACTTTAATCCATCAACTTTATTGACTCAATTATTAACGCTTTGTTTTTTTTGGTACCAGAAAGGGGGAAGTTTCTTCTTGCAGCTCGCAAGATAAGGCGCCCAACATACGCTGAATATATAATATCAATGTCAGCCAAAGACTTCTCTTGCAACAGTTTGTGCTACATGGGGAAGCTGAGGTAAATGCCTATTACATGTGATCTTTTGCTAGCAGACTTATCATGATAGGCAATGGGTTATTTTTAGTCTTCAC
Source organism: Thalassia testudinum (assembly GCA_037157565.1). Lineage (NCBI taxonomy): Eukaryota > Viridiplantae > Streptophyta > Magnoliopsida > Alismatales > Hydrocharitaceae > Thalassia > Thalassia testudinum. Next base: position 28,215,098 of record JAZHRO010000072.1, on the reverse strand, counting down.
CAGGATTTAAAAACTTGGTCATCCTTTGGCTGATTCGGCTAGCCTATGTTGAGTTTCCATGCCCTGCGTTTGAGATTATTAGGATGGGATCTGGCAGGAATGGCTTGGTTCAATTCTGATCTGGCCTCTGGAGCCTTGACCTATTGTTTCCTGCTTGTTAATGGATCCCTCATTACACTTATTTCATGGATGGTTACACTATCCCTTTTGTCATTACTAGCTATCATCCAACAGTTTCTTTTTTGTGTTTTTTTTTTTTGAAAGGAAGCTATCATCTAAACGTGGGTCTTATTGTCTCTTTTTCTTTTTGTGAAAATCTGTCTCCACCTGCTTGCCGTTTGGGACATTCAAATCCAACAAACCTGCCTCATTGATTTTGCTACATTTCATCTTTCCTGTGCTATTTCTGCATTTTCCTGTAAGCATTGCTTTTTGCATGCCTGCAATCTGAGCATTTCAGGATACCAATGCTCTTTAGAAAAGGGTAATTTTTACTCAATAATTTAACAGCTATACAGCCAATATTTACAAGAGGATTAGGCTCTCCTCTACGACCACTCTACTCAAGCAAAAGATCAAGTACAATTGCATTACACAACTCATCTTTCGATTAGATACGATAGTTACGTTCCCTCCACAAATACCATGCTACTGCACCTAATGCTCAACCTGCATGGGATCTATGGCGCGGTTACATCTGGGCCAACTCCAGGACTTGGGTGATAGACTCGGCCATGCAGTTCTAAAACTGTAGTCTATGTAGAACCCCGCCCAGGACTTGCATGCTCACCTTGCACCTAAAGAAGAGGTGGGTGATATCCTCCTCCCAAGCACTGCACAATCCACATGTACCGTCATCGAGCACGCCCAATGCATGCAGCTGCTCTTCGTCAATAGCCTATCATGAAATGCTAGTAGGGTGCATGACGACCACTTTGGCACATCCCTCTTCCCCCAAATGGGCTTGAACTCTCCACGTGGCAACTTCTTGTATCTCACCGTGTCCGGTAGACTACCATCTAGCCACCTCCAAGTCTCCCTCCCACTCCCATCCATTGTTAAGTAGAGGTTGGTATATGTTTGGCGGTGGGGAAGGATGTGTCTTCGTGTCCTTGAGCTCCTTCAATCTCCTTCAGTCGTAAGGATTTCTTCCATTTTGTAACACTATCTCATCCAAATCAAACAAATCCCTTCTTGTGTGTCCATGAGCCAACAAACTCTCCCTATCCATATTGAGTAGATGTTTTAGCCCTAGCCCCCCTTCTTCCTTGGTAGGTAAACATCTCTCCATCTCACAAGATGGCTCTTCTTTTCCCATTGGTACCTCTCTTCCAGTTACATGATCCTCTTTACCATGGATTTCAAGATAACGGTGGAATTTATCCAAAAGGCCACCATACCCTCCGCAACCCATTTTAGTAATTGGACTCACCCCATTTGGGAAAGCCTTCATGCTCCAAGACCCCTTATTGTCGACCACCTTATCCACGAGAGTTTGGTAGGATCCACATTTCCCCATCCTAATGTGTAGGGGTGTTCCCAGGTACCTCATCAGAAACCTCCCTTTGAGCATACCTATGACCGTGCAAATCTCCATCTTTGTTCTCACACCCCTTGAGATGTAAATTCTCCTTTTACTTGCGTTGAGGCATCGTCCTACAAGGGAGCCAAACACATCCAGCGCCTTCCTAATCGTTGTTTCCGACGTTTTATTTGCCATTCCAAATACAAGCACTCTATTTGCAAAAAGGTGAGACAAAGTTCGTGTCACCAACTCTTGGGATCTTCAACTTCCCCTTTTCAACTTGTACTTGCAAAATCAAAGATAGTGTGTTCATCCCAATGGTAAAGAGTAGCAGCAACAAGGGATCCCCCTATCGAAGTCCTCTCATCATTCTAATCAACCCAACTGGCATCCCATTAAGCAAAGAAGTAATGGATGGCCTCTCCATGCACTCTCGTATCCACTGTATACAATCCCTGTGGAAACCCATGCATTCCATTACTCTATAAATGTAACTCCTGCTCACCGTGTTATGCTTTAGATATGTCGGCCTGTATGCATAATCTTCTCACCCCTCCCTTGTGGAAATCCCTCATAAATTCCACCACTAGAAGCGATCAGTTAATCAGGCAATGACCCTTAATGAATGCTCCTTAGGCTGTTTCAATCAACCTCAGCATGACCTCTCCAAGCCTCTTTCCAAGAAGTTTAGATGTTACCTTATACAACTTATTGCAACACGCAATCAGGCACAAGTTGGAGATGGAACCCATGCAGTCAGTCTTGGGTATTGGTGTGAGAGGTGTTATTTACCTCGTCTGCCATGCCTCCTCCTGCTAGGAAGAATCCCACTACTTCCTGAACACCTTTCACTATAATGCTCCAGCATTTTTGAAAAAAAATCGCGTTAAACCCATCTGATCCAGAGGCCTTGTCCACACCTATGGACCACACTGCTGCCTTAACTTCTTCCATTGTCGCTGACCACGTAAGGAATTTGTTCTTATCTACCATGACTATTTTCCTTATTGGAATGGGGGTCCTCGCACCCTCTTCCTCCTGCTCAAGGACAGCCGTGGACAAGGATGTGAAATGCTGCATCCCCTCCCCCCGAATATCCTCAGCTTCATCTACTATTGTGTCATCATCCCTGATACTCTTGTTAGCGCATTCTTGTTTTGGTGCACCTGGGTCACCATTGCAAAGAACCTCAAGCCCCTATCTCCTTCCTTCAGCCAAAGAATTCCTGCTCCTCTGTCTCCACTACCACTCCTCTTCCTTTAATAATTGATCGATCTCAGCTTTTCTCGCTTTCTCCTCCTCCTGCAGCAAGGTGTTATTGTGGTTGACTGCCAGAGCCATGGTAGTACTTTGTAGCTTTTCCCATAGTTTTGCAATTTTCAGGGGCACTCTCGATCATCCTTTGCCCATCTCTTCAGCCTCTTCTTCACTTACTGTGGCTGTCCGTCTCTTTAGAGATTTTGTTTTGCATAATATGTTATATTGGCATCAGCTCATTTGGTTTCAGGGAGAGGTTCCTTTTCTGCAGACCTTTTCAATAAGGTCCCATTATTTTTTACGTGTTTAACACAATGGGCCTTTATAATTAGGTAGAACAAGGGTAGCACTTGGATCATGTTCTCTCTCTTTTGAATCTCACTCTTAAGATAACTAACCATCATATTATACCACCATGCCCTTTTTTCCAGATCTAATTTTCTGGGTACCAAGTTTGCCATTTACGACAGCCGACCTCCATACAAGGGTGCTGTGGCTTCTGGTGGGCACCCAAGCCGCAGATTTTACAGAAAGAAAATTTCACCCAAGGTTCCGTCTGGAAGCTATGGCATAGCTCATGTTTCATATGAGCTGAACATGCTTGGAACTAGAGGGCCCCGGCGCATGCGCTGTGCAATGTACTCTATACCAGCCTCTGCACTGGAGCCCAATGGAAGTGTTCCACCATATTATGACCCGCTGGACTCTCTAGAAGATAAATTATCATGTATGACCCTTTCTCATCCACTGGAAAATGTTCTTGGAGGTTCAAAACTGAGTGAATCGAGTAGAATATCTTCAAGTTCTAGGTTCTCTTTGAGCACGAGATTTACTTCGAGCACGAGGTTCACAACGAGCGATCGATTTACTCCGAGCTCCAGGTTCACTGAAGTTTTGATCAACATGGGTGGCAAGGATGGGCCTCTCATTCTCAAGAACAAGCCTCCAAGGTGGCACGAGCAATTGCAGTGCTGGTGCCTCAATTTCCGTGGACGTGTCACTATTGCTTCTGTGAAAAATTTCCAGCTCATTGCAGCATTCAGTGAATCATTGGACAACAATGCTGCGACTGCTGGTGCTGGAACTTCTCAGTCAGGATCAAGTGACCGTGACAAGATCATATTACAATTTGGTAAGATTGGGAAGGACCTGTTTACGATGGATTACCGATACCCTCTGTCTGCATTCCAGGCATTTGCTATTTGCTTGAGCAGCTTCGATAGCAAGTTGGCGTGTGAATGAGAAGCTGGCTAATCACAGTGGCAACAAGCAGCAGCGGGCAACAATTACTCTGTTGTTTTCATGTATCTTGTGTATAATTGGAAAGGCTTGGTGTTGTAGGTGTTGTAGCAAAGCAGGCTTCTTGTAGAAGCCGGATGATTGGATTAGATGAGTGTAGTGTTACAATCAAAACAGGCAGCTTAAGTTACTGTGACATGTTGGTCTCTGACCTCCGTTCATATCAGGTAGATGAGACGTGCTTTCTTTGTGCTCCAGAATCAGAGGTTTACGTTATGTAGTTCATCTCCATATTTATAAAGTTAATCTTCACGCTTTGGATTGCAATCCTTTTCCAGCATTTTGCATGCCCTAGCTTCAAAATTCGGACCCGGTTTATATTTACAATGGGAGATATGCACTTGCCCTAGGAAGTTTACAAACCTAAAGCTACAAGTATATTTCAGAAATGAGCATAGTTAAAATCAGTACCATGAGATTTACACTTGTCTCTTATGATCTCATAAAAAGAAAAATGCTGAAGTACGTAATTGTTCTTTCAGAAATGTAAACTATCTGGTTTCTATGAGTGTAGCTCTAGTTCGCAAGATCTTCCTTTTTGTCCTATATATCTGAATCTGACGCATTTTAAGTATACTGAACTCTCTTTGTGACATCTCCACAGTTGGAAGGAAGAATCGTCTCCATTATGCTTTGCCACACAAAAAAAGTGCATTAAATGTCTGTGATTGAGAAAGGTCTGAGATATGAAGATAGGTGGTAAGTCATTTCATGTTCGGATCAGCAAAATTCATCAGGTAATTATGCTGGAAGGGCATAATTATGAACTAGAATTTGTAGTGAATCAGATAACGTTGAGGTACAAAACTAGTTGGGTTGAGTAGGTTGTTGGGTAATAGGTAGGCTTTGTTAGAGATACAAAACTAGCTGAGTTAAACTCCTCGTCGAGTGCCAAGTAGGCTTTGTTAGAGATATGAGTACGGCACCAAAGGTAACGAGTTGAGTCCTAGTATTTTCGCCTGTTGGTGTTTGCCTTTTGTCGACCTACCAAAGGAGTTCACTAAAAATCTAATGGGTAAAATCCAACACCAATCATCAATTACTCAGTGCTTGGTATTAGTCCAAATCTGAGTTTGAATCATCTCAAGTTCTTGATCTCTAGGCTCAAATAGGCCTGTTAAGCATAAGACGATGTGCCATCCTAGTCCTAGTCTGGGGCATTGTCAACCTTCCAAGCAAGTAGTATTGGTTAGATAAGGCACACTCGACTTCTCGAACCAGATGAACCTGACGATATAAGGCTGCGTTTTGCCATTGACACCTCAAAATCTCCCTTGCCTTTTCCCATGGATATCCTCGGTTGGGTAGCCGTAAAGGGACATATCCTCACGTGTACCAACCATGATCACAGCAATTATACGACAAATGTAGTTTAAGACCCACAAACAAAACGATCTCCACAGCCCACTGGCATAACCTTGCATCCAAGGATGTTTGCAAAGTCTAATGTCCCCTAGCCTCATCCTGTATTGCTTCTCTTTCTTTTTGAGAGGGATTGGTCCTCTTTCCTTCGAACATAGGCAATGCAGTTACTGAAGATGTAAGCAAAATAGGGGTATGCGAAACCGGTTCAGTTTCGTTTTGACATGTATTTTCAAAACAAATCGAATTTCCAGTTTGCTAGAAAACCAAATTGGAACAGTACTAATTCCCCCCAAGAATCAAATCTGTTGGAATAACTTGAAAGCTTGTTACAATAGAGGTGTAAATGAATTGAACTTGAACGAGCCCACATTGTTTAAATTTAATTTGTTTATTTTGCAAACCAAACTCAAGTCAAATTCAAACGAACAAATCTTGTTTAGGTTCAATTTATTTAAGATTTGTTTGAAAATTTCATTAACAATTACATAAAATAAACTCCGAGATAAAAGTTAACTGACCTAGGAGAATTACATTCAACAAATAATGACATGAAATCAAAGATCATAACTCCTATTAAAAAAAAGAATAACAGCTACAATCTCTCTTTTCTCAAATTGCGATGGAGAAGGAAGGGATTACCAAAGGATGGGGTAGCAATGGCAATTGGAGAAAGATGTGAAGAAAGGAGAGGGAGCCACTAGGAGATGTTGGAGGACGGAGGAGGTGAGGCAACGACACATCGGGAGATGCAAGAGGATGGAGGAGGTGGGGCGACTGTGCATTGGGAGACGTCGGAGGATGAAGGAGGTGGGGTAGCAGCGCACAATGGAGATCTTAGGGGAGGATACTATGGTTCGGGTGGATTGTGAGAAAGAGTTTTGGGGGGTGACAATTGACAAGTTGGGAAGTGAGGAGGGGTGTGACTTGAGCGTATGGGTGGGATTGTGGGATTAAAATAATCTAGATGATTTTTTTTTTCTTTATTACAGGTGAGAAATGAAATTTTGAAATTTGATTGGAAAAAGAGAAAGGGGCTTAACACTAATTTTGAAAATTTTACATTCAAATATTTTATATTTATGTATTTTACACATGCATATATACATACATTCACAATTATCGAATCTTTAACATATCTAAAACTTTGCTTAGATTCAGACTGTTTATTTGCGAATCGAATCTAAACCTAACTTTTATTGAATTGAACTCAAGAGAACAACTGAACCCGAATATTTTTTGACAACCCTAGGTTACAACTAGTTCGATTCGAAGTGAATCAATTTGAAGAAGGTTTAGTCAAATAAAAAATAAATCCTCATACTTTACTAAAATAATAGAAAATGTTATGAAATGGATAGGTTATTGTAGTTGTGTCGAAAGAAAAAATGAGCATATTATTAAGTTGATCAGATTGTGGGGAGGATGTCTCATGAGGAGGGTAGGAAGGGAAGGAAATGAAAAGTTGTGAGGGAAAGGTATGGATAGGAACTCGACGGGTAGTTTTTGCTTTGAGTAATGGTATACTCAAGTTAAAATACAAGCTCAAGATCTCAATCACTCATCTTGAGGAAAAAGACAAGAAGAGCTTGTGGGGCCCACTAAGGGAGTGGGTCTCCTTATTTTGATAGAGAGGGGGCTTGGATTTTGTCTTAAGTTTACCATTTCTCTTTTAATTTTGGTAGGATACTTATATATACCGAGCACAATTCATGAGTTCAGGTGGGGGGAATGCAATCCTCCCACCTTTTCCCCAATCGTTCATTCCCCTCCTTCATCCTCCTCAGCATCGACCCAGCTTCCTCCTGCTGACGCTTCCTGTGATGGAATGTTTAGTACAACCCAAGGAAGAAGCTCTACTTTGGGAGTGCATAATCGCCAATTTCTAATCAATGGAATTCTCGATAGAGAGAAATAGCAAGGAAATCTAGTTGAAAGATGGAGGGAAGATATGTGGGGGGGGGGGGGGGGGGGGGGGGGGGAATTAGAGAGAGTAGAGGGATTAATTGGAGAAGGAAAAATGGAACCGATTAGATCTCCTCCTGATAGCTATCCTATTCTTTATAGTAGAGGATAACAGAGAATATCTCTCTGTCATAACAGAATCAACAACTTCAGCACATTTGCAATTTGGTCCGTTCTAGTTGTTATCATTGCAGTAGCACCCAGGGCCATATCACCTTCCTCCTCATCAACCTTGCCCAGTCCCTCCCTCCTTCACCGCCACAACTACAATCGTCGCCTCCCCCACCATCAATTTTGCCACATCGCTTATCATCAATCTTGATGAAATCAGGTTGATGTTACCATTCTAACGATGTTGCCAAGAATAGCCCCACAGCCAGTGTCTTGTATGATATTTCTAAAGACGATTTGATCAAGAATTTCGCTTAATGCCTTCAAAGCGATCGATGGATTCTCAAGCTTTGGTTTTGCAATTGCAAGATAGCATGCATGATGTGCCCAGGAACAAAACATTCTACATGTAACAGCAATAAAATAACGGAGTCTTTGGCCTGAATATAATAGGAGTTGTACAGTACATGGATCAACAAGATAACCAGAGAATTCTTGAATTGAAGCTTGAAACAAAAGCATGTTCAATCCTGAGTACGTGAACATCTTGAGGTGTCATCTGCATCATTGGACAAGAAAATGAATTCTTAGCAAACAAGACCTGCAAGATGCAAGCAAATGATATATGGAAAATGGACAGTTGAATAAAATGAATAATGTGGAAGCATATCAAAAGCATAAATATAATCAAAGGAACAATTAGGTTTATGTGGAAACCCAACTTATGAAGAGCAGAGAGAAAATCATAGGAGAAGTACCCTTATGGGCGTGTATCTCTATTTTTCTTCTCAAAGAAATAAGTAGAGGATACATGCCATTTATAGGCCACCACACTCTACAAAGTCTCACTCCACTATGTGGGATTAAACCACTACACACATTTCTCTCAACATTTTCCCTCAAGCTGGAGCATGGAATGCTCAGCTTGTAACACAAAGAAGCCTTTTGCACAGCAAAATAAACAAAACTTTTAACAGGTACAACTGCCTCTCCTTTACAAACGATAGCTGCACTCTTGTTCACGCATGTAAGCGGGTACGCTGATGACAACACATCAGCCTGGCTGGAGCTTGGCGACGAATTACTATAGTAGGTTCTAACAAGGGGCACTCCTTTAGAGGCCTCAACTGGTGCTGATGGCTCCTTATTTGGAATCCTTGACATGGGTCTTCCTCTGAAGACCTTGAAATTAGATCTTTTTCTTTGGAATCCACGAAACTGGATCTCCCACATAGAACCTGACATGGGCCTTTTTTCTGAGGACCTCAAAACTGGATCTCTCTCTTTGGAGACCTCAAAACTCTGGACCTCGTAGAGTTGTGATTTCTCATGTGGTGATCTACAACAAAGTGACTCCGAAATGGAGGTGACTACAATAGGATCCACACTCCTTTCTCTTATACTCATATGGGAGAAGAATACAACAATGAGAAGAAAATATCATGAAGAAAAGAGCTTCTCCTCCTCTTTTCTTTAATTCAAACTCTTTCTTTTTTTTCTTTTTTCTTTTTTTTTGCCTTTTTTTCCATTCTTCTCTCATTTTTTTTCCTTTTTTTAACTTCAACTCACCCCTTTTTTTTTAGCTCACTCCTGTCCTTCCCTTTTGTTTTCTTGTGTTTAAGGCTAAAAGGTAGATGATTGCATATCAATCATAAGCCTTAATTGACATAAATTGAGTTAGATCTTAGCATAACTTAGGAGTAATTCATGCATTAATTACACATTCTGCTTCTTATTACTTTACTTAGATATTCATGAAATAATGTCATATTTCTATACTGATTAGAAAATAATTTGATTTGCAGGTAATAAGAAGCTCAGGACCTGGCCTAAAGCTGGAATAAAAGCTGGATAGACGCTAGAGCTGCAACAAAGCTGGAGCGGAAGCTCGAAAGAAAGCTACAAAGAAGCTGAAGGTAGAGAGTATGGAAGAGGTATACTATACTACCTGTAGAGATTTAATGTTAGAATTAAAGTATGAAGAACATAGGACATCCCTATACTTATCCCTAGTCTTAAGATAGCCCTAGCTACCTTCCCATACCTAAGCCATCCTCCTATTAGGTCATTTCAGCCTAGAACAACCAAAAACCTTCTTTCCAGCCCACCTCTGGACACCTAGACAGTGTGCTGGACATCCAATTGCTGCAAAATCCATGAACAGAACCTGACGTCCATACTAATTCAGTATTGGACACCCAGACTCAAGCTTTAGACTTTTGATTTTGAAGTTAAAGTTGTCTGATCCACTGATTAGATGTTGGGAGGTTGTTGAACTCGTAAAACGCAGATTTGATTAGGAAAGCGTCGTGGTATAGCGCGAATTACTGCTCAAACAAAACATTTATAATGAGGTGGTAAGTGTCCTTGTCGATCTTAAGGAGGCGTAAGATGGCGAAATTGATTTTTAACTTATTTATTCTCTTCTTTTGCTTGCTTAAAATTAGATGCCAATTTCAATTCTGTGAATGTATGATTTGTCACTTGTGTTATTAACTCTTACTTGTTCATGCATCAAGAAAATGATGAATGTGAAAGTGTGAGTACTTGTTCGCACGATTCTCACTTCGCGATAGCTATTGACAGAAAATGCATCAATCACTAGATTATTAATTTCTTCTGGAACTAACATCTTTTAATTGCAACAGAATGAAAATGTGAAGCAGGCAACTTTATTCTTATTTTCTCAAAAATTTTGATGTCATTACAATAGATTCTAGAGGAATGCTTGTAGAAGGAATTTGAAAATGACACAATCTACGCTAATAGAAGAGATGCATGCATGGAACCCATGAAGAGTTTATGCGTGCACTCTGGAAGGCAGTAATACTATGCTACTAAGCAGGAAAATAATGTAAGAATTAAACTACGAAGAACACTAAATCTACGGGAAATCGGGAACCGGAGGTGGTTTCCAATGGCTGTGTGGGCTTGAGGTGGTAGGAGGGAATATAGGGCCAGCCAAGGTGGTGTAGCTAGCCTATTGATGAAGGTCGTGGAGGTGTTGCTCTTGGACGTCCAATGGTGGGGTGGAGGTGGTGATGGAGCACATGGATGAAGATGAAGATGGGAGCAACCAATGGAGAGTCCAAGACGGGGGTGGATGGCCAATCATTTGGGTCCTTAAATAGACTAAGGGGGATGGCCATCTAGAGAATTATAGAATTATCTAAAATGGGCTTAGGTGGTGGCTAGAATGGTAGAGAATGGGTCTTCTTAGATCCACTTTCTAAGGAGAGAGTTTGTGGACTCCTTGAAGAATATTTTTAGTCTTCAAGGTGGCGCCACTTAAAGACCACTCTAGAATACTCTAGAGTGGATGGCCAAGTGGTGGTGGTGGTGGTGTGTGTGTGTGTGCGTGAGTGTGTGGTGGTCAAGTGGACCACTTGGTCCACTTCTAATTAGGTCTAGGTTGGTCTAAATGATAGGTTTAGCTAGGTTTCTTAAAATAGATTTATACAACCTATGGCTAAATTGATTGATCCAATTGAACTTAACTAAGTTTAATTTGGTAAATGTGTGTAATTAGGAGAGAGAGTTTCCAATTAGATTGGGCTTAAATCAATTGAACTCATTGAGTCCAATTAGACTTGTGCTGGTTGAGATTTGAGCCCAATTGACGAAATAGAGTGTAATTGATTTGATCCAAGTCAATTGGGCTTAGTGAGAACCTAATTAGGTTCTTAGGAGAGTCTTACTAGGCTTAGGATACCTTAATTTAGGTTTCCTAGGGTGTAGGATTGGGTTTATAGGCCTTAGGAATCAAGATCTAGTCTTGAATCCAAAAATAGCAATAGGAGAAGGGTTCCAGGCATTTGATCTTAAGATCAAACGACTTATACTTCAAAATTAGAAGTCTAACTTCTTAGTCTAGACGTCCAATACTGAATCAGTATGGAGTTTAGGTTCTGCCTTGGGTTTATGCAGAAATTGGATGTCTGACACATTGTCTGGACGTTTAATTTTGCATCAAATTGGGTTTTAAGGCCTGTGGGTGGAATCTAAGGAGCTTGGACGTCTAGCATCCTGCTTGGACGTCCAGAGGTAGGCTGGAATGTGGGTTTTGAGGTGTTTTAGGCTAAGGTAACCTGATAGGAAGGTGGCTACTATTTAGGAAGGTGTTTAAGGCTATACTAACGCTAAGGATAGGTGTAGGGATGCCCTATGTTCTTCATAATTCAATTCAAACATTAAAATCATACAAGTAATGTAGTATACTTCTTCCCTACATTATGTCTTCAGCTTGTGTGCAACTTTATTCAATGGCTTCTCCTCCAGCTCTAGCCTCTATCCTACTTCAAATCCAATTTCAAGTCATCTCCTAAGCTCTTATTACTTGCAAACCAAGTAATACACTAATCAATACATTATTATAGCATTATTTCATAAATATCTAAATAAAGCAGGAAAGATGCAATATATGCTACTAGTGCATGAATTATGTTACAATTATGCTAAAGTTCTAACTTAATTCAGGTCATTCAAGTCATATGATTGCTGCGCAATCAAAGGTCTTCTCCAATTGTTGATTTTGGATTTGAAGCTACATCTTGCTTCTTAAGGCCTAAGAACCCTACCATACACCCTAGGAAGCCTATTTAGAGACTCCTTAAGCCTAGTACACTATCATTAGCCCTTCCTAAGAACTTAATTAGGTTCTTACTAAGCCCAATTGACTCAGTAGACGTCAATTGAACTCTACCTAACTAATTGAACTCATGAAGTCCAATCAAACCCTAGTTTCAACCCATGCAAGTCTAATTGGACTCAGTTTGAGTCCAATTGACTCACAAAACCTAATTGGAAATTCTCTCTCCCAATTACACACACATTGACCTAATTAAACTTGTGATGAGTTTAATTGCACATACCACTTTAGTAATAGGTTGTATGAACCTATTTTTATGACCCTTACCTAGACCCAATACCTAAACCTATAGGACTCAACCTAGAACCACCTAGCTGCCACCCAAGTAGGTCTGCCCAACCCACTTAGGTTCACATCCACACTCCCCACCAAGTGGCGACCACACACCATTAGGTGGTGCCACTTCAAAGCCTAAACCCTAGGTCTACCTAGTCCACAACTAGATCCACAAGTTGTGGATCTTGAAGATCCACTCTCTTCCCATCTTAGCCGCCACCTAAGACTCACTAGTGTCTTCACTTGGACGACCACTTGAAGACTCCAAACTCTATAAAAAGGGCTCCATAGTGGCCGCCCATCCATCTTCATATCTTGGATGCCACCTTCATCTCCATCTCCTCCATAGCATCCATGAGCACCTCCCAAGCATCACCACCTCCACATCTAAGAGCAACCTCCACCACCTCATCAAGAGACCGACCACCACACTTGTGGCCATCCTCCTTCCCTCCCTCCACCTCCAGCCACACAGCCACCAGAGCCCACCTTTGGTGCCCCATTTTCTCGTAGTAATTAATTGTTCTTCGTCTTTAATTTCTTACATTTTTTCCTACTTAGTAGTGTAGTACATCTCTTCCCAGAGTGCACGCATAAACTCTCCATGGGTTCCGTGCGTTCTAAGCGGTGTAGACAGGTCATCATACCCAAGGTCTTACCGCTCTCATCCTACAGTGCTGATGGCTCTGCGAGCATTCTCGACGGGATGAGCTTGTTGTTTAATTCCTTGTACAGTCATTCCTCTAGAATTGATTATAAATGACATGATTCAATGCAATAAAATTCTTGTTATCTTTAATTGGATCATAGTTTCTTTTCATGCGAATAAATGTCGATTCCGGAAAATATAAATGACTTCTTGCTAGATAGGTATTCGGTTGAAAATATGAGATTCGTCGAAGTAGTGCGAACATAAACCCATACCTTCGAAATCATGCACATGTACTTCGTATAAACAACGCAACCGGCGAATCTTATTTACGTGTTATCGAAATTGGAATGCGATTTTAAGCAAGTAGAAAATCAGAATCATAGTCGCAAAACCACGCCTCCCTAAGAATGATCGGGACTCATCAAGTCTCGTTACAAGTATTTTTGTTTGAATCGGAATCACGTCTATACTATGACTTAATTAATCAAAAGCGTGATTTCCCGTTTCAACAAATGGCGTCGTTGTTGGGGAGCTAACGTGATTTTTGATTTTTAATTTTTGATCTGATTTCTAATATATTTGTTTCTGCTTGCCTTTGATGTGCAGGAATAAAAGAGCACATTCTACACACACATCAGATGCAGTTGAAGATTTTAGGTACACACCAGAATCTTAGATTTAGGATTTCTTTCTGAATCTTAGGTTAGAAGTTTGTTTTTGAAAAAAAAACACAAAAAATATGAAAAAAATATTCAAAAAGAAAAAAAAATCTGGAAAAAATTGTAAAATTTGAAAAAAAATCCTTTAAGTAAAAGGCTTATCCTCTTTCATTAACCTTTTGAAAAGCCTTTTTACTATATTTAGAAATTCAACTATAAGTCTTTCCATAGATTAAAAATTATTTTGTAGAATATTTGTTGATCCAAAAATCTTGAAATTCAGGTTGAACGTGGATTTTCAAACTAGCTTTTCAATGCCACCGTTCGTTTTGAAAATTTGCATTTTGGAATTTTTAAAAATTCCTGAAATACAAGGGGGGTCAAATAGACTGAAATCCAAAATCTTTGGATTTTCAAAAATCGATTCCGAATGGGACAAAGATCTGATTGACCAAAAATCGGTGGGGTTTGAAAGCTGATCAAATGAGATTTAATTTACATATTTTTCTCAAATTTTTGGATATGATTTGGTATTATTTCAAGGAGAAAAATCAATATGAGGTCAATCTACCTTGTTCAACCCCTTGTTAGTTAAAAATTAATATTAAATTACTTGAAACATTAAAAATCACAAAAAAATATTCTTTAGAAAGCTTATTTGAAAAGGAATCTGCCAACCAAATTTCATGTCATTTAGATTCCATTTGTGTTGTGGAGAATATTTTTGTGTGAATACTTGGTCTGTTGCTTGATTTGCATAGAAATTACATGAGCCCTAGGTATCACATTTAGGGTTTATATTTGTAGAAGACCAATTGACTAGCTTAGACTCGATTGAGTCCATTGCTTAGTTGGTGTGTCAAGTCACTTGATTGACCACTCACCCAACCCAATTACTTGAAGAAAGTTTAAAAAACGTAAAGCAAAATCTTAATTAACCTATATTTGTTGTTTAACTATTGGGTAATCACAATTTTTTTAGCCAAACCCAGTACCAAGTCTATGGGGTAGTGCCAAATGGTCATGTCTAAGGGGTATCAAGGATCCAAAGGTGTAAGCTAAAGGAAGAACCTTCCTCTTAGTCCCCTCGTATTTAGATTGGCTGGGATAGCTTAGGAAATTGGGATTATTTTCAATCAATTTTATAACGAATTTTCTTTAGAAAGTAAAACGTTAACGAAAAATCTGGTCACCTGATTCTAAGGGCCAATTTGATTGCATGGCCTTAGCTTTGTTGGCTTGGCTGTACCAACCCTTGTTATTGATGTATGCAAGGGTAGAGGTTTTTATGTGGACCTTGGGAGCAAACCCAAGGTGACGGAGGCGACTATTCTCATCGCCTACTTCTTACCTTAGTCTGTCACTAGTTTCTTGTAATTGGTGAGAGATCCTTTTTGTGTCTTCTTTAAAGAAGACCTTTTTGATTATTTAATTTCCATGGATCCATATTCTTTCTATGACCCTCAAAGGTCTTCTTCCTCTTCTTCTGACTTGACTATGATTCCCACTTCTACAAGGTAGGAGACCCTTCCTCATTACCCAGGGTTTGATTTCCATACCTATACTCCTCACCCCCAAGATACACTTAGGCTAACTTCACCTCCTGAGAGCCCCACACTACCTATGGACTCAACTACTCTCTAGATTACAACAAATGATAGAAAAGTTCAAAGGTGAGGTTGCAATTCATCTGCATGAAGTCCAGACCACCACTGATCAGGCTTTGATCACAACCCAAGAATTCTAACGATAGCCCTTCAAGAACTAGAATCCCTAACTAGGCTAACCAAACAAAATCGTACACTTCAAGATATACTGCTTTTATAGTATCAAGTGGAGAATAGTCTTGAGGATTTTGGAGAATCTAAAGTGGTTATGCCTCAAATTGCTATAGAGTATTCTTTAGGGCAGATACCTAAAGTGGATAATGCCCATGTTTGAAAAGTGATTCTGAGATTAAAGACAATTTCGATGGGGGCATGAGACATGATTTTGGCATATCAGGAATGGAATCATTTGAGAGCTCCATCCTAGAAAGTGATGAGGAAAGGGTTGGTACCTTCAACATTGATTCTCAATCTAAAGACCCTGAATCTTGGGAGACACCTAATGGAATTAAGAAAGAAGATCCACTTGACGATTTAGATCTTGATAGATGCCCTGAAATGCAAGCATTCCGTTTCGAGGAACCAATCATTTATGAGCTTGATTACGAGTCCTTTGTCTTCGAGGATTCACAGGGTGATCTGGAATTGGATATCTCGAGTAATCTGGGGGAATTTGAGAAAAGAAAGGATGGATATAATGAAAATCATGGACAAACAAAAGAAATTCCCTAGGGAGATAGCGAGATTAAGGACATCGACATCTCTAGTCAGGCACACCTAGGCAGTTTGGAGATGATTTTGGCCAAGGATTCTGTTGATCACATGTGCTTGGATGAATTGATTACAGTATCTAGATTTGACACTACTGATCATTCGGAGACACTTCCTATCAGAAGTGAATCAGTTTTCACTTCTATGTTATCTAATTCTCACCTTTCTCTTCCCACCTACCAAGGTGATGAGGAGAACCTTGCATTTGCACTCTCTATTCCTGACTCTGATCTCCAATCATTGGGGGAGACTTCTGATGATTCACTTAAGGAAGTGGAAATGGCACCAGAATCAAGGAATTATGAGGAATTTGATATGAATGATGAGGAGAAAGGGATTGAAGTGCTAAGCCGAGAAAATTGGTGATTAACTTATAATCCTAGTCAATCTAATGGATGGCTCGACTTGGAAACTGAGACAAATTCTGATGAATCTGAAATTATTTCTAATGATGAAGAGATAATCTCTGACGAGGATTTTAGTGACTTCCACACAGACTTCCCAATCTCACAAACTTCACATTTATCCTCATATGAACTGGGGCCTGTAGGAAGCATGATTTTTTATGTCAATCATCATTATAAGACCCTTATGATCCAGACTCTGGAGCTACTTGCACCTCAATCATAATATCAATCCACTTCCGCAATAACTTCTCATTGGACTCTGGAACTGGATTAATGAGCAGGGTTTGCGTCACGAACCTCATTCTCATTATCCTCTGCTTTTTGCCCCTATTCCACACTCTACAATAGAAAAACTTTTGGAGTAGGGATGCACCATCAGCTGATTCGCATTCATGGACCACTGATTTTTGGAGCTTATGAACACATCTTCCTGTTAATGTTGACCCTCGCTTCAGCAATCACAGAGCCATCTGATTGAGCTTTCGCCCGGTTGGAGGCGTTAAACTGAACATTTATAAATAGCATTTGCTTTCCTTTTGTATATAGCATATGTAGTGTGAATTGCATTATAGGTGTTGCATTGAGTAGAACGAAAATTTATGAACTATTCCAAGTGATTTTTGTCCTTATCCCTTGTCTTGTATTTATTTTCCTTATGTTCATCCATGAAGACATGCAAGAAAGTAGTCATGGGGGAGGGGTAGTACATGTAAATTGAAAAATTTTTTGCCAACACTTAGAAAAACCTTTGAGCAGCATGTTAATTGTACTTTAGGGTCCTTAATTAAGAACGACCGACTTGACCTCCAATGTTCGCATTAGAGCTAGAAATCATCCGCAATAGCCACTTCTGACTCATCCGCTCACCTTTTTGTTCTAAACTTAGGACCAAGCTAAATGTGAACCTGAATAAGGGAAGATTTTGAATTGCAACTAGGAAAGGTTACTTGTATATAGCATTTATGTATATTGCATCCATGAATAAAAGCTTTTTATCAAGGAGGTTTTATTAGGGGTTTTATTCTTGAGTTGATTTTGAATTTAAAATCCAGTACAACTATCATACTTGCACGTAGACTTTGCAATGGATCCATTATGAAGACCAATAGACATCCTTAGTTTGTTGAGAAGAAGCATTGATTTTTTTCCTAAACCCTTGGACAATGGTAAGGGAGTTATGCAAGCTATCTTCTATTATATCCACCAAACATTTGTGAGGTGAGAGTAGAGTGTCTACCAGTGCTCTAAGTCTGATGCAAGGACTCTTGAGTTCTGGATAATTGGATGATGACACTTGAAATTAGGTATAGATTTTGCTTTTAGTTCCTATGTGCGAACTTTGTGGGTGAATTCTTGAGAGCCACCAAATAAGGCAAATACGCAGAGATCGAGTTCTAATAAACCTATGATTAAGGTGGATGGTTTCGACCATTCCTTATAGAATCCTCAGCTAAAGGAGGGCATTAGTGTCAAAGGTCAAGAGTACATTATCATTTCCATTCCTTTCCCGGTGCTGAGAGTAGGCACTGTAAATCCCTACTTGGAGGGAGTGAGATCAGCGTAACGTAAAAATGCGGAATTAAAATATAACAACCTCACAAAATAGACAATCACACAAAGTACACAATGATTTTTAGGTGGAAACCCAAACCGGGTGAAAACCACCACCTAACCCTCTCGAGTTAGGATTTTCCGATCAACCAAGTTGATCAAATTCACTAAACGAATCACTTAAACGAGGGTAATTCAACTTCAATTACAACCACGCTACAAGTGCGAGGGTAGCGTTCCTCAACCCCTTCTCTTCACGGGAAGGATTTTGTCCCTCGATGGAGACGGGAATTCGCAATGCGAATACCCAACCAAATAACAAAGTAAATTACAAATAGTCATGTAGAGCAAACAAAGATATTCTAAAACTAAGCTTCTATAGGAGTAAGGATGCTTCCCTTTGGTGGAAGTGCGTCGACAACGTGGATGCGTGAACCACGCGGTAGCGCTTCGTCGTTCTCGTAATCGCGGAGGGAGAGCGGGTGCGTAATAGGAATCAAGCTCTCTAGGTGTAGAACTAAGCTTGGAGATTAAGAGCTTTCTTCTATATGATCTTCTTCTTTTAGACACTAAAGAGTGGAAAGTATGTAGCTTGGATGTGTCTTGGTGTGTTCTTGAGTGGCAAAGATTCTCCTCTATTTATAGAGGCCCTAGGAAGGCTTTGGAAGGACTTGGAAGGCTTCCATAGCCATTGGGTGCAAGCTCCAAGAAAATCAGGTCGAAATCAGGATTAATCATTACACTGACAGGGTTATTAGATGTCTGATCCTGGCATCAGATGTCTGGAAAACTCGTTTAAGACGTCTGGGAACAAATTCAGACGTCTGATTATAGGCGGGTTTCCTTCCTGACTTGAATCAGATCGAAACAAGGTTCTAGTGAAAGTCCATTAGACGACATACAGGACGTCTGTCACTAAGTCTGGATGTCTGGAAACCTACTTTTCTGCGGAAATGGATTCCCAAGGGAGTGCAACGGCTAGAAAATCTCTGAGAAGAAATTTTGGGACAGCCGAGGCAAAACGGTCATGTATTAAATGTCTGGGGTCCTCTACGGACGTCTGATATGAGGCTAATGGTCATTTTTTCAATGTTTAGTAAGGCAGCGAACGGTTCACTAATTGGACGTCTGGCAAAGGCATCAGACGTCTGTTAAGACGTCTGGGCTAAAGTCTGGATGACTGATTCAAACGAACAGAACCTATTAAGTCCAGGCTAGATGTTATCGGATGTCTGAGTCAACAGTCAGACGTCTTAAAAGTCATTATTAGACGTTTGATTTTCAAATTAGACGTCTGATAAGGCTGTCTAAACCCTATTTTGGTTTTCTAAGATCTCTACAGAAAATCTGAGTATCATAGGGTTGTGTAAGTGTT
This sequence comes from Thalassia testudinum, assembly GCA_037157565.1. NCBI lineage: Eukaryota > Viridiplantae > Streptophyta > Magnoliopsida > Alismatales > Hydrocharitaceae > Thalassia > Thalassia testudinum. The sequence continues at coordinate 28,195,633 of JAZHRO010000072.1, read as the reverse complement.
TCTAGGACTACTGTTAGGGTTCTTTGAGACTCTTTAACATGAATCTAAGAAAAAAAAATAAAGAGCAACAAAAGAGACAAAAATACATAGAGTACAAGGAAAGGAAATCTATCATATTCTTCATCTCCTTCCTTCATCAAGCCATCGCTCCTCGCGAAGCTCCTTTGTTCTCTGTCAAGCTCCTCCAATCCGCCATGGATGCGAGCTCGAATTCTATCTAACCACGTCTCCATTTGCAATTAACCTGAAATCTACGACTTTAAGTGCAAATGTTAAATGACACATGTTTTGTTATCATCAGAATAAACGATCGTGGTACTCTAGTACCAATAATCTCTCCCTTTTTGATGATGACAAAATCATAAATAATAATGCAAAAAATCCTCTCCCTTTTTGACATTATCAAAAAGGTTTAATTGATTTTAAATTTCCTATAATTCTCCCTTAAAACATGCTCTTCTATGAGTGAGTTGAATTTCTTTTAACAAGAGTAATGCCCTCCCCCCTTTTTGTGATAACAAGATAGCTATTTTTTTTTCTACCTCTTACTAAAGGAAATATAGTTAACTTACATCTCCCTCTTAATAATTAACAATTAATTCACAATTTAAACTCCCCCTATCTATATGCTAATGATAAAAGGATAGGCTAAAGGGTTTTACCTCACCTACCATGGCCAATAAAATGGCCCAAATGGAGGTGGTGGAGGCCACATCGGATGGGGCTCCCATCCATAGCTTGGAGGCCGGGGCATCAGCATCGGTCTCCAGTCTGGCGGTCGATGTGCGGTGGGTCCATCATTTGTTCGCCATCTCGTCCGTCTTTTTGTCCTTTTCCTTGGTCTACTCTTTGGTCCTCCCAACTCGAGTTGACCAGCCTTGAGCTTATAGGTCCAGTCCTTTGTATTGTAGTCACCCTTGAAACCTACAAAAAGATATTCCAAATCTTTCTTCGGTATCCAAGTGAGCTTGGATCCAGATTTGTTAGCGGGTTTCCTTGAAGAAGATCCTTTCTCAACCTTATGGCTATATAAATTATCTACCTTATTTATCAAATTATTTGATTTTTCCCTAAGACATACAATTTCTTTTTCTATAATATTCATCTTAGTCTTTAAATCAGAAAATTCTAACTTTAGACTAGCATTTTCCTCAATCAATTTAGTATTTTCATTGATTAAATCTTTATTTTCTAATAACAGATTATTATCCTTAGGACTAGTTTCTATGTCCTTGAGTTATTTTTCTAACACTTCATTTTCATTTTTAAGAAAACTAAGGTTCTTTTTAATAATTTTGTTTTCCATCTTAAGTGATTTACTAAGTTCAAATAGCTCATCAAAAGCATCTTGTAAATCAGAATGTACCTCATTGTTGGAGTTGTCGTTGTCGCTATCACTTCCTCTGGCCATGAAACCAAAGCAAGCGATTTCTTCTTCCATAGACTTTTCTTCTTCCTCTTCCTCCGAGCTCGAGTAGTCTCAAGTTGCTTGGAATGTCTTCTTCTTAGACTTCTTCTCTTTTTCCTTCTTCTCCTTCTTGAGAAGTGGGCATTCTGGCCGTAGATGCCCTTTCTCATTGCAGTGGTAGCAACGTCTCGGGCTTTCCTTCTCCTTCTTTTCTTTCTTTGATTCCCTACAAAACTTGGAAAACTTTTTAAGTAAAATCTTAAACTCTTCGTTGTTGGAACTTACCTCGCTATCCGACGCAACTCTGAATGCAAGGGTCTTCTTCGGCTTTGGCTTCAGTGTATCCTTCTTCTTCTGATTCAGCTTTGTCTCATAGGTCATAAGATTGCCTAGGAGATCTTCCATGTTAAGCTCCTCCACCTCATCTGCTTCCTCAATCGTGGTGACCTTCTGCTCCCATTCTGGTCCAAGGGAATAGAGTAGCTTTCCTTGAAGCTCCCCCTTTGATGAAGGTCTTCCCTAAAGCTTTCAAATTATTTACAATGAGAGTGAACCTAGTGTTCGTCTCACTTAAAGATTCGTTAGATTTCATTGAAAAAGATTCAAATTCTTGAGAAAGAATTTATTTTAGAAGTTTTTACCTTAGAGGTACCTTCGTGAGTTACCTCAAGTGTGTGCCAAATCTCGTATGCAGTGGCGCATTGCGAGATTCTGTTGAACTCCTCCGGGCTGAGTGCGCAGTAGAGGGCGTTCATGGTCTTTGCGTTCAAAGAGAGTTCATGAATTTGTTATTGCGAGTAGCCTCCCGCAGGTTTCTCTGGGATGTCAAATGGCGTCTCGCACCTGGCTCAAATTGTAAAGTCATTGGCTTGAAGCCAAGTCTTCATCCGCAACTTCCAGTAGGGGTAGTTGCTCCCGTCGAAGAATGGCGGACGGGTCGTGGACTGCCCCTCGGAGATCCGGATTGCGGAACTGCTCCCCTCCATGATCTTCTTGCCGGGTGTTATTCTGATTTTGTAAGAACCCGCTCTGATACTAATTGTAAATTCCTACTTGGAGGGGGTGAGATCTACGTGACGTAAAATTGCGGAATTAAAATATAACAACCTCACAAAATAGATAATCACACAAAGTATACAATAATTTTTAGGTGGAAACCCAAACCGAGTGAAAACCACCACCTAACCCTCTCGAGTTAGGATTTTTTGATCAACCAAGTTGATCAAATCCACTAAATGAATTACTTAAACGATGGTGATTCAACCTCAATTACAACTATGCTACAAGTGCGAGGGTAGCGTTCTTCAACCCCTTCTCTTCATGAGAAGGATTTTGTCCCTCGATGGAGACGGGAATTCGCAATGCGAATACCCAACCAAATAACAAAGTAAATTACAAATAGTCCTATAGAGCCAACAAAGATATTCTAAAACTAAGCTTCTATAGGAGTAAGGATGCTTCCCTTTGGTGGAAGTGCGTCGACGACGCGGATGCGTGAACCGTGCGGTAGCGCTTCGTCGCTCTCATAATCGTGGAGGGAGAGTGGGTGCGCAACAGGAATCAAGCTCTCTAGGTGTAGAACTAAGCTTGGAGATCAAGAGCTTTCTTCTATATGATCTTCTTTTAGACACTAAAGAGTGGAAAACATGTAGCTTGGCTGTGTCTTGGTGTGTTCTTGGGTGGCAAAGGTTCTTCTCTATTTATAGAGGCCCTAGGAAGGCTTTGGATGGCCTTGGAAGGCTTCTATAGCTGTTGGGTGCAAGCTCCAAGAAAATCAGGATTAATCATTACACTGACAGGGTTATCAGACGTCTGATCCTGACATCGGACGTCTGGAAAACTCGTTTAAGACGTCTGGGAACAAAGTCAGACGTCTGATTATAGGCGGGTTTCCTTCCTGACTTGAATCAGATCGAAACAGGGTTCTAGTGAAAGTCCATTAGACGACATACAGGACGTCTGGCACTAAATCTGGATGTATGGAAACCTACTTTTCTGCGGAAATGGATTCCCAAGGGAGTGCAACGGCTAGAAAATCTCTGAGAAGAGATTTTGGGACAGCCGAGGCAAAACAGTCATGTATTAGACGTCTGGGGTCCTCTACGGATGTTTGATAAGAGGCTAACGGTCATTTTCTCAATGTTTAGTAAGGCAGCCAATGGTCCACTAATTAGACGTCTGGTAAAGGCATCAGACGTCTGCTAAGACGTCTGGGCTAAGGTCTGGACGACTGATTCAAACAGACAGAACCTATTAAGTCCAGCCTAGATGTTATCGGACGTTTGAGTCAATAGTCAGACGTCTTAAAAGTCATTATCAGACGTCTGATTTTTAGATTAGACATCTGATAAGGCTGTCTGAACCCTATTTTGGTTTTCTAAGATCTCTACAGAAAACCTAAGTATCCTAGGGTTGTGCAAGTGTTCCTAGGACTATTGTTAGGGTTCTTTGATGCTCTTTAACATGAATCTAAGAAACAAAAATAAAAAGCAACAAAAGAGATAAAAATACATAGAGTACAAGGAAAGGAAATCTATCATATTCTTCATCTTCTTCCTTCATCAAGCCATCGCTCCTCGCGAAGCTCCTTTGTTCTCTGTCAAGCTCCTCCAATCCGCCATGGATGCGAGCTTGAACTCCATCTAACCACGTCTCCATTTGCAATTAACCTGAAATCTACGACTTTAAGTGCAAATGTTAAATGACATGTGTTTTGTTATCATCAAAATAAACGATCGTGGTGCTCTAGCACCAACAGACACTTCCACCAAATAAACCACCGGATATCCTCTTGAATATCATTATCCCTAATAATGCCTCATGAATAAAAGTTTGGTTGTGTTGTGTTGGTAGTTATGAAAAAGAAAAGGAAAGAAAAGATAGAAAAAAGTAGAAAAAGGAAAAGAAAAAAAAATACAGAAAAAGAGAAAAAGTCTGGAAAAAAAGTGTTTGAGTTCATAGTTGTGTGTATATGTTGATTTTAGTATGAGTCGATTTTAGTGAGGCAACAACACCTACTTCCATTATGATCCACCAAATATGACCCAGACCTACTTTTTTAGTATTTCTAACCACCCGAATACTGGCTAAGAAATTCTGACTTAGTTATAGGGTTATCAGAACTTTAATTGAAGTGTTAATGCCATGAGAGGCCACCAAATATTGAGTGTATTTATAAAACTTGGTGAGATTATGAGCTCAAAAAGAAAAAGAAAAGAAAAGAAAAAGAAAAAAAGGGAGAAATAGTACAAAGGAACTAAAAGAGAGCACAGATTTTAGCCTCTCTTTAGGTTGATTTCTTCGATAGCTTAGAAATCTAGAGTCTGTGGTACTAGGCTGCATGTATCACCAGATGAGTGTGAGGTATCAAATATAAAACTACTTGACTCATATATCTCCTACTTAACTCGAAGAGCTGGGGTGGAAAAATTACAGATTATTTGTTATGTATCCCTGAGGGAAAAAGTTTTGCTTATCCCGATAGAATTTTTACTGAGGGTCAAGTACGGACTTTAGATGTGGATTGATTTTTTACTTGGATCCCTTGCTTAAGCGACTGTCACTACACTTTCACGTTGTCTGGATCTGTAGATTTTTGGATGAAACAAGAAAAATATTTAGTCAAGCTCTTGATAAAAAGAATAAGTAGTCATTTAGGGACCAATTTGTAAATAACATAGTTCATACACCTTGCATTCATTCTTGCATTTGTTAGGGACTAGCAAAATTTAAGCATGAGGGTGTGATTGCGCAGGAATCATAGGACTTAATTTACCTAAATTGAGCTAGATCTTAGCATAACTTAGGAGTAATCCATGCATTAATTGCATATTTTGCATCTTATTGCTTTACTTATATATTCATGAAATAATGCCATATTTCTATACTGATTAGCAAATAATTTAGTTTGCAGGTTGTAAAAAGCTCATAAGATGGCCTGAAGTTGGAATAAAAGATGGATAGAGGCTAGAGTTGCAACAAAGCTGAAGCGGAAGCCCAGAATAAAGCTGCAAAGAAGCTAAAGACAGAGAGTATGGAAGATGTAGATTATACTACTTGGAGGGATTTAATGTTAGAACTAAAATATGAATAACATAGGACATCCCTGCACTTATCCTTAGTCTTAGGATAGCCCTAGCCACCTTCTCATACCTAAGCCATCCTCTTATTAGGTCATTTTAGCCTAGAACAACCAAAAATCTTCTTTTCAACCCACCTCTAGATGTCTAGACAGTGATGGACGTCCAATTTCTGCATAACCCATGAATAGAACCTGACACCCATACTAATTCAGTATTAGATGTCCAGACTCAAGCTTTAGACTTTTGATTATGAATTTAAGTCGTCTGATCCACTGATTAAACGTTTAGAGGTCTTCTCCAATTGCTGATTTTGGATTTGAAGCTACATCTTGCTTCTTTGGGCCTAAAAACCCTACCATACACCCTAGGAAACCTATTTAGAGACTCCCTAAGCCTAGTACACTATCACTAGCACTTCCTAAGAACCTAATTAGTTTCTCACTAAGCCTAATTGACTTAGTAGAAGTCAATTGAACTCTACGTAGCTAATTGGACTCATGGAGTCCAATCAAACTCTACTTTCAACCCATGTAAGTCTAATTGGGCTCAGTTAGAGCCCAATTGACTCATACACAACCAAATTAGGGATTCACTCTCTCAATTACATACACATTGACCCAATTAAACTTGTGATGAGTTTAATTGCACTTACCACTTTAGTAATAGGTTGTATGAACCTATTTTTAGGACCCTTACCTAGACCCAATACCTAAACCTATAGGACTCAACCTTGAACCACCTAACCGCCACCGAACCAGGTCTACCAAACCCACTTAGGTTCACGGGCACACTCCCCACAAGTGGCAGCCACACACCCTTAGTTGGCGCCACTTCAAAGCCTAAACCCTTAGTCTGTCACGCCCCAAAACTCAAACCCTAGAATGAGGGTCAGAGTCCTGAGGGACGGAAAGGAAAGAGGTGCTGGTTTATTTAATTTGGGTTGTACCTAACTAAGTCGAGCTAAAAAGAGTTACATTTAGGACATAAAATAGAAGAAAATCTGAAAAGAATGGCACAATTGATACAAGAAAACAATGACAAAACATAATTTGTTGTAAACCAAGGCATAAAAATAAATGTACCTATCAACAAAGCATGCACAAACTTACGTAGTGACAAATTTCGTATGTCGACGACCCGCGATGACAACCTGAAAGTAGGTTACAAAGCAGGGATGAGCCAATTGGTTCAGTAGGGAATAATTAACTGCTGTATCTCAACCAAACAGGATAGTGTACAGTTTCGTTTATTGGCTAGTTCCTAGCCCAAACCCACACCTTAGGATTCTAGTTTCCCGAAGCTTACTTGGCACGACCAACCACCTTGGTCTATAGCAACCCATTAACAAGCTACCCAAGGTTTTCCTTACATTTGGTATAATCATTTATTTCCTTACTCGCCTCAATGATCAGATTTTGGGAATCATCCCTCTCTACTAGAGGAGATTGAGACGCATCCTTTTCTTCTGAATTCCAGCTTGGTAGTCTTACCCTGGCTAGGGGAGAGGTTAGCAGGCTGTAATTCCTCTAGAAAGGCATGCTCATTCTCGACATATTGTGTACATTGTTGACTTTAGTTAGAGGAGTTGCATCTCTCGGGAGCTACCTAGGCCTATGGCTTGCGGCCATGGAGCATAAGCCCTAACTGTATCCAACAAGGACCAGTCATAGTTCAAACCAGATCATTATCGCAGGATTGGCTAGAATTACCGAGCCACACCAATGCTCCCGCTAGGAACAGCTTCCCGTAAGAGCGCAGTCCTCTGGTGTGCCCTCTCAATCCACCATTGGATGAGATCTCAACCAATCCATCTCGGTACCTCGGGCTCTCCGCATATGCGGGCGCCTAGTGAGCCTCTTGCTCAAGTACCTTCACATCGAGTCGAATTCGGGTACATCCAAGTACCAAACACCAATGACATTCCCAAGGCTTTGTCACAGAACCTAGGAACCTTACTTGTTCCGAGGCAGATTTCCCTGGGTAGCCTCTTGGTACCCAGCAGCAGCTCGGGTCTTCTACTCGAGTAGTGAACCCGTGGTTCACCAAGTCTAAGGGGGTAGCCTTACGAGCTCACTTAGTTGACTTATTACCTTTTTTGTGCTCGGAACGCAGTCCTAAGGACCTAGTGGATCTCCTGGGGTCTACTCAAGACCTTAGGATCCAAGCATTCTATCTTATTAGACTCAAATTGAGTCATAGATGTCATCTCATGAGATTCAAGCCATTACTTAGTCAACTTAGATTGCTTTTAATGTGTTTAGGGAGCTTTATGCTCAAATTATAGGTGTACACACGCACACACACACACACACCCATACATGTGCTTCACCCCTCTAGGGTCTAATTGCATTTTTCCCATTCATCATTATCCATCAGGGTACCTGCTAGACTCCTAATTAAGTTCTAATATTTTCATGGGATTTCTAATTATCAGAATCATGCTGTTCAATACAATCATTACTTTTAAAAGCTGTCAAACATCAGGGACCCGCTCCCTATCATTAATACACTCAAACAACATACCTTTGTTATAAGGTAATCTTGACCTATTGCTAGGTCAAGATGCTTGTCCAAATCAGGACTGTAAAACCCACCTTTCATGCTCGAAACCCAAGTTTTGTACTACCAAGACCCTCTGTAATCCAGACCACCAATACACGCTCACGTCTGTAATACGAACCCAAGAGATCCCTGATCTCAAAGTTCGTACTCCAGCCCTCAGCCAAGTTAAACCAAATTTTATCCTTCTTTAGAGTTCAATGATGTAGAACAAGTACACCAGGTACCGGTCCTAGTCTTAGGCACCGGTGCTGGGCAACTTCTTCACCCACTAGGCCATAGAGTACCAGTACCGTTCCTAAGCTTTAGTATCGATACTGGGCACTTGTAGAACAACCTCCAACAGGTCGGCCAGTACGGGTACTCGACCTTAGTACTGCCACTAAGAAACCCCAGTACAATTTCCAACCCCATCCAGTACTGGTACCAAGCATCGATGTCGGTACCAGGCACCAACCACACCTTTCCAAATGATCCAGCCTGTACCAGTACTGAGCATCAGTACTAGTACCGGGCGCCCTCTATCATGGCCACTGAACCCATCCAGTATCGATACCGGTCGCAGTTATCGATACTAGATGCCCTCAGTACCTGACTTAAGTTCCATTTCTAGCTCATGCTAAGTCAGCTAGTACCGACATAGGTTACCAATATCGGTACTAGGTGTCTCCAGCATCAAGTTCTAGCCATTTAATCCCCATTCAATTTCCTCATATTTTATTATTACCAAGGTTCTTGACAGAACCCACACTCGATTATCCCAACGTTATGCTTATTCTCAAATTAGGGTTTCTATATCCTTCCACGTTATATATATATATATATTAAATCTTATTTAATATCACGCATCAGCCCTGATTATATCCAAAATCCACGTTTCCAACATAAGACGCTAACATGGGTTTAATACCTTCCATCCCTGGCACTAGATAGGGATTTAACTAATTATTTTAAGTTCCTAGCCCACCTGGGGAAATTCCACACACAACAAGACCACACGTATCTTATCGGACGTCCAACACAAGTGTAGACATCCGAAGGTAAAATACCAGGAGACCCATCCCAAGCCAACAGCATTGGATGCCCACACTCTTCCTTAGGCATCCAACGACTAGTCTGGATGCCTAACTATAAGAACAGACGTCCAACAATGGTTTCACACCAAAAGCCACATCAGTTACAAACGACCGTATGATTCCTTGGCTAGATGTCCAAACGAGCACATTGGGCATCTGATGCAATGTCAGACCTCCAAATAGCTAGGGGGCTTAGTCCCTGGAATTGTAATCGAGTTGTAAGGATGTCTAACCAAAAGATCAGATGTTAGGATTAGGGATATCAGATGCCTAGAGGATCATCAGATGTCAGATAACCCACTTAGAATTGCATGTGAGTTCATGATGAGTTCCTAACATCCAAACGCTACGCACAATAACCTTTACCTGAAGAATTATTATTTACAACCTGAATTCAGTTTATAACCGCATACAACCACATCTATTTACATATTGTGTCCTCAAACTCAACTCGGCCAACCAGTACTGGTATTAAGCTTTATACCGGTACTAGGCAACCCTAGTACCAAATTCACAAGTTTCAACAAATACCAGTATTGGGCACCAATACCAATACCGCATGCCATCAGTTTTGTATCAACATAACCCAGCTAGTACCGGTACTAAACACTAGTACCGGTATGGGATAGCCCCAGTTCACCGACTGGAATCATCTAATACCGGTACTGATCACCAGTATTTGTACTGGGTGCTCTTAGTCCCCTTTTCAGTGCTTTATATAGTGGTGCTAGGTCAACCAGTACCGGTACTGGTTACCGGTATCGGTATTAGGTGCTCACAGCACCCAGTTCACATTGCCAAACACCCATCGTTTTATCCATAATCCTACTCAGCTATTTAGATGAAAAACCCTCCCCTTTATCACCTCTACACATGGAAACAAAAGGGGAAGAAGAATACCTACAATTTCACATGTAACACAGAATCTTAAACCAAACAACCCTTTCTTTTGGTTATTTCAGATCATGGAATCAAGAGAATGAAACAAGAGGATAACCCTACCTCAGTTGGAGTCTCCTTTCTCTTCTCCTTGTAGTAGCAGCAACAACCACATCAGCAACAACAGTAGCTTCAACAGTAGCTGCAACAGCAACTCTCCTCTTCCTTGTACCAGTAGCAGCAGTAATAGCAATGCCAATAGCGGCAGTAGCTGGCAGGGAGGAAGGGGCACCGGCTAAGGGGGAGAAGAAAATGTGATTTTTCTTTTAAACTTTTAAATCTTTCTCTCTCTTCTATAAGGGTTGGATATTTTGCATCTAAGCCCTTCAGCTTCTTTCTTGAGCCTTAAGAAAGGCCTCCAAACATATTTTTCTCACAAATGGCCCCTCAACTTTTTATTTATTAACATTTTGTTAATGACTTAGGGGATTTGTTTAATTCCAAGGCTAATAATCACTAAATTAGGGCTCCCTAAACCCTTAATCTCACATTAAGCAACCAATTAAGGTTTTTAATTAGCCTATTAAGAGTCTTACAAATTCGGGGCATTACAAAGTCTACCTAGTCTACAACTAGATCTAGAAATTGTGGATCTTGAAGACCCACTCTCCTCCCATCATAGCCGCCACCTAAGACTCTCTAGAGTCTTCACTTAGACGACCACTTGAAGACTCCAAACTCTATAAAAAGGGCACCATAGTGGCTGCCCATACATCTTCATATCTTGGACGCCACCTTCATCTCCATCTCCTCCATAGCATCCATGAGCACCTCCCAAGGATCACCACCTCCACATCTAAGAGCAACCTCCACCACCTCATCAAGAGGCCAGCCACCACACCTGTGGTCATCCTCCTTCCCTCCCTCCACCTCTAGCCACACAGCCACCAGAGCCCACCTTTGGTGCCCCATTTTCCCGTAGTATTAATTGTTCTTCATCTTTAATTTCTTGCATTTTTTCCTACTTAGTAGTGTAGTACTATCTCTTCCCTGAGTGCACGCATAAACTCTCCATGGGTTCCATGATGCATCTCTCTAAGCGGTGTAGATGGGCCATCATACCCAAGGTCTTATCGCTCTCATCCTACAGTGTCGATGGCTCTACGAGCATTCCCAGCGGGATGAGCTTATTACTTTTAATTTCTTGTACAATCATTCCTCTAGAATTGATTATAAATGGCGTGATTCAATGCAAAAGAATTCTTATTATCTTTAATTGGATCATAGTTTTTTTCATGCGAATAAATATGTCGATTTTGGAGAATATAAACAACTTCTTGCTAGATAGGAATTCGGTTGGAAAGATGAGATAAATCGAAGTAGTGCAAACTGAAACCCATACCTTCATGTTCATGATCTTTCTAACTCACATGCATGTACTTCGTATAAACAACGCAATCGGTGAATCTTATTTACATGTTATCGAAACCAGAATGCGATTTTAAGCAAGTAGAAAATCAAAATCATAGTCGTAAAACCACGCTTCCATGAGATCGATTAGGACTCACCAAGTCTCGTTACAAATATTTTTGTTTGAATCGAAATCATGTTTATACTACGACTTAATTAATCAAAGGCACGATTTCCCGTCCCAACAGTAGATGTAACATAAAAGGAAAGGAATTGAGGGCTAAAGTTGCACTTGACCAAAGAATATCTTTGTTAATATCATAGGGTTCAAAGAACCCATCCTACCACCACTTTCTTTTGTCTTTATAACTGAGAATGGTGGCCCTTGCGATTTCACTTCCAGTCGACCACATTGGACCCCCTCACCTGACGATCCTCCATGCCTTCAATGCTACTTGCCTCTCCTTTTGCTCGTGGAATCGCCACTATCCTTGCGAGATCCACGTTGCCTCGTCGTCAACGGTGATGATCACGCATGGAGACTCCTTTGTCGCAGTCATCGTCGCCTTCTCCGCAGGCGTCGTAATCACCATTGCCATCGCCTCGCTTTGTGACACCTGCTGCCTCAATCGGTGACTCCTTTGCCGCCATCTTCTTTGGAATGTCCCAAAATCTAGGCTCCGAGTCATTTCAGAGTGGGCCAAGTCAATTTGAACCCGTAGACACGGTTGTGGTTTGGTACTAGTACCAACACCTCCTAAAATTGCCAAAAAATATGTATTTCGAGTCAACCTCTAGTCAAACATCATCAAAAGGGTGCCATGTATGGTATCTTTGGATTCCTCTCATCGCAAGCTTTCCGGCAACGCTTGTTTCGCACAAATTCGAGGTGTATAGCTAAAGTTATAGCCAAAACAGGTAAAAAAGGACATAAATGTAAGGTGGACCCAACTCTAGGGGTATTTTAGGTTTCACTTCACTAATCCTAAACCTAAATCTAACTTGGGTCTATAAAAAGATTTCCTTGGGTCTTTGGGTCGTCATTAGTCTTTAAGCCACCAAAACCTAAGAGAAAGGGAGAGAAAAAGAATTTAGATTTCACTTAGAAATCTAAATTAAAAAATCCAGGGAGCTAACCACGATTTACGAAACCCTAGGCTTCCCCTCTGCAATTCTCGTGGAGGCAGCGGTGGCAATGAGCGGGAGCCAAATGATCTGGCGGTGCACACCAGATTCACGACACGTGTCGCGCGAAGAGAGCTAGTGAACATGTGCTTGCGAGTGTTCATGTGCAGAGTAAGGGCATCGGGACAGAAGATCATGATGCATAGCGTGATCTAACGGCTAAGGCACGCACGGTTGGCAATCCATGGACGGACATGCGGACGCACTAGTGCCTGCCATGTGTCCTCGGGCGGGCACATGTGGATTGATTGACTGATCTAGTTGAACAGGGTTGGTTCAAGACCCCCTCGCATTGTTTCGATTGGTTCGAAGCCTTCCCAACTTCTGATTTTGACAAATAAGGTACCGTTTGAATCGTATCGACCTATACTACAAGATGGTATACTTTACTTTCATTTTTTAGTACTGTTTCCTTAGTGAAAAATAAAAAATGTGATTAGGTGTTTCCAACCCTATTCTTGGTCTATGTGAACTAAGTCTTACCTTCGATGTGTGCATGGATTTCAAGGAGGGTGTGGAGACTACCCCAAGCTCTGTGCGCATGATTCAAAGTCACCATGACACTTCGGTGACATTAGGTAGAATATCCTACTTCTCCCCTGTTTCCGTTTAGATTCCAGGTAACTGTAGACCCGTTTCACTTGGTTCTTCATGTCTTACGCTTGTTGATGTGTGTTTCCCTCCTTGCTAAGTTTGGAACCCTGTGATAGCATGATTTTCATCTTTCGATACTTAAACATAAATTAACCTGATATCTAATGATCATTAAGTATTAAGATGTTAAAATGTGACCTTATCGCATGCGTGTAATGAACTTCGATTTCCGTAAGATAAGTTCTATTGTGCTCGTTAATTGATAAATAATGTGGGACCACTGTCATAAATTGGAAACTACTTGTAAATGGATAAGTTAGAGGATAACAAAAATATTTGGTAATCCTGGAATTAATAAGTGTAATTGTTGGTATAGTTTGACTGGATGCCAATAAAGATACAGTTATCTAAAAATGATTAAATAATCAAATATGATAGCTTAGTCGAGACTTAAAGGATGGATAACTGATTTTAGCCCCACTACTCGTCGCATTTGGCTGTAACTTTGGTCTTTCAAATTGATTTTGGGGATTGGTTTAGGGAATTGCTAACCTCTCTACGACTGTTTGGTTAGGCTTAGTGGCCAACTGGGATAACGGGAAACATGGCTGGAGGTTTAGATTGGTTTCTTTCTTGACCGATGGGTGTGGTTCAGTGTACATAGTGCTTGTACGTGTTCATGCTACATGATGTAGTCGCCACCCCTCTCTACAATGACCCCAAGGTGATGAAGAGTGGTGACTTTATGGGCATAACATGTCTTCCCGACCAAGAGGGTGGCTTATACCAATCTTACACCACAGAAAGTTCTACGAGATCATCTCATGCCCGAGATGATTGACGGATTGTGAATTATAATAATATGGGCAAGTTGCATAAACAAAATTAGATAAGTAATAATTTTTACAGATGAACTTCTGATATAGTACCCTCTTTCTTTTACTCTTGTCACTGCTGTTACTTGTTGTAATTGTTCTCTACTCAATTTTTATTGATGTGTTTCTTGGGTTTCGTACTTAGGTGTTATTGAGAAGCTAGGTGCAGCGGTTGCTGTTGGTCAGTCTTCTGTGGAACCGGGTCCTATATGAGGAGACAGTCTGTATTGAGTCAATGGTTCTTAATTGTTCCCTTTTGCTGTTAGATTTTATTTTCTATCTTTTTGGTGATTGTTAGAGAACTCTTTACTTTCTACTTTTGTGGTGAATTTTATCATGTTGCTAGCAGTTTATTTATTCTTTCATTTAATGCATTATTAATGAATGTTTCGCTATTAATGTTCTATGACTATATATTGGGCGACTGCGATCTTGTTGGTGGTTTGTGCTAGTTGTTAACATATGGTGATTCAGCTTTCCTTGCTTGGTGAGACTTGGGTTGTCACTTGGCGAGACTCGAATTGTCACATTCTCCTCAACATGGCTAGCAGTGCCATTGCCTTCTTCGTCAACGAGATCATCGTTAAAGTTGTGTGATCGCGATCCTTGCTGTCATCTTCCTCGCAATTTTCAACGAGATAGTCGCCAAGACTTCCTCTACGCGATGCCTCATGCATAACACCAGCCTTCACAAGGAAGTCATCAAGGTAATCTCCCTAAGCATGGCCTACCTCTCCATGACCCCGCTCACATCAAGCCCATGTTGCTGCTGATGCTATCCATCTCACATCACTGTGAAGGAGCTCTCCTTTGCCTTCTCCTCTTGCTCGCAGTAGTAGAGACCTCTCCTTGCCACCTTGCATCGCATAGGGCTACTACACTTCCCACCTTGCTTGCGTGGCCACAAGCAATCGTGTCACCTGCTGCCCTACCTGGGGTCGCCCTGAGAAGTCCCCTGCAGTTCCTCCTTTGATTTCTGTGGCACAACATTGTATACACGGCATGGATCCTCCTCAAGAGCCTTCTTCTTGGAAGAGAACTCCAAGTACAAAAACAAAATGATAAAACATGATAATCAAATAAACCCAAGAATCGAATTGCTCTGATACCAAGTTGAATAAAATGAATAATGTGGAAGCATAATAAAAAGATATCAAAAGTACAAAAGTAATCAAAGGAACACTTGTGTTTACGTGAAAATCCCACTCACGAAGAGCAGGGAGAAAACCCATAGAGAAGTGCCCCTATGGACGTGTATCTATGTTATTCTTCTCAAGGAAATAAGTAGGGGATACAAGCCTATTTATAGACCACCACACACTCCACAAAGTGTCACTCCACTATGTGGAACTGAACCACTACACATATTTCTCTCAACATACGTAATGAAATATTATATGCTTGACGTGAAAGAATACATCTTTTCACAGCATCGGTCATGAATGGCAATATAATCAAAGGTATTACAAGGAAAATAATTATATTTATAACTGAAGGAGGTTCTTCTTTTCCTATAACTAGAAGACATTGTCGGTCAATTATTAATGTGGTGATCATACGATGAATCGTTCATCCATTCAGAATTGATTCCTTAAAGTTGACACAAATTTAAAATTGTTTTAATACTGCCTTCAAATGACACCCAATTTTACAAGTACTGATAGCATGAGCAGGCTTGCAGTCCAACTCGACAACTTCCTAAATTGATAGCAATCATGAAGTGATTGTGAATCTATGAGCACTCTACTAGCATCTTTTGTCGTCAACAACAAGCATAAACACTAGAATATGCTCTTGAATTTCCATTTATGCCCATGGAAGGTGTAGGGGAGGTAGCAATGATGAGATCGAATTGAAAGCAATTCCTTTGGCTGTCAACAAGTTAATAGTATATTTTGGGCGATGGGCATTTTTGCAATGTGTGCATCGAGGCCCCATTTATGGCCAACGCTGCTAATGCAGTAGAGAATGGTCTATTAGACTCAACAATGTCAAAAAGTGAAAGATTGAGGAGGTGGAGAGGAGGGGGAGGAGGTCGGGTGGGTGGGGAGGTCATAGGAGGTGTGGGGAGAGCATGGAAAAGAGAGGAGGTTGAGAGGAGGGGGTAGGAGAGTGAGTGGGTAAGGGAGGAGGTTTGAATGGTGGGATCAAGGATGATTTGATCTAAACCATCCATTTTTAATGGACCTATCCAACTACTCAAAATGCCAGCTACACCTAAGTTAGGTGTAGTTGAGTTGTACCAACGTTACCTTCTCACACACTCTCTCTCATATATATGTATGTATATATGTATAAGATATACATGTATCATGCAAGGGGCTAGGAAGGGTACAACTCACCTACACCCAACTTAGGTGTTATGACTCAAACCACCATCCTAGTAGGGACTTGAGTCGATTTCCGAAATCTCCTAAGATCTTAGTTGTTCAACATATAAACATAAAACAAAATACATACACAACACTCAACATCACATATATATAGAGTATATTAAAGAAGAAAGAGTCTGAACTAGAATAAATGTCTAACATTAATCATCATCCACAACCATCAAATAAGGGAAAAAATAGTGTTGAACGTAATATAAAAAAAGAGCCAAATATTACTAACTAAGAGGTCTTGCCAATCAACTATGGTGTGAAATTCGAACCCACACCATCTTTTCCTGTAGCTGTCGAACTGGATTGCTGCTTACTAAACTTAAGTTTGGAGTAAAAATGAAAAATTCAGCAAAAGCTTAGTAGAGTAACACAACAGAGGTATAATATCAAATAAAACTATATGCAAACTATAAGAACTAAGAGGAATAGATACTTATTCATTTAGTTCTTTAATTGTGAAGATTTCCAAGAAGCACAAGTTCTTGGGTGTGTGGAAGGCCCACGTGTGGAGATGAAGAGATAGGCTGCTACTGTCCATGTGAATAGTAACAAAGAGGAGAGAGAGCGAGAGTTGGTGAGAGAGAGAGAGGAGAGGAGTTGAGAGAGATTAGGAAATATTGTTGTATTCAACTCAACTCAAAATAAGCAATGTCGATCTCTTTATAAAGAGATCTAGTCCTATTTTCTAAAACAACTCAAATCAAATAAATCATAATAACTCAATCAATCACTAATATTAAATTATCTCTTCCTAAATTTGGACTCCTATTACTTAAAACAAAATTGTCACACTTGGCACAAAACTTGACATGCAAGCCACCACTTATTTTCCTAAATAGGCCACATGACCTTGATTCTCAGACTAACTGCCATGTGGACTATCCACTTGGCCAACTGTGCCACATAGCAATCCACATGGCCAACTTTCGTTCTTCACACTCCCCCTTGAGTTGAAGCTAGGAGGATGATGACTTGCTCTTCAACTTTGTGAGGCTAGATGCCCCACCACTTGCATTTTGCCTAGACCTTTGATAAATGAACTTCTTAAATCAATTTCTAGTCCTTTTGCAACTTGGAAAGTCGTTGCTCCTTTTGGCAACCTCAGAAGTCATTGTGATGACTGCAGGTATTTTCTTTTTACTTCAAGGTAGTGTCTGATTTTTGTGAAGTGATAGAAAGAGTGATCCTATGCATGGTATTTGACACCTTTTCTTTGGGAAAATCTCCTCTTTTGAAGAAGAGTAAAAAATCAAATATAAAGTGTCCATTGGAAAAGCATGAAGATCACAAATCATATCATAACTTGATAGATCTCTTCCCTTTTCTGAGTCTCGAGCTCCATCATCTTTGTCTTCAAGAAACGAACCTCTCTCTACTTCTACACTCCGTGTAAGGCGTTGGATATGTGAGAGAGATGACTTGCCAGGGTCCTCTTCTCGGCTCCTTGGACCCTGCGGACGGTGCCAACGATCTCCAAGGAGTTCTTGAGAGAACTCCCTACGTCGGATAAAGATGCCACTAACCACGTGGCCTTGGTGATGTGTTGAAGGTTCACACGCAAAGGGAACTCCTTGTGTGTTGACCCAGTTCTCCTCGCTCCTTGTGTTCTACACATGAAGACTAGTGGGCACGGAACACCCGCTCTAATGACAGTGAAGATTTCAGAGAAGTACAATAGGTTCTTAGGCATATGGATGGTCCATGCATGGAGATGAAGGAACCTGTTGCTACTGTTCACGTTGAACAGTATGGTTACTATTCATGTGAATAGTAATAGAGAGCATAAGGAGAGAGAGTTGGCGAGAGAGAGAGGAGAAGACTTGAGAGAGATTAGGAAATATTGTTGTATTCAACTCAACTCAAAATAAGCAATGTTGATCTCTTTATAAAATGATCTACTCCTATTTCTTAAAACAACTCAAATCAAATAAAATCAAATCAATCTTGACAACTCAATCAATCACTAATTGACATCGAAAAATGCGTTAAGTTTATTTATACATTGTAGCATGCGATTACAACATCAATTTTAAAAGAGAATAAGAATATGAGTTCGAGTGTCGAACATAGGGAGGTAGAAATTGAATACTTTTGCCGCTAAGTTTATTGCCACATGATTTATTTCATTTGCTTGAGTGAAAAGTAGAGAGAGACAGAGATAGAGAGAGAGAGAATAGGGTTAGGAGCTTAATATTTCATTGCAATAGGAAAACTAGAACATAATCCGAAGTTCATGGCAATATAATGAAATGCTTGCTAGATAATTTGACAACAATTTGAGATGCAAAAACAATGGCTAATGGAAAGCTTCAAAGACAATAACAAAACATAAAGAGTGAAAGATATTATTTGTTAAGATGAGGCATGTCGAGGTAGCCATAGTGGTGGTGGAAGCTTCGTCGGCGGCTCAGCGACTTCGAGAACTAGCTTTGGACTCTAGAAAGGTGGTAGAATGCTCATGGATGTGATGATTTGCAATGGGGGGTCATAGGACCCTTTTATAGGCAAAGGAGGCACTTGAACCGGCCCCGACAACCCCCAAACCGTGCCTCGGACCGTGCTGAACTGGTCTGGCCCGCTAAACCGATGCCACCATGCTTGCGCACATGCTGTTATGCGCTCAGCCACGCCTACTGGCGTGCGAACTAGCGTGGCCTCACAAGAACCGTTGATCTCTCCATTCGACGATTGCGACTGCTTCTCAATCGCACCTTTAGTGCGTGCTCAATCGCGAGCATGCGATCACTTAGATTGTAGCTGGCCACCTAGCTCGCTTCGCACCCGCGGATTGTGCGCCAACAATGAGGATGGGATCACGGATTAATGCGCACGATCGCCTGGATCACGCTACACACAACGCGGCTCAATCTGGACCCTTGAATGTCGATCATGTTGGTGCAAGGGCACCACGATCATTGGTTTTGATGATAACAAAACACTTGTTATTTGACATTTGCATTTAAGTTTAAGATTTCAAGATGAAATGCAAATGGAAGCAAGTGCGAGGGGCTCAAACTCATGTCCATGGTAGATTAGAGGAGCCTGATGGAGAAGAGAGAACTTTACTTAAGACTAAAGCTTGAAGAAGATGAATAGGATAGAACATTTATTTGAATGTATTTGTCTTTTATTCTCTAGATTTATGTTAAAGAGCCCAAAGTATAATACCTTTAGTCCCAGGAAGACTTCCACAACCTTAAAACACTTAGCTAAAATCGGGAGTTAAATCAGAAAGCCAAAATAGGTTTCAGACAGACTGATCAAACATCCAACATGATAATCAGACGTCTGATACTGACTTTTAAGTCGTCTGATTTTATGACTAGGCATCCAATTACCTAGGCTAGAAAATCGTAGTCTTTGCCTTTCCATTCAGACGTCCTGACACAATTCCAGACGTCTGATAACCTTGACAGACATCCAATAATAAGACCGTTAGCCTTAGCACAATATCCTCCTTCACCCATTGAGGAATATTTTAACATTATTTTCAAACATCCGTAGAGCCTCCTCGATGTCTGATAAAGAGACGTTAGACCGTTAGACCAAAATCCTAAGTCGTCAGAGCAAATCTAATCGTTGGCTTCTCGGGCAGAGAACCATTATCATCAGACATTTAATAGTATGACTAGACGTCCAGTAAGATGTCTGACCACTTTACATTAGAATCCTATTTATATCTGGTCCAAAATAGGAACAACCCATTTAGAATTAAATGTCTAATTTTGCACCCAAACGTCGTAAATGATATCCAGACATTTGACCTAGAACCCTGTTTTCATCCAACTAAATTAGGAACTCTAACCCCTTACGTTAGGTGACCAAAAATGTTATTAGTCGTCTGACCTGTCATCTGACTCAATTTTCAGATGTCTGATTCTGATGTTAAAAGTCATGATAAGCCTAATTTGATTGGGATTTCGGCCTGATCTTTTGAAATTTGTTCCCAACGGTTATAAGGAGCTTCTCAAGCCCTCTTAAGGGTTCATAACACATCTATAAATAGATGGGAGCCTCTCTTTTGTACAACACCCTTGATATAAAACTTTCCACCAATTTAAGCTCACTTTGTAATGAAGATCAAAAGAAGAAAGTATTCAAGCTCTCCAAACCTTATACTATACATCCGAGAGCACCGAAACTCTATCGCATTTCATGCCTACTCTCTTCCACATAAGGGAAGTTTGTTAGCCTATAATAGCATAGTGAAATATGTACTTTATGGCTCTATAGGTTGCTTTTGTATTTTCGTTTTCTTGGTTGGGTATTCACGTGGTGAATTCTCGTCTCCTTTAAGAGACAAAACTCTTCGTGGAGTAGAGGGGTTGAGGTATACTACCCTCGTATAAGTAGTGTGGTTGTATTAAGGTTGTATCACCCTCGATTTTAAGTGATATGTTAGTGGATTTGATCGACTCAGTTGATCAGGAAATCCTAAGTCTAGAGGCTTAGGTGGTGGTTTTTACCCAAGTTGAGTTTTCACTTAAAAAGACTTGTCTCTTGTGGTAAATGCTTGTATGATTGATTTTTATTTATATCTATTTTTATTCTGCATGATTCACCCCCCTCTAGTGCACCTATAATTAGTATCAGAGCCAGAACTCGCAAATCGACGTAATAAACTGGTAAGAACTTGGAGGGTAGCATTTTCGCAATGAAACAATCTGAGGGCCATTCCACCACCCGTCCACCTTTCTTCAATAGGAGCAATTACGTGTAGTGGAAGTTCCGCATGAAGATGTGGCTTCAAGCCAACAACTACACGATTTGGGAGAAATGCAAGACTCCCTTCGACATCCCAGAGAAACCCACGGGAGGATACTCAAAACAACAAATTAATGTGCTATCACTTAATGCAAAAATAATGAATGCATTGTATTATGCATTAAGTTCAGAGGAATTCAACTGGATTTCGCAATACTTTACCACCTATGAATTGTGGAAAACTCTTGAGGTAATGCATGAAAGTACGTCAAAGGTAAAGTCTTCTAAAATCAATTTGCTTTCTCAGGAATTTGAATCCTTTATTATGAAAGATAATGAAACTTTAAATGAGATGTATACTAGGTTCACACTTATAGTGAAAAATCTCAAGTCATTAGGGAAGACTTTCATTGAAGAAGAGCTCTAATTGAAGTTACTTCATTTCCTCGGACCCAATTGAGAATAAAAAGTAACTGTAATCGAGGAAGCTCACAAAATTGAAGAGCTTGAGATAGAGGATCTACTCGGCAACCTCATGGCATATGAAAACAAGGTGAAGCAAAAGAAAAAGGAGACACTAGAGCTTAAGATGAAGAACCTTGCCTTCAAAGCCACATTGGATAGCGAAGTAAGTTCCGATGACGAGGAACTTAAATTTTTAGCTAACAAGTTTGCCAAGTTTCTCAAGTATAGGGAATGCAAGGAGAAGGAGAAGGAAAGATCAACTCGTTGCTATCATTGCAACAAGAAGGGGCACATTAAACTAGAGTGTCCTCTCTTGAAGAAAGAAAAGGAGAAAAACAAGAAGAAGGCATTCCAAGCAACTTGGGATGACTTGAGCTTGGAGGAGGAAGAAGAAACAAAGAGTGAAACCACGTGCCTCGGTTTCATGGCTATTGCTGATCATAGTGATAATGACAATGGAAATAACTCTAACATGAAGAAGGTAAACTCTTTTACTTTAGACGAATCGCAAGAAGCACTAAAAGAGTTATATGAGCTTAGTAAGTCTTTAAAATTAGAAAACAAAAATCTAAAAAAGGAGTCCATTGCCTTAAAATCTGAGATAAATAATCTGATTGCTAAAGATCTAGATTTGAATGCCTCTTTTAATTCCATTACATGTCAAAAGAATATACTTGTGTTGGAAAATCATGAGCTAATCTTAAAGAACACAAACTTGATTGAAGAGAGTAGCTTATTGAAATCCGAAACTTCTATTTTGAAAAGCAAGATGAGTTTCATCGAAAATGACCTTACTTGTCTTCAAGAGAAATCAGATAAGTTGCTAAATAAGTTAGCTAGTTTCACTAAAGGAAAAACTAAGGTCAATACTAATCCTAGAAATGGACACCCCAAGAGTTCTTATGCACAAAAGCCAAATGGTTGGAGTCTAAGTGGATCCCAACCTGGGTCGAGAAGGATCCAAGAAAATGTGGGCACCTAGATATTTAGCCAACTCTTATTTTGTAGGAGACCAAAACACTTTGATTGATCTAAGATACCCTTTATGGAGTTCATGAAGGAGGAATGAGGATACTTGGACAACCAAGCGGGTATGGAAGTTGGAATCCGTACCATTGGAGGTAAAATTCTTTTAATTTTGATGATATATTAGCATCAAGATAGGAGGAGTAATCTAAATTTGTTATATGCTACAATTCCATGAAAAAGGAGGAGATCACCTTTCTTGATATAGAAGTGCATGTATTTAACGAAAGTTGTTTAAAGCTTGATTAACTATATTTCAAACAAATAAGGGGAGTTAATGGAGAATAAGAATAGGACCTCTTATTATATCAAAGAGGGGAGAATAGATATTCTTGTCTTATTATAAGAAGGGGGAGATAAGGCATTTTTTAAAAACACATCTCTTGTATAATTAGGGTGAGTCAACAAATTTTTGAAAGAGCATGTTTTAATGGGGAGTTATAGGATAAGATGATTAAAATTAATTAAACATTTTTTATAATGTCAAAAATGAGGAGAATTTTTTAGTAATATTTGTGATTTTGCCATAATAAAAAAGGGGGAGATTATTGGTGTAAGGGCACCACGATTGTTGATTTTGATGATAACAAAACCCTTGTTATTTGACATTTTCATTTGAGTTTAAGATTATAGGATGAAATGCAAATGAAAGCAAGTGCAAGGAACTCAAGCTCACGTTCATGGAGGATTGGAGGACATTGATGGAGGAGAGGGAGCTTTGCTTAGGACTAAAGCTTGAAGAAGAAGAGGAAGAATAGAATAGAACATTTATTTGAATGTATTTATCTTTTATTCTCTAGATTTATGTTAAAGAGTCCAAAGTATAACACCCTTAGTCTTAGAAAGACTTACACAACCTTAAGACACTTGGTAAAATCAAAAGTTAAATCAAAAAGCCAAAATAGGTTTCAGATAGACTGATTAGACGTCTAACATGATGGTCAGACGTCTCATACTGACTTTTAAGTTGTCTGATTTATGACTAAATGCCCAATTACCTAGGCTAGAAAATCATGGCCTTTGTCTTTCCATTCAGACGTCCTGACCCAATTCTAGATGTCCTGACAGACGTTTGATAACCTTGACAGACGTTCAATAATAGGACTGTTAGCCTCTCAGCATAATATCCTCACGAACCCACTGAGGAATATTTTAACATTATTTTCAGATGTCTGTAGAGCCTCCCATACATCTGATAAAGAGACGTTAGACCAAAATCCTAAGTCGTCAGAACAAATCTAATCATTGGCTTCTCGAGTAGAGAACCGTTATCATCAGACATCCAATAGTATGACCAAACGTCCAATAAGACGTTTGACCACTTTACACTAGAACCCTGTTTAGATCTGGTCCAAATCAGGAATAAACCTATTTAGAATTAGATGTCCAATTTTGCACCCAAACGTCTTAAAATGATATCCCAAACGTCTGACCTAGAACCTTGTTTCCATCCAACTAAATCAAGAACTCTGACCCCTTGCATCAGACGACCAAATATGTATTCAGTCGTCTAACTCGTCATCTGACTCAATTTTCAAACGTCTAATTCTGTTGTCAGAGTCCTGATAAGCCTGATTTGATTGGGATTTCGGCTGGATCTTTTGAAATTTGTTCCCAACAGCTATAGGAGCCTCCCAAGCCCTCTTAAGGGTTCCTAACACATCTATAAATAGATGGGACCCTCTCTTTTGTACAACACCCTTGATATAATACTTTGCACCAATTTAGGCTCACTTTGTGAGGAAGATCAAAAGAAGAAAGTATTCAAGCTCTCCAAACCTTATACTATACATCCGAGGGCACCGAAACTTTGTCGCATTTCACGCCCACTCTCTTCCACATAAGGGAAGTCCGTTAGCTTATAATAGCATAGTTAAATCTATACTTTATGGCTGTATAGGCTGCTTTTGTATTTTCTTTTTCTTGGTTGGGTATTCACGTAGTGAATTCCCCTTTCCTTCGTGAGACAGAAGTCTTCGTGTAGAAGAGGGGTTGAGGTACACTACTGATGTAAACACATTTATTAAGGGTAAAATGCCTATTCATGCATGTTCCTAGGCTTAGATTTGCATTTCATGTTATAAATATTACATATCATGCATCATTCTACATTTAGAGTAGTTGTATATAATTTAGGTTAATTGCGTCCTTTTTGTGGTTAGGAGAAAATGATATTTATTTCGGAGCCTCGGATTGACGATCAAACCGTATGGATCGGATCAAGACGACGATCAGAGTCCAACGCCTTTGAAATTGCCTCGATCGGAGTTCCGTAGCACCATATGCAGTCCGAGGAAGATCAATGGCCAAGGGACTAGGAGACATAATTTGGAGATTCAAATGATAAATCCGACCACACGGATGGATTCGGGTCGACAATCGCAGCCTAACGACGCGAAAATCGACTTGATCCGACCTCTGTAGTAGTCCCTACAATAAGAAGAAGATGGACGGCCCAGACTGCGCCACGTGGTGCAGCCCAGGCCGCCAGCGCACGCACGCAACACCGCACGCACGCAGCAGCGCAGGTGCACGAAGCGCCAGCACGTGGGCGCGCGTGCGTGCGGGGCAAAGCAGGAGTGGCGCTAGCACAGCGTGAGGTGGACTACAGTGACGTTTGAGCTGGACTTACAGTGACGTTTACAGCCGTCGGTAATTCATCACATGCCAGCAAAGCCAGCTATGGATGCCAGCGGCCATGAATTGCCTACAGCGACGTTTCCAGTGACGGTTTGGATGTCACTAATGGTCCCATACTGATTTTTGCCTCTTCTCCACCACTATAAAAGGACCTACACCCCCTCCCTTCCAAGCCATCTCTACCTACTCTACTCCCACCTACTCCTAAGCTCTAGCAAGCCTGCCAACGCTCCCTTAGAGCTTGTTCTCAAGCTCCCAAGGTGCATATTAGTGCAGCGAACCTCTGCCCCACTAAATACTCCTCCAACTTCCCATCTCCCTTCATAGGTCACCTTGGAGCTGTCCTCTCACCTCCATTCCAGAGTTACGCCGAAGCTTTCCTCAACACGACGTCCTCCAGCATCTCACCTCCGTTGTCCCGCTCCTCACCTCCTTCGTCCGAGCTTCCGCCAGGCGTCGTCGTCTCGCCGAACAGCTGATTCGGGAGATTTCATCTCACCTCCCTCTCTTTATATGCTTTCATAGTTTCTTGTAATTGACATTAGAAGTAATATATATTAGATTTGTTCTAGGTCTCTATCTTGTGATACGTTTGCTTGATTTCTTTTATTTCAAAAATACAAAAAAAGATACCAAAACCCTAAAATACCAAAAAGAAACGAAACGAAGTGCGGTTTTCAATAAAGTAAACGTCGCCTCCCTATGTTCGACCCGGGACTCCCTTGGAGTTTCGGTATAAATTTTATCTGATCGACGTGTTTTGCAACTGCGACGATGGGTTACTTGTAAGCCCGATTTCTAAACATGCGAAACATGCCCGACCATTTTGGCGCCGTTGCCGGGGAGGCAACGAAATTTACTTTATTATTTATTGCGTTTCTTTGCATTTACATAGCACTAACCCTATTTCTCTTTGATCTACTGTCTTGCAGGTACCCTAGCATGGAGATCCAAGTACGGTAGATCGGAGTAAAGTGCGGGTAGAGTGTTTTGTAAGTGTCCCCCACACCACCCTCACCTTAGTTTTCATTTCATAACCGAATAACTCAAACCCAAATTAACTTAGGTGCTTTTATAAACCCTAGGATAGATTTGATTGTTTGTTTGCCACCTCCACTCACCTCGCCATCCACATAAATAAAAAAGTGTTATCTGATTGTGGGATTTTCTGAAAGCTACACACTTAACACCCACAACTTCTTATCCTAAGGCGCACAATCACTTTGATTTTATCACTTAACTGGGATTTCACTTGTGGACCCGGTACACTTCAACTAAACACACATGAGTAGAAATCTGAACAGGTTAAGCATTCTTGTGTGCCTTAACTAAGTGGTGCAATAGGCCAATTGATTGAGTTGTTGGGCCGCATCACTCAATTTAAAACTGATCCATCAAGTAGCTTGCCACTTAGGGTTGATTCTTAGGGCTGAACCAGGAAGTCCACATTATTTTTGATTTTTTAAGGAACATATCATCACCCGTGCTTTCAAAACTTGGAGTGTTCTACTAAACCTTGATTGAACCAACCTAAGAATTAAACCCTAAAAGCTACTAAGCAAGGTTAAATCCTAAAAGACACATCATCAAATAACCTTGTTTGAGAACCCTGGTTGTGCACGTACACACATTTTAACTGATTATTAAGGGCACAACCCATCTAAAGGGTCCATCACATTCCTGAAGCACCATTGTCCCAAGCCTAACTAAAATTGTTTAGACGTTGGCCCTAAGGACTAGTTCGCTCATTGGGATCTAGGTTGAGATTGTTCACGATTAACCTACTTATACTAGTCAATCTGATGTCTAGCTAGGGGAGTAGCATCAAACGACTGCGGCTGGGGGATACACTAGGAACCGGAGGCGCAAGCCAAAGGAAGAACCTTCTCCCCAGTCCCTCCTTCTAACTGGTTGGATTGCCTGGACATAAGTAGAGTAAATCGCCTATAATCTTAGGATGGATTTTGAGAGTCTGTAGACCTTTATTCTACCCAAACTAAGGACAGGCTTGTATTTTTGTATTGCAGGGTTCCTTTCTCTTCTGATTTCCCTCCTTACTTATCCATGTACCCTTCCACATCCTACACACATTTCACATCCTATCCTCCTATCACCACTTATCCCTAAGATGATTACTATCCCGACTTGACTTGTAATTACCCATCCACTAGCCGGGATGACTTTGATTGGGGATATGAATTCGGACTTCAGGGTCTAGGGCCTAACCCTGGATGACAAGACTATGATTATTATCATTCCCAGAGCTATAATGATTATGGATCTCCATCCTTTGATGACCAATCCAACCCGATCTACAATAAGGAAGGATATCATGATTATAAGACCTACCCTCCCCTGTATTCCACAGAATATAGGTCGCCACCATCCTTTGAACAACCTAGAATGACCTACTTTCAGGGAGGGACCTGAGAACCTCGACATCTTGACTCCCCTAGATTTAACCTGAACCCACCCAAACCTGAACCGAACCAGTCGGTTCAGGTGAATCAAGTCCAGGATAGGGTGTTGGCTAATTTGAGGAACACTATACAATCTTTAGAAGCTCAGCCAACACCATGCACTGAAGCACTAGAGCCTATGATGAAAATGATTGATGAACTTAATAGTTCTCTATTGGATTTGCTCCAAAGTGTTAGGGATAGGAACTTGGGTGAGTTTCTTCTTGGGAAATTGTCGTGGTTGAGGATGAAATTTGTGGTTGCACTAGTCAAATCTTGGGATGATTCTCAAGATGAACCCCCTTCAAGAGAGCTAATGTCTGAACCTGCTCAGGCACCTATCGGGGGGGATACATTTTCTGAGACTGGGGATGACCAGGATGGGCTAGAGCAACCATTTGAGGATGAACCGATTGATTCACCCAAGATACCCAAGTTAGGAAACGAAGAAAATTATGTCTCCTTGGATCAAGAAATGATTTATGATTTTGAGACATATAAATGAGGATCATTAATTCTTTGACTCTGAGGGTGAAGAATCTTTAGGTGAAGTCTCACTTGAACATAAGGAAAATGATTTTAGTGAGACAAACGGGCATGATGAATCTGATGAACCATTTGATAGCTCGTTCATTGAAGATTTGGATTCGGTTGGGGTTAACTTGGAGGATCCGAATCTTGATGATTCAATCAGTGACCCCAGTCCTCATCTGTACCCCGAAGAGTTGACTTTTGAGATCTTTGTGCCCAAGTCAATTTTGATTCAGCCACGATTTTTGGACTTGGGAGAATCATATAGGGTGAATAATATGCTAGAGGTCCCGAAGCCTGAGCCCTTGATGTTGGAAGATAGAATTGTTGAAATAAAGATTTGGGAGGTTAATTCTGAGGGAAGTTTGATTTTGGATCCAAGGGTACCTATTGACCTAAAACCACCTACTTTCTACCAGGACCCTTACGATATCTTTCACGTGCAACCTAAGCTCGAAATAACTAATTATTTTTCTGAGCTAGATGTTAAGTGGACAACCACACTTATTGAACCATCTTTACTCGTTGTCCGACACTTTCGTCTTGGGTTGCACACCACTAAACCGTAGGGCTGGCCTCGCAAACACAACAACCTTCGGTTCTGGGTGTTTTTCATCCAGAACCTGAGAACCACTAGACCCTGGGGCATGGGTCTGCACCATAATCTCGTCCACATCTGTGGACATCTTCTGTGGAGGGGTTTCAGGATCAACCTTTTGATTTTGATTCTAACCGGTACTTGTGAATTCTCAATTTCTTCTTTGTATGTATGTATTGCCTAGCTGAAGGCATTAAACTTAGTGTGTGTATACACTCTTCTCTCTGCGGAGCTGATCGGATTTTCACGACACTCAGGTAATATTCTGTTTACTTCGCCCTTTTTATGTTTTTATTTTTACAATGAGGACATTGCATCATTTAGGCATGGGGGGTGGATAATTGATTCCTGAAATCATTATGTTAACTCCGTAGAATTCCTTTTAGTTTCTTATAAAATTAAAAAAAAAATTAAAAATTTGAAAAAAGATAAAAAAAAGAAAGAAATTAGGAAAAGAGAACTTTGGCATTTGGAAGTTATTAACTTTAGGAAATGATACGAGAGGACCTAAACACTTAGACTCTTCAGATCTTCGGGCTTAATTAGCCCGGGTGTCCACTCGAATGTGGATTTAGTCTCGAGTTCTCGTCAATTAAAATTTATTTTAATTTGGTAAATAATTTAAGATGATAAGTATGCGACTTATCAACCCGCCCTCTGATTTGGGGGGACTTTAAGCCTAAGCATCTACACACATTTTTTTGCACTGACTCACTTTCCGGTGATTTTTACGGAAATTGGGTAGCTAATGGACCGACTTGGGTGGTATGGCTGGCAAGTTGTCCATGGTAATAGCTCATCGGCCGGTTGTCAAGGGCCCAGCTACAAGATCATTTTTATTGTATTGCCTTTAGGTAAATCTTAGATCAGGAAAGCCACCTACTTAAAAAAAAAAAGAGAGAAAAAAAAGAAAGGAGAAAATTAAAAAATAAAATAAGATAAAATAAAACCACACTTTACCGCATGAGTAAGGCTGGCAAGTTGTCGGTGGTAGTAGCTTATCGGCCGGTTGTCTAGAACCCAGCTCATAAAAAAAAAAGCACAATAATTTCCAAAATACCTAGGGAAGAAGCGGGGAAGTAGAATAAACCGGGGAGATATACACTGTGTTTTCTCTTGTGTTGACCCCATATAAAAAAAAGTAGGGAGAAAGCTATCGATCGTAAAGATAAACCTTTAGGCAAGGTCACATAGGGTTGTAGAAACCCGAAGTCCGTCTTAATGGCTGTTTTGTGAGTCTATCACTTTTTCACAAAGATGGTCAGTACTTAGAGTCCTTTTTGAGTCTTGGGCGGGTCAGGTAGCCGTTAAAAGTTATCTCGGAACTCTTAAACTCCAAAAGTACAAAAAAAAAAGAAAAGAAGAAAAATATAAAAAAAAATATATATCTTCCCTTCTTAAATAAGGCGAGAACTTGGGCGGTCTGCATTCTGATAGACACCCGGGTACTGTTGAGTTTTCGTTGTTTAGGACCTTAGTTGAAATTTTCTATTGTTAATAAACGACTTAGGCTTAAGTAATCTAATTCTAATTCTGCCTCTATACATAGCATATAGTTTAATTTTGCTAGGGACTAGCAAAAGATAAGCATGGGGGTATGATGTAAACACATTTATTAAAGGTAAAATGCTTATTCATGCATGTTCCTAGGCTTAGATTTACATTTCATGTTATAAATATTGCATAGCATGCATCATTCTGCATTTAGAGTAGTTGTATATAATTTAGGTTAATTACGTCCTTTTTGTGGTTAGGAGAGAAGGATATTTATTTCGAAGCCTCAGATTGACGATCCGACTGTACGGAGCTGATCAAAACGACGATCGGAGTTCAACGCCTCTGAAATCGCCTCGATTGGAGTTCCGTAGCATCATATGCAGTCCGAGGAAGACCAACGGCCAAGGGACTAGGAGACATAATTTGGAGCTTCAAATGATAAATCTGACCACGCAGATGGATTCGGGTTGACGATCGTAGCCTAACGGCACGAAAATCGACTCAATCTGACCTCTGTAGCAGCCCCTATAGCAAGAAGATGGACGGCTCAGACTGCGCCACGTGGCGTAGCCCAGGCCGCTAGCGCACACACGCAACATCGCACGTGCGCAGCAGCGCAAGTGCGCGCACGGGTGCACGCGCTGGCACGCAAGCATGCATACGGGCAGCGCCAGCGCGTCGGCACGCGCACGTGTGCGGCAAGGTTGGAGCGGCGCCAGCACAATGTGAGGTGGACTATAGCAACGTATGAGCTGGACTTACAGCGACACTTACAGTCGTCGGTAATTCATCGCATGCGAGCAAAGCTAGCTGTGGGCGCTAGCGACTATGAGCTGCCTACAGCGATGTTTCCAGCGACGGCCTGGATGTCACTAATGGTCCCATACCAAATTTTGCCTCTTCTCCACCACTATAAACGGACCTACACCCCCTCCCTTCCAAGCCATCTTTACCTACTCTACTCCCACCTACTCCCAAGCTCTAGCAAGCCTACCAACGCTCCGTTAGAGCTTGTTCTCAAGCTCCCAAGGTTCCTATTAGTGTAGCGAACCTTTGCCCCACCAAGTACTCCTCCAACTTCCCATCTCCCTTCATAGGTCACCTTGGAGCCATCCTCTCACCTCCATTCTGGAGCTACGGCGAAGCTTTCCTCAACATGACATCCTCCAGCATCTCACCTCCGTCGTCCCGCTCCTCACCTCCTTTGTTCGAGCTTCCGCCAGGCACTGTCGTCTCGCCGAGCAGCCGATTCGGGAGATTTCCTCTCACCTCCCTCTATTTATATGCTTTCATAGTTTCTTGTAATTGACATTAGAAGTAATATATATCAGATTTGTTCTAGATCTCTATCTTGTGATACGTTTGCTTGATTTCTTTTATTTCAAAAATACAAAAAAAGATATCAAAACCCTAAAATACCAAAAAGAAACAAAGCACGATTTTGAATAAAGTAAATGTCGCCTCCCTGTGTTCGACCCGGGACTCCCTTGGAGTTTCGGTATAAATTTTATCTGATCGACGTGTTTTGCAACTACGACGATGGGTTACTTGTAACCCCGATTTCTAAACACGCGAAACACGCCCGACCAACTACCCTCGTACAAGTAGTGTGGTTGTATTAAGGTTGTATCACCCTCGATTTTAAATGATACGTTAGTGGATTTGATCGACTTGATTGATCAGGAAATCATAAGTCTAGAGGCTTAAGTGGTGGTTTTTACTTAGGTTGATTTTCCACCTAAAAAGACCTGTCTTTTGTGGTTCATGCTTATGTGATTGATTTTTATTTGCATCTATTTTTGTTTCGCAATATTCTCCCCGCTCTAGTGCACCTACAGATCGCTTGGTGCTAATAACCACTTAAGCTCGAGGGGTGGATTGGAGATCCCAGCTTGATCTCGTGATCTTTGCTTGCATTGCGATCTACCTTGCCATCGTGCTATGTGGAGTGTGGAAAGATCTCGATCGTTCCTCCTCAATCAAACAGTTAAGGGAAAGGGGTGGTGTAGCTTTGTGCGGGGCGTTCGATGATGGTCGAACAATTGAGGCTCCGCTCTCTTGTGAAGAGAATGAATTGCAGTCTAAGGCATGCGATGGAGGGCTGAGCTGGCACCATGTGTCACGTCGTGGGCTGTTGATCATTAGATCAACAGCCAGGTCTTCCTGGGCTCTTTATGGGGACTGCGGAGGTTGAATTGGGGTGATTTCGGTGCTGTTAGACTTTGATTTTTGTCTTGAATCGACTAGTGCGGTTTGATTGCTCATCTGAGACCTATTTTAATTTGTACTATACAACTTGGCCATTAAACATTAATTTCAAGCAATCTTAATATAAAGATTATACTACATACATGCATGCCCTCAAACCCACTATATTATCATATTTACGTGCATGAGCCCTCAAAATTGACTAACTGATATAATTGACGTTAATAACTGTAGAGTCATCATACCCCCATGCCCACCCCTTACTAGTCCCTCGCAAGGTTAGTCGCAAAGTTCGAAGCCAAGGAGCGACTGCCAGGGTAAATTATTTATCGTCCAGAGGAAATATGATACATAAGGTCTTAACTAAAGGCTCAACAATATCATGATGCCAACCAAGATATGGATTGCCCTATATATATAATTTCTTTTTTTTTTCATGTTCAGGGTTTAGAGCAGCATTTTGCAACTACCCAACCCACCCAGGACTCGAAACAATCGAAAAGTGCTAAATATCTTAGTGTATGCGATTGACTTGCTATACATGCAACTAAAGCGGACCTCAGGTATCGATAAGCTCTAAGTGACCCCAAAATAAAGTTATTGCCACCTAAAAGTTTGTCTCTCTGACTGGTAGCTTTCTCCTTGCTACTTTTTGTGGGATCAACATCAGGTGAATCCAGTGTATATCTCCCTAGGACTTTTATTTCTACTTCCCTGCTTTTCCTTAATTTTGGATTTATTCGTGCTGTTCGTAGGCTAGGCTCTGGACAACCAACAATTCACACGACAACTTGCTAGCCATACTTGTGCAGTTAAGTGTGGTTTATTGTATATTTTTTTTCTTTCTCCTTTTCTTTATTTTTCTCTTTTTCTTTTGCTTCTGTGGTACTTTTTTTCTATTTTTTCCCAAGCAAGTGGCTTCCTTAGTTTGAGACATACCTAAAGGTGGTGGCCAAAGAGAGATAAGTCCGTTGGCTGGGCTTTGGACACTTAGCAATGGCAGGTTACCCACTGCAACGTGCCAACCATACCACCACTAGCCTGCTTATTGGCTCCCTAATTTCTGCTATGGCCACCCCTACAATGAGTCAGTGTGTAATATGTCACTCCACAATAATCTTCTCGACAGATCAGGAATGGATCACCGGGTGTGCGAGTGCTGGTGTCCTGGCTACCAGGTAGTTTGGATTATAATTTGCAATCCTATCAACTTTGTATGCCTTAGGGGAGTCAATTTTTAATTAAATCATAGGGTTGAAACCTACCAAAAATCCAGTAGAGTTTCCCCTGTTTATTCAATATTTTCCCAAAACTGGTACTTGCAACATGTACCTATGCATGCATACCACAAAATTTAATGGTGGGTACACTTCACAACAACCGCATGAAACAAGTAAAAGCGGTAAATCATGTGTGGGCACACCCTACATCCAAAACCAGTAAAAACATGGAAATACAGTGTGAAGACAAAGCCCAGTTACCGCTAACACATCATCACAAGCATCCATATAACCATGTTGTTTATCAACTAACAAGTTACAAGTATAAAGTTCACAGATAAATATACATACCATAGGCAATAGAAATCGAGTTGCTACAATCTAACAAAGGGCACTAATAAAATGATTACATTCTATACCAACAATTTATCCAGGAAGAGACAAGTAAATGCTTATTTAACTACCCAGGTCCTCCTGGGTTCAAACCTCGAGTGAAAAGTTCCTTGCTTCATGGCCATAGATACCTAAAAATTGGTCATAAGAGCAGGGATGAGCCAAGTGGCTCAGTAGGAACAGAAAACATGTAACAATCAAAACAGAGAAGGGTGGTGTGCGAATTTCTACCCTATAAGCCAATCACTAGTCCTTTTCCTTAAAGCTTAAGCCTTGATAATGTAAAAAGCTAACCACAAATCTTTTCCAATTTCCCATAATTAACCCAAGTTTCATTAATACTACAGGTTAGCTATGAGCTTTTCCCTATTTACGAGGATTTATCCACATGGTCAATCAGCTTATTTATCACATGGCTTATTTGCTCGTTCGCCAAGTTAGATTCTAGAAAAATCATCCATTTCTACTAAAGGAAATTGAGATGTATCCTCCCCTCCAATCCTAGCCTGAGAACCTCTCCTTGGCTAGGGGAGGGGCTAGCAGAGTTGGTAACCCTTGCAAAAGGCATACCTGTTCTCGACATATCGAGAATGTTGCTAACCTTGGTCAGAAGAGTCAGGCCTCTTGGGAGCTACCCAAGCCAATATCTTGCGATTGTGAAGAGAGAACTCAATTCATGCCCTACAAGATCCAATCACAGATCATTCCAAATCAGAAGTCATAGGGTTGGTCAGAATTGTCGAGTCACACCAATGCGCCCGCTAGGAGCATGTTCTCCAGGTGTACCCTCTCAATCTGCCGTCGGATGAGATCTCAACCAAACCCCTTACGGTACCCTGGCGTCCTTCGCTTACGCGGGCGCCTATTAAGCCTCTAGCTGAGTGTACCAAGTACCTAGGCATTTTTCGCAATGCATGCGAGCACTTGCTCAGCCTAGAGCTACAAATACCTCTGCATCAAGTCGAATTTGGGTACTTCCAAGTACCTTAACTTAGCGACAGCCCGTAGCTTGTCACCGTACCTGAAAACCATCCATGTTTCGGGGTACATCTTAAGTAGCCTCTAGCCACCACACATCCTCGGGCCTCTAACCCGAACAGTGAACCTGTGGTTCATGAAGTCGGTGGGTGTAGCCTTACGAGCTCACTTAATCAACATTTTCATCTTTTAATTTGTTTATGATCCTATACTAAGAACGAAACTCTAAATACCTAGTGGATTATCTGGGGTCTGACCTCAAACCTTATGATCCAATTTTTTTTTTTTGGACTCGTAACGGACTGCAATCAATAGTGCATAACAACTTGCATCAGTGTTATATCCCCTCCTAATCACTACAGGGAAGAATGGTTTTCGCGATGGTTGAAAACCATCACCTATTCGATGCAAACCGTTGTTTTCTGTTGTCATGAAAGTGTGTGTCGCGTCAGTGTATACATGACAGTTTTTATTTAAAATTGTCGTATTTTAGACGACGGTTTTAGAAACCGTCGTCTTGTTTATTGATGACAGTTATTTTACAAACTGTTGGAAATAAGTTCTAAACGACGGTTTAGATCACCGTCGTCTACGGTATACGTAAACCTTAGATGACGATTTTTCAACCATCTCTTGGTTATATAAATGTTGGGTTTCTGAGAACCATTGTCTATATAACCACGAAGGTTATTCTTAGAACCGTCGTGTATATATGTATGATTTTTTTTCAATATAACATTTAGGGTTATAAGATTCTATAATCATAGAATCTTATAACACCTTAAAACATATATAACATACAAAACATACACAATATAAGAATTCAACATATGACATGGAACATAAAACATTCAACATTCAACAAATATATATATAAACCTAATGATTAAAGTATATCATATTGTCAAAATGCAAAACCAAACAAAACAAAAGATAAATAATATAAAGCTATGCTCTAGCTCCTACCCCCTGTCCTCCTCCACCACCTCCGTGGTCGTCGTCATCTCTGCAAGGCGGGTAGTGATATGAATTGTGATCCCGACCGCTGCCCAATAATAACGCCATCATCTTTCTCATATCCGCTCTCTACTGCTCCATCTCCTTCCTCTTCTCCTTGACGTTCGCTGGATGCGTTTGCATTAAATCTTTCGTTGTAGCGCATTTACGACGTCAATTTTACATAAAGAATCAGATGTGAGTCTGATTAGTGAACACAAGGAGACAATAATATGAATCGCTTAGTTTCTTTATGTCGTTTGTTTGATTGCAAACCAATTTGAGAAATAGAGAGAGTGAAAGAGAGAGAGAGAGAGAGAGTAGGGTTCAAGAATCTAAACATATGAGAATAATATATCAAAATATGTATTATCTTGTCTGTCGAATGTTATGACCAACAAAAATATAGATGAATGCTTGAAAAATAGATGAACTATAACTATCAACAATAAAAACTGAATGTAAGGTGGCGAATGGCATCGAGATAGCCACGGCGGTAGGGGGCTTCCGTCGGCGACTCGGCATCTTTGCAACCTTACTTGGGAGCTCTATGAAGTGGTGGAAATTCATGGAGGCAAGCTTGGTGCAAATGGGTGGGGTAGGGCCCTTTTTATAAGTGAGGAGAGGGCTTAAATTCAGATCTGGGTCTTTAGTGATAGCTGCAAGCGTCACTAAAGGCCCCTACAGCTGTCGCTGAAGATGCACCCACCGCTCATGCCCCGTTGGCGTGCGCCTCGCGCTCCTTGTCGCACACGCATGCCCTGGCGCACGCTGGTCCATGCACATATGCTCACGCGTGTTGCTCCACACGCATGTGCACGCTACCACCCATGCCGCTATGCTACTACACTGCCACTTCACGCGCGCCACGCACCTTGTGCTGCTGGGGGTGTGAGGGGTGGCCTGGATGGTGCCACATGGCACCATCTAGGCCATCCATCTTCTTTCTTTTGTAGAGGGTGCCACGGTGCTCAGATTAAGAAGATTCCTACACTACCAGACTGCGATCGTCGCTTCAGATCCATCCGTATGATCAGATTTTTCATCTGAGGCTCGTAAGGATGTCGCATTGCCCCCTAGCTATTGATCTTTCTCGAGCTTGTTATGGGAGCTACAGAGGTCGGATCGAAGTGATTTCGAGTCCGTTGGACTCTGTTTGTCAATCCGGATCCATCCGTATGGTCCGATCGCTTATCTGAGACCTGTTTCAAAATGGACTTGTGCACATGGTCGTTAAACATTGATTCTAAACGATTAAAATGTAAAGGTCATGCAATATGCATGCAAAGCTCTTAAGCCCATTATTATCTGACATTATCGCACAAGTACCCTCAAAATTGACTTTAATTGATGTTATTAACACTTGTAATTGTAGAGTCATCACTCCTTGAATTTTTTGGCATCTTGCCAAGCTTGAGTATGCTGGTGAAATTATGAGGTGACATCATGGAGCTATGAGGTAACATCATGGAGCTGTGTCTGCATTTGCTGGATGACGGCTGCTGTTGCTGACCCCTTCCAGCCATACCAGCTAGTGATCGTCTGACTTCTGCCCCCACTATGAACAAAGCCTCCATGCTCCGGAGGCATGGTGCTCCTAAAAGCCTCCTTAGGTATCATAGGAGGGTGCTGCTGAGTGCCGGAAGCGGCGTCTATAGGGGGGTTGATTAAATTCATCATTTCTCCCTACAAATTACAATAATTTATTGTCATATTAAAGTAAGTATCAATGTTTATGTAAATAAATAAATATTATTTACATGTTTTGTCTAATATGCCTCATGTATCCATATTCGCTAGCTGTCGGTGGTGGCCTTGCTATGAGTAACCTCATACACACCAGCCCGATCGAGCGTGGCACCATCGTGTGAATGTGCCTGTAAATGTATTTCAGAGATTTACAGGTAATAGTTGTAATTAAAACTTTAATTAAAAACATAAAGGTAACAAAATTATAAGGAATTACTTACATATTTAGCCTTAACTCTATCTATGCTGGTTCAACCCAAATAGTGGGTCTGTGGTGGAGCTTTGGCCTTATTTGCTTTGTTTCTCTTTGCCTGATCCTGTATATATAACATATTGTAATGGAAAACAATTGAATATTTTATTTTCAAATGCTATTAAAGTAATTGTAATTACCTCTGTCTCAGGCTTATTCTAATGCTTACAGTATTCTCTCCACACATTTGCTGCTGTTGTAGGAGGCACGTTCCTTCATGCCTCCTCATTAGATGACATTGAATTTTAATACTAAATTATAGATATAAATCGTCAAAAAAAATTAATTAAGTAAATAATAAAAAATGAGAAATATTACAAATTTCACCTTTCTCTTCATTATTATCCTCCAATTACAATGTCGTCTTGCAGCATGATGAAGAATGTACTTGATGACATTCATATTGTTACCCCAATCAAAGATCGCCTGTAATATTACAAATCATATAAACAAATTAAATATTAACAAAGTAAACTTATATATATATAATTATTTACCTCCATATTACGAATAAGTTGCCTCTTGATCTCTAAGCTACCTCTTGATCTCATTGGAGACCGACCTCCAGTTAAAAGAACAAAGGAGCATGAGCTCTTTTACCATCCTAGACAGTCTGCTGGTGAAAGGAGGATAATTTGGATCTTCTCCCGCTTCGTTGATATGCACTTTAATTCTCGTCCCCTTTGGAAGTGTATCTAGATGTGCATTTCTCATTAGAGCCCTTCCTTTTTTTCATTACCTATTAAGAAAAATATAAATGTTTAAAATTAAAACATTATCAATAAATTTTATTAAGATTTTACTGACAATTTATACCAGTGGAACTGGTCCCTGCCTCAGCCTAAGGGTCCTGCTGAGGTGGTCGCTGAACATCAATATCCTCCTCACCCTCCTCATCCTCATCCTCACCACCGTTGTCACCCTTGTCCTCATCCTCATCATCGTCAGGGTAGTGGGTGGCAACCTCTGGCTCTAGCTCTCGCACTATATTAGTAACTTCCCTCTTGTCCTTCTTTTGGTACTGTCGGGCAAGATCACTAGGCCGAACATATTATGTTGTCGGATAAATGCGGGATTAGGTACCATGACAACTAGGTGTGCGTGGGGAGTACTTAAAGGGATGTATTAGGAATAGATGGGGAAGGCTAGGTACGGGGGGGCTAGGTGCGAGGTGGCTGGGTGCGTGGGGCTGCATGGGCTGTGTAGGGTGGCTGGGTCTCATTCCTACTCGCTGAGATGCCTTGGTCATCTTTACCCCTATTAGCAAATTTCTTGAATTTCATCTGCATAGACATTAACAAAAATAGTATTTATATAAATTTTAAGGAATAAATAAATAAAAATAAAAAATCTAAAAAAATTTGACAGAGTTTCCCCTATATTACGTGTATTTTCCAAAATCTTGTAAAAAGGAAATGACACATTCTACATAGTATAAAATCACACATTTTATCGTAAAATATAAACATAAACATAATAGAACCTTCAAAACATAAACATAAACATAATGAATGAAAAAAATACTTTGAATATTATTTCAACTTAAACATAAACATAAACATAAAACAAACTGATTGTTCTTTTTCCAAACCATTTTTTTGTTAGAGAAGTTAATTTGGGTTATATACCCATAAATGATGATTGCTAGCTATTTTCATATGTCATTTTCATATATGTAATTATGAAAACTTACCATAAATCGATGAATTTATATAGACAGATTGGACTCTTGAAGTTAACAACACGAGCCCAGAAGAAATATCTTGTTGCCCACAAATATCTTTCACTTCTCCATGAATTTCTTCACTTTTGCTGTCTTCTCCTCCATGACCACAACACCATACTTTGATGGCTCATCCACTTGCATTGTTGCAAGCATGGAAATGGGAATTTTTTTTTTTTTTTTTGAAAAGGGCATGGAGATGGGAAAATATAACATTAGAAGGCATTAATGTTGTAAAGATAATTATACCTTACATATCAATATTCATTGCACCTGCACCAACTTCTGGTAAGTGTTCTTGATAAGCATCTACTTCTACATCTTTTTTGACATCTTTTTGTGCATCAAAATATTCATGTGGAATTGTCCGTACATGTATAATCCATCCATCTCTATTGTTGTCAGGGATGTAGAAGACTTGAGATACTTAACATGCTAATGTAAACGGTTATGAAGAATAAACAATTCGACGATTCTTATTCAAACTTAAAAAACTGTGCTTCTTATCAAGTTTGAATCCAATGTCTTCTTTAGACACGTTGAACTAATTGCACTTGGAAATGACAACTCTATGATCGTATCTGAAAGTCATTGCAATGATTTCTTCGATATGTCCATAGTAGCCATCACAACTAGTGTTCAAATCGCAACTGACAACAACACCAGCATGCTGCGTGGCCTTCGTATCATCTATGGATTTTATCATAAATGTGAATCCATTTATAATGTAACCTGGATGGTAATGTCCATAACTCAATGGTTAATATGATATTATGTCGAAGTCTTCTAACCATCGTGGGTCATTTTCTCTTTCATTTGCATAAAACATTCTTTAAACCACTCGAGAAAGTCGACCTCGCGTGTTTCTGGATGTGAACACTCCTTAAATTCATTATAAATTTCATCTTCTGGAATCTGCTTAAAAATGTACAAGTGAGCTGAACACCGATTGATTTTAGAGATTGATTTGTACTTTGT
The DNA here is from genome assembly GCA_037157565.1 of Thalassia testudinum. Classification (NCBI taxonomy): domain Eukaryota; kingdom Viridiplantae; phylum Streptophyta; class Magnoliopsida; order Alismatales; family Hydrocharitaceae; genus Thalassia; species Thalassia testudinum. The sequence goes on along the minus strand of JAZHRO010000072.1, from coordinate 28,154,763 downwards.
GTGGAGGATAGATGTTCTTGAAATATCAAATATGGAAAGACAATCTTCATCATTTTCATTGTATCCTCTATCATAATTTCTCTGTAATCGATTAAATCGATTGTTTGTCTCATCCATATAAATAGCACAGAAGTTAATGAACTCTTCTACAAGATATCCTTCCACAAAAGATCTTTCAGGCTTAGCCTTATTTAACACATAATCTTTAAGTTTCTTTAATAACCGTTCAACTAGATACATCAATCTGTATTGCACAGGCCTAGCAACTTTGGCTTTATGTGAAAGATGTAGAGTTAAACAAACCATGACATCAAAGAATGCTGGAGGAAATATCTGCTCCATTTTACAGAATGTGATGACTATTTTCTTATCCTAATACTGTAATAAATCAGAATGTGCAATTTTTGAACAAATAGCTTTGAAATATCAGTTCATCTCTATAATTGAATCCATAATTGGATTAGGTAGCACTCTACGAATAGCTATGGGAATAAGACTTGCATGTAAACGTGACCGTTGTGACTCTTTCACCCACTAATTTTCTTTTGAGCCTCATTTACATATTGAGGAGGTTGTGAATAATAGCTATTTGGCACCCATACTTTCAAAAAGGTAAAAAATTTCTCTCGTTGATCATTACTTAAGCTGTAAATGGCTTTCGGAAAATCATAACTGTCGTCTTCTTTTTTAATAACATGTAATTATGGATAAATGCTTAAAGTTATCATGTCTTTTCTCATTTTCACTGTATCCTTTGGACTATCAGTTAAGTTGAACACATGCAAAATGTTATTCATGACATTCTTCTCAATATGCATTACATCAAGATTATGTTGAACAGTTAGATCTTAACAATACGGGAGTTCCATGAAGAAAATATTCTTCTTTTTAAAACCCATAAGTTTCAAAGCTATTTGATCTTTCTGAAATAGATGACCTAATCGTATGGTGTCAAGTTGTTGTAATTTCTTCATTATTTGAAAACTTAACAACCTTATTGAATTTGTACTTAGCTTATTCCTTGGATTCTTAGAAGAATACTGACAACTTTTACCGTCGAAGTTGTCCTTAAACACTGTTGTTCGCCATTTATGCTCAACTGGCAGGAATCTACGTTATCCCAAATAAAAGAACTTGTTGCTTTCAAGTAGTCGAAAATGCTGAGTGTCATCCATATATATTAGACAAGCAAACTTTCCCTTTTTACTCCATCCCGACAAATTTACATAAGCAGGGAAGTAATTAATAGTCCATAATAATGCGGCATGCATATCGAAGAATTCTTTTTTATGTGTATCATATGTATGAATGCCATTACAGTACAACAGTTTCAGTTCATCTATCAATGGTTGAAGATAAACGTCAATTGCATTTCTTGGCTGCTTTGGATCGGGGATGAGGAGGGTCAATATCATAAATGACGATTGCATACAAAGCCATGTAGGTAAGTTGTAAGTTACCATCACGACTAGCCAAATTGAATAAGATAGGTACATGTTCTTGAAAGGATTAAACCCATCGCTTGCAAGTCCCAATCTGACATTCCTTGTATCTACAAATGCTAAATGGTTGCTGTCAAACATTTTCCACTCTTCTGAATCTACAAGATGACGAATGCAATCATCTCATGACATATTATCCTTATGTCATGTCATCAAATTTGCAGTTCTATTTGAAATAAAAAGGCATTGAAGCCTATGAATCAATGGAAAGTAACGTAGAGCCTTCTTTGATTATTTTTTGGCCCTTATATTTAGTGGATTTTCCACTTTAAATCTCTCAACACCACATTGTAGACAACTACTCAACTCTACATATTCATTTCTGTATAACACAGTCATTTAGACAAGCATCAATTTTCTAGCAATTTAAACTAAGTCCATGTTCGTAACGCTTTTGTACGGGTTTTAAAGAGAATATGACGTTGTAGTATAGCCGACAAAGCGTTCAAACAAATAGAGAATTTTATTACTCGAAAACCGGAGTATCCGAGGTCGAACACAGGGAGCAAATGGAATTTACTACTAATCAAAATGTAATTGAATACTCTAATTTACTCAAAACTGGAATTCAGAGGTATCTAAAAAAATAATTCAGGCAAAAGAGTCAAATTGGACGTCTGATCCCAAGATCAGACGTCTTAAAAGTGTTTTCCCTTTTCCTTTTGATTATTCTTCTTCTTCTGATCTTGCTTTCTTTCTTCTTTTGCAGACTCTTTTTCTTCTTCGTCTTCTGTCTTGGCTTCTCTTCTTCTTTTTCTTCTCTCTTTCTGCTTTGCTTCTTTTCTTGCGAAGGCCTCTTCTTCCTACCTTTGTTTCTTTTCTCTTGTTTCTTCTCCTGCGAAGGCTTCTTTCCTCCTCCTTCTCCTTTCTTCTCTTCTCTGCCTTGCCTTCCTTCTTCTTTGGTCCTTCTGTTCTTCTTGCCTTTCCTTCTTCCTTCTCTTGGCCAAGTCTTTCTTCCTCAATGTTCAGCCTGTGCCTACACAGAGCAAAACCTACCCCTTTCCCTCTACCCGCACGTCTCTCTCTCTCAACAGTTCACTCAGGGACACTCTCCCAGAGCCACACGGATAATCGGGTCGGATCTCGCACCCGGGACCAGGTGCACCTGCAGGTGGGTGATGCGCGAGGAGTGCGTAGGCTAGGGTCGGGTCGGATCCCGCCAGATCCGTGAGATGAAACCGCGGACGAGGCAGGCGTGAGGGCAAGTAAGGGACCTCACCCCTGTGCTTTCGGAGGCAGTAAGCATAAAACACAAATTCAACTTATAGCATACCCGCGCCTCGCGATTCCACGATGTGGGACTAAAGGTTCTGCCCTGATTTCGCGCACGCCCGCAGACCTGCGTGCAATCGCCACAGCTGCTGGCTTCGCTGCGCCCCTGGCTGGACTCAAGGCACTTTACGATGCTTGCCCAAATACGCAGCACCTGAAGCCTGGAGCTGCTGCGAAGCTGCTTCAACCTTCGTCAATGGCTGCAGGAGCTGAAATCTTGTCAGACACAAAGCGAGTCTCTCGGCTCAATTAGACCAGCTAGGGACCTTCGCCGTAGCACGGCGAAGGTGGTGAGCCATGCTGCAGGCCACAGGATGGCCTAGGCGTGCGTGCCTAGGTCAACCTGTGGCCGGATGTGTGGGGTTGTTCGGGGGGCTACTGTGGAGGTGCGGAGTGGCAGTGGAGGGGTGGGATGTGTTCCTGGTGGTGAGGCGGAGCTTACGAGATGGCCGACGAGCCGTGTGGAGGGGCGGAATGGTGGGAGCGGCTCGCCGGAGGTCGGTCGGTGATGTGGAAGATGAGGGTGGTCACCGTCGGTCGAGGGTCGATTAGATGAGATAACAGGGGGAAAAGAGAGAGGGGACTATGGGGAATAGTTCTAACCTAATTGTAGGGACGAAGGAGGACGGAGGGCGGACAGCTGTACTTGCTGTCGCCGGAGAAGACGCTACCCAGTGGGGGAGAACGGCGGCGACGACGGGGCTGAGGCGGCGTGCGCGGGTACTGCGCGACGTGGAGGAGAGTTAGGAAGATAACTTTGCCACTCGTTTTGTGGCAGAGCGAAGAGGGAGGGGAGGGGGGCTCGCCGGAGCTTGCTGGGAACTTTGGCCGGACAGGAGGAGATGAATTGGAGGTGGAAGCTCGGCCAAATCAAGCTGAAGATCTGCGGCCGAGCTTAGAGGTTATTTTATAAGCACTGGGCCGTGCTGTCAGAGCGTGGAGGGCGCGCAATCGCCTGAGGTCGGTCGCCGGAGATGGAAAGAGGTTAAGATACCCAAATCTCTCGTGCGTTCGCACGAGAGATTGGGTTCACACCAGAGATTGTGATTGGCCGTAGATGGAAGGGAATTCCTCAGAGAATCTCCCTTCCATTTCTGGGAGAGAATCTCTGAGGAATCAGAGAGTAATCCCTCTCTAAACCTCGCCAGAGCTTGGTTCTGCCCTAAAAATGGCGGCAGGACCTGATTGCAAAGGTGGCGGGGAACTTAGGGGGCTCTCTGCAAAGATATTCAAAATATAGGGACCAAATTATGATTTGGGTGTACTAAATTGCAAAGTAGGCCAAGATGACCTCCCCTTAGGTCCAAATTTTGGTACAAACCTAATTTGGACCTAAGGAATCCAATGGTGAAGTTGGATTTTAGGTTTGACCTCGTTTAACTGGACATTTTGCGTAAAAACTCAAATTATGTTACTTGAAGAGCCAGGACCCTAATCTAGGTCAAACTGGGTTCCAAGGGCCAAATTAAGTGTTCCAATCCTTAGAGGATGTTTTTCCATGATTTTTAGAGGGTTTACTTGATTTTTATCCTGACCGAAACCTTGTTAATTTAAGCAGGTCTGTTTTAGGGTTACCAAGTGTCATTTAATTCCTAGATTTCATATAAACCCATTTCTGATTGACTCAACCCACTTTTTATCTCATTTAGACCATTTGACCTATGTTTTTCCTCTGAGAAATCCCGTTTATGTACTGCAATGGTAAAATTGCAGTTTTAACCTTTATTTCATGTTTTCTTCTCAGAGCACTTGTTCCTTCAGTTAAGCCTTCTTCTAGGTTATGTAGGAGCTTTTATCTTCTTTATTGGGTCAAAATGAGCTAGTTATGGCTCATGATGAGGCTCTCATCAGTCCACGAATTTATTTCTTTGCTTCATACCATGTCTTTAAATAACCTTTCAGATCATTTAAAAGCTCTCCAATGAATTCAAACACCTCGGACATCAATTTTAAAGGTTTCTCTATTCATAACCTTCATCCGAAATAATTTCAAAAGAAATGATAACTTGGAAATGGATATGATACCGGGAACAATAGGTTCATCCACTGCCTTAATAGTATCATAAAACTTATTACAAGTTTCCCCACTAGTCGGATCTTCAACTCTTACTCTCATCTCATCAGATATTTCATCGATGTTATCAACTTCAATGTAAACTGCTGTCTCATCGAAATCTATCGGAGATTGACTTTCTTCCTCTGTCTGATCCTCTCCTTGAGTAATTCAGTTAGTATAATGCTGCCACCAACAGCTGCAAATCATGTAATCGTATACAGTGTTCCTATCATGTGAATATCCATTCAAGCACCTCCTACATGGGCAAAATATCCTGTCGAACTTGTCTCGTCTGAATGACTTCCTATCGTCATGAAATACCCAATCAAAGAACTCTCTCACTCCATTCTTGTATCGAGAGTAATCTGAGTTTCTCAAACTAATCCAAGACTTATCCATGATAATCTACATAAATGAAATAAATTCACCCAATATTTATAATTAATCTGATTTCATAACAATGTTTGTATTTTGATTAAGATTTTCACTTAATAGCCCATCCATGAAGGTTTGATCACAATGTTACTTATTACACGTAACCAGTGTCTGGAGAAATTTCGGCAGCATCACATTGCACTTCTCTAATATACCCCCCAAGACTAACCTTAATTACATTCCAAATAACTCCCATTTAAGGGTGTATTTGGAACGTATATAAGATTAGTTGGTATACTAGAGAAGAGCGAAAAGATACTACTGAAATTCTTCCAGACATTGGTTCCATGTAACAAATAACCCTAAGTTGTGATCAAATCTTCAAGGACCCCCCTTTATTCAAAACTTCTTTGGACGGCGACTCTTAAGATATGCTGTAAAGACAAAGCTTCATGAATGTAAGTGAGGTATACAAACACTTGCATTGTCAGTATAACATACTCATAAGTGTCGACGTGCAAGTATTTTGGCACGATTATCCCTTCCCAAAACTTGTAACCTAGGGGTTAGAATACCCATCGTTTGTCCTCAAGTGCATCTAGATTTGTGTAAGTGTGTGTATCTATGAATTCATTAAAATAATAAAATTTGTAATAAAAATAAATAATTATATACAAAATAAAAATAAATTCTTCCTCTCTTTCCCTCCTCTCCCTTCTCTCCATTCTCTCCATCTCCCTGTCTTACCATTTCCTTTCTACGCTCTTTGTCTCTTCTCCCTACCCTTTCTCTCATCCTTCCTTTCCTTTATATTCTTCTCTTTGCATCTCTTTCTCTCTTCTTCATCTCCTGTCTATTTAATTATCCTCTCTTTCCTCTCTTCTCCCTATCCTTCCTCTCCTTTCCTTCATTAATTCATATTCTTCTTTATTCATCTCTTTTCCTCCTCTTCCTCTCCTACTCCATCTCCTTTCACTTTCCCTCTCTTCTCTCATTACTTCTTCCAAACTTCTTAAATTCATAAAAATTCACATAAGAAATACAATCAAATAAGCATTCAGAAATAAGCATCAAGTGGGTACACCCCACATTCATAAAAACATTCACATCATAATATCATCAAGTGGGTACGCCCCACATTCTAAACCTAAGTGAGCACACCCCACTTTCTAAACCTAAGTGGGTACACCCCACATTCTAAGCATAATTAAGTGGGCACACCCCACATTCATTCACAAATGAATTAAGACAACTTAATTTCATACCTCAATAAAGTGCGTGAATCACAGAGAAGGTGTCCGACAACGCAAGATACTTAAATCAAATTGCAAATATTTATAAGTAAATAACTAAAACAAATTTAAAAAATTAATCAAATTTAACATTCACTTAATACAAAATATTTTGTAATTAGGGGAAGCAATAGGAGGAGGAGGAGCATGGGGTGCTGCGGATGGGATGAGGAGGAGGAGGGGCTAGGGATGGGGATGAGGAGGAGGGGGGGCTGCGGATGGGAGGAGGAGGGGCTAGGGATGGGGATGGGGAGAGGGGGAGGGGGAGGGGGGCCTATGGATGGGAGGAGAAGGGGCTGGCTGGGTTTGGGGATGAGGAGGAGGGGTGTGGGGATGGGATTGAGGAGGAGGCAGTGGCGGCGCTATTGGAAATAGGAGGCAACGGCTGCTCGAAGGAGAAGGTGGAGGATCTAGGGCTGAAGCTGAGGAGGAGGGGGGGCTGGAGCTGCATGCGGATGGGAGGAGGAGCGGCGGCGCATGAGGAGGGGGGGCTAGAGCTTTGTGCAGATGGGAGGACGGTCGGTGGTGCATGGGAGGAGGACGGTCAGCTGCGCGATGGTGGTGGAATGAGTAGGAGGAGGAGCGCGCGCAATGGAGGATGATTAGGAGGAGCACGCGGCGGCGAGATCTCTAAGGAGGAGGAGAGCCTTATGAGGAGGAGAGGTTGATGGAGGAGGAGGAGAGCTCTGTTAGGAGGAGCACGTAAGAGAAAGATGAACAGCACACGGGGGGTCGAGCACTGGTTTTAGGGCACAGGAACTTTAGATGACGATTTTTGTAAAAACTGTCGTTTAAAGTTGGGTAGGGAACAAAAAATGTTGCCAAACCAAAATTTGCAATCAATATAGACGATGGTTACGGGATAGAAACGTCCTATATAATACAACGGTTTTTAGACAAACTGTTGTATAAATATATGCGGGTCCAGCACTGTTATTGCATGGGATTCACAGTAAATATATACGGCGGTTGTAATTCAAACCGTCATATATATGAAGAATAAGACGATTTTCAAACCGTCGTCTAGGAACTCTGCTATATACGATGGTTTTAACAAAAATCATCGCTACAAAAGCATCGCAAAAGCCCATTTTTCTAGTTGTGAAATAGTTCCCAATGCACAAAATATCCCCAAAATATTTGAGGTTGGGGATAACCTAGGGCTAGGAATTAGGAAAGCAGAGAGGGGAGAGAAAGGGCACACCTAGGGCCATCGTGGCCTCGATGGGCAACTCTTTATCGATCCTCAACCTCTGTGCAATGACAACAGCAACTGCCGCAGTAGAGGCTATGAGCAACAACAACAGCAGTCATTCCCCCCAGTGTAGCAACAGCTACGATAGCAAGCAGCTGCGTGCACACTCGAGGGTGGCTAGCTGACTCCAACCACAACAAGAAGCGATTGTGGTGGAGGAACAAGGGAGGCGGCTGTTGCGATGGGTAGTAGCTACAGCAGCTTACACATGCTCACATGAGGGCATCTTCTAGTGGTAGCAACAGGGGGGCAATGATGGCTGGCGGGTGCACGAGGAGAGAGGTCGATCTATGAGATGGAGAAGGAAAGGGGAGGAGTCGATGGTGAGGAGGGAGGAGGTTGGTGCTGCAACCAAAGGGAAAGAGGTGCTGTCGTTGGGAAGCGGAAAGGTGGCATGGCCGGTGGAGGCACTCCCTTGCCTTGCAATGGCTTTGTCTTCCTCCACAAGCCAACACCCTAATTCAAATGGGGTGAAAAATTGCAAGGCATGCCCCCCACCATAGAACATTACTTAATAGAGAGTCCATTAACAAGGTTTTCCCCATAGAAGGCCCCTCAACTCTTTCAACTAAGGAAATGAAGTTTGGGTTTGTTGAAATAATTTTAAAAATTTTTAGACTCTTACATAGTGCATGTAAATGCTTAGACTTCTAGAACATTCCAAATCGAAAGATGAGTTGATAAGTCACCTACTTATCGCCCCACTTTATTCACTTTATTATGATTAAAATAAGTTGGTAAGGACCAGAGGAACGAGTCTATATCTTAGTGGACATTAGGATTAATTAAGCCGCTCGTCTTGAAGAGTTCAAGTGAAAATATCCTAACTGCATTATTTCCTATGGTAGGTAAATTTTGATGCCCATATTTCCTAGCTCTTCTTATCTTTATTACTTTTTTTTAATAACAAAAATTAATTCAAGTTGACAATCCATGTTCATAAAATAAGAATTACCACCCCCCCATGCCTATCTAACATAATGTCCTCATTGGAAAATAAATGCATGCAAAGGAGCAAAGATAGAAATCACCTGAGTATCAAATTGTAACGGGCCAGCTTGAATCCTTTGGATTGCCTCCTAAGAAGTGTTGAGTTTATAGACTCTAGTTGGACGCAGTTCCAACTTAATCCTCAATGAGGGTTACTTCTTCCTTTGGGGGTACCTAGGCAAGAAAATGTTTGTCTTTGATCATTAACCGTGAATGTTTGCCTAGTGTTAGGATCTGCAATTTTGACCGCCCCATTGGAAACGGTTTGACCACCCGGTAGGGTCTTATCCACTTGGATCGTAACTTCCTAGAGAAAAGCTTAAGTCGTGCATCAAGGAGCCAGACTTGTTGATTTGGCTCGAAGGTTTTCCTATGAAAATGCCGGTCGTGGATAGCTTTCAACTTTTCCTTCTACTATCAACTATTCTCATAAACGTCCTGATGAATTTCTTCGAGCTTGGAAAGCTAGACCTTCCTTTAAGTATCAGCCATATGGGGATCCATATTACACTGTTTGACAGCCCAATATGCTCAGTGCTTAAGCTCAATCGGAAGGTGGCAGCTTTGCCAAAGAATAATTGGTATGGGGACATGCCAATAAGAGTCTTATAAGTGGGCCTGCATGCCCAAAGAGCATCATCAGGTTAGGTGGACCAATCCTTCCGGTCAGGTCTCACAGTCTTTTATAAAATATTCTTGATCTGCCTATTTGAGACCTTGGTTTGCTCATTCGTTTATGAGTGATACCGGGTGGCAATGCTGTGAGTAACCCTGATGGGAACACCATCATGAGCCATAACTAGCTCAACTTGGTCTAAAAAGGTTGATAAATGCTCCTGCATATCCATCAGAAGGTCCTAAAGGCATATTATCCTATTTTGAAAAGAAGAAAAGAATACAAGGTTATTTCTACAAGATTAACAACATTCCACAAATATAGAGTAACCACGAGGTATTTCAGGGGTTTATTAAATGTCATATGGTCATGAATGTCTAATAAGTGGGTTCATGTAGAACGAAATGGGTTTTTACGTATTTCAAGAATTATTGAATATCTGAAATCCTAAAAACAGATCCGCTTAATTAATTAAAGTTCTGGTCAGGATAAAATTCACCTAAATCCTCTAAAATTCATATAAAAATATTCTATAGGATTTGGTATCTTTGATTTGACCATCAAAACCCATTTTGACCTGAATCAGAGTCTCAAATAGAAAGTTGCCCTAATTTGGGCTTCTACGTAATTTTTCCAGCCAAATATGGTTAAAACCAAAATACAACTTCACCATTAGATTCTTTGGGTCTAAATTAGGTTTATACCAAAATTTGGGCCTAATCTGAGATCATCTTGACCTAGTTTGCATTTCAATCCTGATCTGACTCTTTTTCCTCCAAATAGCCCCTCAGCTTTTGAATTCATTACAACAACCCCCCTAACTTCATCTTCTTCGCGAAGAGGTCCTTGCCACCATGGAAGCTTCTGTGAGTATATGGTAAGTTTCAATCAAGGATTTCTCCTCGAAACTTCAACAAAACTCTCCAAAAAATGGAAGGACTCCTAAAGGGATCTCCTTCCATTTGAGCTATTCCACGACTTTCCCAATCAAGCCAAGAGTTCATGCAAGCTCTTGGAAGTTCTAGACCTAACCCGAGATTCTCAAGGTCTTCAAGCTTGTTTCCAAGCTTGGAGACTCGCTCTTGGCTTTTATAAGCTTGCCCATGACATTCCTCACCTCCTTAAGGAGAAATAGAGCCAAAACTCCCTCTTCTTCTCCAACCTCTAGCTCGCTCCACCTCTCTTCGGTGACTCTCCACCTCCGACCTCTTCGTCGGTCGCCACGTACAATAGGCGGTCGAATTTTCTTCCCCATGTCTTTCTGCACCTCATAATACTGACGAGGTGCTCTCTATCCCTTCGTCGTCATCGTTATCCATCTCCAAAGCACCTTCGTCTCCGGCGCCGGCCATACCAAACCAGGCATCATCTTTGCTCCCCTTCCTCCAACTTCTACCTCGATCGATACTCCTTCAGCCATCGATGACCATGGTATCACCACCGCTCCGACTCAACCCTTCACATGCCCGCACACCTACCGTCTTCCACCTCTCCGACGTACCTCGAATGAGACATTTTAGCCACTACAGACCATCTGTCTGCCCGCCACCACGTTCGTGAGCATCTCCTCGCTTCACTAAGTAAAATCCCTAAAGAGATTTGGGGCTTAGCTCTCTCTATCTCCTCACCTGACTCACGCACCTTCATCTGCCTTCCTCGAGGTCGTCAGGCCTCTCTGACTACGTTTGTGTCATGCCACCGCCACCACCACCTTCGCCACACTCGCACGAGGCCTCTGAACTGGTTTGATGTGGTTGCAAGGCTATGTTTCTTGCTTCAGGTATGCAGCCTCCGTCGCCATTGACATAGCAGCTTCAAGCAACCTTGAAGCATAGTTCTTGCCTTGTTCCTTAGCCAATCCAGCTCTAGGTGACGCGGAGTACTCCCAGGCATCGTCCCAGGTGGTCAACAGAAGGCCACTCCCTCTGCAGCTGCAGCAATTAGAGAAACATCCTTCTTGCAGGCGCACACAGAGAACAAGGGGTGCTTTAGTCCCACACCGTGGGATCTCAGACGTGCCACAACGCTTAAGTTGTTTTTGTGCATAGGCTTTATCACCCAGGCACACGCAGGTCAGGTCTCCTCACCACCATATGCATCCTCACCCGTTACACCACGCTAGGCGGGTCTGGACCTTTGACCGTATATCCGATTACTCGATTAACCCCGGGTCTTTGAGAGAAAGAGACAGAGAGAGAGAAGGGGGGGTTTTTTACTTTACAGAGAAAGAGTTCTACACTTAAGCCATTGTAAGAAGCCCCCTTGTATGTGATAAGAAGAAGAAGAGCTGAGAAAGAAAGCAGTTGAAGAAGAAGAGAATAGTGCCTTTGCACTGTAGTAAAGAGGAGTTTAAGCCGTCTGATTGGAAGCTCCATCGTCTGATCTGTCTGACATAGTGCACTGTGCACTTGAGCTTGTGTGGATTTAAAGTGCTTGATACTGTTGAGATATTGCTCTTATTGTAATTAGGGTAAATTGGTGGTTCAAATCACCATTTTACTCTATTCTTTTTGCACTATTGACATTTGCCTTCATTTATATATCATTATTACTTGGAGTTTTGTTACAAATTAATTATCTTGTGCTTAAATTGTTATCTTGAGATTAATTGCTACTTGCTACCTGCATTCGACCTCGGACTTCAAATTCGGGTATAAATTATATTTGTTTTCGTGTGATTTCGACTATACTACAACGAAGTATTTTAAAACATCGATTTTGCGCGTTAACATTTTGGCGCTATTGCTGGGGAGCAGCACACAATTTGATCTCTTGATTGCAATTTCTGACTTGGTTCTAACTTTCTTTATCTAATTGGCTATGATTTATGTAGGATATTCACCCAAGGAAGATCAGTCGTGCATCAAACACTCCAGGGGCCAGTAAACTTCATTCCCTTTTTCTATAAAATCCCCTCATTCTGAGAAGAGATAAAAAAAGAAAAAAAATCAAGTAGGATCAACTTGCTTTTTCATATTTAGAATCAATCATCACAAGTTGCTTGATTTGATTTATTTCTAGAAAAATCCTGATCTTGATTTCTGCACTTACTTAGGGTTGAAGGTATCTAGGGCTACTCACCTTCTTGATTGAGCTTAGGTACCAAATTTAGATGGAATTACTTGGACCAGTTAGAGTTGAATTAGGATTTTCATTTCAGGGTTTTAGAGACACATTTGCTTAAAAAAAGAATCTACTCTCCAAAAAGTGCGTTTCCTAAGCCTTGGTTGAATATATCTAATCAAGCAAACCCTAAGAGAAAGCTCTAAACATCCACTTAAATCCTAAAATCAGGGACCTAATAATTTCTAGGACAAAACAAGTGAAGTTGACCCACCTTGTGGGGTCAACCAATCTTCAAATTAGGTCACCACTCACAAATACATCTTAAAGTTCAAGAGAAATACTAAAGCACCCTCTTTCTAAACTTAATATTGGTAGACTTAAGTGGTCAAGTTATCCATTTTGGTCTACTTGGATCCGCGGTGGCAAGGAAGGTCTGGTGGGGGAAACCCTGTAACCCGTGGGGACGCTCTACCATGTAGGGGTCTTTGCAAGACTCTCCTTTCCTGGCTGCTTTGGTATTTCTCAGGTGCACGACTTTGTGATCTAGAGGTATCATCCACCTCGAACCTCTATAGTCATCCAAAAAACTTTGGGTGTCTTGATTGGGTCCATCACACCTTCTGTCCCTCGTCTATTCCATCGGTGTATGTACGGAAGGAGGTCCTTAAGACCGCCCTTAAGGCCTCCACTAGTTTTTCACCCTCGTTGAGGCCAAGCCTCGACTTCCTTGTTTGTGCAACTACCCGATCACATCGACATCTCTTCCAACTCCTCCACTTTTGAGCCCGAATCTCCAGTCACAACCATGGATCATCCAGAACATCCTAACTTTGAACCATAATAATTCTTTGATTTCAGAGATCGGATCAATGCCCATATCAACCCATTGCCGCGTCCTCAAATGCGAGATCACTACAATCTCACTGTGGTGGAGATCGAACCCCAAATCAACATTCTTGCGGGAGGACCTAAGGTGGACCTCAAGCCTAATATGCTTCACATGACTTCAAAATTTCATGGCTTAAACTCCGAGGATCCTTTTCAACACATCAAGAATCTAAGACATCTAGCCCACACATTTGGGGTAGACTTGCATAATCGAGACGGTCTACTCTTGAAAATCTTCTCCTTCTCTCTAGTTGACAAAGCCACCAATTGGTTTCTGACATACCCTCACCAGATCAACACATGGGAAGAATTTTATATTGCTTTCTTACAATAATTCTATCCCATTGGTCGAACTAATGTAATGCGGCACCAAATCATGCACTTCTCGCAAGGAGCGAGAGAATCTCTACATGAGGCATGGGATCGTTTTATGGATCTCATGCGCACATGCCCCCATTACGGAGTCTCGAAGTGGGAACATGTCCAATCCTTTTACCACGGGCTCTGTGACGACATCAGGGTTTTTGTCAATGCAACCTGTGGTGGTAGCATCATCAGTCAACATGAAGACAAGATTTGGGGAATTCTCGAAAATATGTGTGAGAACTCCCTAAACAATGAGTCACTGGGTGCGTATGACCGGACGACCACCCGTGCATTGACAAACAATCAGGAGGTATACGAGACCCGAGGCCTTTCCACATCTGCTGATCTGGAGTTAACCAATCGCTTCGATCAGGTCTCCATTACTAATAGGAAGGTGGATGACATAACTCGACATCTACACAGAACCTCCACTGCATCACAGAGTCCATATGTGCACCCACCCTCTGGTAGGGAGGCTGCACCCAACATCTACCACTCTCTGGGGATGGATGCCTTTCCACCCTCGTCTGATTTCTATCTCGGAGAAAACTCCAGACTAACCTACTCTAGTTGGGGGAACGTTGAACCCTTGTATCCTGATTTTTTTAGAGTTCCTCAGACTTGCCAGGATCTCTGTGCCGTCCAGAACAATCCTGTCTCAAACACCTATAACCTTGGATGGCGTAATCATCCCAACTTTGCGTGGTCAGGAAATAATCCAAATCCATGACCTCAATTCCAACCCCGACCATAGGTCTCGCACCCATATCAACCCAATCAGCCTAGGCCCAACCCAAATTACCAATCAAGGCCTAACAAGGATGATCAGATGGCCCTGATTATTCAAACCTTGGTTGACATTCAAAATAAACACAAAAACGAGATCACAGAGGTCCGTAATCAGCTTGCATGGATGGCGAATTCTCGCCAGTCGGGTGCACTTCTTTCCCAACCTCTGCCTAATCCAAACAGCATACCTGACAAGTCAATTTTCGCTTTCAAAAATGATGATTAAGAAGATTTGTCGTTGTATTTCTAAGTGGTGGAAAATCGACTAATCGAAATAATTAGAATTAAAATTAAACCACTCATAGGAGAGCGAGTCGTATCCACAGGGAGGTAATGACCTTTTAAGACTCGCTAAATTTGAAAATAATAATGTTCACAATTAGTTTTCCTAAGTAAGCAATCTAAAAACCCCTTTCTAATTTGGATCAATGCATGTAATCGCTGAACTTGCATTTCAATGAAAGATGAGGGGGTTCTTATAAAATCACTAGAATATAATATTATTAAATAAAAAATTCTCCTTTTTCAATGGCAGTGAAATGTAATAAGAAATCAAATGCAAAACAGGGGAAGGATTTCCCCTCCACCGTGTTGGACGAGGAAGGCTTGGTTGGAGATGCGAAACTCATCGGAGGTCCTTTAGGCTGGGCCGAACTCGATGGTGGTAGTAGCTCGGCGCGAGGTGGCTGGTGATGAGAGAATGGAAGAGAGGTCGACGGTGGGTGGCGGCGGGTTGCAGCTCTGTTTGCTGCCAAAGCTCACCAAGGTGAGGGGATGCGAGCGGATTGGGCGTGAGGGGCGCAGGTGGAGAGCTTCGTGCGGGTGAGGCTGATCGCAAAGGGACGCATGCGCTACCTGCTGCGTGCGTTGGAGGTGTGCGCGGCCGAAGCTGCTGGAGGACGTGTGGCGGCGCGTGTGGTGCTGCAGGTGAGGTGCGTGGCCGCTGGAGGAGCTGGAGGAAGCGTGCTGCACGCGAGTGGAGTGGTTGCTGTAGCGTGCGCTCTACACACGTGGGCCAGGGCCTGTGGACTGGAGGACGTGTGGTCGCTACTCTGAGCGTCGACGGTGCGCTGCAGGGAGTGCTGGCATGTAGTCTGGAGGCGAGTGGGTGTGTTAAGGGGTGTGCGCTAGGGGCTGGAGCGTGGAGGTCGGTGCACGCAGCAAGGGCGTGCGCACACCTGCCGTGGTGGAGCTGGAGGGCGATCACATGGGAATGGCGAGGGAGCACATGCAGGAGGTTGCACGCTGCTGCGTCTGCGAGGAGGACGCTGGGATGGTTTGTTATGAAAACAGAGGAAGAAGAAGAAGAAAAAGAAGTTGGTGTTGGTGGTGCGTGGATAGGGAGGGTGATCTGGTAGTTGCATTGTGATGAACGAGCTCATCGGATTGGCGCGGTGAGCTGTCACCTCGCCGGCCCATGGTGTGGTGGAGCTCGGCCTTGGAGACCTCGGTGGGGGAGTGGGGTACACGGTGGTGGATTGGAGCGGTGTCTCCATGAGCATGATAGCAGCTGCCCCCTTCTTGTAGCTGTGTGCATGGGTTTGAAATGGAGAGGCAGGAGTAGATCCGCTTCTCACGACCATTAAGGAGGTATGGCTGGAGGAGAGGCAGAGCCGTTCCTGCAGAAGGAAAAAAAGAAGAATAAAATAATTAGGTTTATTTATACATAACTCCTTAACTTCTATGTTAGTTATAACAATATAGGTAATGCACCTAATTAACTAATCAAATGCATGCAATTCTAGGTTAATTCTAAATGCATTTAGATATGAATGCCACACATGAATTATGCACTTAAGCTAAAAATATGAATTAATTTATTTACATCCTAATGTATGCTATCTAAATGTTAAAATTAACTTAATGTCTAGGCACTTGAATACTTAAATAGCCCACAAATATGAGCTAATCAAATACTCCCATGCCTAGTTTTTGCTAGTCCCTAGTAAATCCAAGCAATAACCTAGCACTCCAAGTAGACTAGCCAATCCAATCTGTCTTCCTCTAGAAACATGTTAAGTTCAGACTTTAGACCTAAGGTTCCCAAGTAGTTTCTAAGTTATAGACTATTTCATCTAAAGTCGAGTTGCAGGCATGGGTTTCCATGATTTCTAACTCTACCCTAGGGTTTATTGATCCCTGAGATTAAAGCATCCGTGCATGTGCATTGGTCTGAGTTATTTGAGGTTGGCATGATTGCCAACCTAGAGAGGAAAAAGGATTTTTTTTTAATATATATATTTTTGTTTGATTCCTCTAAGTCTAACCTTGGATCAGCTATCAACACGGTCTATGTTGGATTCATTGTCCCCATCACCATACCTCGAAGGGTGCTTGGCTTTCGATGCTTCGAGCTAGCATCACCCATAGCGACCCCAAGAACTCCTGGCAATCAACACTTTGAGATAGTATCGCCCATGGATTTCTTAAGCGAATTCAGGCCTGTGGCAATCGGCACTTCGAGATAGTGTCGCCTATGGTACCTGAACCGCACAATGCACTTACATGCCCCCAGTAGGATGGATATCCTAAGAGACAAGCACCGAGGAGGTAACATGTTATCATCGCATCCTCAAGGTGAGTATATACTCCACCTCTTCTGCGGTAGGAACTCTTCCGATCAAATTGTATTTTCAAGCTTTTCCTAAGTCAAAACTAAGAGAACCAACTTTTCTTTAAGAAATGAGTTAGGGTGATCACTATTTACACAAGACCAAGTGTGTGTGAAATGTGGATGCTTAGGTTACGAGGACCCGTAAACCAAAAGGTAGAACTAGACTCTTGGTACTACCCAGCTTTTAACTCAAACCCTAGGTTTCCTTCCTCAACCTCTTGAGGAATGGTTCACAACTTAACTCCTACTTAAGTTTTTAAGTCCACAAAGGACCATACAGGTCTAAAGCCAGTAGCTCACTTAGCTTCCAAAGTTCGACACCTAGAATTAACTTAGTCTGACCTAAAGTTCTGGTCTGCTTAAGAATGTTGGGCCTAGCCAGTTAAGCTCAATGCAATTTTTTTTTTTAATGCAAATGTATGCAATGTAGAATGCTTTAAACCCTAAATGCATGAATGCACTATGTATAAATGCTATGTATATCGCCAAGTACACCCCCTCATGCCTAAAATCTGCAATGTCCTCATTACATAGAAGGATATTACCTGGGTCAGGGTAGCTAAAGAATCTGCAAATCAGGTTTAAGGATTGTAGAAATAGGCTCTAAAAATGAGCAAAGTAATGTTGGCCTAGAAAATAGGTAACATAGTGATGGGAACACTATCATGAGCTCTAACTAGCTCATTTTGACCCACGAAGATAACAAAAGCTCCTACATAACCAATTGGAGGTCCTAATTCAATGAATAACCATTCTGAGAGAAAAGCAAGAAATAAGGGGTAAAACTGTAATTTTACCATTACAGTACAACGGATTTTCTCATGAGCTAAACACAGGTCAAATGGTCTTAACAGGATAAGAAATGGGTTGAGTCAGACAGAAAAGGGTTTGTGTGAATGCTGGGAATTAAATAACTTCTTATAACCCTAAAACAGACCCACTTTATAAGGGCACGGCTGCCTTCTTGCAAAGGGAGCCTGGTCCTCCACACCAAAAATCCAACACACAGTAGCTTCTTCTCCTTCCAGGCCACCGTCCCCTCCCCTCTCCCTCCATACGCAGGCCCTCCTCCTCCGAGGAGACACCCCACGGACAGGAGCACCTCACGGTGGTGCACAACCACTACCATGTGTCCACCACCGCCCAACTCATCAAAGAGCCGGTGGGCGTGGTGGCTCTTTCCTTGTTTCGCCGTTTGAAGCACCTTCAGCCATTACCGCAAAGCTTCAGCTTTGAAGCTCAACCGGCCACTGCACACCCCTGCAGTAGCCGGTCGAGCTCCACAGCAGCAGCAGCAAGGTGGCAGCATCGCATGTAGGCCACCGCGTGCGCTTGCAGGCGCCCTTGCCTCCCTCTCTGTGCACCCTGTCGCGCTCTCTCTTCCGCCCGCAACCAACCGACGCATTCTTCTTCCACGCGCGCGCCAGTCGTAAGCCACCTGCACTCACAGCACCGAGCGTACCCGGTCGCGTATCTCGGCCATGCACTGTTGCCACTGTTCATGTCAGTCTGCGGAACATTGTGGCTACAGTGCGGTGACCGGTAAGTTTCTCACTTAATCGGTCACTCGGCGCGCCGCAACCATCCTTCGCCCACACACACGTTCCTCCCCGCGTCCCGCTCCAGCGCCCGCCTGCGTGTCTGCTTGCTGTCCTCTGCCAGCGCCCGCTCTCGTCCATGTCTTCGCCCATGTGCACCTGCCAACGCCTGCTCCAGCCCTTCGCGCTGCGCGGGGCACTGCCTTCCTTCCTCCCCGCCCACTCCCCTGCGTGTGCACGCCTCTCAGCACGCCTATGCACCTGGGCGTGCGTGCGTGGACACAGTCGTCGGCCCCCACTGCTGCAGACGACTTAAATGCCTCTATTTTCACTCCAGCAGCGCCCTCTCTCTCTCTCTCACTCTCTTTACCGACACTTACACACTTACACTCACACTTTCATACACACACACACACCTATACACTATTATATACATATATATATATACGTATACATATATATATTGATATATATACATATATATATCTATATATATAATAGTATGTATATAACTAAGTATTAGTATACATATATATATATATATACATATATCTATATACTTATATATATATCTATACATATATCTATCTATACATATAGTTACATACATATATATATATATATTTATACATATATTTACATATATACATATATATGTATATATTTTCACATTACTTACCATACGTGGTATCGCGGGAATATCTACATCAGTTGCTGATATTCCTCGATACACGCGTACAAAAAGCGTGGTCACACACATCTTCCACCATCCATCCTGCACTCCACGTGGTACCTCGTCCTATTGGTTGCGTCTTTTTAGACGACGATCGACTCGACACCGTGCTACACTCTATCCCTGCCCCCACCCCTACCCCTTTATACATATATAGTATATATATATATATATATATATGCTATATTTACTTTACTTCTGCTTCTCTTTCCTGCTAATAAAAAGATAAAACATATATAAAAGGAAAAAGATAATCCTTGACTTGAAGGTACTCTGTCTTGCGATTTGGAACCCTGATTTGGCTCAAAGCCAAGAACTTAATTTTGAGGGTGTGCCTCAAGGACCAAGATTATCAGAAAAAAATCTTAAATAGAAAAACACCAAAAACACAATAAATGAATGGAAGAGATTTGTTGTAGGAAAGGCGTAGAAACTTAACTTGTAACCCCACTTCCCTGAGTTCGACCCTGGGCCTAAAAGTGACCAAGATAAAAATAAGTAGGCCAGGTAAAAAAATTTTGTAAAGAGATGGTTAGACTCGATTTAGGTTAACCACTAAACACACTTCAGCGATAAAATTACCACATTAACACACCTATCCGGGTCTGACCACCACGGTCCCACGCCACGTCGACCATCGCAGCACACTCGCCGTGCCTCGGTGAAGCCTCCTGAACATTCTGACATGGTCGCGAGGCCGTTTGCATGGTTTCAGGTACAGGGGCTCGCCGCCATTGAAGCGAAGCTCGAAGCAAGCTTGTAGCTGCTCCAGGCTTCGCCCACTCCAGGCTCTTAGTCAGAGGTTGCGTGGGATACACTCGCGCACAACTCTAAGCAACTAATTGGTGTCGAAGGTTGAAGCTGTAGCTGCAATTGAATGAGGTTTCCCTACTGCAGGCATGCACGAGGGTGGGGAGATAGTCCCACCTCGGAACTGGACAAAGTGCCGTGCCCGAATAAATTATTTTTCTACATTAAGCTCTTCGCCTCTTACTCACGGGGTGAGGTCCCCTCTCACCCGACCCGATGCCTCGTCCGCGACCACCCCCCACGGACCTGGTGATCCGACCCAACCCAGCACACCTTGCTCACCACCGCACATTGGTGGGCTTGGTCCCAGGCACATACCTGACCCGATTACCCGAGAAGTGGCTCTGGGAGAGCGAACCTAAGAGAGAAAAGGAGAGAAGAGAGCTCGCATGGGTAGGGGTAGGTTTTGCTCTCCAGGGGAAGTAGAAGACAAAGCTGAAGAGGAAGTTAAGGGCTGAAGCCAAGGAAGAAGGAGGAAGCCGAAGTCAGAAGCTAAGGAAAGAGAAGAGCTGCAGCAAAGAGAGGAAGGAAAAGGCTGAAGGTAGAAGAAGAAGGAGCTAAAGAGAAAGAGAAAAGAGAAAAGAGAAGAAGCTGAAGGAAGAAGAAGACTAAAACCCGAGACAGAGAAGAAAAAGGCTAAGGCAAGGAATCAGAAGAAGAGAAAGAAGGAAGGAGCTTGAAAGCAGCCGCCAGAGACAGAGAAGAGAAAAGAAGAAGCAAAAGAAAGAAGGAAGATCAAGCACTGTAGTATCCACATTTTAAGGCATCTGATTCAAAAATTAGAAGTCTAATTTTGTGCTTATTCACATTCATTGATTTCTTTAATATTCTGTGCTTACATTTATATTTTTGCACTATAACATTGATTTTTATTGCATATTATATTCAAATTCTCAAGTTGTGATCTTGGTTTCTAAACCATAATTTGCTCCCTGTGTTCGACCTCGTACTTTAAAATTCGAGTAATAAATTGTATTTGTTTTGAACGCTTTTTCGACTGTATTACAACACAGCTTTTTAAAACTCGATCAAGCGTTCTCAACACCTAGAATGTTGACGAGCTAATGATGAATCCCAATAGCAAACACTCGCCCAACTAGGATGGGAATGAAATCATCCTAGGTCACCAGAGGAGGTTATAAAGGATAAACTGGCATAATAACCTCCAAAGGGGTAAGGGGAGGATGACAAGGATCTTCCAAAAGAAATGGAGAAGGAATGGTGTAGAAATAAACCCCCAGGGTGATGGACTGACCATAGAAAGCAACAATCCATACCCAGTACTCCATTACAAGAGATATTGGTCTGTTAGGCCCCCTGATCAAAATAGTAGTGAGCATGTCTTTAAGCCAAGGATCATCTAGGGTATCCAAGTTTCGAGGTTGCAGGATTGTCATAAGATCTAAGTTGGGTTTAGTTGGCTCGGTGTCCATCCCTAACGATCTTTCCAATTCCTTAATTGCATCCCTAGCATTCCTTGAACTATTAGAAGTATCTGCCTGCACTTCATCAATGATCATTTCAACGTATGGAGTCAACATTTCGCCTTCTGACATTGGCGAATCAGAGGATGACTTTGAAGCAAATGAAGGCAGGTTAGAAGCAACAAATCTAAGGATTATCCTATCAATGTCATCCTCGGGTTCTTGTTCTTTACTCAAATCCTCCCCAAAGTCTATATGTGAATCCGCATTAATCTCAGAAGTTGCTTCCAAATTTTCCATTATTTCATCATGAGGAGAGATATCATCAATGGGTGTGCTAAAGAAGCCTAATTTGGTCAACTTTGTAACATCCTCGGGGGCTAATTCTTCAAATAAGATATAATCACCCTTTTTGTCACTCCAAATCTTAAATGTAAGTTCCTCATATAATTCATCATTCTCCTCATCATAAGATTCATCATGTACTCGAGATCTAGAATCATCTAAAATCTCAGCAGATCCCCTAGGGCACTCCATCTGGGGTAAATTTTTTACACTGGTAACCTCGGACTCCTCAGATAGGTGAATTTCTTTAGGGTTAGGTTCCCTAAGGGTGGGCTTGAGTTCCATCTCGTGGTCAAAAGGGAGGGTAGAATTAACAACTTGACCTCATCCCACTTCATTAAATGTGACAAAAATACTATCATCTGGGTCGAGGTCTTCCAATGGTACCATCATTTCCTTCTTTTGACTCAAATATAATTCATGTGGATACTCAACCTGATCATTTTCTTCCTCGGGTTGCTACCTTTCTTCATCCCATGTATAGCTACTTTCATAAATATCCTCCTCCCACTTAAGGTATGGACCTCTCAAGGAAGTGTCATCTAGCGAGGAGGGTTCAAAATCAATCCTCGAAAAGTAGTTATTCTCCCTTACATAATCCCAAAAATTTTCATCCAACTTAGGGTCTAGCTCTCCCACAGGGGATGCATCTAGCATAGAGGGGTGCACGTCATCCTCAATGGGATAGGTTGGGTGGCTAATGTCTTCTTTTTCTTGTTGGCCTGCTCTCGAAGATTCTCCTAACAATTCAGTCATTTCATCTTGCATTTTCTGAATTTCCATCTTCAAGTAGAAGAAATCATCATTACTATCAAGAGAGAAGTCAGGCTCAGGCTTAAAGTACCTAGGAGTTTCTGTCCAACCATTACAATCATTCAAGGAGGGTGGGTTGTGTATTTCTATGGTGTGTGGGTTATTGGGCAAGGAAAATCCTGCTCCTAAGTTTTGCTCACTGATTTGGGGCTTAACCAAGCCAATGCTCCTATAATAGGAGTAAAACGAATCCCAATGACTGTCATTATGTCCATCAAAGGATGGACCAACTCGGCGTATGGGATCGAAGATCGCATAGTGGGGGTAAGGGTGTGGACAAGATGTGAAAGGATGAAAGTCAACGTGATCCATTCTAACTCACACCACAATCAGATTCCCCAAGCAAACACAAATCAGAGGACTTTTTAGGTCTTTAATCTGTTAGGCTTTTGAGATTTTAAGTCCACTTGTAGGTGATAAATCAAGTTATCAAAACAGTTACACGCCTACTTGTCGACCAACGATACACTCAAAAAGACCTAGTTGGAGCTTAGGGGCTCTTCCTTAAAGCTCAAATGGTAGAGCAACTCCAAAGACGGAAGATCGAGGGATGCAAGTAGGCCTATGCCTTCCTTTGAAGCTGTGCTTTCATGGTGCTTCTTAACTACTCCCAAAAATCCGTGATAGGGTATCCCCTTCTTTGGATTTACAAAACCTTTGATCTCAAGTTCCAAATCCAACGGTAGGAGGGCTCCTGTCCTAGTAATTCCAAGACCTAAGAGTGTCTAAATGTGTGCCGTGGTGCAAGAGATACAAGTGTGCATACACCATAAAAATTTTGAGTTTTGAATTTTTGAACCGCAGCATAATGTCTCAATTCTAGTCCTTGGTTTTTAGTGTTCCTCCTTAACTTAAAGTCCTTTTTCAAGAAAATATGTAACCACTTGTTAGATCTTTTCAATTCAATTAGGTGGTCTTGCAATTAAATCCAAATGCACATGCGTGAACGATATAGAATGCAAAGAAAGAGGATGTACCTTTCCTCCAGCAATCAGCAATGCAAGATGCATGCAAATGCAAGCAAAATAAATCTAGAGGCTGCTCATTCTCACCTAAATGATCGTCCTAAGGTAGGCAGCTTGTGTTTTTTTTTTTTTTAGCTACCTATGCACAAGCAAGAAAAAATAAAATCAATCCACAAAAGAAAATCTCGATCTAAAGAAAAGGGAATAGGCTCCCGAAAAGTTACCCAACACGAGCCTAAAATAAAATCGGGGAACAAACCCCTAAAAATGTACCCCAGAACAAGGGTCTTAAACCAAATGTGTAATAAAAATTAAGTTCTAAAACCTAAATTCTATCTATTGAAAAAAATTGACGGAGATGAAGATGATCACTCCAGATGTCCTCCTTCGGTGGTGGAGACAAGGCCCACTACAGTGTGTCGAGCTCCTACCTTCAGAAATGGAGCTCCCAGTGTCCTTTGAGAAGTGGAAACAAAGTCCACCTCGATGTAGCTGAGGCTGGTGCGACAACTCGTCAAGCAGATATGAGTACCTCGCACCAAAAAGATCGAAGCTAAATACGTCTCAAAAATAATGTGTGAACCAATAAATAAATGAATGCAAGTTTAACAGGCTCGTTGCCTCCCCGGCAACAGTGCCATTTGACAAGTCGGTTTTCGCTTTCGAAAATGATGATTAAGAAGATTTGTCATTGTATTTCTAAGTGGTGGAAAATCTACTAATCAAAACAATTAGAATTAAAATTAAATCACTTACAGGACAGTGGGTCGTGTCCACAGGGAGGTAATGCCATATTTAGACTCGCTAAATTTGAAAATAATAATGTTCACAATTAGTTTTCCTAAGTAAGCAAGCTAAAAACCCCTTTCTAATTACCATAACAATGCATGTAATCGCTGAACTTGCATTTCAATGAAAGATGAGGAGGTTCGTATAAAATCACTAGGATATAATATTATTAAATAAAAAAATCTCCTTTTGCAATGGCAGTGAAATGTAATAAGAAATCAAATGCAAAATAGGGGAAGGATTTTACCTCCACCGTGCGCGACGAGGAAGGCTTGGCCGGAGACGCGAAGCTCGTCAGAGGTCCTTTGGGCTGGGCCAAACTTGGTGGCGTTAACAGCTCGGCGTGAGGTGGCTGGAGACGAGAGAATGGAAGAGAGGTCGACGGTGGGTGGCAGTCGTTTGTAGCTCTGTTTGCTACTGGAGCTTGTGAAGGTGAGGGGACGTGAGTGCGTTGGGCATGCAGGTGCAGGTGGAGAGCTTCGCGCAGGTGAGGCTGATCGGCAAGGGTTGCACACGCTACCTGCTACGTGCGCTAGAGGTGTGCGCGGCCAGAGTTGCTGGAGGACATGCAGCCACACGCGTGGTGCTGCAGGTGAAGTGCGTGGCCGCTGGAGGTGCTGGAGGATGCGCATTGCGCGCGAGCGGAGTGGCTGCTGTAGCACGCACTCTGCGCACGCACTCTGCGCACGCAGGCGAGGGCTGGGGGGTTGGAGGATGTGCGGTCGCTACTGCGAGCGTCGACGGCGCGCTGTAGGGAATGCGGACGCGCGGTCTGGAGGCAAGTGGGTGCACTAAGGGGCATGCGCTAGGGGCTGGAGCGTGGAGGTTGATGCACGCAACAAGGGCGTGCACACGCCTGCCCCGGTGGAGCTAGAGGGCGGTCACGCGAGGATGGAAAGGGAGCGTGCGCAGGAGGTTGCGTGCTGCTGCGTCTACGAGGAGGATGCGGGGATGGTTTTGTTCTGAAAACAGAGGAAGAAGAAGAAGAAAAAGAAGAAGATGGTGTTGGTGGTGCGTGGACAGGGAGGGTGATCTGGTAGTTGCATGGTGATGGTCGAGCTGACCGGATTGGCGCGGCGAGCTGTCACCTCGCCGGCCCACAGTGTGGTGGAGCTCGGCCTTAGGGACCACGGTGGTGGAGTGGGGCAGTGTCTCCATGAGCACGGTAGCAGCTGCCCCCCTCTTGTAGCCATGTGCATGGGTTTGAAATGGAGAGGCAGGAGTAGATCTACTTCTCACAGCCATTAAGGAGGTATGGCTGGAGGAGGAGAGGCGGAGCCATTCCTATAGAAGGAAAAAAAGAAGAATAGAATAATTAGGATTATTTATACATAACTCCTTAACTTTTATGTTAATTAAAACAATATAGGTAATGCACCTAATTAACTAATCAAATGCATGCAATTCTAGGTTAATTCTAAATGCATTTAGATATGAATGCCACACATGAATTATGCATTTAAGCTAAAAATATGAATTAATTTATTTACATCATAATATATGCTATCTAAATGTTAAAATTAACTTAATGTTTAGGCACTTAAATACTTAAAAAGCCCACAAATATGGGCTAATCAGTGCCAACCCAAAAACACGTGAACCAAATCGAGGGCCAAGCATGCTATATCCAACCTGGCCCAATGACTCATACCTGCGTATTTTCTCCACCCACCTCAGCTGAACCAAAACACACCATGACTTACTTGATCCCACTTCCATATCAACAGCAAGGAACGACTTTCTCCCCTCCACCTCCACATCATGATTATGCCATGATCAATACTATAGGCAAAGAACTAAAACCCATCCCCAAAGATAGCCAATCCATTCCCCTATCCCAGGCCGTACCCCACCTCGACACTAGAGGATTGTCGAAAATTGATATAACGAGACCTTTGAGGAACACACAAGTCACTATTCCATTACTCGATATCCTCACTCTCAATCTTACCTTACCTGACTTATCCAAAAAAGAGGTAGAAGAACCAACACAAGGGAAGGTAGTACTGTTTGAAAATGTAAGTGCCATAATCTAAAATAGTCTACCTCTTAAGAAATCTGATCCAAGCACCCCGCTAATCCCCTACAATATTAGTGATACAAATTTCAAGCGGGCTGTACTGGACCTTAGTGCTTCAGTCAACCTCATCCCTACCACCCTATTTGAAAAATTACAGATTGGACAACTAAAACCCGCTCATGTTACTTTGCAACTAGCTAACTGAACCTTGATTACACTGATTGGGATGGTAAAGGATGTGGTAATTAGAGTTAAAGATTTCAGCTACCTAGCTAATTTCCTAATTCTTGACATGGATACGCCACAACAGATACAAGATATGCCCGTGATTTTGGGAAGACCATTCTTGGCTACTACAGGAGCCATAGTCAATTGTGAATCAGGGCACATGGTGATTGCCTCAGGAGATCAACATGCTGAAATTAATATTTTCGAGACAACAAAATGAAAATATTCGGCAGAACAACTAGGTTTTATCCAGGACATCATGACCATATACTTGGTAGAAAACCTAGAGCCAGAATTAGAAACTTTTTACATCTTAGATAATCCTGACTTGACCGAGCACATTGACAGAAGCATAGTGGAGGCTTTCACCTTTGACCTTGAAGACATACCCTAGGATTTCGGGAAACAAGGTGACATACCACATTTAGATCCTATGGACATAATGACATTTCATTTTGAGGACCTCCAGGAATCAAGATTGGCAGACATTGAGAGTGACCTACACCCAGAGTATGAATCCTTTACAGAATCGGAGTTAGACAATCTAAAAGGCACTCTCCAAGCATTCATTTTTTATTGGGATGAGAATTATGGAGAGGAATCATTTGAGGAACCAATCTTCGAGTCATTTGTTGAAGTGATGATCTCACATTCAAATGAAAAGAATCAAGATGACTCATTGGGTATCGATTTAATAGGCCATAATGCACGAGAGGAACCACACATTTGGGATACTAGATCCTTCTCTGTTGAGTCTTGGACTCATGACAAACCTATTTCAAAATCCCATGACCACTACACCTTTCGAGTGATTCCTCTATAAGATTTCAAGGAAGATCATCCAGAAACAAATCAACTTGACCCATATCAAATAAATCCTAGAATGACTCTTCACAATGCTTTAATACTTAGCTATGGCCATCAGATTCTCAACCATCAAATCACTCATGCAACCAATCACATCTCCTTGAGCTTATTGCGCCCAACTGATGACATTAAACTTAGCGCTTAACAGGAGGTAACCCGTCATCTTTTTAAAAAACCTAAAATACTTTTGACATAACTCTTTACTGAAGTCATATTGCACTTTAGGGTTCATCCATTAGAACAGCCGATTCCACCTTTGGTACTGGCATCAAAACTTGAAATCATCCACAACAGTTACCCCAACCCATTCACCCACCCTTTGACCTTGTTCTAATGTACGAATTACGTTGAACTCGAACCCACCTAATTTACAACGAGGACATTGCAAATCGTAGGCATGAGGGCGTATTAAAGTGCAAAATGGTGCGAAGAGGTGGGAAATTCCCCTCGAAGATGTGCAATAACATATCGTCTCCTCGATGCTTGTCTCCTAGGATATCTAAATATCCTACTGGGGGCACGTAAGCACCTTGTGCTGTTTCAGATGCTATGGGAGGAATTATCACGAAATGTCGATTGCCAGGGTCTGGATTTAACTATAGAACACCATGGGTGGCACTATCCTGAAGTGTTGAAAGCCAGGGTTCTGGGGGTTGCCATGGGTGGTGCTATCTCGAAGCATCGATTGCTAGGGACTATGCAAGGATTGATGATGGGGACAAGGAATCCGATACATAACGTGTTTAGGGCCAATCCGAGGTTGGATCTAAGGAAAAATATAATGAAAAGAAAAAGAGAGAGAAAGCTCTCCAAAAATGAAAAACTTCTTCTATCCTTCTCTCTTACAAAAAAATGCATTGGCAAATTGAACCTGGGCTAACCATGTTACATGCACAGGTACTTTAACTGCTGGGTCTAACGAACCTTATGATAGTTCTTGTGGGCCTTAGAAACCTTCGCAGCAGATTGAGGCGAAAGCTAGTCAGGTCTGGATCTGGACTGGTACTTGAGTACCTCTGGGCCTATTGTTGGTATTAAGATCTGATTCCTAGAGATGTGGCTTAGTAGGACATCCTGATGGTTACATCCGACCTAGATAACTTGTCTCTTCCATAGAATTTTTCTAAGGGACTAGCAAAAGCTAGGCATGAGGGTATGATGGGAACACCATCATGAGCCATAACTAGCTCAACTTGGTCTAAAAAGGTTGATAAATGCTCCTGCATATCCATCAAAAAGTCCTAAGGCATATTATCCTGTTTTGAAAAGAAGAGAAGAATATAAGGTTATTTCTGTAAAATTAACAGCATTCCACAAATACAGATTAACCACAGGATATTTCAAGGATTTACTAAAGGTCATATGGTCATTAATGTCTAATAAGTGGGTCCATGCAAAACGAAATGGGTTTTCACGCATTTCAAGAATTATTGGACATCTGAAATCCTAAAAATAGACCTGCTTAATTAATTAAGGTTTTTTTCATGATAAAATTTACCTAAACCCCCTAAAATATATAGGAAAATATTCTATATGATTTGGTATCTTTAATTTGACCATCAGAGCCCATTTTGACCTAAAACAGAGTCTTAGACAGAAAGTTACCCTAAATTGGGCTTCTACGTAATTTTTCCAGTCAAATGTGGTTAAAACTAAAATCCAACTTCACCATTAGATTCCTTGAGTCTAAATTAGGTTTGTACCAAAATTTGAGCTCAATCTGAGATCACACAGTTTGCATTTTAATCCTGATCTGACTCTTTTTCTTGCAAATAGCCCCTCAACTTTTGAATTCATTACAAAAACCCCCCTAACTTCTTCATCTTCTTTGCAAAGTGGTCCTCGCCACCATGGAAGCTTCCATGCGTATATCGTAAGTTTCAATCAAGGATTTCTCCTCGAATCTTCAACAAAACTCTCCTAAAAATGGAAGGACTCCTGAAGGGATCTTCCATTTGAGCTATTCCACGGCTTTCCTAATCAAGCCAAGAGTTCATGCGAACTCTTGGAAGTTCCAGACCTAACTCAAGATTCTTGAGGTCTTCAAGCTTGTTTCCAAGCTTGGAGACTTGCTCTTGGCCTTTATAAGCTCGCCCATGACATTCCTCACCTCCTTAGCAAGAAATAGAGCCAAAAATCCCTCTTCTTCCTCCAACCTCCAGCTCACTCCACCTCTCTTCGACGACTCTCCACCTTTGACCTCTTCGTCGGCCGCCACGTACAATAGGCGGCCGGTTCTTCTTCCCCACGTCTTTCCGCACCTCGTAATACTAGCGAGGTGCTCTCTATCCCTCTGTCGTCGTCCTTATCCATCTCCGAAGCACCTTCGTCTTCAGCGTCGTCCATACTAGACCCGGCACCATCTCCACTCCCCTTCATCCAACTTCTACCTCAATTGATACTTCTTCAGCCAATGATCACCATAGTATCACTGCCACTCCGACTCAACCCTTCACGTGCCCGCACACCTGCCCTCTTCCACCTCTCCGACGTACCTCCGGTGAGACATTTCAGCCACTACAGACCATCTGTCTTCTCACCACCATGTTCGCGAGCATCACCTCGCTTCACTAAGTAAAAGCCCTAAAGAGATTTGGGGCTTAGCTCTCTCTATCTCCTCACCTGACTCACGCACCTCCGTCCGCCTTCCTCGAGGTCATCAAGCCTCTCTGACTACATTTGCAGCTCGCCACCACCGCCACCACATTCACCGCACTCGCACAAATCCTCTGAATTGGTTTGACGTGGCCACAAGGCCGTGTTTCATGTTTTAGGTACAAAACCTCCGCTGCCATTGACGTAGCAGCTTCAAGCAACCTTGAAGCATTGTTCTTGCCCTGTTCCTCAGCCAATCCAGCTCCAGGTGATGCGGAGTACTCCTAGGCATCCTTCCAGGTGGTCAACAGAGGGCCACAGCCTCTGCAGCTGTTGCAATTGGAGAAACTTCCTTGTTGCAGGCGCACGCAAAGAACAAAGGGCGCTTTAGTCCCACATAGTGGAATCTCAGACATGCCGCAACACTTAAGTTGTTTTTGTGCATAGGATTTATCACCCAAGCACACGGGGGTCGGGTCCCCTCACCACCATATGCACCCTCACCCGCTACACCACACTAGGCGGGTCTGGACATCTGACTGTATATCCGATTACCTGGTTAAACCTGGGTCTTTGAGAGAAAGAGACAGAGAGAGATGGGGGGGTTTTTGCTTTACAGAGAAAGAGTTCACTTAAGCCGTTGTGAGAAGCCCCTTGTATGTGATAAGAAGAGGAAGAGGTGAGAAAGAAAGCAGCTGAAGAAGAGAACTTTGCAGTGTAGCAAAGAGGAGTTTACGCTGTCTGATTGGAAGCTCCGTTGTCTGATCTATCTGACACAGTGCACTATGCACTTGAGCTTGCATGGATATGGAGTGCTTGATACTGTTGAGATATTACTATTATTGTAATTAGGGTAAATTAGTGATTCAAATCACTATTTTACCTTATTCTTTTTGCACTATTGACATTTGCCTTTATTTATATATCATTATTGCTTGGAGTTTTGTTACAAATTGCTTATCTTGTGCTTAAATTGTTATCTTGAGATTAATTGCTATTTACTTTCTGCGTTCGACTTCGGACTTCAAATTTGAGTATAAATTGTATTTGTTTTCGTGTGATTTCGACTATACTACGACGAAGTATTTTAAAACATCAATTTCACATGTCAACAAGCCCCATATTTCCTAAGTAAAGCATGGAAGTGGACATTAATAAAGTGGCTCCCACCATCGCTGATCATGGCCTTAGGTATTCCAAATCGAGAAAAAATATTTTTCTTAACAAAATCCATGACGATCTTATGATCACATTTTCAAGTAGGTACTACTTCAATCCATTTCGAGACGTAGTCTACAAAGGCTAATATATACTCGAAGCCGTGGATGGTGGGAAGGGATCCATGAATTCAATTTCTTAGACATCGAATATTTCGTTGATAGGAATGGGCTGAAGAGGCAGCATATCTTTCTTAGTTATAGTCCCTAAAGTTTGGCATCTTGTAGAGGTTTTAGCAAAATTGTGTGCGTCCTTAAATAGTGATGTCCAATAAAAACTAGACTGCAAAACTTTTGCAGCCATTTGTTTTCTTGAGAAGTGGCCATGACAGGCTTGATCATGGTAAAAGGACAGCACAGTCTGAACTTCCTCAAGGATGCATCTCCTAATTATTTGATTGATGCAAAGTCTAAACAACATGGGATCATTCCAAAAATAGTGTTTAGCATCTACCAAAAACTTGTTCCACTGTTGTCTAGACCAGCCATGTAGAATCTACCCTACAGCTAAGTAGTTAACCAAGTCTGCATACAAGGGAAGATTCCCTCCATGCACGGCTAAAATATGCTCATCAAGAAATGCATCAATCACAGGTAGTGAATGTCCAATATGCTTTAGGTTAGGTCTTGACAAGTGGTTAGCTATGATATTCTTGGATCCGGCCTTGTCGCATATTTCCTGGAAAAATTCTTGCAGTAGTAGGATCCATCTGATCTACCTGGGTTTTGCATCCTTTTTGGCTAACAAGTGCCGGATAGCCGAGTGATCAGTGTAGATTATCACGTAGGATTCTAGAAGGTATGATCAGAACTTTTTTAATCCAAAAACTATGGCGAGCAACTCTTTTTCTATGACAGTATAATTTCATTGAGCCTCGTCTATGGTTTTGTTCGGGTAGTAAATTACCTCGAGTTTCTTCTTCCTTTGCCTTAGGACAGTTTCAATTGTAAAGTCTGATGCATCACACATTATCTCAAAGTCCTGGGACCAGTCTAAGGATTGTAAGACAGGTGCAGTTGAGACTGTATCCCTTAAAGTAGTGTAAGCTTGGATGTAATCAGATGTCATATCAAACTGAGCAACGTTGGCTAGAAGATTAGTGAAGGGCTTATATATTTTAGAGAAATCCTTTATAAACCTTCTGTACAAGCCATTGTGTCCTAGGAGAGATCTTATTTGTTTGATCGAGCTAGGTGGTGGAAGTTTAGAAATCAAGTTGACTTTATCACGGTCAACTTCTATGCCCCTTTGCAAAATGATGTGACCGAGGACAATCCCTTCTTGGATCATAAAATGGCTCTTTTTCTAGCATAAAATAAGGTTGACCTCAATATATCACTTCAGGATTTTTCTCCAGGTTGCTAATGCAAGTGATATAGACACATCTATTTAGGTTAAAATATCTATTTATGCATGTTCCTAAGCCTAGATTTGCATTCCATATTATAAAATCATTCTACATTTAGAGCAGTTGTGTATATTTTAGGTTAATTGCGTCCTTTTTGTGGTAAGGAGAGGATATTTATTTTGGAGCCTCAGATTGATGATCCGACCATATGGATCTGATCAGGACGATGATTAGAGTCTAATGCCTCTAAAATCGCCTTAATCAGAGTCCCGTAGCACCATATGCAGTCCGAGGAAGATCAACTGCCAAGGGACTAGGTGACATAATTCGGAGCTTCAAATGACAAATCCAACTGTGTGGATGGATTCGGGTCGATGATCGTAGCCCAACGGCGCAAAAATCGACTCAATCCGACCTCTGTAGCAGCCCCTACAACAGAAAGAAGATGGACAACCCAGATCACGCCACATGGTGCAACCCAGGCCGCCCATGCACACGCACGCGCCACCGCACGCACACAGCAGCGTGGGTGCGCGCATGCATGCAGAGGCACGTACGTGCAAGCGCAGCGGCCAATGCAGCAGCGTAGCGCACGCGCGGAGGTAGCGGCGCGTATCGCCCGTTTGCACGCGACAAGGGAGTGTATAGTGCGCGACAGTGCAGCGGTAGGTGGGCGTGTGGACTATCTTTAGCGACGTTTGCGGTGGGTCATCAGCGACATTTATGACCTTCTCTAAATGTCCTGTATACGAATTTGATTCTTTCCTCCACTATAAAAGGACCCCTACCTCTCCCATTTTTCTTCCTCTCACCACCTCCAAGGCTCTAGAGAGTGCTTGTCCCAAGCCCGAGATGCTCCTCTAGAAGAGAAAATCAAATAGTTTTCGCTCCCCTCATTCCCATTCGTAAAGCTTCCCGTGGTTGTCCTCTTACCGCCCTTCGGGAAGAAGATCCTTGCCGCGACGTCGTCCTGCCCATCCTCCGTCCTCTGGCTCCGTCCTTCTCCATCCCGCTCCTCACCACCTTCCTCTGGGTGACGTCAGAGCTAGTCGTCCTCCGAGCAACCATCGAGAGGGATTTCTCTCACCTCTTTCTATCCTTTTACGCTTTCATAGTGTAGATTTTCCACTTTCGTAGTTGTAACAAACAATTCTTGATAAATAGATGATTGTTTCTCTCTCTCTCTCCCTCTCTCTTATATTTTTGCAAGTAGATAAAGTTTTCATCGACCTAATCTCTTGCTTGTTAAAAATACCAAAAAAATTAGAAAAGATAAAAATGACCAAAAAATAACTAAAAGTGAAGCGCGGATTTCATAAAACCAAACGTTGGCCTCCCCGTGTTCGACCCGGGCCACTTTTCGAGTTTCGATTATAAATTTTATTTGACCACGCATTTTGCAACTATGCCGACGGGTTACTCGTAACCTCGATTTCAAACTCGCGAAACCCATGCGATCATTTTGGAATGTTCCAGTGAGCCTTCGAAGATGGAGAAATAATCCATAAAGACCTCCAGATATTCACCCACCATCTCAGAGAAGATGGCTAGCATGCAACATTGAAAGGTAGCGGGTGCGTTGCATAACCCGAATGGCATACAACAGAATGCAAACATGCCATACCGGTCGGTGAATGCGGTCTTCTCCTAGTCCTCAGGTGCAATAGGAGCCTAGTTATATCCTAAATATCCATCCAAGAAGTAGGAATATTTTGTCCCTGCCAGATGTTCGAGAATCTAGTCAATGAAAAGCAGGGGGAAATGATCTTTCTTAGGGACCTCGTTCAGTTTCTTATAGTCTATACACACCCGTCATGTGGTGGTAGTGCGGATGGGGCTGGATTCACCTTTGTCATTTGTGACCTCTATGAGCCCAGCTTTCTTTGGCACCACTGGTGTAGGGCTTACCTAGGGGCTACCGGAAATTGGGTAGATGATTCTCACGTGAAGCCATTTTATGATCTCTTTTTTAACAACCTCTCGCATGTTTGGGTTCAATCTCCTTTGCATTTGGAGAGAAGGTCGGGCCCCATCTTCAAAGTAGATCTTATGTATGCAGTAGCCTGGGCTAATCCCTTTAAGGTCAGAAATTGTCCACCCAATGGCTGCCTGATGTTTTGCTAGGGTTGTAGTCAACCTAAGCTCTTGTTCCCTAGTCAAGTGTGTATTTATAATCATAGGGAAGGTGTTGTCAGGTCCTAGGAAGTCATATTTAGGGTTATCGGGCAAGGGTTTGAGTTTAGGTGTGGGTGGTACAATGTTGGATGGGTAAAGGAAGGGAGGTAGTTGTGTGACATCAATTTCTACAGGGGGAGGTTGCTAATTATAGTCAGCTCTACATAGATCTGCAACCTCCAGGGATTGGGATGGGTCGGGGTAATCTATAGCTGGTTGAGTCTAATGGTCCTCTAAGGAACTAATTGTCAAGCATTCTTCAACCAGGGTATCCATGGGATCGCATTCCTTGACCTAGCCACAATTAAAAGACTTAGTTGCCTTGAAGATATCTAGCTATATTTTCTTATCTCCAAAGGAAATTTCCATTTATCTCGTGTTGCAGTCAATGTTTGCTTTGGTTGTATCAAAAAATGGTCTACCTAGGATGGTGGGGATATTTTATAACTATTCGAGGACTTCCATATCAGGTACTTGAAAGTCAACCGAGGAGTAGAAGTCCTTAACCCAAATAATTACATCCTCGACCACCCCCTTTGGGGTTTTTATAGATCGATCAACCAGTTGGATAGTCACAGGTGTCAGCTTAAGCTCTCCAAACCTAAACTTGTGATAGAGGGTAGTCGGGATCAGGTTTATTGAAGCACTTAAATCAAGGAGTGCTATGTCAAAATTTAACTCACCAATATTGCAAGCGATCAAAGGTGCTCTAAGGTCTTTCCTTTTAGGAGGTAGGCTACTTAAAATCACTGAACTAGCCTATTCTAATAGCACTACCTTCCTAGGTGCTTGAGTTCTCGGCTTACGCTTGGGTGTACAAACATCTTTCAAAAACTTCGCATAAGCCGGGATATGCTTAATTGCTTCGAGGAGAGGTGTGTTGATTTGCACTTGCTTGAATATCTCCAATAACTCCTCGTTATCAGCCACATTTTTCTTCTTCTTGACCTTATCCAAGGCTTCAGGGTAAGGGATTTCAGTTTGGATTGGGTCAGGTTCCTGAACCTTGGGTTTCTCCTACTCATCCTCAAAATCATCAATTATCTCGAAATTTGTAGTTTTTGGAGGGGTTGGCAATTGTGGGTCTTAGGTTTGGGTACTGTTTCTCAAGGTAACTACATTGGTTGAGGCACTGGAACCAAGGTTGGATCCTTGAGAAGAAGAAGAGGAAAATCTAGGGGGTATCTGAGGGCCTTGTAAAATCACATGGGCTTGCCCCTAGTTTTGTTGGAACCCTTGAGGATTGTGGCCTCGGTTCATTACATTCCTCAGGTTCGGTTATGGCTGAGGTGGAAGGGATCCTTGTTGTTTTGTTTCCAACAGCTGACTCAACTATCCCTTCATTAAAGCTATTTCCTCCTGATGTTTCTGGTTTATATCTGTCATCATCTTAATCAGAGTGTCCATCTGGATTTGTTGTGTAGGACCCACCCTATTCTTGTTATGGGGTGGTCTATTAGGCTACCCCTACTAGAAGGAGGAAGGATTAGGCCTGGTTTGGTTCTAGTATTGGTTCGATTTTTGATTGGACCAGGCAAAGTTTGGGTGGTTGCACCATCTAGGGTTGTATGTGTTTGAGAAAGGGTCAGCTTAAAGTAGCCCTAGATGGCATTGTCATCTTCAATAGTAGAAGGTGCCGGAGGGGAGGGGAAGAAATAATCAAAGTATGAGGGAGCAAAGGTCCCTCCTTAGAACATAGTTGGCGATTGTTCCAGGTGCATTTGGTTCATAGACTAAACCATGTCAACATTGTGGGCTCCCTTTGGTTGGGAGAAGGTTTGCATAGGGGCTCGGGATTGGTTTAGAAGCTCATCTATCTTTTTATCCACTAACTCAACCCGATCCAGCTTCTTAGCTATATGTCCATGTCAACCATACCCGAATTTGTTTGCACCTCGTAAATTCTCCCATAGGGTTGACTGGACTTGTTGAATGTGGTCATAGAGGCATTATTAAGCGAATTCTCACTCATTGACTCAAAAAGTTCGAATGTACTTTCCTCATCTTTGTTCAGGAAATTGCCCCCACATGAGGCATCTACGAAATTCCTACGAGTGTTGTACAAATCATGGTAGAAGATCTGGGCTAATTGTCACCTTGAAACCTCATGGTTTGGCCATTTCCTTAGTACTTCGTTAAATCGTTCCCACACCTCATGAAATTGCTCTCCACTTTGTTGGGTGAACGTAGTAATGGCTCTCTTGACGGTATTGGTTTTTCCTATGAGAAAAATTTCTTCAGGAAGGCATGCCTTAGTTCCTCCCAAGTGGAGATGGGCCTCCCTAGTGTTTTAAGCCAATGGGAAGCTTTGCCTTTTCAGGAGAACGAAAACATCTTCATCAAAATCATATCAAGGCGGATGTTTCTAGGTTTAACGGTCTGGGTAATTTAGTTTAGATCCTTTAGGTGTTGGAAGGGGTCTTCATTTGAGTTCCCACAAAAGTGACTTTGGATCAAGCTAAGGACATTGGGTTTTAGCTCAAAATCATTTTCTCCTTTGGGAACCCTAAGGTAAGGTTCAACAAAGATAGGTAAAGGATCATAGAAATCACGAAGAGGCCTTGGTTGGTCCTTAGGGGGTCTTGGTGGGTTTGGAGATGGTTGCCCTTGAGGGTTTTGCAATCG
The DNA here is from genome assembly GCA_037157565.1 of Thalassia testudinum. Classification (NCBI taxonomy): domain Eukaryota; kingdom Viridiplantae; phylum Streptophyta; class Magnoliopsida; order Alismatales; family Hydrocharitaceae; genus Thalassia; species Thalassia testudinum. The sequence goes on along the minus strand of JAZHRO010000072.1, from coordinate 28,117,189 downwards.
TTGTATGGCCTACATTATGATTTGGATTTTTTGTTACTAGAGTTGGTGGTTAGCTATAATCTGAGCTTAGATAATGGCCATAGCATCAGGTTGAGGTTGGTCCTGCATATCCTCAATTCTCGGGTCGGCCATTTCCTCAATTCTAGCCTTAAAGTAACTGAGTCTCCTTCTTGGGTTTCTCTCTAGTGCAACCAATTCAGGGTTGAGCGAGCACCTTCCATGCATACACTAGAGAAGAATCGGGAGAGATGCAAAGGAGATAGAAGAGAGAATTATGTGTGTACAGCCAAGCAAACAAAAGTAAGCCCTATAGTGTTGACCTAGATGACCTAAGCCTCTAAGGTACAACTCTCACGACAACACAAATTGGTGTTATGTTTAATCCGAAAGCTGAATAAGTTGGGCCAGGCGAAGCAGGGGGAAAGTGTCTCGAGGGCCTTTAATTATGCCAAACCCCTGTTCAACTTAAGTCATTTGACAATCAAGCCTCCCAACTTAGTTGCTTCAGGAAAAAATACTTCACCGATTGGTCCTACGGTGCAGGTTTGTATCTTGAGACTACTCAATTGAACTTTAGGGCCAACGTCTAATGCTTTTTAAATTAGGGCTAGGACAGTACTTGTGCTCAAGGTATGTGATAAGGCATTGTTGGGGGTTCATGCCTCTAAATTAGTCCAATTTGAGCTTGTGTGTGCACTCAACAAAACATGGTTTCCAGCAATTTTATTCAAGATGTGTTATCTTTTAATGATTCGTCCTTGTTTTAGTGATGTCTTTTAGGGTTGAGATTTCTTTATGTATTTAGATAATGTTTGCAGTGGGTGCACAAAGTTTTGCACACAACAGGTGAGGGTCAATTTCCTTTAAGAGTAGTGTGGCCCTAGAAATAAGTAACCCTAATGTATTCACCCCTAGAGTTCATGCAATTCTATCAGGTGAATCGATTTTAATTTAGTTGGGTGGTACGACCCAGTACAAAACATGGTCGGCTTCGCAAACACCATTCAAGAAGAAGACACTCAGAAAAGTTTTCTCAAGATATTAGAGTGTATATATATATTTTTTTGTTGGGTGGTTGATTCAAGATGTGGGTCAAGTAACAATTCACCATGCCAAATTTTTTTTTGAGATTTCTTTTAGAAAGTAAGCAAACAATCTAACCTAGATTCATGCGTAAATCTAAATGCTTTTTTTTTTTGCTTTTTAGATTAGAGAAGGATGGGACTACGTGAGATGAGATGATACTCACTGAGGTCTTCACCGCACTTTAATCCCAATCTACCGACTTGGAGTGCACTCCTATCGCCTATGCGCTCGATTCTTGCAACCAAATCAATTCAGAGAGAGAAGAAAGTCAGATGTTGTGGATACCACTAATGTAAATATAAAAATGATAAATAAAATCCGCTGCCTCTGCAGCAACGACACAAAAAACTGATGTTGAAAAATGCATTAAGTTTATTTGTATGTTATAACATACAATTACGACATCAATTTTAAAAGAGAATAAGACAATGAATCCAAGTGTCGAACATAGAGAGGCAGAAATCGAATACGTTTGTTGCTAAATTTATTGCTACATGACAATTTATTTCATTTTCTTGTGTGAAAAGTAGAGAGAGAGAGAGAAAGATAAAGAGAGAACAAGGTTAGGAGCTCAATATCTTATTGTAATAGGAAAACTAGAACATAATCTGAAGTTCATGGCAATATAGTGAAATGTTTGCTAGTTAATTTGACAACAATTTGCAATACAAAAGAAGTGTCTAATGGAAAGCTTCATACACAATAACTAAACATAAAGAGAGAAATGTAAGGTGGTAGCCATGGTGGTGGAGGAAACTTCGTGGACTAGCTTTGGACTTTAGGAAGGTGGTAGGATGCATGCAGGTGATAATTTGCAATGGGGGGTCATAGGTGATGAGTCTACATTAGTGGACTAATATTTAGCTTAAGTTGTATAGTTTATACATTTTAGATTGTATTAATATTTATATTTGATTACAAAATAAATACATATCTTAGGATTTAAATTTACATATATTTTCTTGCATTACATAATTTATTATGTAATATAAATAATTGTGTAAATTTGTTTTGATTATAGAAATAAATAAAGAAGATGAAGTATGATGTTATCACCCATTTCCACCAACACCCAATCTCTTGTGACCGAACCCAATCTCAATTCCTTGCACATTTTCCCTTCCCACATAACCCTCTCAACCCCGTCCCACGTCCAAATCCAAAGGAAACAAATCCCACCGACGCACTAAACACCAATCTCCACCGACCCTATCCATCAAAACTGCAATGCCACCGCCTTCCTATCTTGGGATACTCGCTAACCGCAGAAACCCCCCGACTCGCTCGCCCTCTCTCACGAAAAAAATCCAACCCAAAAACACAAAGGGGATCGCTTCTTTTATCCCTCTCACGGGGCATCTTCTCCTACACCGCGCACACCACCCACACCATGGCCACATCGTGCACCATGGAACCAGCGAACCCTGTGATCCAAGCTTGCACTCGACACACTCCGCAGCCATAGGTGCGCACGGTGGTAGCGTGAGCACCACCATCTTCCCTCTCCCATCACCTCAACCGTGCGCAGTACATACACCGTGTTCTCCTACGTACACTGTGGCCTTAGCATACTCCACCGTACACGCCACCTCCCACCGCCGTGGGTGTGCACGGTGACAGTGTGCACACCTTTACTCGTCCACGATCGCCCTCCACTTCCAGCGACACTTCCACCAACACCACTTCCCTTACCAATGCCCTGCACCACTGCCTATACCCTTCTTCTTGTTCTTCTCCAAAATACTACCTGCCTCCCAAGTTTCTCCTCCGCATGAACCCATCACTGCCACCTTGATCGCCACCTCATATCATCACCTCCAGCCACCCGCTCTCGACGTGATCACCACCACCATCCTCCGTACTCCACGTCGCTATTCACGCCGCCAACGGGCAACTTGATAGCCGTTAGCGTGACCCATCACCGCCAGCCACCTCCACTCCGGACTTCCACCTCCGGCCACCTTAGCCCGTGCCGACGACCCCATCAAGAAGCTCCTCCTCTGACGCGCCTCCATCGTTCGCAGCTCCGCTGGTCGTGGACCCACGTGTGGCCACACGCACACACGAGCAGCCACCGACAGTCCCCTGTTTTGCTAGTGTCATATGCATTAGTTATTACAATTGTTGCCATTGTGAATTTAAGTTTAATGCATTTGAGGTTATCATACATTGTTGAGTGGAATTTGCACAAGTTGCCATCTGTCTTTCACTGATTCTCTCGCACGATATCTCTCTTTCCATATATTCCTCATGCCTATTTTAGTGTCATTGACTTTGACTCAATATTTTTGGTGATATTAATTCATTATATGCATGAACATAAATATGGTATATGTGTGAGTTTATTGACTTGTTCCTCACCATGGAGATAACTTAACTATTGATGTAGTTAATTTTGATTAATTAATTTTTGATGCAAGATTTTCATTACGTAAAATACGACATATTGTTCTTATTATTATCTTATTAATAGTGAAATCTCGTTATCAAATGGCACCATTGTCGTGGAGGTAATGGACCTAGCAAACTTGCAAGTATTTTTTGTTTACGTTCATTTCTAATTGAGGCTATATATTCACTGATCTATCATTTTTATTTCCATGTGAGGTATATCTTGTGGAGGAGAAACACACATTAGTCTCGTCATCTTGGTGGACCTTGTTAACACCTCGATGAGTCATCGCAGGAGCACATGGGTTGTGATCTCATAAGCGTGGAGGATCAAACTGGGTTATTTATTTGATTTTGATTAGATTTTAGAGTAGACTTTAGAATCAAACTATTTTATTTAGTTGCTTTCTCGCCCTTGTAGGTGGGGTTAGTCTACGGGATTTGTTCCCCAATTTTTCTGGTGAGCTGCTTATTCTGGGAGCATTTTCGGGAGTCTATTCCCATTTCTTTAGTTGATTAGGATCATTTATCTCATGGATTGTGATTGATGTTAGACTAAGATAGCTAGATGTTTATTTTAGTTTTGATTGCTTAATTAAACAGAAAAGAGAAAAAAAAAGGAAAAAATCGAGTTACCGGCTAGAAGCTGCATATTCATAAGGCGACCATATAGGATTGTTTGAGTAGCATTTAGTTTATCTTTCCTACATTGCGGGCATTCTTACACAAAGAATTGCTGGAGTAAGGATGTCCTATCTTTAGCATAAATACCTATCATGCATCTGCATTTGACTTAAATCTAAGACCACTAAAGTATTTGAATCCAATTAATTCAGGTCACCTTAAAAGAAATTGGACTACTAAGAGGTTGCACTTTCGAATCAGTGACTTTAAATTGCATGCGAAAGGACTTGTTTGCGGGATTTCAAAATACAAAATGCGTGCGTGTTGCACACCTGAGACATTGTGCACTCACACATAAGGTCACTAGGAACTTTCTACCTCTCCTTTTTGTACCACAAGGGAAGTTAGCCAGAAATCAACAAGCCTATCCACCAAGTTACTTAGATTCCTCGTGTGTGAGCTCAATTCAAGGCTTCTATCCCTTGCGAGTAGGTTGTAGGCACCAACGAAGGCTAACCTAGGAAGTGTAATTCTTGTAAAACTTGTTTGACCACCTATTGTAATACTATTGACCTCAACCTTCCTCAGGCAGGTTTGGTTAGGGATCTTAAGGTGCACCTGACCTCTTATACCACTTAAGTGGACATGGAGGAGCACTAACTTGACTTCTTTGACTAACTTGTGGAGTAGGATTGAGGAGACCTGCAATCAACTAAAAATAGAATCCCTTCGTATTTGTATTTGTTTAGACAGTAGTTTGTGCATGGTAGATGATGACTCTACAAATAATAGCGTTAATTACATCAATTAGAGTCAATTTTGATGTCACATGTGCATGGATATCATAGTATATGGGTCTAGGAGCCACACATGCATATTGTGTTATTTCTGCATTAAGATTGCTTAGAATTAATGTTAATGACCATGTGTACAAGTGTATATTGAAATAGGTCTCAGATGAGCAATCGGACTGCACAGATGAATTCGGATCAACGAATGCAGTCCAACGAAGCAAAATCACCTCGATCGGAGCCCTGTAGCATCCGGTACAAAGGAAGATGATGGACGACCCAAACAGCACAACGTGGCACCATCCAGGTTGCCCAATGGCCACCAACAATTCACTGCTCCCCTCAAACGTGCCTTCATCAAACGATCTCGATCGTTGGATCTTGGTCCAATGATTGAGAATCTGTGTGCATTAATTCACAAATGAGACAAAGTGGCGGGTGTAGCGCAATGATCCGCACCTCAACCCACATGCTATGGGTGTGCATTCAAAGCCTCACAAAGGCGTAAATCAGTAGCACGTGAGCAGTGGGCAAAATTAGACTGTCGATCGACGATTGGACGAAGAGGAAATGGTGATGTGGCGCGCTCTCGCGCATCGGATGTGTGCGATGAGCAATGTGCGATCCAACGCTGCATCGCACGCGCCGAAGGTGTGATCTTGAGCACGTGCTTACGTGTGATCTCGATCGTCGATCCTTGATAGGACGACTGCCAGTGCGAGCACACAGATCGTGGGCATGTGAAGGCACTGTTCACATGCGCCCTTAATAGCAGGTAATGAGCTGGGCTTTAGCAACGCTTAAAGCAGAGCTACAATGACATCGTGGTTGTTACTAATTGATCTATACCTGTTTTAGCTCCCTTTCCTCCACTATAAAAAGACCTACAACCCTCCATGCATGGATATCTCTCCCTAGCTTCTACCTAGCACGTTCCCCACCTCCATAGTGCTTCAAGCAAGGTCCCAAAGCTATCGAGTCACCGACGGAAGCCCCTCCACAGCCGTGGCTGGCTCGCCTCTCCATTTTGTGCATTTATTCTTTAGTTTCATGTTCATGTTTATCTAAGCATTCATCTAGTATTATTGTAAAACTATTTCTCTTATGGAATGTGTTAGCTTATGTTATCATTTTGCTTCATCATATCTTGATTTCATGCATAGCTAGTAACTTCAATTCTACTTACATTTTCTAACCCTACTCTCTCTCTCTCTCATTCTCTTTTCGTAAGCAAACCAAACGAAATATTTTGTGAAAACGAAGCGACTAATTGATCTGCTTTCACGCCTCCTCATGTTCGACACTTAGACTCACCTAATCATCTTCTCATTAAAATTGATGTCATAATGCATGGTATAAAGCACGAATTATCTTCATGCATTTTCTGACATCAGTAGAGCTCTCTAGGAAGTTTATGGCTTTAATCGGAATTCATCTGAGTCCTAAGAGAGTTAAACCATTTGATTGAAAAAAAAATGGACTACCCTTACTCCTATCATTTAAACCATGATCCCATGCCCCGAGTGTATCCCTCCTTTGAGGGGTACGATGACAATTTATGGGGTCATTTCGATTCTCATTTTGGGAGTACTAGCCCGATAACTCTCACTTTTGAGAGGAGCTTAGGAGCAGGATTTCCCACCCTGGGAGTTCTCACTAGTATGCAAACACCCAACTCTCCCACCCTTCATGATTTTCTGTCTCGAGGTTGGACCAATACTTTTGTGTACACATCTATGTGGTCTAAATTGCCTATTTATGCATGTTCTTAGGTACATAGAAGCATTCAGCATTACAAATATTGTATAACATGCACATCATGTATTTAGATTAATTTATATAAATTGTATATTAATTTTCTCATTTAATTGGCTAGGGGACAGGGTGACATCTTTCTCGGTTTCAGATTGAAAATCAAACCCTATGGATGTGATCAAGGTGAGGACCGGAGTGTAACGCCTCTGAAATCACTTCGATCTGACATCTGTAACACCTTGCACAAGCCACAAAAGATCAAAGAAAACAAAGCAAAGTGGTGAAAATTTGAACTTCAAATGACAAATCCAACTGCACAGATGGGTTCAGATCGATGATCATAGCTCAACAGTATGAAAATCGATTTAATCCGACATCTGTGGCACCACCTACAAGCAAGAGAAGATGGGCGGCTCATGTGGTGCCACATGATTGTGCCACGAAGGTTTATAATCAGGTATTCAGGCAGGTAATCGGGTATAGGGACCAAACCTACTTGCATGTGGTCACAGGTGAGGTGTGAGTTACGTGGGATAGTGCCTAAGTGAGCGCATGGGCGAGGGAACCTCACCCCTGTGTGACTGAGGTGATAAGGCCTCTTCACAAAATCAATTTATGTGTAGTAGAAGCCTCATCCACGCTCGATGTAGGACTAAGGAAGCGTCCCCCTTCCTTCATGTGTAGCTGCGGGAGATAGGCCTTTGAATGCTGCTGCTACTGCTAGAGCTTGCTTAGGCAATTGAGGATGCAGTTATCTTCACAAAGAGACTCCACGCTACCTAGAGGTGGATTGGTGATGGTTTGACGGTCAGAGTACTGCAAGCTGACAAGGTGGAAGGCGACTGTCCGGTGATGACCTAGAGATTAGACAATGGGCTAGATGCCCCAATAGAAAGCTCAGGGTGATCACCGTGATGTATGGAATATGATGGTGGTGACGATTTAATGAATGGCGACGTGTGGTGCTCGGACAGTGGCGAGGAAGATGACTGGAGGAAGAGGTGTTCAGGGGAGTCGTTAAGTAAGTGAAAGTGAAAATAGATAGAGGGCTTTTGTGCGGGGAGGTGAGGTGGAGCTCGTGGCGGTGACGGTGCAGTGTTTGGTGTATTGTGGAGTGCGTGCGACCACGCCAGAGGCGTGACCAGAGTGGGGGAAGATGGAGGGGAAGGATGTGGAACAATGGTCGAATTGATGTTTTGAGGGCTAATTCCTAATCTAGGGAAAGAGGGAAGGAGATTCAACCTAAGTAGGGGACAAATGGGGGAGGAATTCCTTGCTGGTGTGATGGTCGGACACAAAAGGGATGAAGTCCTCCAGTGAGAGGAGCGGCGAGGAAGAAGGGTCGAGGAGGCTTCTATTGTGGCCAACGAGAAGTGGCAGAAGTTCGGGGCGAGATTGGGCCATTCGATTTGGTCGTTGAGTGGCCAAAGTGAAGGAGTTGATGAAGCACGTCGGAGTCGCAGCGGAGACAACCAGAGAGGGGAGGAAGAAGACTTTTTGTGGCCTAACCGGATTGAGGAAGAGCCTGGGATGTGCGCAAGCTTTATATAGGAGTTCAAGACCCTTAGTTGCAAAGAATCAATGCGAATTCCTCACAACTAAGGCAAAGAAATCTTGCTAAAATTGCAAGTTTGCCCAAGCTTTTAGAATTGATTTTGAGCCTTGGAATCAAGTCCAATGGATTGGGCAACTTCTCTAGATCAATTCCTCCAAATTTGGAGGGATTTGGTTGAGGAATCAAGGAAGAATCCTTGAATGAAGGTCGGTGGCCTTGGGTTCACACCTGCCGTGGCGATAGGACCCGTTTGTAAAGAAGACGAGAAACTTAGGGACTTGGACACAAGAAATTTTGAAAGCTAGGGGCTTAGGTGTGAAGAATAAAGGTTTAAGGGACTAGATTGCAAACTAGGTCAAGATGAACTCTAATTGGGCCCAAATTTTGGCCTCAACCTAATTTGAACTCAAGGAATCTGATGGTGAAGTTGGATTTGAATTTTGACTACGTTTGACTAAGTAATTTACACAGAAGCCCAAATTAGGGCAAAATCTCATCTAAGACTCTATTCAAAGGTCAAAATAAATTCAAATGCTTAAATCAAGGGTACTATACCTCTTATAATATTTTTCTATGAATTTTAGACCAGAACCTCTTTAATTTAAGAAGGTCTAAAATTAGGATTTTGTGTGTTGTTTTGGTTCTCGGAATGCGTGAAATCCTATTTCTATCTGTGTGGACCCACTCGTAGGACTTTAATACTCAATCGACCTTTAATTTACCCCTGACAAACCATGTGGTTATTCTGCATTTATGGTGTGATGTTAAAACTGTAGAATTAACCTTGATTTGTTGTTCCCTCCTCAAAATGGATTTGAATGAAATTACGGCTCTTAGGCGATCATTTAGGAGCATTTGTCTCTTGATTTCAATTAATTCAAGTTAAATATGGCTAATGATGGTGTTACCATCAGATCTCAGCCGTTGGATCACCATCCAACTGTTGAGATCCATCTAATGTTGCACCTTCATATCTAAAGGGGGGCACTCATTGAAAGATCGTGGTTGTTGATCTACGATCCTACAGCAATCGAAGGGCCACATTGACCGCACATCGCTGAAGCTAAGACGAAGATCGACTATTGGATGAAGATCCAACAGTCGTGAATGCTTGAGCCTTAAATACAAAATGAGACACAAGAGAGTGTGTGGCGCAGTGACAAGGAGAGGCGCTCGCAACCCGTGGGTGTGCGTTGGAGTCACACGAAGTAGAGTCAATTTGTGAAGAGGAGCAGAACGAGAAATTGGGTCGTTCGATTGGTGATAAGAGGCAGCAGATGAGGTGATGTGGTGGCCTGGATGAAAGGCACGTTACATGCGTGCGATAACACACAATCAGACGAGCGATTTGATGCGTGAGGTAGGCAGATCTGTGGTTAAGACATTCGGATGTGATCCTAGTCGTCTGATGGTGATCTAGGGTGCGATATAAGCAATGGCTACGCACATTGATTTGACCGCTCGATCGAGATTAGAGGGCTCAGGTTCCATACGTGCCAACGGTCATGCTTGCCTTCACCAACACCTGCTTGTGTCACTAAAGGCCTTATATTAATTTTAAGGCCTTGGAAATGAGTGCCAATGATCATGCTTTCCTTCACCAATGCCTGCATGTGTCACTAAAGGCTTTATATTAATTTTAAGGCCTTGGAAATGACCTTTTTGTACTCATTTCTTCACTTATAAATAGCCTATCCCCCTACACATTTCTTCATCACTTCCTATGTTTCTCTCACCATTTCCAAAGCTCTACAGAAGTAGTCCCATACCTGGGATGCTCCACTAGAGTTTATAAAAGTAATATTTCTCATTCTCTCACCCCTATTCATGGGCACCTATGGCTATTTTCTCACCTTGTTCGGGAAGTGGATCCCGCTGCGACGTAGCCCTGCTTCGTCCTCCTTCCTCTAGCTTCATTCTCCCTCATCCAGCATCTCACCACCATCTTTTGGGTGCTTCGTCAATGCAGCTTATCCTCCAAGCGGCCGTCAAGGAGGATTTCTTCTCTCTCTATTCTTTTTACTGCTTTCTCTAGTGTAGATTTAATTTCTGTGATGAACATTATTCTTCTTAAATAAAGTTGCCCTCTTTTCTCTCTTTTATTCTCATTGTATTATTCTCTCTCTTTCTTCTATTATTTATTCTTTAAGTAGGGTAGATCGCATTAATTGATTTCAATCAGCTATTCTACTTTGTGACAATAATTTCCAAATGTAGTCTCTAATCAAACATTTGCTTCCCCGTGTTCAACCTGAGACTCACCTCGAGTTTCGGTTAAAAATTATTTGATTAGCGGATTTTCGCAACTACGACGACGAGTTTTCAAACTCGATTTTTCTCGCGTAACAATCTCATCTATCAGATACCCTTAGGAAACCTGAGCTTGAGATTGACTATCCTCCCCGATTTGACAGTAGTCTCTCTTCTTTTATGATAAAAATACAAAAACAACAGAGAAAAATGATGGATCTATGGGAGAGATCTCGAGGAACTGTTAGAGATTAATTAAAGAAATTAACCAGCTTAGTGACCCTCCTATAGTTGATTATGATCCCTACCTTTATACTCCCAATCACCAAGACAATTTTGAGGAAACCAATGACAACAGGGATCCTGTTTTGATGAGTAGCTATCACACGAACTCTACTCATGAGACATGACTACTAGAGGAGGACGATCCTATTAATTATCCACCTGAGCTATATTGGAGTCAGAAGAAAGGGAAGATGGTATCATTAGAGGAGCTTGACCCCGATGCTAGCATATTTTTCACCCCCGATGACCTGGGTCAAGGTCATGTTGTTCATACCACTTCCTTGATTGATCATGTGGTGGAACCACAATCTACCCTCAGTGAGCCCAATCTCGAATCTCAGCTTAGGGAATCAACGTCTACCGTACATCATTTTGAGGATTTACATGTGCCCAACATAGGTGACCCTAACAGAATGGACCAAGATTTGGATAAATTGGATCAATTTTGGTCTTGGGGATACAAAGAGTCTATTTTAGTAGCGGATGATGAACCAATGGAGGAACTTGGACTTAAAGTTTGGAGTGAATCTTGAGGGGATTATGTTTTATTTGATGAATTAACCCCTAAGGATATAAATGATCTAGTGAAATCTGGATTCCTCCCTACTTGTGATTTTGAAAACCATCCTCCCCACAAATGGGAAGATATGGAAGCAATCGATACAACCAATGAAGGACCTTATACATCCCATAGACATGAGCTATATATTGAACAAGAACTTAAGGATGTTAACTTTGAGCAAACTCTTGATCTCATTGCTTCCAACTTGCCTTCATATGACAGTGAAATGGGGGCCACCCTTTATCCGTCCAATCTCAAGGCTGAAGACTTAGCCCCATTCTGGGATGAGCTCCCCAATGACAGGCAGGATGATTTTGATTTGTTTACTAAGGTTACTAGGGATGACATTCAGGAGCTTGAATAGTTGTTGGGGATGGATGTTAAACCTCCTAAGTCCTCTTTGACTCTCATCACAACCCACAACTTAGAGACCTAGACGCCATAGCTAACTCTTGGCTCAAGTCTCTACTCACATACATTCTTTTTGGAGAGCATATTCGGCTAGTACATCCCCAAGTGGAATGGCGAGTTTGGATTGATGCTTGTATTTTTAGTCTTGCCATTCAAGGGTTTGAAATAATTGTGCATATATATTTTACAACCTTTCCTGCTTTGGAGGACCCTTGTTATCCCCCACTTATTCTATTTCGAGAGGTCCCTTCTCATGCTCCTTCTGTTATTCCTAGACCTCTCCAAGTAGCCTACGAGGTTCTTTGTTTTCATGTCTTCTAGCGAACGTTTGGAATCACGCTGCATCAACAGCCTGCCAACATCCGTGACTACTTGTTTTCTAGGCCTGTAGTTTTACGCAAATTTTTAGAGCCTAATTCTATCTGTTTGGAACCAGACTTACAGGTTCCCTATAAGTTTGGCTACCGACATAAAAGCAACACTTGTTGGGAGCAACCCAACTTCTAGAATAATGCCTTCATCAGGTGGTTTCCTTCCTTTCTCCCTCTATCTTAATTTTACAATGACATTGTAGGATTTAGACATGGGAGTGCATTCTGCATTTTTGATCTTTTTGGAAAATATTCATGTAATAAATAAATAAATAACTTTTTCACTTTGTTGAGTTGAATTAGTTAGTCCCAACATTTTCTGTGGATGAATTCATTCAAGTTCTTGGCTAGATTAAGTGATGAGATAAGACCTTAAGTGTCTTACCTCAAGAGATAAGTAAGAGGTACCATCTTTAGACCCTTAGGGCTCTTAGAGCTTAAAAGTCCAAGTAGCTGTTAAGATACAGATTATTCCTTGAGAGGTTGCAGATGTCGCAAAGTTAAGGTATTAAGTCAAGGACTTTGGAAATATTTGATAACTTTGTCTACCCTTTTGTTTGCAGGTCTTGGTAACCTAAGCATGCACCCTTACACACATTATGGTCTTGTTTAGAATGCCTAATAAAGTGATCACCTTAATTATTTACTTGAAGAAAATTTGGTTCTTTATGCTTTAACCTAGAAGAAGCTTGAAAATACAACTTGATTGAACGAGTTCCTGCCGCATGAGAGGTGAAGTATATACTCTCTTTGATGACGCGATGATAACATGTCACCTTCTCGATGTTTGTTGACGTGCTACGGGCGCGTTTGTTTAAATCGATCGTTGTAACTCGCGTTCACAGCATCGATTTTAAATAAAGAAATGGACATGAGTCCGAGTGTCGAATATAGGGAGGTGTGAAATCAGGTTTTTCTGTCACCTAGTGTCACGGAAATGGCGGGTTTTGATTGCGAGAAGACGCTGGAGAAAAGCGAGTAAGAGAGAGAGAGAAAGAGAGAGAGAGAGTAGGGTTAGAGTTCTTTTGATCACAACATTCAGGCAATTCAAAATAAGGAAAACTCAAGAAAAAGAGAGACAATAGCTAGATAAGGAACATCATTATTTAATCATGCAACTTTAAGCTTTACAAATACAATACTAGGTAAATGCTTAAGAACAAGTAATGTAAAACTAAGATAAAGAGAGAGAGAAAGGAGACGGTGAGGCGGCCACGGTGGTGGAGGAGGGCCCCATCGGCGGCTCGTCGACTTCGGCAATTACAAAAGGGTGCTAAGGGTGGCTAGGAGTAGGGTAGAAGACTTGTAAGGGAATTGAATGCCTTACATGGGTAGTTGGAGGGGGTTTATATAGGAAGAAGGGGTTTCTAATTTAAGTAGGGGTTTTAGCGACGTTCGGGACATAGCTAAACCCATGCCAAAAGTGTCAGTGTAGCCCCCCCTGCCAGCCGATCCAACGCAGGCGCCGTTCTTCTTCCCTATGATCCACGTGGTCACCTTAAGGGTCATCCGATCGAAGATCGGATGGCTAAGATTGCGCAGAGGGCACGCTCGCAGATCACCCTTGCGCAGCATGCGCCCCATGCGTCATCACAGGCGTCTGAGCGTGCTCATCTGCGGGTGCCACGTATCGCAACCCCCACCGTCCGCATGCAGATCGACGGCCAAATTTCATCCATGCGAGCGCCTTCACCTCAGATTTGCAGCGCGGTGCATTTCAACCCCACGTCGGGTGTGTGCGGGTGAGAGGTCGACCGCTACACTGTTAACCACACATGGTTGCGAAGACAAGGTGGGCGCGTGGGCGTGTCAACCGTTGGATGGTAAATCAGTGGTCGAGATCTGATGCTGGAGCTGCGAAGGCGTGCAAGTGCTCCGGATGTGCAGTTGAGGCTTGTGCATTCTCAACCGTCTGAGTGAGGTGCTTGCAAGTGCTGCGGATGTGCAATCGAAGCTTAAAATGCTTTGCGTGTTGAAGTCGAGGCACGTTGTGCGAGTGAGGTGCACCGTGATGGTGCCACGTGGCCACGCATGAACTTCTTGGGCTTGTTCTAAGAGCTCCGGATGTCGGATTTGGTTGATTTTATGTCCGTTGGACTCTGTTCGTCATTCTGAATCCATCCGTGCAGTCCGATTACTCATCTGAGGCCTGTTTTGACATGAACTTGTACAAATGGCTATTAAAATTGAATTACAAGCAATCTTGATGTGCGATGCATGTCATGCTCCCATGCCCATTTACGGTGTATTCTTTGTGCATGTTACCCTTAAGATAAATCCTGATTGGCAGAATTATCACCATAAAATGTAGCATTATCATACCCCCATGCTTACTCCTTGATATTCCCTAGCAAGGTTCATCCTAGTCATTATTCTCAGTCAGAATTCAGGAAGTGATTACTTAGACATTTTGTTACTTGTCAACAGGAGGAAATATACTAAGATCCTGATCTTCAAAGACTAAACAGCACTCGGGTGTCTGCCAAAATGTGAGTTGCCTGAATCATCACTTTAAGGCATATATATATTTCTTTTTCATCTTTTCTCTTTTTTTTTGGATTTTGGAGTTAAGAGTGTGTTGGTAACTTTTTACGGCTACCCAACCCACCCATAACTTGTGAAAGACTCTAAGTGCTAAGCATCTTGGTATGAAGATCGTGATAGACTCACTCAATGGAAATTCAGATAGACTTTGGGTTTCTACGCCTCTAGGTGACCGGAAAAGGAATTATTTGCTTGAAGGTGTATATGTCCAATTGGTAGCTTTCTCCCTACTTTTATTTTATTTGGGGTCAACACAAGAGTGTTTCCAGTGTATATCTCCCCAGATTACTCTACTTCCCCGCTTCTTAAGTGTTTTGGATTTTTTTGTGCATTTAGTGAGCTGGGCTCTGGACAACCGGCCAATCGGCTGTTACCCGTGACCACTTGACAGCCATACTCGTGCGGTGAAGTGTAGCTTAATTTATTTTTTTTCTTCTTTTCTATATTTTTTTTCCTTTTTTTTGTTTAGTAGGTGGCTTCCCTGATCTCAATTTACCTAGAGGCAATAAGAGGAAAGCGGTCCTATGGCTGGGTTCTGGACAACCGGCCAATGGGTTGTTACCCACGATAACTTGTCAGCCATACCACCCTAGAAGGTTCATTAGCTACCCAATTTCTGTCAGAATCTCCGAGTGAGTCAGTGCAAAAAAGTGTGCATATGCTTAAACTAAAAGTCCCTCCGAGTTAAAGGGCGGATTGATAAGTCATATACTTATCACCCTATTTTATTGGTGAATTAAAATAAATTAAGGTTGCGAGGATTCGAGTCTAAATTCATATTTTAACGGACACCGAGGCTGATTAAGCCTGAAGGCCTGAAAAGTCTAAGTGTTCAGGTTCTTTTCATATCATTTCCCACCATTGACAAGTTCCTAATGCCTAAGTTTTCTTCCTAAATTCATCATTTTATTTATTTATTTATTATTTTTTATTTTATTTAGACTGATAAGATTAACTCAGAACATGCAAATTACCACCCCCCCATGCTTAAGTTGGACAATGTCCTCATTGACAAATAAATTGATGCAACGGGGGTTCAGAATGAAATCACCTGAGTAATGCAGTATACATGATCAGTCTGAATCTTCTAGGTTGCCTCCCAGGAAGCATTGAGTTTATTGCCTCTAGCTGGGTGATGCTTCGTGTCAGCCCTCAATGAGGGTGACAACCTCCTTTGGGGGAACCTGGGCAAGGAAGTGCTTCAATGTCTGATCATTTATCGTGAAGGTGTTCCCAGTGTTCGAATATGCAATTTCAACCGTCCCATTGGAAAAGGGTTTGACCACCCAATACGGTCCTGTCCTCTTGGATCTGAGCTTCCCGGGAAAGAGTTTGAGTCAGGCGTCAAAAAGCCAAACTTGCTGGTTGGGCTCGAAGGTCTTTCGATGGATGAGTCGGTCGTAGACGGCTTTCATCTTTTCCTTGTAAAGCCGACTATTCTCAAAGGCATCTCGGCGAATTTCCTCGAGCTCGGAGAGTTGGAGCATCCTTTGTGCACCGGCTAACTGGGAATCCATGTTACATTGCTTAACGGCCCAGTAAGTCCGATGTTCCAACTCGACAAGAAGGTGGCAGGCTTTGCCAAAGACCAGGTGGTAAGGTGACATGCCTATCGAGGTCTTTAAAGCGATCCTATATGCCCACAGGGCATCATCCAGTCGTGTGGACCAGTCCTTCCTGTCAGGTCTCACGGTCTTTTGTAAAATGTTCTTAATCTGTCTGTTTGAGACCTCAGTTTGGCCACTAGTTTATGGATGATATGGGGTGGCAATGCGGAAGGTTACCCTGTATTTTCTGAGTAGGGCACAAAATTGGGCGTGGATGAAATGACTTCCACCATCACTAATCATGGCCTTCAGTATTCCAAATCGAGAAAAGATGTTCTGCTTAACAAAATCCATGACAGCCTTATGATCACAACGACGGGTGGTGACGGCTTCAATCCATTTTGAGACATAGTCTACTAAGACTAAGATGTGCTCAAAGCCGTTGGATGGTGGAGAGGGACCCATGAAATCAATGCCCCAGATGTCAATGATCTCGATGATTAGAATGGGCTAGAGGGGCATCATGTCTTTCCTGGTCATGGTCCCTAAAGTCTGGCAGCGAGAGCAAGTCTTAGCAAAGTTGTGTGCATCCTTGAATAAGGAAGGCCAGTAAAATCTAGACTGCAAAACCTTTGCAGCCGTCTTCTTCCCCGAAAAGTGGCCACCACAAGCTTGGTCATGACAAAAGGATAACACACTTTGAACTTCTTCCTCCGGAATACACCTCCTAATAATTTGGTCGGCACAAAGGAAAAATAACATGGGATCATCCCAGAAATAATGTTTGGCTTCAGCCAAGAACTTATCCCGTTGCTGTCTTGACCAGCTGTGCAGGGTCTGTCCTACTACCAGGTAGTTGACGAAGTCGGCATACCAAGGTAGTTTCCTGTCTTGTACAGCTAGAAGTTGCTCATCAGGAAAGGTGTCAGATAAGGGCAAGGAGGGCCCAATGTGGTCCGGGTGGAGTCTGGACAGGTGATCGGCCATAACATTCTTGGACCCGACTTTGTCACGAATTTCCAGGTCAAATTCCTGCAAGAGCAGGATCCATCTGATGAGCCTGGGTTTAGCGTGTTTTTTGGCCAACAAATGCCGGATGGCCGAGTGGTCCATATAGATGGTCATGTGGGATCCCAAAAGGTAAGATCGAAACTTTTCGAGTCCAAAAACTACGGCGAGCAGTTCTTTCTCTGTGATCATATAATTCTGTTGGGCCTCGTCCAACATTTTGGTCATGTAGTAGATCTCCACGGGTTTCTTGTGTTGTCTCTATCCTAGGACTGCGCCGATGGCAAAGTCTGATGCATCACACATGATCTCAAAATCCTAGGACCAGTTTGGGGGCTATAACACAGGTGCGATGGAGACTGATTCCCTGAGAGTGTGGTAAGCCTGGATGCAATTAGGTGTCATGTGGAAGAGGGCATCATTGGCCAAAAGGTCGGTCAAGGGTTTCGAGAGCTTGGAGAAGTCCTTAATGAACCTTCTATAGAAGCCAACATGTCCAAGGAACGAGCGGATTTGCCAGACCGAGGTAGGTGGGGGAAGTTTGGAAATCAAATCAACTTTAGCTCGATCCACCTCAATGCCCCTATGCGATATGATGTGACTGAGGGCAATTCCTTCTTGAACCATGAAATGGTTCTTTTCCCAACTTAACACCAAGTTAACCTCGATACATCGCTTCAGAATTTTCTCCAAGTTGCTCAGACAATGGTTGAATGAGTTTCTAAATACTGAGAAATCATCCATAAAGACCTCCAGGTATTCACCCACCATCTCTGAAAAGATGGCTAGCATACAACGCTGAAATGTGGTGGGTGTATTGCATAACCCGAATGGCATACGACGAAATGCGAACGTGCCATACGGGCAAGTGAATGTGGTCTTCTCTTGATCTTCAGGAACAATTGCGACTTGGTTGTATCCTGAATATCCATCCAGGAAGCAAAAATATTTCTGCCCTGCCAATCGCTCAAGAATCTAGTCAATGAATGGAAGGGGGAAATGATCTTTCTTGGTCGCTTCATTGAGCTTCCTACAATCAATACACACCTGCCATGCAGTGGTGGTGCGGGTGGGAATGGATTCGCCACGCTCATTGGTGATAACAGTGAGCCCGGCTTTCATGGGGACCACTTGAGTGGGGCTCACCCAGGGGTTATCGGAGATTGGGTAAATGATGTCAGTGCCAAGCCACTTGATAATTTCCTTCTTGACGACCTCCCACATATTCGGGTTTAATCATCTCTACATCTGACAGGAAGGTCGAGCCCCATCTTCCAGGTAAATCTTGTGGGTGCAATAGGTGGGGCTAATTCCTCTCAAATCTGAGATAGTCCATCCAATGACAGCCTGATGTTCTGATAGGGTCGCGGTCAACCTAAGTTCTTGATCCTTGGTTAGATGGGTGTTGATAATCACTGGGAAGGTCTGGTCAGGTCCAAGGAAGATGTATTTGAGATTCTCCAGTAGCGGCTTTAGCTCGGGTGCTGGGGAAACCATACTCGACGGATAGGGGAAAGGTGGGAGTTGATCAGCATCAATCTTCTCGAACAGTGGTTGCTAATTGTAATTAGCTCTACAGAGGTCAGCGTGCACAGTTGGGGTTGGGTCAGAACAGTCGTCATAGGGTTGGGTTTTATGGTTAGCTAAGGAACTAAGGGTAAGGCATTCCTCAACCAGAGGCTCCATGGGATCATGCTCCTCAATCCAGTCGCAATCAAAAGACTTGGTCACCCTGAAGATATCCAACTGCATCTTTCTATCTCTGAAGGTGATTTCCATGCATCCCATGTCACAATCAATGTTCGCCTTAGTCGTAGCTATGAAAGGCCTGCCTAGGATGATGGGTGTGTTCTGTAGCTATTCAGAGACTTCCATGTCTAGTACCAAGAAGTCGACCAGGAAATAAAAGTCCTTGACCCAAACAATCATGTCTTCGACAACCCCCTTAGAAGTCTTCACGAATCTATTAGCCAACTGGATGGTCATAGGTGTAGGTGTCAACTCTCCAAATCCAAATTGGTGATATAAGGTTGTCGAGATCAGATTGATTGAAGCACCTAAGTCCAGGAGCGCTCTATCAAATGACATGTCCCTGATATTACAGGATATCAAGGGTGCTCCTGGGTCAGTTCGTTTGAGCGGAAGGTTGCTAGAGATCACAGAACTCGCTTGCTCTGAGAGCACAACCTTCCTAGGTGCTTGGGGTCGTGGCTTACGCTTCGTCATACAGACATCCTTTAAGAACTTAACATAAGCCGGGATGTGCTTGACGGCCTCGAGGAGTGGGATATTAATCTGAACCTGGTTGAAGATTTCCAAAAGCTCCTCATTTTCCAAAATAATTTCTTTTTCTTTATCTTCTCCAAGGACTCAGGATATGGCGTCTGGATGTGAATAGGGTCCGTCTCCGGGTCCTTGGGTCTTTCCTGCTCGTCTTCAAAGTCGGGTATTTCAAGTGGTGAAGTCTCAGGAGGAGTCGGCCATTTGGGCTCCTGGGTTTTAGTGCCGCTTCTCAAGGTCACCGCATTTGCAGAAGCATTGGGACCATGGGTTGATTCTTGAGAAGAAGAGGAAGTTTATGGGGCTGGCTGGACCATGTTGGCCTGCCTGGGATTGCCTTAGAACCCTTGCAAATTGGGGCCTCTGTTAATCACGTTTCGTGGGTTCGGTTGTGGCTGAGAAGGAAGGGATCCCTATTGTTTACAATCCAACAGTTGGCTCAACTGTCCCTTCACTAAAGCCATTTCCTCCTAGTGTTTTTGGTTCATTTCAGCCATCATTTTTATCAAGGTGTCCATTTGGTTTTGTGGGAGATGGGCCACCCTATTTGGGTTATAGGGGGCTCTAACAAGTGGACCTTTCTGATAGGAGGGCGGGTTTGGCTGATGGTTTGGCCTAGGCTGGTTCTGGGATTGAGGCGGTTTCTAGTTCATCCAAGCAAGGTTTGAGTGATTACGCCATCCGGCGTTGTAGGTGTTGGAGAAGGGGTCAGGTTTGGAATAACCTTGGATAGCCTGGACATCTTCAAAGATAGAAGGTGTCGAGGGGGAGGAAAGAGAATGATCAGGGGTTGAGGGAGCAAAGGTCCCTCCCTGGAACATGGTCAGGGGTTGTTCTAGGTGCATCTGGCTAAGTGGTTGGACCAGGTCTACGTTGTAAGCTCCCTTTGCTAGGGAGAGGGTCTGTAGCGGGTTCCTGGTTTGGTTCAACAGTTCATCTATTTTCTTATTTACTAATTCCACTCGATCCAATTTCTTAGCAATGATATCCACGTCAACCGTTCCAAAATTTGCTTGTACCTCATAGATCCCACCACGGGGTTGACTAGATTGACTGAACTGGGTCATGGAGGCATTGTTGAGTGAATTTTCGCTCATAGACTCAAAGAGCTCAAATGCTCTCTCCTCATCTTTGTTCAGGAAGTTTCCCTCGCATGAGGCATCGACAAAGTTCCGAAGGTTGCTGTCCAGACCGTGGTAGAAGATCTGGGCCAATTGCCACCTTAAAACCTCATGGTGTGGGCTTTTCCTCAATAATTCATTAAATCTTTTCCACACCTCATGGAACTGTTCCCCTCCCTGGAGTGTAAAGGTGGTAATGGCTCTTCTAAGGGCATTGTTCCTTCCTATGGGGAAGAATTTCTTTAAGAATGCTTGCCTCAGTTCTTCCCAGGTGGAGATAGGTCTTCCTCAAGTCCTAAGCCAGTGAGATGCTTTGTCTTTCAATGAGAAGGGGAACATCTTGATCAAAACAATGTCTAAGCTAATGTTCCTGGGTTTTACAGTCCGGGCGATCCGGTCAAGATCCTCTAGGTGCAAGAAGGGGTCCTCATTTGAGCTCCCATGAAAGTGGCTCTGAATCAAGCTTAGGACATTTGGTTTCAACTCAAAATCATCTCCCCCCTTGGGGATCCTAAGGTGTGGTTCAATTCGAATTGTAGAAGTATTGTAGAAGTCACATAGGGGCCTAGTTTGGCCCTAGAATTGTGGTGGATCAGGTGGTGGTTGCCCTTGCGGGTCCTGCAAAGGTGGTGGTGGTTGCCCCTGCAGGTTCTGCAATCGGTGTATGGCTTACATTATAGTGTGGATTTGTTGCTACTGAAGTTGGTGGTTTGCATTGATCTGAGCTTGGATGATAGCCATCGAATCTGGTGGAGGTTGGTCCTCAACCTCATCTACTCTAGGTTCGGCCATATCTCTTGCAAGATCAAGTCTTCTAGTTTCCCGTCCCAAAACAAACAACTCGGGATGCAGTGATTGTCTCCCGTGCATACACTAGAGAAGAACAGGGGAGGGATATGGAGAGAGACAGATGTGAGAAGCGTGTGTGCACAACCAAGCAAACAAGCCTAGTTCCTTACAGTGTATTCCTTAGGGGACCTAGAAATCTCCAAAAAAATGATCAAGTCTGTTGGCATGGTACCGTCCTTCCCAAAGCTAATCTGGCCAGGTTGATTACGAGGGGATTGTGGGGAAGGTTCTTCCTTTGGCTTGCGCCGCCGATTCCGTAGACCCCACAGCAGCGGTCGTTTGACACTTCCCTGCAGCCTAGTCACCAGATTCTACTAAGGGAATGAAGGCCAAGTGCCCAGCAAAAAAAATCGCGCCTCTTGAGACTTAATATAGTCCTTCCTAGGGCACATCTACTCTATTTTAATGGGGCTAGGGTAGTGCTTGTGCTTGGGTTATGTGATGAGGCTTTAATTGGGGTGGTGCCTCTTAGTTATCCAATTCAGATGTGTGTGCTCCTAACAAGACATGATTTTCAAGCAAGGATTTAAGATGTGGTGTCTTTTGATATTTGTCCTTACTTTAGTGTCTTTTAGGGTTGACGTGTTTTAGTGTTTCCAAGCAAGTTTCAAGTGGGCACGCCAAGTTTTGCACACAGCAAGTAAGAGTGAGTTTCTTTTAACATGATGAGGCTCTAGAACCCTAATGTACTTACCCTAGTGTTCATGCAATTTCTACCAGGTGAGTCGATTTTAGGGGTGAATGGTGCGGCCCATGTCAATTCATGGTAGCTTCGCAAATGCCACTCAAAAAGAAAGAGAACATTCCAAAGATTAAGTCTTTAAAACGTTAGACTGTATTTTTTTGTTGGGTGATGAGTTAAGGATGAGGATCAAGTAATCATTCACCACACTAATTTTTTTCTGATTTTAAAATTTTTTTAGATTTTTTTTTAAGAAAGCAAACAACCACAGGAAAAGAAATACTCACAACCAGTCCTTGCTACACTTACTCCATCCCTGCCGTCACGAATCATGCTCCTTCATCGCCCTAGCGTCGAGTTCCTATGATCAATCAAGTAAAGGGAGAAAATGAGTCAGACAATGTATGGATGTAGAATGGAAGCGACAAAATAAATCCTTTGCCTCCCCAGCAATGACGCCAAAAACTGACGTGTTACGGATGCATTTGTTTAAATTGGTCGTTGTAGCTCGCGTTTGCAGTGTCGGTTTAAATAAAGAAATGGACGTGAGTTCGAGTGTCTAACACAGGGAGGCGTGAAATCGAATTTTTCTATCACTTAGTGTCACGAAAATGGTAGATTTTGCTTGCGAGAATATGCAGGAGAAAAGCGAGTAAGAGAGAGAGAAAGAGAGAGAGACTAGGGTTAGAGTTCTTTTGATCACAACATTCAGGCATTTCAAGATAAGAAAAACTCGAGAAAAGGAGAGACAGTAGCTAGATGAACATCATCATTTAATCATGCAACTTTAAGTTTTACAAATACAATACTAGCTAAATACTTAAGCACATGTAAAGTAAAACTAAGATAAAGAGAAAGAGAAAGGAGACAGCGAGGAGGCCACGACGGTGGAGGAGGGCTCCATCGGTAGCTCGTCGACTCCGGTAATTACAAAAGGGTGCTAAGGGTAGCTAGTGTTGGTGCTAGAGCACCACGATCATTTGTTTTGATGATAACAAAACACGTGTTATTTAACATTTGCAATTTGAGTCCTAGATTTCAGGTCAATTGCAAATGTGGACGTGTTTAGACGGAGTTCAAGCTCGCATCCAGGACGGATTGGAGGAGCTTAACGGAAAACAGAGGAGGTTCGCGTGGAGCGAAAGATTGGAGATGGAAGACAAGAAGAATAGGATAGATTCTTTTTTATCCTTTCATGTATCTCTTGTATTTATTTTCTTGCTCTTTATTTTCCTTAGACATTATGTTAAAGAGCCTCAAAGAACCCTAACAGTAGTCCTAGGAACACCTGCACAACCCTAGGATACGTAGGTTTTCTGTAGAACACTTAGAAAACCAATATAGGGTTAAAACTGACTTTCCAGACGTCTAATTCACGAATCAGACGTCTGATAAAGGATTTTAAGACGTCTGACTGTTGTTTCAGACGTCTGATAACTGTTAGGCTGGACATAGTTAGTTCTGTCTGATGAAATCAGACGTCCAGACCTTAGACCAGACGTCTTAGAAGACGTCTGATGACTTTGCCAGACGTCCAATTAGTGGACCGTTGGCTGGCTTAGAAAACACTCAAGATTATGACCGTTAGAGCATTATCAGACGTCCATAGGACTTACCAGACGTCTGATAAATGACCGTTTTGCCTCGGCTGACCCAAAATCTCTTCTCAGAGATTTTCTAGCCGTTGCAACGTTTGGAAATCAATTCCCACGGTAAAAGTAGGTTTCCAGACGTCCAGACTTAGTGCCAGACGTCTTCTATGTCGTCTGATGGACTTGTACAAAAACCCTGTTTAGATCTGATTCAAGTCAGGGAGAAACCCGCATAGAATCAGACGTCTGACCTTGGAATCAGACGTCTTAAAGTGGCCTTCCAGACGTCTAATGCCAGAGTTAGACGTCTGATAACCCTGTCAAATGTAATCATTATCCTGATTTCGGCCTGATTCTCTTGGGCTTTGCACCCAACGGCTATAGAACCTTTCTTAAGCCTTCCAAAGCCTTCCTAAGGCCTCTATAAATAGAGGGGAGCCTTTGCAACACAAGAAGAGAAACATAAGACACACTTGGATACACTTAGCTACACACTTTCACACTCTTTTGTGTCCAGAAAAGATCTTGCTCTCCAAGCTCAAGCTCCATCATCTTGAGAGCTAAATTCAGTTTGCGCGCCCGCTCTCCCGCTGTTGTTCACGAGAGCGACGTAGCGCCATCGCGTGGCACACGCACCGCGTCATCGTCGACGCACTCCTTGCAAAGGGGAGTTTCCTATTTCCTATAGAAGCTAGGTTTAATTTTGTTGGCTCTATAGGACTGTTGTTTTATTTTATCTTTGTATTTTGGTTGGGTATTCGTTTTGCGAATTCCCGTCTCCTTCGTGGGACAAAATCCTTCTCGTGGAGAGAAGGGGTTGAGGAACGCTACCCTCGTACTTGTAGCGTGGTTGTACTGAGGTTGAATCACCCTCGTTCAAAGTGATTCGGTTAGTGGATTTGATCAACTAGGTTGATCGGAAAATCCTAACTCGAGAGGGTTAGGTGGTGGTTTTTACCCGGTTTGGGTTTCCACCTAAAAATCTTTGTGTACATTTTGTGATTGCTTATTTTTGTGAGATTGCTTTATATATTTTCAATTCCGCATTTTTTTTTCACGCTGATCTCACCCCTCCTAGTACAAGGGTAGAACCTTCAATTGGTATCAGAGCAGGTCTCGCATTTTCGGCGTTACAAACCGGCGAGGATCTAAACATGGAGGGAAGCTGTTCCACAAGTAGGTTTTCCGAGGGGTAGTCCACAACCCGTCCGCCCTACTTTGACGGGAACAACTACAGCTACTGGAAGCTGAGGATGAAGACGTGGCTCCAAGCCACTGAATTCGAGGTATGGGGATGTTGCGAAACCCCATACGAGATCCCGAAGCGACCCCAAGGAGGCTACTCGCAGGTGCAGATTCTAGAGCTCTCACTCAACGCAAAGGCAATGAATGCCCTGTATTGCGCGTTGAGTCCGGAAGAGTTCGAGAAAATCCAAGAGTGCACCACCGCCCACGAGATATGGAGGAGGTTGGAAGGCACTCATGAGGATTCCAGCTCGGAGGAAGAAGAAGAAGAAAAAGAAGAAGAAACCACTTGCTTTGGTTTCATGGCTAGAGGAACCAATAGCGACAGTGAAAGCGGAAGCGACTCCGACGAAGAGGTAAATTTTGATTTACAAGAAGCTTTTAATGAATTATTCGAGATTAGTAAATCACTAAAAATAGAAAACAAAAGCATGAAGAAGAACCTTAGTTTTCTTAAAAATGAAAATGATAGGTTAGAAAAACAACTTAAGGACATAGAAGCTAGTCCTAAGGATGATAACCTATTATTAGATAATCATAACCTCATCAATGAAAATAATAAATTGATTGAGGAAAATGTTAGTCTAAAATTAGAAATTTCAGATTTAAAG
This sequence comes from Thalassia testudinum, assembly GCA_037157565.1. Classification (NCBI taxonomy): domain Eukaryota; kingdom Viridiplantae; phylum Streptophyta; class Magnoliopsida; order Alismatales; family Hydrocharitaceae; genus Thalassia; species Thalassia testudinum. The sequence goes on along the minus strand of JAZHRO010000072.1, from coordinate 28,091,629 downwards.
ACTAAAATGAACATTATAGAAAAAGAAATTGCATGTCTTAGGGAAAATTCTAACAAATTAATCAACAAAGTTGATAATTTTTATAGCCCTAAGGTTGAGAAAGGATCTCCATCAAGGAGACCTTCTAACAAATCCGGATCCAAGCTCACTTGGATACCGAAGAAAAAATTAGAATCTTGTTTTGTAGGGTTCAGGGATGACTACAACATAAAGGACTGGACCTACAAGTTCAAGGCTGGTCAACTTAAGTTGGGAGAACCAATGAGTAGACCAAGGAGGAGAAGAAGAAGACCGACGAGACGGCGAACAAACGACGGACCCGCCGCACGTCGACCACCAGATTGGAGACCGGCGCCGATGCCCGGGCCTCCAAGCTACGGATGGGAGCCCCATCCGATGTGGCATCCACCACCACCATTCGGGCCATTTTATTGGCCATGGTAGGTGAGGTAAAACCCTTTACCCTATCTTTTTATCAGTAGCATTTAGATAGGGGGAGTTAAAAATCTTACGAGCTAATTGTCAATTTTTAAGGGGGAGAAATAAGGTAGCTAAATTTCCTTTAGTAAGGGGGAGAAAAATAATAGCTATCTTGCTGTTACAAAAAGGGGAGAATATTACCTTTGTTAAGATAAATTCATAGAAGAGCATGTTTTAAGGGGGAGTTATAGGAAATTTAAAATCAAACCTTTTTGATAATGTCAAAAAGGGGGAGGATTTTTATGCATTATTATTTACGGTTTTTTCATCATCAAAAAGGGGGAGATTGTTGGTGCTAGAGCACCACGATCATTTGTTTTGATGATAACAAAACACGTGTTATTTAACATTTGCAATTTGAGTCCTAGATTTCAGGTCAATTGCAAATGTGGACGTGTTTAGACGGAGTTCAAGCTCACATCCAGGACGGATTGGAGGAGCTTAACGGAAAACAGAGGAGGTTCGCGTGGAGCGAAAGATTGGAGATGGAAGACAAGAAGAATAGGATAGATTCTTTTTTATCCTTTCATGTATCTCTTGTATTTATTTTCTTGCTCTTTATTTTCCTTAGACATTATGTTAAAGAGCCTCAAAGAACCCTAACAGTAGTCCTAGGAACACCTGCACAACCCTAGGATACGTAGGTTTTCTGTAGAACACTTAGAAAACCAATATAGGGTTAAAACTGACTTTCCAGACGTCTAATTCACGAATCAGACGTCTGATAAAGGATTTTAAGACGTCTGACTGTTGTTTCAGACGTCTGATAACTGTTAGGCTGGACATAGTTAGTTCTGTCTGATGAAATCAGACGTCCAGACCTTAGACCAGACGTCTTAGAAGACGTCTGATGACTTTGCCAGACGTCCAATTAGTGGACCGTTGGCTGGCTTAGAAAACACTCAAGATTATGACCGTTAGAGCATTATCAGACGTCCATAGGACTTACCAGACGTCTGATAAATGACCGTTTTGCCTCGGCTGACCCAAAATCTCTTCTCAGAGATTTTCTAGCCGTTGCAACGTTTGGAAATCAATTCCTACGGTAAAAGTAGGTTTCCAGACGTCCAGACTTAGTGCCAGACGTCTTCTATGTCGTCTGATGGACTTGTACAAAAACCCTGTTTAGATCTGATTCAAGTCAGGGAGAAACCCGCATAGAATCAGACGTCTGACCTTGGAATCAGACGTCTTAAAGTGGCCTTCCAGACGTCTAATGCCAGAGTTAGACGTCTGATAACCCTGTCAAATGTAATCATTATCCTGATTTCGGCCTGATTCTCTTGGGCTTTGCACCCAACGGCTATAGAACCTTTCTTAAGCCTTCCAAAGCCTTCCTAAGGCCTCTATAAATAGAGGGGAGCCTTTGCAACACAAGAAGAGAAACATAAGACACACTTGGATACACTTAGCTACACACTTTCACACTCTTTTGTGTCCAGAAAAGATCTTGCTCTCCAAGCTCAAGCTCCATCATCTTGAGAGCTAAATTCAGTTTGCGCGCCCGCTCTCCCGCTGTTGTTCACGAGAGCGACGTAGCGCCATCGCGTGGCACACGCACCGCGTCATCGTCGACGCACTCCTTGCAAAGGGGAGTTTCCTATTTCCTATAGAAGCTAGGTTTAATTTTGTTGGCTCTATAGGACTGTTGTTTTATTTTATCTTTGTATTTTGGTTGGGTATTCGCTTTGCGAATTCCCGTCTCCTTCGTGGGACAAAATCCTTCTCGTGGAGAGAAGGGGTTGAGGAACGCTACCCTCGTACTTGTAGCGTGGTTGTACTGAGGTTGAATCACCCTCGTTCAAAGTGATTCGGTTAGTGGATTTGATCAACTAGGTTGATCGGAAAATCCTAACTCGAGAGGGTTAGGTGGTGGTTTTTACCCGGTTTGGGTTTCCACCTAAAAATCTTTGTGTACATTTTGTGATTGCTTATTTTTGTGAGATTGCTTTATATATTTTCAATTCCGCATTTTTTTTTCACGCTGATCTCACCCCTCCTAGTACAAGGGTAGAACCTTCAATTGGTATCAGAGCAGGTCTCGCATTTTCGGCGTTACAAACCGGCGAGGATCTAAACATGGAGGGAAGCTGTTCCACAAGTAGGTTTTCCGAGGGGTAGTCCACAACCCGTCCGCCCTACTTTGACGGGAACAACTACAGCTACTGGAAGCTGAGGATGAAGACGTGGCTCCAAGCCACTGAATTCGAGGTATGGGGATGTTGCGAAACCCCATACGAGATCCCGAAGCGACCCCAAGGAGGCTACTCGCAGGTGCAGATTCTAGAGCTCTCACTCAACGCAAAGGCAATGAATGCCCTGTATTGCGCGTTGAGTCCGGAAGAGTTCGAGAAAATCCAAGAGTGCACCACCGCCCACGAGATATGGAGGAGGTTGGAAGGCACTCATGAGGATTCCAGCTCGGAGGAAGAAGAAGAAGAAAAAGAAGAAGAAACCACTTGCTTTGGTTTCATGGCTAGAGGAACCAATAGCGACAGTGAAAGCGGAAGCGACTCCGACGAAGAGGTAAATTTTGATTTACAAGAAGCTTTTAATGAATTATTCGAGATTAGTAAATCACTAAAAATAGAAAACAAAAGCATGAAGAAGAACCTTAGTTTTCTTAAAAATGAAAATGATAGGTTAGAAAAACAACTTAAGGACATAGAAGCTAGTCCTAAGGATGATAACCTATTATTAGATAATCATAACCTCATCAATGAAAATAATAAATTGATTGAGGAAAATGTTAGTCTAAAATTAGAAATTTCAGATTTAAAGACTAAAATGAACATTATAGAAAAAGAAATTGCATGTCTTAGGGAAAATTCTAACAAATTAATCAACAAAGTTGATAATTTTTATAGCCCTAAGGTTGAGAAAGGATCTCCATCAAGGAGACCTTCTAACAAATCCGGATCCAAGCTCACTTGGATACCGAAGAAAAAATTAGAATCTTGTTTTGTAGGGTTCAGGGATGACTACAACATAAAGGACTGGACCTACAAGTTCAAGGCTGGTCAACTTAAGTTGGGAGAACCAATGAGTAGACCAAGGAGGAGAAGAAGAAGACCGACGAGACGGCGAACAAACGACGGACCCGCCGCACGTCGACCACCAGATTGGAGACCGGCGCCGATGCCCGGGCCTCCAAGCTACGGATGGGAGCCCCATCCGATGTGGCATCCACCACCACCATTCGGGCCATTTTATTGGCCATGGTAGGTGAGGTAAAACCCTTTACCCTATCTTTTTATCAGTAGCATTTAGATAGGGGGAGTTAAAAATCTTACGAGCTAATTGTCAATTTTTAAGGGGGAGAAATAAGGTAGCTAAATTTCCTTTAGTAAGGGGGAGAAAAATAATAGCTATCTTGCTGTTACAAAAAGGGGAGAATATTACCTTTGTTAAGATAAATTCATAGAAGAGCATGTTTTAAGGGGGAGTTATAGGAAATTTAAAATCAAACCTTTTTGATAATGTCAAAAAGGGGGAGGATTTTTATGCATTATTATTTACGGTTTTGTCATCATCAAAAAGGGGGAGATTGTTGGTGCTAGAGCACCACGATCATTTGTTTTGATGATAACAAAACACGTGTTATTTAACATTTGCAATTTGAGTCCTAGATTTCAGGTCAATTGCAAATGTGGACGTGTTTAGACGGAGTTCAAGCTCGCATCCAGGACGGATTGGAGGAGCTTAACGGAAAACAGAGGAGGTTCGCGTGGAGCGAAAGATTGGAGATGGAAGACAAGAAGAATATGATAGATTCTTTTTTATCCTTTCATGTATCTCTTGTATTTATTTTCTTGCTCTTTATTTTCCTTAGACATTATGTTAAAGAGCCTCAAAGAACCCTAACAGTAGTCCTAGGAACACCTGCACAACCCTAGGATACGTAGGTTTTCTGTAGAACACTTAGAAAACCAATATAGGGTTAAAACTGACTTTCCAGACGTCTAATTCACGAATCAGACGTCTGATAAAGGATTTTAAGACGTCTGACTGTTGTTTCAGACGTCTGATAACTGTTAGGCTGGACATAGTTAGTTCTGTCTGATGAAATCAGACGTCCAGACCTTAGACCAGACGTCTTAGAAGACGTCTGATGACTTTGCCAGACGTCCAATTAGTGGACCGTTGGCTGGCTTAGAAAACACTCAAGATTATGACCGTTAGAGCATTATCAGACGTCCATAGGACTTACCAGACGTCTGATAAATGACCGTTTTGCCTCGGCTGACCCAAAATCTCTTCTCAGAGATTTTCTAGCCGTTGCAACGTTTGGAAATCAATTCCCACGGTAAAAGTAGGTTTCCAGACGTCCAGACTTAGTGCCAGACGTCTTCTATGTCGTCTGATGGACTTGTACAAAAACCCTGTTTAGATCTGATTCAAGTCAGGGAGAAACCCGCATAGAATCAGACGTCTGACCTTGGAATCAGACGTCTTAAAGTGGCCTTCCAGACGTCTAATGCCAGAGTTAGACGTCTGATAACCCTGTCAAATGTAATCATTATCCTGATTTCGGCCTGATTCTCTTGGGCTTTGCACCCAACGGCTATAGAACCTTTCTTAAGCCTTCCAAAGCCTTCCTAAGGCCTCTATAAATAGAGGGGAGCCTTTGCAACACAAGAAGAGAAACATAAGACACACTTGGATACACTTAGCTACACACTTTCACACTCTTTTGTGTCCAGAAAAGATCTTGCTCTCCAAGCTCAAGCTCCATCATCTTGAGAGCTAAATTCAGTTTGCGCGCCCGCTCTCCCGCTGTTGTTCACGAGAGCGACGTAGCGCCATCGCGTGGCACACGCACCGCGTCATCGTCGACGCACTCCTTGCAAAGGGGAGTTTCCTATTTCCTATAGAAGCTAGGTTTAATTTTGTTGGCTCTATAGGACTGTTGTTTTATTTTATCTTTGTATTTTGGTTGGGTATTCGCTTTGCGAATTCCCGTCTCCTTCGTGGGACAAAATCCTTCTCGTGGAGAGAAGGGGTTGAGGAACGCTACCCTCGTACTTGTAGCGTGGTTGTACTGAGGTTGAATCACCCTCGTTCAAAGTGATTCGGTTAGTGGATTTGATCAACTAGGTTGATCGGAAAATCCTAACTCGAGAGGGTTAGGTGGTGGTTTTTACCCGGTTTGGGTTTCCACCTAAAAATCTTTGTGTACATTTTGTGATTGCTTATTTTTGTGAGATTGCTTTATATATTTTCAATTCCGCATTTTTTTTTCACGCTGATCTCACCCCTCCTAGTACAAGGGTAGAACCTTCAGCTAGGAGTAGGGTAGAAGACTTGCAAGGGAATTGAATGCCTTACATGTGTAGTTGGAGGGGGTTTATATAAGAAAAAGGGGTTTCTAATTTAAGTAGGGGTTTTAGCGATGTCAAGGACGTCGCTAAACCCATGCCGAAAGTGTCGGTGTAGCCCCCCTTGTCGGCTAGTCCAACACAGGCGCCGTTCTTCTTCTTCTGCATGATTTGCGTGGTTGCCTTTAGGGCCGTCCGATCTTGATCAAAGATCGGATGACTGAGATTACGCGGAGGGCGCGCTCATAGATCGCTCTTGCGTAGCGCGCGCCCCATGCGTCATCGCAGGCGTCTGAGTGAGCTCATCTTCAGGCGCCATGTATCGCAACCCCCACCGTCTGCATGTGGATCGATGGTCGAATTTCGTCCACGCGAGTGCCTTCGCCTCAGATTTACTACGAAGTGAGTTTCAACCCCGCGTTGGGTGTGCGCTGGTGAGAGGGTCGACCGTTGCGCTGTTTCCCTCACATGGTCGCGGAGACGAGGCAGGTCCGCGGGAGTGTCAACCGTTGGATGGTAAATCAACGGTCAAGATCTGATGCTGGAGCTACGAAGGTGTGTGAGTGCTGCAGATGTGCAAGCGAGGCTCGGGCATTCTCAGTCGTCCGATCATCAGATCGGATTGGTTAAAATGCTTTGCGTGTTGAAGCTAGGGCACGCTGTGCAAATGAGGCGTGCGGTGATGGTGCCACATGGCCATGCGTGGGTTGTTGATCATCAGATCAACGACCAGAACTGCTTGGGCTTGTTTCGAGAGCTTCGGATGTTGGATTTGGTCGATTTTGAGTCCGTTGAACTCCAATCGTCATTCTGAATCCATTCGTGCGATCCGATTACTCATCTGAGGCCTGCTTTGACATGAACTTGTACAATTGGCTATTAACATTGAATTACAAGCAATCTTGATCTGCGATGCATGTCATGCTCCCATGCCCATTTACGGTGTATTCTTTGTGCATGTTACCCTTAAGATAAACCTCGATTGGCAGAATTATCACCATAAAATGTAGTGATATCATTTGTCTCTTAGGATATCCATTCTACTGGAGGCATGGAAGCGCATTGTGCAGTTCAGGTATCATGGGTGGCACTATCTCGAAGCGCCAAATGCCAAAGGCTTGAATTCTCTTAAGAATAACATGGGCGGCATAATCCCAAAGTATTGATTGCCTTAGTTTCTTGGAGTCTCCATGGGCGATGCTATCTTAAACCATTGAAAGCCAGGACCCCTTTGAGGATTGGTGGTGGGGACAATGAATTTGATACAAATAGTGTTGATAGTTGATCCGAGGTTGGGCTTAGATGGATCAAACAAAAAAATTACAAAGAAAAATTACAAAAACATTCACCTTCTCTCTTGTTTCCAATCATACTAACACAAATTTAAGTCATCTGTAGACTGAATCATGACCACTCACAATTATGCATGGATGTTTAAACCTTTGGGACAAACAAATTTTAGGGTAGGCTTGGGGGTCTGAGAAACCTCTGTCGGCAACCCAGGACCTATGTTGACCAGGTGTATATCTTGATTAGTACCTAGATACCTTAAGGTCTAGAGGGTAGTATCTCAGGCTAGTCTTTAGAGACGAGGTACGGCAAGGTACCCTAACAGCTAATTCTAGCCTGGAGTCATTGGTGTTTGATGGGAAAACCATCATGAGCCCTAACTAACTCATTTTGACCCATAAAAGAGAACAAAAGCTCCTACATAACCAACTAGAGGTCCTAATTCACCGAATAATCTTTTTAAGTGAAAAGCAAGAAACACGGGGTAAAACTGTAATTTTACCATTGCAGTACAACAACGGATTTTCTCAAAGGCTAAACATAGGTTAAATGGTCTTAATAAGATAAAGGGTGGGTTGGATCAGACAGAAAAAGGTTCGTGAGAGTTCTGGGAATTAAATAACTTCTTGTAATCCTAAAATAGATCCACTTGATTTAACAAGGTTCTGGTCAGGATAAAATTCACCTAAACCCTCTAAAAATAATAGAAAAATATTCTCTAGGGTTTAGAACTTTCAAATTGGCCATTGGAACCCATTTTGACCTAGAATGTGGTCTCAGATAAACATTTGCCTTAAATTGGGTTTTTCCATAAATTATCAAGTCAAACGTGGTCAAACCTGAAATCCAACTTCACCATTGGATTCCTTAAATCCAAATTAGATTTGTATCAAAATTTGGACTTAAGGAGAACTCATCTTGACTTACTTTGCAAATAAGTCCAACCTAATTACATTTATACCCCTACCTTTCAAAAACTCTGCAAAAACCCCCTAGCTTCTTCATCATTCTTTGCAATTAGGTCCCTCCACCATTATAGTGGAGGGAATCCTACTCCGGCAAACTTGAGAAGGTGATTTCTCCCTGATCTCTCAGAGAATCCCCTTCAAAATTGGACGGGAGATTCTCTGAGAAATCCCCTCCAATGTGAACCCAATTTGAGGCCCTACTTGGTACCCAATCTCTCATGCGAACGCATGAGAGATTCAAGTCTCTTTCGAGTTGCCATCGCCAGTGACCTTACCTTGCTTGGAAGCTTGGCTTCCAAGCACAAAATCGACCTCCAGGGCCTATTTAAGACACCCCAATTCACCCTGACTCTCCTACGCTTGAAATCAGCTGGAGAACACCCTCAATTTCATCTCTCCTCCTCTAGCTGACTCTCTCATCAAGCTCCGGTGACCTCTCCTACTCTCCCTCATCGCCTAGCCACAATACCAGTGGTAGGTTTCTCTCCCTCACGCTCGTCCACGTCGCGCAGCACTCGCCAACGCCCCTGCCTCCCCTTCGTCCTCGTCGACCATCCTCTCTGAGCACCTCTGTCTCCGACGTCGGGAATATGAGCCAGACTCCATCTTCGTATCCCCCTTCATCTCTTCACCGCTAGATAAGTTCCTCTCACCCTTTGCTCCCTTTCCCCCTTCTCTATTTCCTCAACCGACTACTGCCGCACTCCACCACCATCATCCCCTTCACCTCCGGCCACCAACTCCGGCGAGTTCGCTCCACCACCACAGACCACCTCCCTCCTTGCCGACTAGTCCACAAGCACTACCTCGACGCCCTAATCATAACCCCTCACTCATATCACTTCGTCAGTCACCCAAACATACCCCCGAGCACACCCACACACACGGTCACAGTGTGCCCTAGGTACGGTCACTCAGGCATTCCCACGCCATGCCAGCCACCTCTGCACACTCACCACACCTTGGCGAAGCTCCCAGAGCATTTTAACATGGCCGCAAGGCCGTTGTAGTGATTTCTGGTCCAGGAGCTCTCCGCCATTAACGTCGCGCTTGAAGCTTGCTTGCAAGCTGCTCCAGGCCGTGCCCGCTCTAGGTCACAGTCCTAGGTGGTGTGGAAAGTCTTCGCGAACATCTCTAGGCATCCAATTGGTGTCAAGGGTCGTAGCTGCAGCTGCAATCGAAGGAACGCCTTTGCTGTAGGCACGCGCGAAGCGGGTGGGAAGATAGTCCCACCTCGGAAAGATTTGAGGCGCTTCACCCGCATAAGTTGTTTTCTTGCCATAGGCTCTTGACCTCCAACTCATGGGTTGAGGTCCCTCTCTCACCCGACTCAACCGCATCGTTTGCGATCACGCCCTGCGGACCTGGTGACCTGACCTAACTAGCACACCTCGCCCACCACTGCACGCCGGTGGGCCTAGTCCCGAGTGCGTACCTGACCTGATTACTCGAGAAACGTGGTTTTGGGAGAGTAGAACTTTAGAGATAAAAAAGAGAAGAGAGTTTGCGTAGGTAGGGGGTAGGTTTTGCTCTGCAGGCCAAAGAGGAGAAAAAGAGAAGCTGAGGAAGAAGAAGGAGAAGGCAAGGAAGCAGAGAAGGTAGAAGCTGAAGGAAGAGGGAGCTAAAGGAAGAAAAGAAAGCAAGGCAAAGGAAGAAGGAAAGGCAACCGACAGATAGGGAAAGAAGAAAGCTAAAGAAGAAGAAGGCAGAGGAAGTTAAAGGAAAGAAGAGAAAAGCCAAGCCAAAATCAGAAGAAAGAGAAGCCAGAGAAGAAGGAAGATAAAGAAGAAGAGAAAGAAAAACGAAGAAAGATTGAAGTCCAAGGCAACCGGCAGAGACAGAGAAAGAAGAATAGGAGAAGAAGCAAAAGAAAGAAAGAGCGAGCACTGTAGCATCATCATTTTAAGGCGTCTGATTCACAAATTAAACGTCCAATTTTGAGCTTCATTCATATACATTGGTTTCTTTAATATTTGGTGCTACACTTCTACTCCTATATTTTTGCATTGAGACATTGATATTATTGCATATTCTTTTAAATTCTAAGTTGTGATCTTGATTTCTAGACCCCAATTTGCTCCCTGTGTTCAACCTCAGACTTTAAAATTCGAGTAATAAAATTATAATTATTTTGAACGCTTTTCTGGCTGTACTACAATGCGACCTTCTTAAAACCTGATTCAGCGATTAAAACATTTTGACGTCGTTGCTGGGGAGCAACGGGCGATTTAGAAATCTTGATTACAATTGCTGATTTGGTACTAACTTGATATATCTCTTTTTGTTGTGATTGTTTCAAGGGAGAAGATTCAACGAAAGACAGCCGCACATCAAACATGCCCGAGGTAGGTAATTTCTGATTAATCTCTTTCTCTTAAGCCCCTCATTCTGAAAAGGAAGAAAAAGATAAAATCAATTAGGGCTACTTGCTTTACATTTCTAGCAAATTCACCAAGTTGCCTGATTTGATTTCAACAACAATACTGATTTGTGCACCCATTCTAGGTAACTAGAGCTACCACTTTCTTGATTGAACCTTAGATACCACATTGGAAAACTAAATTGGACCAAGATTAGAGCTAAATTAAGGATTTTAGTTTAGGGTTTTAGAGACACACCTTCATAAGAAAGAATTAACTTTCCAAAAAGTGGTGTGCCCAAGCCTTAGTTGAAGAGATTTATTTAAGAAAACCCTAAAATTCAGGCTCTTAATCTCACTTGAATCCTAAAAGAAGGGACCTAAAACTTCTCAAAGGACAAATAGGTGAAGTTGACCCACCTTGTTGGGTCAACCAACCTTGAAATTAGGTCACTTTTTGCACTCAATACATCTAAAGTTCAAGTGAAATTTTAAACACTCTTGCTCTTAAATAAAATCGATAGACTTAAGAGGTCAAAGTCCCCATTCTGGTCTACTTGGAACATCAGTGACAAGAGAGGTCGGGTGGGGGAAATCCTGTAACTTGTGGGGGCACTCTACCATGTAAGGGTCTTTGCAGGACTCTCCCTCTCTGGCTGGCCAGGTATTTCTCAGGTGGACGGCTTTCTGACTAAGGGGTATCATCCGCCCCGAGCCTTTATAGTCATCCAAACTTTTTGGGTGTCTTGACTGGGTCCATCACATTCTACTTTCATCCAAACCATCGATGCATGTTCGGTAGGAGGTCCTCAAGACCATTCTTGAGGCCTCCTTTAGTGATTCACTCTCGTCGAGGCCAGGCCTCGACTTCCGTGTTTGTGCAGCAACCCCATCACATAGACGTGTCCTCTGATTCATCTGAACCCAATTCTCCTTCTTCCATCATCATGGCACAACCAGAAGAAGAAGAGAATAACCTTGAGAACCAACTCCAGTGCCTTAATGATTTATTCCAAGCTTTTGTGAACCCACCGCAGTGTCCTATGATGCGAGATCACTACAATCCCCCTGCAGTGGCAATCGAACCTCGAGTCTAAATCCCGACTGGAGGTCCTGATTCTGAACTCAAGCCCAACATGATTCATGCTATTCCAAAGTTCCATGGGCTTAATTCTGAGGATCCCTTTCAGTGCATCAGACAACTTAAGCATCTGGCCCAGATCTTTGGGTCAGATGTCCAAAATCGGGATATTCTTCTCATGAAGATGTTCTCCTTCTCTCTCATGGACAAAGCAGCTCACTGGTATCAGACTCAAACACGTCCAATCAACACATGAGTTGAACTACAATTCGAGTTTCTGAAAAAGTTCTTCCCAGTTGGTCAGACGAATGCCTTATGACACCAGATCACACACTTCATCCAGCAATCTGGAGAACCACTTCATGAAGCATGGGACCATTTTCTGGATCTCATGCGAAAGTGCCCCCATCACAGAGTTCCTAAATGGGAACAAGTCCAGTTTTTTTTATTAGGGACTCCGTGAAGATATCCGCTTATTCGTCAATGTAAACTGCGAAGGAAATATCATGGGTCAACATGAAGACACTGTATGGGAGATTCAACTCCGTCCACAAGCTCCTCATCCATATTAGCCACCTCAGCCTCGGCCCAACCCCACCTATCAATCTAAGCCAACTTAGACAAATCAAATGACTCTCATCCTTCAGACTTTGGCTGACATTCAGAAGATGAATGCGGCTATGCAAAAATAGCACAAGGACGAGATCACAGAGGTTCACAATCAACTCGCCCAGATGGTGAATTCTCGCCAACCTAGCACACTCCCTTCGCAACTTCTACCGAATCCGAATAACGTGCCGAACCAGAGGCGCATTATGAACCCAAATCCAGGCCATGCCCACATGATTTATCAGGCCCCTTCTGTTCCATCACCTAACGAGATGGAAGCTTCGACATTATATGTAGGATTTCAGAAGCAGCCACCAATTTTACCAACTTCAAACCAAAACCAGGCAGGACTAAATTCTGTAACAACCTGTAGTGGCAAAGCAACACACGACCTACCTTATCCAAGCCACTTTCAGCCTGGTAGTTGATAAGACAGTTTTCGCTTTCGAATAATGTATTAAGATGATTTATCTTGTAGGATCAAAGTGGTGGAAAATCGCTTAACAAAATAATTAAAATTAAAATTAAACCACTCACAGAAGAGTGGGTCGTCTCCACAGGGAGGCAATGATGCAATAAAATCACGAATATTTTTCTCATATTCGTTCAATCACGTGCGAAATCCCGAGTCAAATCTGACATAAAATGCAATGAAAAGAAGATATACAATAACTCAAAAATGTAAGGGTATATGTGCAATTTTTCCTTTCTGAAATATTGAATAAATATGTGATGAATCTATGTAATTTCCAATTGACATGCATTGGAGAAAATTTGTGCTCATTTTAATCCAAAACCAATGTTAAAACATGTGAATAACAAAAGCCAAGCAATTATAAGAAAACATGAGTATGAAGTCACAATTTCACCACAATAAAATAATCATAAATCAAAATTCATTTTCATGGCAATGGCATTCAAATGTAAATATTAATCAACCCAAAAATAGAGGATTTTGTTCCTTTGTGCATGCGCGAAGAGGAGGCAATGGCGGCTCGCAGGAAGCTTGGAGAAGGATAAGCACGACGAGAGCTTTCCGATGGTGGTGGTGGTGCTCCAAACGGCTGTTGGTGGTTGTCGGATGGAGTGGAATGGTTGTGCTTGGGGAGTCGGGGCGAGTCCGATTGAGCTCCCGATGCGAAGTTTTGAGGTCAGATTTGATGGTTGCATTTGTGGTGGCTTTGGGTACCTTCATTAATAGAGAAGAAGAGTAAGAAGGAGGAGGAGCCGAACGTGTGCCCAGGCGGCGACACCGGCTGGAGTAAAGCATGCTATGCACGCGCTGCTGGTGGGCGAGGCCGGGTGTTGCTGCTGGGCGCGTAGCTTAGGCTGCGGAGCATGTGTGACAGTTGCTACGGGCGGCATGCGCACACAGTAGCAGCGGGCGTAGGCGGTGTTGGAGGGCACGCTGCGTGTGTGCTGCGTGCGGCGGGGGTGAGAGCGTGCATGCGTGCAGGCTGGCTCGGGCGGGAGGTGCTGAGGAACGTGCACGGGCGTGGTGAAGGTGAAGGCGCGGTGGCAGATGGCGCGTGCGATGAAGGCGGGTGCGTTGGAGGTGGGTGCGCAGAGGCTGGCATGAGTTGCTAGCTGAGGTGAGGAGTTGTAGATACTCTTTGGCAGTGTAGGCTGTCACCCCACATGCCCACGATGGTGAGTCGTTCTACCGCGGTAAGGCCGGTGGTATGAAATGGAAGACGAGCAAGGTCCTCTAAGCACAGTGAGGAACAAAGGGTGGTGGCCTCCACCTCAACGGCAGCTCTTCCTTCTCCTTTTATAGCCACGGCCACACTGATTTGAAATTCAAAATGTCGTAGAATGAATGTGATGCGCACGAGGAGGAGGTGGAGCCGGAGGAGTTACCTGTGCAAAGGAGAAAAAGAATAAAAGAATAAAATAATTAGGATTATTTATACATAACTCCTTAACTTCTCTGTTAATTAAAATAGTGCACCTAATTAATTAACTAATTAAATGTATGCAACCCTAGGTTAATTTTAAATGCATGAATTATGTACTTAAGCTAAAAATATGAATTAATTTATTTACATCCTAATGTATGCTATCTAAATGTTAAAATTAATTTAATGTCTAGATATTTAGATACTTAAATAGCCCACGAATATGGGCTAATCAAATACCCCCATGCCTAGTTTTTCTAGTCCCTAGCAAATCCAAGCAAAACCTAGCACTCCAAGTAGACTAGCCAACCCAATCGGTCTTCCTTTAGAAACATATTAACTTCAGACTTTAGACCTAAGGCTTTCAAGTAGTTGCTAAGTTACAGACTAGGTCGGCTAAAGACAAGTTGCAGGCACAAGTTTCCCTGATTTCTGACTCTACCCTAAGGTTTATTGATCCCTGAGATTAAAGCATCCGTGCATGTGCATTGGTCTGAGTTATTTGAGATTGGTATGACTGCCAACCTAGAAAGGAAAAAATATTTTTTTTTTTGAATAATATATATATATATTTTGCTTGATTCCTCTAAGTTTAACCTCGGATCAGCTATCAACACGGTCTATGTTAGATTCATTGTCCCCATCACCGTACCTCGAAGGGTGCCTGGCTTTCGATGCTTCGAGATAGCACCGCCCATAGTGACCCCAAGAACTCCTGGCAATTGACACTTCGAGATAGTATCGCCCATGGATTTCTTAAGCGAATTTAGGCTTGTGGCAATCGGCACTTCGAGATAGGGCCGCCCATGGTACCTGAACCGCACAATGTGCTTACATGCCCCCAATAAGATGGATATCTTAAGAGACAAGCGCCGATGAGGTAATATGTTATCATCGCATCCTCAAGATGAGTATATACTCCACCTCTCCTGCAGCAGGAACTCTTCTAATCAAATTATGTTTTCAAGCCTCTCCTAAGTCAAAACTAAGAGAACTAAATTTCTTTTAAGAAAGGTGATCACTTACTTACACAAGACCAAGTGTGTGAAATTTGGATGCTTGAGTTACAAGGACCCATAAACCAAAAGGTGGAACAAGACTCCAGGTACTACCCCACCTTTTAACTCAATCCCTAGCTTTCCTTCCTCAACCTCTTGAGGAATGGCCTGCAACTAAACTCCTACTTAAGTTCTTAAGTCCATAAAGGACCCTAATGGTCTAAAGCTAGTAGCTCACTTAGCTTCTAAAGTTCGACCCTAGAATCAACTTAGTCTAACCTAAAGTTCTTATTTTCTTAAGAATGCAGGGCTAGCCAGTTAAGCTCAATAATTACAAAATATTTTTCTCTTTGTTCTTTTTTTTTTTTTAATGCAAATGTATGCAATGCGGAATTCTTTAACTAAATGCATGAATGCACTATGTGTAAAATCTATGTATATCCCCAAGTATACCCCCCCAAGCCTAAAATCTGCAATGTCCCCATTGCATAGAAGGATATTACCTGGGTCAGAGATGGACTACCGTTAATTTGTTAGCAGCCGAGTAGCCAAAGAACCTGCAAATCGGGTTCAAGGATCGCATAAATAGGGCCCAAAAATGAGCAAAGTAATGCTGGCCTAGAAAACAAGTAACCTAGGATGTTGGCGAACTGATGATGAATCCCAATAGCAAATGCTCGCCCAACTAAGATGGGAATGAAATCTTCCCAGGTCACCAGAAGAGGTTCTAAAGGATAAACTGGCATAACAACCTCCAAAGTGGTAAGGGGAGGATGACAAGGATCCTCCAAAAGGAATGGGGAAGGAATGGTGCGGGGATAAACCCCCAGGGCAATGGACTAACTAAAGAAATCATCAATCCATACCCGATACTCCATTACAGGAAATATTGGTTTGTTAAGCCCCTTGGTCAGAAGAAAAGTAAGCATATCTCTAAGCCAAGGATTGTTTAGGGTGTCCAAGTTTCGTGGTTGCGGGATGACCATAAGATCTAGGTTGGGTTTAATCAGCTCAGTGTTCATCCCTAACAATCTTTCCAAATCCTTAATTGCATCCTTAGCATTCCTTGCACTATCACATGTATCTTCCTGCACTTCATCAGGAGTCACAATTTCACCTTCAAACATAAGCGAATTGGAGGGTGACTTTGAATCAAATGAAGGCAGGTTGGAAGCAACAAATCTGGGGATTATCCTATCAACGTCATCCTCGGGTTCTTGTTCTTTACTCAAATCTTCCCCGGAGTCTATATGTGAATTCACATAAATCTTAGAAGTTGCTTCCAAATTTTCCATCATTCCATCATGAGGAGAAATATCATCAATGGGTGTGCTAAGGAAACCTAATTTGATCAAATTTATGACATTCTCAGGGGCTAACTCTTCAAATAAGACATAATCACCCTTAGTGTCACTCCAAATCTTGAATGTAGGTTCCTCATATAATTCATCTTTCTCCTCATCATATGATTCATCATATACCCAAGGTCTAGAATCATTTAATATCTCAGCAGATCCCCTAGAGTACTCTATCTGAGGTAAATGGTTTACACTGGTAACATTGGACTCCTCAGATAGGTCAATTTCATCAGGGTTAGGTTCCCTAAGGGTGGGCTTGAGTTCCATCTCGTGATCAAAATGGAGGGCAGGATTAACAACTTGACTTTGTCCCACTTCATCAAATGTCACGAAAATACTATCATTTGGGTCGAGGTCTTCCAATGGTACCATCATTCCCTTCTTTTGGCTCCAATATAATTTAGGTGGACACTCACCTTATCATCATCTTCCTCGGGTTGCCACCTTTCTTCATCCAATGCATAGCTACTTTCATATGTATCTTCCTCCCACTTAAGGCGTGGATCTCTCAAGGAAGTGTCATCTAATGGGGACGTTTCAAAATTAATCCTCGAAAAGTAGCTATTCTCCCTTACATAATCCCCAAAATTTTCCTCCAACTTAAAGTGTGGCTCTCCCACGGGAGATGCATCAATTATAGATGGGTGTACGTCATTCTCAATGTGGTAGATTGGGTGGCTAATTTTATCTCTTTCTTGTTGGCCAGCTCTCGAAGATTCTCCTAACAATTCAATCATTTCGTTTTGCATTTTCTGTATTTCCATCTTCAAGGAGGAGAGGTCATTTCTATCAGGAGAGAAGTCAAGTTCAGGCTTATAGTACCTAGGAGTGTTTGTCCAACCATTATAATTATTCAGGGAGGGTGGGTTGGGTATTTCTATGGTGTGTGGGATATTAGGCAAAGCAAGTCCCGCTCCTAGGTTATGCTCACTAATTTGGGGCTTAACCAGGCCAATACTCCTATAATAGGAGTAAAACAGATCCCAATGATTGTCATTATGTCCATCAAAGGATGGACCATCTCAGTGTATGGGATTGAAGAGTGTAGAGTGGGGGTAAGGGTGTGGGCAAGATGTGAAAGGATGAAAATCAATGTGATCCATTCTAACTCACACCTCAATCAGAATTCCCTAAGCAAAACATAATTCAAAAAGGACTTTTTAGGTCTTTCCCAATTTAGGCTTTTGGTTTTAAGTCAGATTGTAGGTGATAATATAATTTGTTCAATCAATTTACGTGCTTATTGTCAACCTACGGATCACCTAAGACTAGTTGGAGCTTAGGTGTTCTTCCCTAAATCTCAAATGGTGGAGCAACTCCAAAGATGGAAGATCGAGGGATGCAAGTAGGCCTAAGCCTTCCTTTGAAGCTGTGCTTTCGCGGTGCTTCTCAACTACCCCCAAAAATCCGTGACAGGGTATCCCCCTCTTTGGAGTTACAAAACCTTTGATCTCAAGTTCTAAATACTTCAGAATCCAACGGTAGGAGGGCTCTTGTCCTAGTATTTCGAAATCTAAGGAGTGTATAAACATGTGCCGTGGTGCAAGAGATATAAGTGTGCATACACCGTAAAGATTTTTGAATTTTGAATCGCACGCCAAGTTTGAAAATCAAATCCTTGGTTTTTAAAATGTCCCTCCTTTAATTAGTTCTTTTTCCAGAAAAGATGTGACCACTTGTTAGATTTATTCAATACAGATTAGGTGGTCTTGAAATTAATCCAAAGGCATTTGCATGACAGGTAGAAATGCAAAGTTAGAAATGCATACCTGATTCCAGCATTCTTCATGCAATATGCAAGACAGGAAATTAGATCTAGATGCTGCTCATTCAGTCTTAAATGATTCGACCTAAGGGCAGGTAGCTTCTAGCAAGTAGCTCTTTTTTTTTTAATTTTAGCTACTTATGCACAAACAAATTAAGGATAAACAACCACAAAGTAAAAATAAAAACCTAGATCTAAAGAAAAGGGAATAGCCTCCCAAAAATCAGCCCTAATTACTATAAGGGCGAGAAAACAAAAATAAAACTTATGAAACGGAGAATCTCCTATAGAGGCGGAATCCAGGTCTCTTTCGTCTTCCCTGCGTGTAAGTGCCACTCAAGGTCGACATCTTCTCCCTGATGTGCCTGTCACCTCTCTCAAATTCCTCACACAAATTCCTTGCACAGAAAAAATAATAAATGGTCAGATCACTGTTGAATGAGAAATGATCAGAAATGAAATTAGGTGAAATTATTGTGTCCGTTGCCTCCCCAGCAACGGCGCCATTTGATAAGACGATTTTCGCTTTCGAATAATGTATTAAGATGATTTATCGTTGTAGGATCAAAGTCGTGGAAAACCGCTTAACAAAATAATTAAAATTAAAATTAAACAACTCACAGAAGAGCGGGTCGTGTCCACAGGGAGGCAATGATGCAATAAAATCATGAATATTTTTCTTGTATTCATTCAATCAAGTGTGAAATCCCAAGTCAAATCTGACATGAAATGCAATGAAAAGAAGATACACAATAACTCAAAATTGTAAGGGTATATGTGCAATTTTTCCTTATTGAAATATTGAATAAATATGTTATGAATCTATGTAATTTCCAATTGACATGCATTAGAGAGAATTTATGCTCATTTTAATCCAAAACCAATGTTAAAACATGTGAATAACAAAAGCCACGCAATTATAAGAAAGCATGAGTATGAAGTCACAATTTCACCACAATAAAATAATCATAAATCAAAATTCATTTTCATGGAAATGGCGTTCAAATGTAAATATTAATCAACCCAAAAATAGAGGATTTTGTTCCTTTGTGCGTGCATGAAGAGGAGGCGATGACGGCTCGCGGGAAGCTCGGAGAAGGATAAGCACGACGAGAGCTTTCCGATGGTGGTGGTGGCGCTCCAAACGGCTGTTGATGGTCATCGGCCGGAGTGGAAGAGGCCACCGGTGCTGAGGCTCTCCAGCTGGCCGTCGGGTGGTCGATTGGTGCGGTTGGAAGCATGGTTGTGCTCGGGGAGTCGGGGCAAGTCCGATGGAGTTCCCGACGTGAAGTTTTGAGGCTGGATTTGATGGCTGCGTTTGTGGTGGCTTTGGGTATCTTCGTCAACAGAGAAGAAGGAGGAGGAGGAGGAGGAGCTGGGCGTGTGCCCAGGCGGCGACACCAGCTGGAGTAAAGCACGCTATGCGTGCGCTGTTGGTAGGTGAGGCTGGGTGTTGCTGCTGGGTGCGCGGCTTGGGCTGCGGAGCGTATGCGACAGTTGTTGTGGGCCGCGTGCGCACACAGCAGCAGTAGGAGCGGGAGGTGCTGGAGGGTGCGCTGCGTGTGTGCTACGTGCGGTGGGGGTGAGAGCGCGTGCATGTGTAGGCTGGCGCAGGCGGGAGGCGCTGAGGAACGCGCATGGGCGTGGTGAAGGTGAAGGCGCGGTGGCAGACGGCGCATGCGCTGAAGGTGGGTGCGCAGAGGCTGGCGTGAGTTGTTTGCTGAGGTGAGGAGTTGCAGATACTGGCGGTGTGGGCTATCACCCCACACGCCCACGGTGGTGAGTCGTTCTGCCGCGGTGAGGCCGGTGGTATGGAATGGAAGAGGAGCAAGGTCCTCTAAACACAGTGAGGAACAAAGGGTGGTGGCCTCCTCCTCAACGGCAGCTCTTCCTTCTCCTTTTGTTGCCACGGCCACACTGATTTGAAATTCAAAATGCCGTAGAATGAATGTGATGTGCAGGAGGAGGAGGCAGAGCCGAAGGAGTTACCTGTGCAAAGGAGAAAAAGAATAAAAGAATAAAATAATTAGGGTTATTTATACATAACTCCTTAACTTCTCTGTTAATTAAAATAGTGCACCTAATTAATTAACTAATTAAATGTATGCAACCCTAGGTTAATTCTAAATGCATGAATTATGTACTTAAGCTAAAAATATGAATTAGTTTATTTACATCCTATTGTATGTTATCTAAATGCTAAAATTAATTTAATGTCTAAACATTTAGAGACTTAAATAGCCCACGTATATAGGCGAATCAGTAGTAACCCAAACCCTAGGATAGTTATCCAAGACATCCCTGTCCCGGATCAAGAACTTGGACCTATTCTAGAGGAACCATCCAAGGTTCCATTTCCCGAGGCCTTGACCAAGGGAAAGAGGACAAATAAACCAATGGCACCTGAGGAGGACTTGGTCAAGCTCTTTGAACAGGTCCATACAAACATCCCCTTGATGGATGCAATCCACCACGTACCATCTTACGCACGATTTCTGAAAAACGTGTGTACACCTAAGTGTAAGCCGCGAACCAAAAGTGGGAGTCCAATCGTACTATCAGAGCAAGCCAGCTCTGTAATTTTGAGCAAACTCCCACCTAAGGCAAAAGGCCCAGGTACTCCCCTGATTCCTGTACAATTGGTGATACCCAATTTGATAGAGCTTTATTAGATCTAGGAGCCTCTATAAACCTAATACCTACATCCCTACTGGACCACCTTGAGGAATCTGAGCTCAAACCGACAGAAGTGACATTACAGTTGGCTGATTGATCTATTAAGTCACCTAAAGAAGTTCTTGAGGATGTCATTGTTAGGATGCGGGATTTCTATTTCCCAGTGGACTTTGTAGTCTTGTATATGGATGCTCCAGAAAACCTGAGGGATACACCAATTATATTAGGGAGACCCTTTCTGGCCATTGCTTGGGCCAACATAAATTGTGAGGAAGGCCAAACTGAACTGAAATTCGAGAACCAAACATTAAAGATTGACATCTTTAAGGCCCAACAAGGGATTAATTGCGGTGTTATAAAACAAATATGTGACATCAAGGCTGTGGTTGACGATCCAGGTATTGAGGAAAATTTGATTACTTCTGATCAACCACAAGAGGATCAAAACCCCCAATCAGAGGAATCCGAACTTGACATAGATACACCGGCAACTCCCTCCCTTGTTCCTGACACACACCCTGAACCACCCGCTGTTGCTGATAACCCTGTTTTGGAACTCAAGCCTCTTCCCGACCATCTTAAGTACGTCTTTTTGGGTTCCAATCAGACGTTTCCTGTGATTATCAACTCTAGACTCACCCCTGATCAGGAATCCCATCTGATTACTGTTCTCCAGCAACATCGAAGAGCCATTGGATGGACTCTCGATGATTTAACTGGTATTAGCCCCTCCCACTGCACACACCGTATCTACACCAAGGAGGGCACATGACCTTCCTGTGAAATGCAGAGATGTCTGAATCCTAATCTGTAGGAGGTCGTGAAAAAGGAGATCATCAAGTGGTTAGATGTAGGGATCATCTACCCGATCTAGAACAGTAGGTGGGTGAGTCCAATCCAGGTTGTGCCTAAGAAGGCAGGACTCACCGTAATCACGACTGAAATCGAAGAAATCATACCACCCATGAGGCGAATTCTTGGAGAGTCTGCATTGATTACAGAAGACTCAATACCTCCACAAAGAAGAATCATTTCCCACTACCATCTATTGATCAGATCCTCGAGAAACTAGCAGGAAATAGATTCTTCAGCTTTTTGGACGGGTACTCTGGTTATAACCAGGTTGCAATCCACCCTAAGGACCAAGAAAAGATCACTTTCACGTACCCCTTCGGGACGTACGCATTCCGACGGATGTCATTCGGTCTCTACAATTCTGTTGCTACTTTTCAGTGGTGCATGCTTGCCATATTCTCAGATATGGTAGGTGATTATCTGGAAGTCTTCATGGATGAGTATTCTCAGAATCATTTGACGATTGCCTCCTGCACTTGGTCCAGATCCTCAGGCGGTGCATGGACGTGAATCTGGTTCTTTCATGGGAAAAGAGCCATTTCATGGTGCCTGAAGGAATTGTCCTGGGACATCTCATATCAGAAAAAGGCATCTTGGTCGATCGAGCCAAGGTGAATCTGATTTCCAAACTACCTATGCATACCTCTATCAAGGACATCCGATCTTTTCTGGGGCACATTAGTTTTTACCATCGATTCATTCTTGATTTCTCAAAGATCGCGTGCCCCCTGACCACTCTACTATCTAAGGATGTTCCTTTCAAAATCTCCAAGGAATGCACTCAAGCATTTGAAATCCTCCGTGATCGAGTTACCCAAGCTCTGATCCAACAGTCCCCTGATTGGTCTCAACCCTTTGAGATCATGTGCGATGCATCTGACTTCGCTGTAGGACCAATACTTGGGCAGAAAATTGACGGGAAACTCGTGGTCATCTACTACACTAGCAAGTCACTTGATGAGGCTCAGTGTAACTACACAGTTACTGAGAAAGAGCTACTAGCCGTTGTATTTGCCTTGGAAAAATTCAGATCATATCTCCTGGGTTCCCGTGTTATCATTTACTCTAATCACACAGCTATGAGGCATCTTCTTGCAAAGAAGGACGTGGAACCTCGATTAATCCGATGGATTTTGCTGTTACAAGAGTTTGACCTCGAGATTCGCAATAAAGTGGGAAAAAAGAATGTGGTAGTTGATCACTTGTCCCGCCTTCCTTCTGAGATTATCAACCCTTCCAAATCCATTACGAAACATTTTCCTGATGAGCATCTCCTGACTATCAGTATAGGGCTTCCATGGTTTGTTGATCTAATAAACTACCTGGCATCACATCAGATCCCATCTGATTGGCCGAAGGCCAAGAAGGACAAATTGCTTTCCAATGCCAAGTACTACTTCTGGGAAGACCTGTATCTTTTCCGCATTGGCACTGATCAAATCATTCGATGATGTGTCGTGGAAGTGGAAATTCAGGACATCTCGTCCTTCTGCCATGACCAAGCATGCGGTGGATATTTCTTAGGTCATAAAACTGCAGTGAAAGTCCTCCAGTGTGGCTTCTATTAACCCACGATTTTCAAAGACGCATACATGCACTCGTTGCCTGACCTTGGGCAACATGAGCCATCGTGATATGATGCCCTTATAGCCGATTCTTGTATGTGAAATCTTCGACGTATGGGGGATTGATTTTATGGGACCCTTTCCTATTTCGGACAGCTTTGAATACAGTCTACTCGCTGTTGACTACGTGTCCAAATGGATCAAAGCCATTCCGACCCGAATCAATGATCATAAGGTGGTTATCAAATTCATTCATAAGAACATCTTTTCACAGTTCGGGATTCCACGTGCTATAATCTCTGATGGAGGGACCCATTTCACGAATGCTCAGTTCAGGTCACGATGACCAAATATGGGGTGTCATACCGAATCTCTACTCCTTACCACCCCCAAACTAATGGTCTAGCTGAGCTATCAAATCAGGAGATCAGGAAAATCCTCCAGGTTACTATTCGAGCTGACAGGAAAGACTGGTCAACCCAATTTCTGGAAGCTTTGTGGGCGTATAGGACTGCCCACAAAACCCAATTAGGTATGTCTCCATTCAGATTAGTGTACGGGAAGGCATGTCACCTCCCTGTCGAATTGGAGCACAAAGCCTATTAGGCAGTACGAACCTGCAACCTAGATCTTTCTAAGGTAGGAACTCACAGAAAGCTTTAAATAAGCGAGATCGATGAATTACGCCACAATGCATATGAGAACTCGCGAATTTACAAAGAGCGAGTTAAGGCCTTTCACGATAATCACATATCCGGAAAGATCTTTCATCCTGGTCAAAAAGTTCTACTCTTTGATACCAAGCTCAAACTATTCCCAGAAAAACTCAGATCGAAATGGATCGAACCCTACCTCGTCCGATGAATCTTTGGAAATGGAGCCATCGAGATTAGTCCACTTATTCACAATTCAAAACCTTTCATCATGAACGGTCAGAGACTCAAACCGTTCATCAACCTTACTGATATAAATTTGGCTGAGACATCCTTTACCCTTCATTCTCCCTGAGCTCATTGCGCCCAGCCGATGGTGTAAAACTCAACACTTAACGGGAGGCAACCCGTCATTTTTGAAAAATCCAAAACATTTCTTGACATTCCTATCCTGAATTCACATTACACTTTAGGGTTTATCCATTAGAACAGCCAACCCCACCTCAGGTACCCGTACCTGAGTTTTGAAATCGTTCGCAACAGTCACCTCGACCCGTTCACCCACCCAGAAACTGTTCTAATGAATGATCTAAGTTGAACTCGAACCCACCTAATTTACAATGGGGACATTGCAAATCGTGGGCATGGGGGTATGAAAGTGCAAAACGCCTTGAAAATCATCTCACAAGAAAATGTTTCAGCAAAAAATCACATATCACAAAAATACCAAAAAAAATAAAAAAATCTTGAAAAAGAATAAAAAATTCTAAGGGGAGGGAAAATTTTGAGGCCATACATATTGTGAGGAGAAAAAGGGGAAAAGTGAAAAATGTCAAAAAAAAAGGAGCACAAAATGAAGAAAAGATATAGTCATTAGTAAGAAATTAAGGGATTAATTGAGTTCTAGACCATATCAAGAAAAAGAAAAATGAAAGGAAAAAAGTGCTAATGAAACACAGAAGAGATTAGTAGGAACCCTGATCTTAGGCCTCTTGGGCTATTGTTAACAAGGCGAAATCGGGTTTAAAGTAATGCGTTGTAGTATAGCTAAAATCACTTTGAAAACAAATAAATTTTATTACTTGAAATTTAAGTTCAAGGTCGAACACAGGGAGCAAATGGAGTTCATGCACTAATCTCAATAATCGATGTAATTTGAACACATAAAATTACTCAAATCTAATTCAAAATGTAAAGCAGGAGTATATAGTTAATCAAATGTAGCTAGAAAATACATATAAGAGAACTTTGGAAAGAATTGGGCGTCTGATTATAGAATCAGATATCTTAAAATCAAATGCTACAGTGCTTCTTATTTTTCTGCCTTCTACTTCTTTTTTGATTTCTTTTCTCTTCTCTGCCTTTCTCTTCTTTGGCTTCTTTCTTCTTCTGTTCTTCTTTCCTTTGTCGTTGGCTTCTTTCTTCTTTATCTTCTTGTTCCTACAGCTTTGCTTTCTCTTCTTTCTTCTTTCTTCAACTTTGCCTTTTCTTCAGCCATGCCTTCTCCTTCCTTAGCTTCTTTGCTTTAGCTTCCTCTGCAGCTTCTTCTCCTTAGCTTCCTTCTTCAGCTTCCTCCTTCAGTCCTTGCCGTGCCTTCTGCCTTCAACTTCCTCCTTCCTCTTTAGCTCTGTTCTTCCTTTCCCTGCAGGTGCAAAACCAACCCTTACCCTCCCCCACGAACTCTCTCTCTTTTCTTTGTTAGGCTCACTCTCCCAGAGCCATCTCGAGTAAATGGGTCAGGTTAGCGCGCCTAGGATCAGGTGCACCGGCATGGGTGGTGCGCGAGGAGTGCACAGGTAATCGGGTTAGGCTACCAGGTCCGCGGAGTAGTGTATCACAGATGAGGCATGGGGAGGCGAGTGGGACCTCACCCCATGTTAGGAGGCGATAAGCCCTGACACATTTTCATCTTATACCGCGCAGCTCGCTCGAAAACAACCGAGGTGGGACTAAATGTCCCACCTTCTTTCTTCCGTGCGCCCGCAGGTGTCGCGTTCAATTACTGATGTAGCAGAGTCTCCAAAGACAATCGCTGGGCGTGAGTGGTTCGCGAATGATACCCACGTCGCCTGGGACCTGGAGCCTGGAGAGAGGCTGCTTGGAGTGAAGGTTACTTGCTGCTTCAAGCCTACTCTAATGGCGACTGAGGTCAGAACCTGCGTTCAAGCAACACGGCCTTACGGCCTCATTAGAACACGCTGGAGGCTTCGCCGTGGCACGGCGAAGGTGTCTCGGTGGTTGGCGTAGCACGGGGTGGCCTGGGCATGCGTGCCTAGGTCGTTCTGTGGTCGTGGAGATGGGTTTGTTCGGGGGAAGATTGTCTAGCATGTGGTGGTCAATGGAAAGGGGGGAAGTGATCAGTGAGTCGTGGCAGAGCTTCTGAGGTGTTTGGCGAGGTGGATGAATGCGTGGAATAACGGAAGCACCTCGTCGGTGGTCTGCCGGAGGTGGAGACGATGGTGGTGGTCTGTGAGCGTCGGGGAAACAGGGAGAGGATAGAAAGGGGAAGTATCTGACCTAGTTTAAGGATGAAGGGGGAAGAGATGGTGGATGGCGCGTATCTGCCACCGCCGGAGACGAAGATCCCAGTTAGAAGGGGACGGCGACGACAAGGAGGATATAGGCATGTACGCAGGTACGGCGCGACGCGGACGACGAAAGGTAGAGACTACTCTGCCATTGGTATTGTGGCAGAGCAACGAGAGGAGGAGGGATAGGTCATCGGAGCTCGCTGGGTGTCTGGCTAGAGGAGAAGAGACGAAATTGAGGGGTTATCTCCAGCCAAACCAAGCTGGGGATGAACGGCAGGGTTAGGGGACCTTTAAATAGCCTTTAGCAAAGGGCCTTGTGCTTGGAAGGCAAGCTTCCAAGCACAGGCAGCCTCGCCGGACATGGAAGGTGAGAGATACCGAAATCTCTCATGCATTCTCATGAGAGATTGGGTGACAATCAGGGCTTGAGATTGTGTTCATATGATTGGGCATTCCTTAAAGAATCTCCCTTTCAAATTTGAGAGGGAGTCTCTGAGGAATCAAGGAGAACTCCCCCTTAGATCCTCGCCGGAGTAGGATTCCTCCACTGTAATGGCGGAGGGACATAATTTCAAATAACGACGAGGAAGCTAGGGGGTATTTGCAATGGTTTTCAAAAGCTAGGGGTCCAAATGTAACTGGGTTGGACTGTTTTACAAAGTAGGTCAACGTGAACTCCCCTTAGGTCTAAATTTTGATATGAACTTAATTTTGACCTAAGGAATCCAATGGTGAAGTTGGATTTTAGGTTTGACCACGTTTGATAGGGCATTTTACACATAAACCCAATTTAAGGTGAATATTTGACTAGGACCCCTATTTAGGTCAAAATAGGTTCTAAAGGCCAAATTGAAGATTTTAAACCCTAGGGGATATTTTTCCATGATTTTTAGATGGTTTAGTTGAATTTTATCCTAACCAGAACCTTGTTAAATTAAGTGGGTCTGTTTTAGGGTTACAAGAAGTCATTTAATTCCCAGATTTCACATTAACCCTTTTCTGATTGAACCAACCCACTTTTTATCTTGTTAAGACCAATTAACCAAAGTTTATCCCCTGAGAAATTGTGTTGTTGTACTGCAATGGTAAAATTGTAGTTTTACCCTTTGTTTCTTACTTTTCTTTCAAACCAATTATTCCTTGAGTTAGGCCCTTCACTTAGTTATGTAGGAGCTTTTGTTCACTTTTCTAGGCCAAAATGAGCTAGTTAGGGCTCATGATGGTGTTCCCATCTTACCCCCATGCCTAGCTTTTTCTAGTCCTTTAGCAAAATTTTAAGGTTTTAAAGTATGTTCTAGACCATGAGTTTCTTTCACAATTCATGATGAGTGCTTTCTCTCTTTCTTTTTGATTAGGTTAGAATGCTGACAGTAGGCCTAGTGGTACTCAAGTACCAACCAAGATCCGGACCTGACCAGCTCTAGCCTCGGTCGTCCGTGAAGGTTTTTAAGGCCCACAGGAACTATCCTAAGGTTCATTGGACTCCGCGGTTAAAGCACCCATGCTTGAGACATATTTTAGCCTTGGTTCAGTTTGCAGTGCATTTTTTGTAAGAGAGAGACAGAGGATTTATTTGTTTGAAGAGTTTTCTCTCTCTTTTCTTTTTATTTCTAGCTTTGGATTGGCTTCTCAACACGGTCTGTATCGGATTCCTCGTCCCCATCATCAATCCTTAATGGTCCCTGGCAATCGATGCTTTGTGATAACACCGCCCATGGCAACCCCCCAGAACCCTAGCTTTCGAGATTTCGAGATAATCTCACCCATGGCGTTCTGTAGCCAAATCCAGACCCTAGGAATCAACATTTCGTGATAATGCCGTGCATGGCATCTGAACCAGCAGGGTGCTTACGTAACCCCAGTAGGATATGTAAATATCCTAGGAGACAAGCATCGAGGAGACGATATGCTGTTACACATCTTCGAGGGGAATTTCCCACCTCTCCTCGTTGGGAACTCGTCCAAATCAACTTGTGTTGAATGGCCGCTCCTAATCTAGGCAACTTTTTTCAGAACATTTAAACGCTTTTGCATGATTTTGATAGTTACGTGCACTGAACTAGACTGTGTGTGGATTGGGGTTCTTAGGTTACCGAGTCTCGCAAACCAAAGGTCAGTTAACAAGGCCGAATACTCCCTAAGCCTTAGACCTAATACTTAAGCTTCGTATTTTCCCCAACCTCTTGAGGATTATCTAGATCTTAGCAGATACTTGAATGTTTAAGCCTAAGAGTCTAGCCCAAAAGGCCTAAGATCAGCGTTCCTACTAATCTCTTTTTTATGTCTCATTGGCACTTTTATTCATTTTTCTTTTGCTTGATGTGGTCTAGAACTTTGGTTAATCCCTTAATCTCTTACTAATGACTATCTCTTTTTCTTTTTCATTTTGTGCTCCTTTTTGGCATTTTGCTCTTTGCCTCCTCATGTTTATATGGACTCAAAATTTTCTTCCCTCCAATTTTTTGTTCTTTTTCACAATTTTCTATTTTTTTGGTATTTTTGGCATATGTGAATTTTTTGTGAGAATCCTTATGACTTTTCTTGATTTCTGTATGTTTTCACCTCACCACCCCCCATGCCTAAGTTTTACAATGTCCTCATTATAAACGGAGGGTGTGAAATAATATTGGGTCCAAGGACTTAGAACAGGATTTATCGGGTAGGCGAATGGGTCGAGAATGATTGTTGCGGACACTTTCAAACTCTGGCACGTGTACCAGAGGTGGGATCGATTGTTCTAAGGCTGAACTCAAGGTGCAATAGACGTGACATATAGACAGATAATCAAATGAATCTTGGGTTTTTGGAATGACAGGTTGTCTCCCGTTAAGCGCTAAATTCAACGCCTTCAGCCAAGCGGGAAATGGTATGGAGAGAGAGTGGTTAAATCAGTGGAGTTTTGTAGAACAAGCACCTTGATCAAGAGCCTGGTTGGTCCAACCAGGTGTTTGTTCAAATCAATAGGCTGATGATGCAGCCCAAACCCTATCAATCTGGTGGGTTGATAAATGTAGATCAAGAGATGTGGAACCCACCATATGCTATGGAGCTTGGACGGATGTGGAAGTGTAAATTCAGGGTTTGGTTGAGTTGAATCAGCCTAGTCAGAGTAGGGATCCGTAAAGTAATCAGTGGATGATGCGGAAACCCTACAGGGGTGATCAGAAAATGATGGAGCATGGTCTTCAATCTGATCAATGTTCGATACCTGGTATGGATGTGGAGTCGAATCATCTGCCATCGGCTCAGTGATGTAAACACATTTCACTACTTAAAATGTCTATTTATGCATGTTCTTAAGCATAGGATTGCATTTCATGATATAAATATTGCATAACATGCATCATGTTGCATTTAGAGTAGTTTGAATAAAATGGAGGTTAATTGTCCCTTTTATGTGCTTGGACAGGGAAAACATTTTACCAGGGCCTCGGATCAAAGATCCAACCGTATGGATGTGATCAGGGCGACGATTGGAGTTCAACGACTCCAAGATCGCCCTAATCAGGCATCCGTAGCATCAGATAGTGACCAGAGAACCCTAGAAGATCAAGGGCCAGGATGGTGTAAATCCACACTTCAGATGACAAATCTGACCGCACGGATGAATTCGGATCGACAATCGTAGCCCAACGACACAAAAATCGAGTCAATCCAACATCCGTGGCACCATCTACAACTTCCAGAAGATGGACGGCCAAGATGGCGCCACGTGGCGCCATCTCGGCCGCTTACATTCTATGAAGCCCCGCACCCGCTCGCTCTCCGCCGTTGGATCTTGACTCGGAGCTTAGAAGAAGGTGACTCGCGTAGACAGCTGACTACTTTACCAATATAAAGGAATAGAAAGGTGGTTTACTATTCCAACTCGATTTGCAAGAATCAGGAATAGCCAAACCAACCCAGCTGGCTGGTCAATCTCAGTGATCTTATCGGCCGGCAAACCGGAGATGGACGACCACGGTCCCGACCGTCACCAGCACCGTGACGTTTACTAATCAATGAAGCCCGGGGCTGTGGTCAGCCGCGCCTAAAAGCATCCGCTCGACCATCCGCGCCCCGTAGTCCAGCGGTCGAGCGCGCTTATGCGAGCGGCGGGCACGGGTTCGAGCCGCAGCGAAGGGCTGGAATGCACGGGCGATTGAGCGCGAGCGAGCGTTGGATCGCGATCGGATGGTCGCGCGCGCCCGATAGCATTCACGCACGATTGAACCCGCGGCATGGACGCGCGATCGCACGTGCCAGGCGGGCGCACGAGCGGGCGGAGATGCGTCTTAAGCCATCCGATCTCGCGATCGGACGGCTGAGAACTGATGGACGTGCGTATGCATTGAAGAAGCAGGCAGCCGTGGAGGCGCGCGTGGGCGCGGGAGCTACGCCTATGTTTGGGGCTTTAGTGACGGATTTATCCGTCACTAAAGACCCCTCATTTATTATTTTAAAGTTGTAATGTCCATTTTGCCCCCACTCCTTGCAACTATAAAAGGAGACCCCCTCCATACGAAATTCTCATCCCTTCCTTCTCTTCTCTACCCCTCCAAAGCTTAAGAGCAGCTTGTCCCACACCCGGGATGCTTCTCGCGAGATAAAGTCCAAATTTTCGACCCCTTCGAAAGTGGATCCCGCAACGACGACGGCGTGCTGCTCCGTTCCCGTTCTTCTGCTTCGTCCTCCTTCGTCTAAGCATCGTCCCGTCCGGCTCGTCCTCCAAGTGACCGTCGAGGAGGATTTCTCTCTCCCTATTCTTTTTACTGCTTTCTAGTATAGATTTACTGCTTTCTAGTGTAGTTCTGCTCGTCCTCCAAGAGACCGTTGAGGAGGACATTTCTCCCTCCATTCTTTTAATGCTTTCTAGAGTAAATTTATCGCTTTCTAGTGCAATTATTTTATGCTTTCTAGTTGTAATGAACAAATCCCCCTAATGATAAATTCTCTGTTTATTCTACATCTCATTTTGATTTCTATGTGGAATATTCTCTCTCTCTCTCTTACCCTCTCTTGAACAATCTGAAATGACCTATTTTCAGGAAGGGTATAATGAGTCTCAATTCGTTAATTCCCCTGCATTGAGCCCAAACCCGCCCAACCCTGAACCAACTCATTTGGTTCAGGTTAACCAGGTTCAAGATAAGGTTCTGGCTAACTTGAGGAATACCATACAATCTTTAAAAGTTCAGCCAATACCTTGCATTGAGAGATTGGAGCCCCTGATTGAAATGATTGATGATTTGAATAAGTCTTTGTTGGATTGGCTCCAGGACGTTAAGGATAAGAACCTAGGTGAGTTTCTACTTGGGAAATTAGCGAAATTGAGGATGAGATTTGTGGGGAAATTTGATTCAATCTTGGGATGATTCCCAGGATGAATCCTCTTCAGGAAAGCCAATGACAGAGCCTCCTTAGGCACCTGTTGTGGGGACACGTATTATGAGGCTGACCAAATTGAATTAAAGCAACCAATTAAGGAAGATATGATTTCTTCACCTAAGATCCCTGAGCCGGGTTACAAGGAAACGTATGTCTCCTGGGAACAGAAAGTGACAATTGATTTTGGGACATACATTGATACGGATCCTGATTTCTTTGATGGTGAAGATTCAAGTTGCGAAGTCTCACGCGAGTTTTCTGAACACGATTTCTGTGAGACGATTGGGCCTGAGGAATCTAATAAATCATTTGATAGCCTAATAACTGAGGAAACTGATCTTATTAAGGCACACATTACTGATCCAGAATCGCATTTTCTGGAAGAATCAATTCAATGCCCTGATTATCAATTACACCCCGTTGAGCTTATTGATAATTCTGTTTCTGAGATAATTAGACTCAAGTCAATTCTGATTCTGCCACATCATTTAGACTTGGAGATTTCAGATGGGGTGATTGATATACAAGAGGTCCTGGAATTTGATATGCTGAATGAGGAGGATAGGAGCTGGGAAGTTATGATTTGGGAAGTTAATTTTAGAGGAAATGGAAGACTGAGTCGAAGGGTTCCTTTTAAGCTGAAACCATCAAATCAGAACCCTTACGACATTTGTTTCGAGGATGCCAAACTCACGCACACATTCAACGATTATCCTTTTGAGCTTCAATTCTCTGTAACCCGACTTTTTGGTCTTGGGTTGCATCCTCATAAATCGCAGGCCCGACCCTGCTTGCATTTTGATTTTAGGTTTTCGGTAATTTTTATCCAGAACCTAAGATATTCTCGATTATGGGGGATGGGTCTGCACCACAATCTGGTCCACATCAGTGGACCGCTGTTGATAGGTCAGAGGATTCTTCTGTTCATTCTACTTCTGACCTGCACTTGTGAATTTTTCATTTCTTTTCTTTGTATAGTGTGCCTAGTTGAAGGCACTAAACTTAGCACATATACAGTTTTTCTTAGTTTTCATCTCGGAGCGGACCTGACATTCACATAATTCAGGTGCTTCTACGCTTTTCCACTTTGTTTTATGTCTTTTTAATACAATGAAGACATTGCATTAGATAGGCATGGGTGGTGGATATTTATCTCTGAATTCATTCGTCAGCTCCGTAGATTTGTTTTATTTTCTTTTATTAAAAAAAAATCAGAATTAGGAAAGAGAATTTCGGCTTAAGAAAATTTTCAATCTTAGGAAATACTACATTATGATTTGAACACAAAGACCCTTCACGTCTTTGGACTTAATCAACCCGTGGGCGCTGTTGTGTCTTTGAAAGTTCAGTTCCTAAGTAGACAATTTCTTAATGATTGAAAATAACACAGGTCCAAATAATCCAACCTAATTATTTTATAAATGGCATATAGTTTTTGCTAGGGACTAGCAAAAGATAGGCATGGGGGTATGATATAAACACATTTACACTACTTAAAATGTCTATTTATGCATGTTCTTAAGCATAGGATTGCATTTCATGATATAAATATTGCATAACATGCATCATGTTGCATTTAGAGTAGTTTGAATAAAATGGAGGATAATTGTCTCCTTTTATGTGCTTGGACAGGGAAAACATTTTATCGGGGCCTCGGATCAAAGATCCAACCGTATGGATGTTATCAGGGCGACGATTGAAGTTCAACGACTCTAAGATCGCCCTAATGAGGCATCCGTAGCATCAGATAGTGACCGGGGAACCCTAGAAGATCCAGGGTGAGGATGATGTAAATTTGCACTTCAGATGACAAATCCGACCGCACGGATGAATTCGGATCGACGATTGCAGCCCAACGACACAAAAATCGAGTCAATCCGACATCCGTGGCACCATCTACAACTTCCAGAAGATGAACGGATAAGGTGGCACCACGTGGCACCATCTCGGCCTCCCAAGCGGCCGCTTACATTCTATGAAGCCCCGCACCCGCTCGCTCTCCGCCGTTGGATCATGATCCAACGGCTGTGGTCAGCCGCGCCTAAAAGTGTCCGCTCGACCATCCGCTCCCCATAGCGCAGCGGTCGAGCGCGCTTACGCGAGCGGCGGGCGTGGGTTCGAGCCTTCGCGAAGGGCTGGAAGGCGCAGGCGGGCATTGGATCGCGATCGGACGGCCGCGCCCGCCCGATAGCGTTCACGCGCGATTGAACGCGTGGCATGGACGCGCAATCACACGCGCAAGGCAGGCGCACAACGAGCGGGCAGAGATGCGTCTTAAGCCATCCGATCTCGCGATCAGACGGCTGAGAGCTGATGGACATGCGTATGCGTTGAAGAAGCGGCCAGCCGTGGAGGCGCGCGTAGGCGCGAGAGATTTGCCCATGTTGGGGGCTTTAGTGATGGATTTATCCATCACTAAAGACCCCTCATTTATTATTTTAAAGTTGTAATGTCCATTTTGCCCCCACTCCTTGCAACTATAAAAGGAGACCTCCTCCATATGAAATTCTCATCCCTTCTCTTCTCTACCCCTCCAAAGCTCAAGAGAAGCTTATCCCACACCCGGGATGCTTCCCGCGAGATAAAGTCCAAATTTTTGTCCTCCTTCGGAAGTGGATCCCACGACGACGACGGTGTGCTGCTTCGTTCCCGTTCTTCTGCTTCGTCCTCCTTCGTCCTACTTCGTCCTCCTTCGTCCAAGCGTCGTCCCGTCCAGCTCGTCCTCCAAGCGACCATCGAGGAGGATTTTTCTCTCCCTATTCTTTTTACTGCCTTCTAGTATAGATTTACTGCTTTCTAGTGTAGTTCTGCTTGTCCTCCAAGTGACCGTCGAGGAGGACATTTCTCCCTCCATTCTTTTAATGCTTTCTAGAGTAAATTTATCGCTTTCTAGTGCAATTGTTTTATGCTTTCTAGTTGTAATGAACAAATCCCCCTAATGATAAATTCTCTATTTATTCTACATCTCATTTTGATTTCTATGTGTAATATTCTCTCTCTCTCTCTTACCCTCTCTCTCTCTTCTATTTATTGTAACTAATTAGTTAGTTTTAAATTGAATTACTTCGTGACAAATAAAAAGAAATGCGTAGTTTTTAAATCAAATGTCCGCCTCCCTGTGTTCGACCCAGAATTTCAATTTCGGTATAAATTTTATTTGTTGAATACGAATTCTTCGCTTTCAAACTACAACGACATGTTCTTCAAAATCGAACACGTTAGCGTAGTGATTCTACTTTTCAACACTCAGTCAGGGGGAAATTAGAATAGAAATTGAGTCCGGTTGCGGGTCGTGGTTGAAAACGGGTTTGGATGGGTTCTATATGTGCGGAAGAGGTGGCTTCAATGAGAATTGTGTATGAGGGCTCTTCTAGAAAGGAGTGACAGGTGGTTTCATGTAGAGAGTAATCATAGTAGCTCTCAAAGTCAAAAGTGAATGCCTAAAGAGTGTCTATAGGATGACGAAAATTTGAGTCGAGAAAAGATTTGAACTCTGGGTTGCAATCACTCTCGGCATTTTCTGGTTTTGATTCCTGAGGATCGAAAAGAAATGATTCCATATCACTGGAATCTGAACTTAAATAAGTGATCTCGGGAACCGAGACCTCAAAGTCGGAGTTGGAGAATGAATCATGTGAGCTGAGGTCATAGATTGGCTCATTGTATTCAGGAAACAGAGTTTCTCTGAAATCATGTTAAGATTTGAAATCGTCGGAGATATTACGAAAATCCAGTTCTGAATGAGATTCAAGATTAGGAGTTCCACTACTGAGTAAATCACATGATGTAGACTTAGCAGCTTGATTGAGGTCTCGCCTATATGTAGATTCTGAGCTTAAAAAGGTATCCTTATTTGGTCTAGCCTCAAGTTCTAGGCTTGTAGGAAAGACCCGATCAAAACCCCACTCGTCCAACTCCTCGATTTCTGTATCGTAAATTGGCGTGACTTCCGAAAAATTTATTTGCATCTCTGAGGATGTTGTAGAGGGATATTCATCAGATAAAGGCCGGAATCATACTCTTTATTAAAAATCTGATCTTCTTTATACAGGGCCTCGTAATCTTCCCAATAAGTTTTAGATCCAGATTCTAGGCTTAGGATGTGGGTTGAATCACTAGAATCTAGGTCAGAGTTACCGTCGAGGGTTACCTTATCAGAATAAGGGGCAGAATTTACACCCTCGAGAGGTTTAGTTCTAATCTCATTATTACAGGAGTCTTGGGATTCTATGTTTGGTGACCCATGGTCTAGGGTTGGCTCAACATTATGTTCTGCATTTAGAACTTCCCAACCTATTTCAAGATCAAGCATGTTGTACTCCATCTAGGTTGGGAATCCATGACAACCTTGTGCCTCAGACCTGAGATTTGGGAAATCGGATTGATCCTTAATACTATTCCAAGATGGTTCATTATCTATTTGGGGTGCGTACGGGTATTTCTGATCGATAACTTGTTTCAATAATCTCATCATCTCTTCTCGTTTTTCAAGATCATCTTGGTGTTGTTCCCATAGTAAAGGATTTGTCATGCATTGAAGGTATTCAAAGTTATGCAATTTTTCTATCTCAATATATCCTATGATGAGAATTGATTAGCCCATATTTGTGGGCTATTTAAGTATTTAAGTGCCTAGACATTAGGTTAATTCTAACATTTATTTAGCATAAATTAGGATGTAAATAGATTATTTCATATGTCTAATTTAATTACATAATTCATGCATCTTATTCATATTTAAATGCATTTAGAATTAACTTAGAATTGCATTAGTTAACTAATTAGGTACATTGCATGCACTAATTTAGATTAACTTAAAAGTTGAGGGTTTGTATATAAATAATCATAATATTTTGTCATTATTTTTTATTCTTCTTCTACGTGCAATGGTTGCATTTCTTCCTCCAACTGCCGCAGTGAAGAACCCAATCAAGGAGGAGCGGATGTGTTGGATCTGGTCGGGCAGCTGATTTCAAAAGAGAGGAGGAGGTAGCCGAGCTCAACAGGCCTCCATCCCCGACCACCACTGTGCAGAGAGTTCATCTCTCGTCCATTCCACACCGCCGACCTCAACCGTGGCGACGAGTCTCCACCACCGTGGGCATGTGGTGTGACAGGCCACACCACCATCCGGAGCTCGTTCGCATTACTGTGAGCACCTCAGCGTGCACCTCCCTCGCCGTCGTCACCAACAACCACCGCCGTAGCCACTGCAATTTCACTTCTCAGTCAGTTAGGATGTCCGGGAAGTTTCCCGGACGTCTGAAGCTTCGACCCACACTCCATCAGCAATCGGCCGCTCACTCCATGCCCGCGCCCCTCCGGTTGCACACTTGAACCACCTCCTGCAGCATCCACTCAAGCTCCAACCACCAAGCCCGCATGCGCTCACCTGAACCGCCAGCCCTCACCCTCTCACTCCACGCCGGCATCACACCTCCAACACTAACCGCCAACACCTTGCAGTGCGCGTGCCTCCCGCCTGCAGCGCCTCCACCAGTGCGCGCGCCTGCAACCTCCCCGCCGCTACCTACAGTGCTGCACCAGTGCGTGCGCGCACTCACCTGCAGCACCAAGTCCACGCCTACCAGCAGCCTGCTGCAGCGCTCCCTTCCATCTACAGCGCGCCCACGCCTTCCAGCAGCAGCTGCAGCCTTCCCGCACCACGCCTACCGCCTACAGCAGCATCGCCTCCAGCTTCCAACGTGCGCCCGCTAGCAACCCTCCGTGCGCTCAACTCCAGCATGCCCGCAACACCAGTGCGTGCACGTGCACCACCTGCAGCAGCGCTCAACGCACGCGCACAGCCGCCCCTCTTCCAGCAGCTACAGCCACCGTTGACAGCCACCTTCACTGGAGCTCCGTCCGGCCGACTCCGGCCACCGCTCGACGTGCGGCTGCACCACCGCGACGGCCTTACTTCAGCCAACCGCCTGTGCGAACCTCTCCTCGATTGAACCTCTCTCCCGATCGTGAGGAGGAGAGAGGTAAAATGCTCTGTTATGGACTTAACTAGTTATTACTTTTCATGCCATTGCCAGGAAAAAGAATTTTGGTTTATGAATATTTTATTGTGGTAAAATTTACAACTTCATACTCAAGTTCTCTTACAATTATGTGGCTTTTGTAATTAACATTGTTTGACATTGGTTTTAGAATTTAAATGTGCACAAATTTTCTTTAATACATGTCAATGGAAAATTGCATAAAATCATCACATGTTTATTGAATATTTCAGTGAGGAAAAATTGCACATCTACGCTTATGTTTTCAAGATATTGTGCATCTTCTTTCCATCGCATTTCATGTCAGATTTGACTACGGATTTCTCACGAGATTGAACGAATACGAAATAATTGAGATATTATTGCATCATTGCCTCCCTGTGGACACGACCTGCTTCTAATTGAGTGGTTATATTAATTGTTGATTAGTCTATTTTTCCACCACATAAAACTACAAACGACTTGAAAAGTGAACAA
Organism: Thalassia testudinum; assembly: GCA_037157565.1. Classification (NCBI taxonomy): domain Eukaryota; kingdom Viridiplantae; phylum Streptophyta; class Magnoliopsida; order Alismatales; family Hydrocharitaceae; genus Thalassia; species Thalassia testudinum. The sequence goes on along the minus strand of JAZHRO010000072.1, from coordinate 28,053,376 downwards.
TCGACTCGTCAAGAATGTCTCGAGTTGATCCTTTTGTGGCTTCTGTCAATAACACTTGGGCACAGTTTATGATGAAAGTTGTTGTTGTTGGTACACTAACCTAAATGTCTTCTACTGGTGTTGAGGTTTTGTATTCAATTTCATAGAATTTAAGGGCATCCTCAATTATCCTATCTCTCATGGATCTCTGTGATTCAGGTTTCTTGAATGGTAATCCTAAGTAACCAGGCTACATATTTGGATCAGATGGTGGAATCAAGATGTAAAATCAAAATTCGGATCAAGATGTAGAATCAATTTGTGAAGTGATTAGATCTGAATAGAGAATCCCACTTGAAAATCTATGTGTGTGCTCTAAAGAGAAGGGATGAGGGACTGGAGGTGTTTTTGACCTAATCAAGGCACCTAAAGATGTTTGGATGACTATGGAGGTTTGGGGCGGATGATACCTCTTGATCGAAAAGTCGTCCACTTGAGAATTACCTGGGCAGCCAGAGAGGGAGAGTCCCGCAAAGACCCCTACATGGTAGAGCATCCCCACGAGTTACAGGGTTTCCCCCACCCAACCTCTCTTGTCATTGAGATTCTAGGTAGACCAGAATGGGGACCTTGACCTCTTAAGTCTACCACTTTTATTTCAGATCAAAGGTGCTTAAGGTTCCACTTATACTTTTGATGTTTCTGTTTTGTGACCTAATTTCAAGGTTGGTTGACCCAATAAGGGGTCAACTTCACCTGACCAATCCTAAAGATGGCAAAATGATTCTAGGTCAAGACCTAGAAATCACTTTGATTTGACTCCCAAGTTATTGGGTCGATGGTTTTTAAGGTTCAAGTGATTGTAGAGCTTAATGTTAGGGTTTGTCTTGATTAGATCCTTTCAATCAAGGGCTTGGGTAGCACACAGATGCGGGTGGGTTTGTTTCCTTTTATGCAAGCTCGTGTGAACTAGCACTCCAAAATCCTACTGTAGAAATCCTAATTTGGTTCTATTTACAATCCTCTTTGATTTTCACAGAAGCTCTCTTTGGACTTCAAACAATAAGTGTGTATTCCGTGGAGAATTAGAAATTAATCATGATCTCTAATATGCACAGGAATTTGTGGGGTAGGATCTCTAAAAATCACTTCAACTTCAGTAAGATGTGAAAAAAATTTCGCAAATTAGGAAACTTTGCCTACAAATGATAATTACTAAAGAGAATAAGGCAATTGATTCCTAATTGATTGCTTCCTTTTTGTCTTCCCAAGATTAGGAGATGGATTAGGGAAGAAGAGAGAAGTTACCTGCCCTGGAGTGGTTGATTTGCGTTTGAGATCTCCTCGTGAAATACCTTGCAAAATCCCAGCAAAATAAATAGGGCAAGTTAGTGTTTAAATATAATCAAAATAATGTAGAGGCTAGTGCTAAATTGCATGTTGCTCCCCGGCAATGACGCCAAAATGTTAACAAGGTGAAATCAAGTTTAAAGTAATGCGTTGTAGTATAGCTGAAATCGCTTTGAAAACAAATAAAATTTATTACTCGAAATTTAAGTCCGAGGTCTAACACAGGGAGCAAATGGAGTTCATGCACTAATCTCAATAATCGATGCAATTTGAACACATAAAATTACTCAAAATCTAATTCAAAATGTAAAGCAGGAGTATATGATTAATCAAATGTAGCTAGAAAATATATATAAGAGAACCTTGGAAAGAATTGGGCGTTTGATTATAGAATCAGACGTCTTAAAATCAAATGCTACAGTGCTTCTTATTTTTCTGCCTTCTGCTTCTTTTCTGATTTCTTTTCTCTTCTCTGCCTTTCTCTTCTTTGGCTTCTTTCTTCTTCTGTTCTTCTTTCCTTTGTCGTTGGCTTCTTTCTTCTTTATCTTTTTCTTCTTCCTGCAGCTTTGCTTTCTCTTCTTGCTTCTTTCTTCAGCTTTGCCTTTTCTTCAGCCATGCCTTCTCCTTAGCTTCTTTGCTTTAGCTTCCTCTGCGGCTTCTTCTCCTTAGCTTCCTTCTTCAGCTTCTTCCTTCGGTTCTTGCCGTGCCTTCTGCCTTCAACTTCCTCTGTAGCTCTCTTCTTCCTTTCCTTGCAAATGCAAAACCTACCCCTACCCTCCCCCACGAACTCTCTCCCTTTTCTCTCATAGGCTCTCTCTCCCAGAGCCATCTCGGGTAAACGGGTTGGGTTAGCGCACCCGGGCCCAGGTGCACCGGTGTGGGTGGTGCGCGAGGAGTGCATAGGTAATCGAGTTAAGCTACCAGGTCCGCGGAGTAGTGTATTGATTAGCCCATAGTTGTGGGCTATTTAAGTATTTAAGTGCTTAGACATTAGGTTAATTCTAACATTTATTTAGCATAAATTAGGATGTAAATAGATTAATTCATATTTCTAATTCAATTACATAATTCATGCATCTTATTCATATTTAAATGAATTTAGAATTAACTTAGAATTGCATTAGTTAACTAATTAGGTACGTTGCATGCATTAATTTAGGTTAACATAAAAGTTGAGGGTCTGTATATAAATAACCATAATATTTTAACATTATTTTCTTTGTTCTTCTTCTTGCAGGAACGGCTGGCTATTGCTCCAACGCCACCAGCTGCCACAGTGAAGAACCCATTCAAGGAGGAGCGGATGTGTTGGATCTGGTCGAGCAGCTGATTTCAAATTTGTGCAGGCCACCACAAAAGGAGGAGAGAGGATGCTGAGCAAGGTTGGCCTGCACCACCGACCCACCACTGTGCAGAGAGATCTCCTCTCTCCCATTCCACACCACCGGCCTCAACCGTGGCGGCGAGTCTCCACCACCGTGGGCGTGTGGTGTGACAGGCCACACCGCCATCCGGAGCTCGTCCGCATTACCGTGAGCACCTTAGCGTGCATCTCCCTCGCCGTCGTCACCAACAACCACCGCCGCAGCCACTGTGCATTGCATTTGGATTTAATTCAAAGACCACCTAATCTGTACTGGATAAATCTAACAAGTGGTCACACATTTTCTAGAAAAAGGACTAATTAAAGGAGAGACATTTTAAAAATCAAGGATTTGATTTTCAAACTTGGCGTGCAATTCAAAATTCAAAATCTTTTGCGGTATATGCACACTTATTTCTCTTGCACCACGACACACTTCTAGACACTCCTTAGGTTTGGAAATACTAGGACAAGGGCCCTCCTATCGTTGGATTATGAAGTGTTCAGAACTTGAGATCAAAGGTTTTGTAAATCCAAAGAGGGGGATACCCTGTCACGGATTTTTGGGGGTAGTTGAGAAGCACAGCGAAAGCATAGCATCAAAGGAAGGCTTAGGCCTACTTGCATCCCTCGATCTTCCGTCTTTGGATTTACTTGACCATTTGAAATTTAGGGAAGAATACCTAAGCTCCAACTAGGCCTTTTTAGGCATTTCGAAGGTTGACAATAGGCGCGTAATTGATTAGGCAACTTGTTTTGTCACCTACAATTTGAACTAAAGTCAAAAGCCTAAATCTGTAAAGACCAAACAAGTCCTTTTGAATTGTGTTTGTAGTGCATGCTTGGTAGGCATTCTCTTAGGAGACAACTTGTATTTGATCTTGAACCTGAAAGAATCCTAAGAAGAGACCTTCCAAGGGTAGAAATGGCTGGTCAAAGGAGCCTTAAGGAATATTTCATCCCAACCAATCAAGCTGGCCCAGCACTACGTAGACCTGGAGGGGACAATCCGTATGAGATCAAAAGTAGTACCATATCCTTGCTACCCTCCTTTTATGGTACTACTAGGGAAGACCCTTACAGGCATATTGAGGAATTCACCGAGGTCTGTTCCACTGTGAAGCTGCAGGGCGTTACTGATGACGCTTAAATGCGGACCCTCTTTCCCTTCTCCCTAAAGGACAAAGCCAAGTATTGGTATCACACCCTTGATAATATAAATACTTGGGATGCCCTGAAGGAGTTTTTGAAGAAGGACTTCCCCATGAGCAAAACAAATCACTTTAGGAGGGAAATTATGAGTTTTGTTCAAAAGGATGGGGAAGCATTCCATGATGCGTGAGAGCACTTTAACGATTTGCTGAGACTTTGCCCACATCATCAGGTGCCTAAATGGCAACTGGTTGAAAGGTTCTACACCGGACTTAATGATTCGCATAGGCAAACTGTGGATGGTGCCTGTGCAGGAACCTTTCTATCTAAGACTGAGGATGAAGCTTGAAACTTATTTGATACTTTGAGTGAGAATTCTATTCACTTGAATTCTGCCTACATGGATAGAAAGCCCACTCTCATGCAAAGAAAGTTGGAGGCGAATGAAGCAAGGGACACCCAGAATTTAGCCTATCAGATTCAATTATTGAATCAAAACATGGAAAGGCTTATGTCGAACCCGAGTTCATTCGTACCTAACACCTCCACATCCCAAGCTTCCGAATGCTTAATTTGTCAAGGTAATACACACGCCACTGTGGATTGCCACTTGGCCTCCCAATTCCCTGAGCTTGTACAAGCGGATTTGAATGCCGCTCAAGGGTTCCGTCCAAGACCTCGTAATGACCCTTTCTCCAACACTTATAATGAGGGATGGAGGAACCACCCAAACTTTTCATGGAGACAAGGAAATGTCTCAAATTCAGGGAATTACAAACCACAATCCTTTCAAAACCATCAAATGAACCAACCTCAGACCTTTGCCCAACCTAAAACCTCTGAGATGGATGAATTGAAGGTGATGTTGAAAACTATGCAAGAAAGTCAAAGTGCCATCATCCAATCTCATGACAAGGCTATACATGAGATGAAATCACAAATTGGACACCTTGTTGAGGTCGTTAGATAGAGGGAGACTGGGAAGCTCCCCAGTGCTGCTGAGGAAAATCCTAAAGGAAAAGGGATTGTCTTTAGGGAGCATGCCCAGGCGGTGACTATTCTGAGGAGTGGGAAAGAAATTTCCAAACCCGATGCTCCTATAGTCTCACCCCCTAAAAAATCATCCACCCCGACTTTCACCCCCACCGGAGAAGACTTGCCCAAATCTTCTCCGCTTAAAATCACCTCACCGGAAGAAGTTGCCCCTGTTCCACCCCTTACTCGACATGACAACCCTTCCACCCAGAGATCGAGAGTGCCTTTTCCAGAGTGCTTATCCACCTCTGGACAGACTTCTGCTGGCTCATCTGGAGCCAAAGATAAGACAAATGAGATTATGGAAACTTTCAAGCAAGTGCAGATTAACCTACCTTTGCTTGAAGCTATCAGGCAGATTTCATCTTATGCCTACTTCTTAAAGGACCTGTTTACGAAAAAGCGGCAATCTAGAAAACAGGTCCAATCAAAAGTTGTCCTGCCTAATTCTGTTAGCTCAATTGTTCAACATGGCACACCCCCAAAACTTAAGGACCCAGGAGCCCCATACATCTCTGTAGTTATTAGTGACTTACAAATTGATGAGGCTCTACTTGATCTAGGTGCGAGGGTGAACATCCTTTCGAGCTACGTGTATGAACAACTTGGGGGAGGCAATCTGAAGCCTAGCCCTGTAATCCTTCAAGTTGCTGATCGATCACTTAAGACACCACAGGGAATTTTGGAAGATGTCCTCATAAGAGTGGAGGATTTCTTCTTTCCTGTTGACTTCTTAGTTTTGGACACTAACCCTACCAACAAGCCAACCAAACCCTCCATCATTTTGGGCCACCCCTTCCTTGCAACTTCTCATGCTTCAATTAATTGCAATACTGGGGCATTGAAAATGGGCTTTGGGAACAGAAAAATCCGGCTTATTGTGTTTGATGCTTACAAACAAGCTGGACTTGAGGATTGTTCTCAAGTTGAGGTGATTGATGACCTAATTGAAGAGGCAACTCCTACAATGTTATGTGATGACCCCCTTCAGCATGTCATGCTCGCATTCCCATCTCTTGGAGGAATGTGAAGGGGATATACTAGAGCTAGAGGAATTGCTAGGAGTTTCTACTGAGTCTCTTCCCCCATCATTTCCGCCGAAGGTAGATTTGCTACCTGAGATGGGGACATCTATTATGAAACCCTCAACCATACAAGCCCCCGACCTTGAGTTGAAACCCCTCCCTGACACTCTCAAGTATGTTTTCCTAGGTGCCAATGATACGCTCCCCGTTATCATTTCGGCTGTGCTATCTGAGGCACAGGTGGGAGCCTTGATTGAATGCCTGTCTAGGCACAAGGAAGCTATTGCTTGGAGCATTGCTGACATTAAGGGTATAGACTCTACACTCTACATGCACCACATTTATACTGATGATTCCATCAAGCCTTTTAGGGACATGCAGAGACGTCTGAACCCTAATATGAGGGAGGTTGTAAAAAAGGAAATCCTAAAGTGGTTGGACGCCGAGATCATATATCCCATTGCTGATAGTAAATGGGTCAGTCCCATTCATGTGGTGCCAAAGAAGGCAGGCTTTACTGTGGAACTCAACGACCAAGGTGAACAAGTTGTCACTAGACCCTCAACTGGATGGAGGGTCTGTATTGATTACCGTAAGCTTAACACCGCTACCCAGAAGGATCACTTTCCTTTGCCTTTTATTGATCAAATTCTCAAAAAATTGCAGGGAATAAGTACTATTACTTTCTCGATGGATATTCTGGGTACAATCAGGTGGCACTCTTTGCTAATGACCAGGAAAAGACGACATTCACGAGTCCTTACGGTACTTTTGCATTCAGGCGTATGCCGTTTGGATTATGTAATGCCCTTGCAACTTTCCAGCGGTGTATGATGTCTATCTTTTCGGACATGATTGACGAGTGTGTCGAAGTATTTATGGATGACTTCTCTATTTATTGCTCATCTTTCGACCAGTGTCTCCTGCACCTGGAGAATGTGTTGAAACGATGTAAGGAGACTGGTTTAGTCCTCAGCTGGGAGAAAAGTCACTTCATGGTATAGAAAGGAATTGTACTTGGGCATGTTGTATCCGAGCAAGGTTTGGAAGTAGATAAAGCCAAGATTGATTCTATTTCCAAACTTCCATTGCCTACAAATGTCAAACAGATTAGATCCTTTCTGGGCCATGCCAGCTTTTATAGGCGCTTTATTAAAAATTGTAGTAAGATTTCTAGGCCACTTTGTGATTTGTTGGCGAAGGAATCTTCCTTCAGTTTTGATTCAAAGTGTGCCGAGGCCTTTCAAACTCTAAAGGGGGCCTTGATCTCTGCGCCTATTCTCCAAGCTCCTGATTGGACACTCCCATTTGAGCTTATGTGTGATGCTTCGAATTATGCAGTGGGAGTAGTCCTTAGACAAAGGGTTGAGGGAAGACCTCATGTGCTGCATTATGCAAGCAAGACTTTAACCGAACCTCAGCAAAACTACACCGTCATTGAAAAAGAATTACTTGCTGTAATTTTGCTCTGGAGAAGTTTAGGTCTTATCTACTTGGGTCTAAGGTGGTTATTTTTACTGATCATGCAGCAGTGAAACATCTCATTGCTAAGAAAGATTTTAAGCCACGTCTGATTAGGTGGATCTTACTCCTTCAAGAATTTAACTTGGAAATACGTGAAAAGAAAGGAGTAGAAAATATTGTGGCTGACCACCTGTCTCGCCTTCCTCTTAATGACTCTCTTTCTGGAGACATTCGCGAGACATTTCCCGATGAAACTCTGATGGCGGTAACACCAACTTTACCTTGGTATGCAGACACTGTAAATTACTTGGTCACTGGACAAACTCCTGGCTCTTGGGATGAGTAGAAAAGAAAGAGATTCATTTCTCAAGCAAGATATTTTCATTGGGAAGAGCCAAAATTATTTAGAATTGGACAATACCAAGTATTGAGACGTTGTGTGCCTGAAGAGGAACAACAAAGTGTGCTGAGTTTTTGCCATGAACTTCATTGTGGAGGACACTTTGATGCTAAGAAAACTACTTTTAAGGTTCTCCAGTCCGATTTTTGGTGGCCTTCCTTATCTAAGGATTCTCATAATTTTGTTAAGGCCTGTATTAGATGTCAACGGACTGGAACGATTGAGAAGAAGAATGAAATGCCTCAACATCCTATTCAATCTGTTGAAATTTTTGATGTGTGGGGAATTGACTTTATGGGCCCCTTCCCGTCGTCCCATGGTTTTGAATATATCTTGGTGGCAATTGATTATGTCTCTAAATGGATAGAGGCCATTCCTACACGCACAAATGACCACTCTGTGGTTTTGAAATTTGTGAAGGCCAATATCATTTCCCATTTCGACTGCCCCAAGACTATTATAAGTGATGGGGGACCTCATTTCTGAAACCACCACTTCAATCGGTTAATTAAGAGTTTGGGAGTGACTCACAAGGTTGCTACCCCTTACCACCCTCAGACAAGTGGCCAGGTTGAAGTATCAAATAGGGAGATAAAAAATATTTTGGAAAAGACCGTTAGACCTGATAGGAAAGATTGGTCCCAAAAGCTCGATGATGCATTGTGGGCTTATCGAACGGCCTATTAGACCCCATTGGGTACTTCTCCCTTTTGAATTGTGTATGGAAAAGCGTGCCATTTACCTGTTGAGTTGGAACATAAAGCACTTTGGGCTATTCGAAGTGTTAACATGGATTTAGAGAAGGCAGGTAAGGCACGATTTCTAGAATTAAGTGAGCTTGAGGAGCTGAGGAATGATGCTTATGACACCTCTCAAGCTTATAAAGAAAGAACTAAGGTCTTGCATGATAAGTTTATTCTTCGAAAGACCTTTGAGCCCAACCAACAAGTCTGGCTTTTCAATTCCGGACTTAAGCTTTTTCCTGGGAAGTTAAAATCTCGTTGGGATGGGACTTACATAATCACCAAAGTATTTCCGCATGGAGCTATGGAGATAAAAAATCCTTCCTCTTCAGCAACTCCCTTTATCGTCAACGGTCAATGGTTAAAACCGTACATAACTTTAGATGGTCATCTGGTTGACGAAGTCACTCTTGAGGAGCCTTAGCTCCTACCATTCTCCGCCTCAGGTAATATCTTCCTTTAGCTATTTTTGTTTTCAATGAGGGCATTGTTTGAACCAGGCATGGGGGAAAGGACCTGAGGCATTTTGTTTATAGCATGCATATATATAAAAAAAAAAAGAGAAAATGAAAAAAAAATAAAAAGTTTTGAGCTTAACTGGCTAAGTTCTGCAGTCTTAAGCAAATCAGAACTCTAGGGTAGACTAAGTTAATTCTAGGGTCAAACTTTAGAAGCTAAATGAGCTACTAGCTTTAGACCTTTAGGGTCCTTTGTGGACTTAAAAACTTAAGTAGGAGTTAAGTTGCGGACCATTCCTCAAGAGGTTGAGGAAGGGAAGCTAGGGTTTGAGTTAAAGGTGGGGTAGTACCTGGAGTCTTATTCTACCTTTTGGTTTACGAGTCCTTGTAACCCAAGCATCGAAATTTCACACACTTGGTCTGGTAATTAACTTAATTTCTGTCTTTCTGGAAAGAGATTTGGTTCTCTTAGTTTTGACTTAAGAGAGGCTTGAAAACACATTTTGATTGGAAGAGTTTCCGCTGCAGGAGAGGGGAGTATATACTCACCTCGAGGATGCAATGATAACATATTACCTCCTCGGCGCTTGTCTCTTAGGATATCCATCCTACTGGAGGCATGTAAGTGCATTGTGCGGTTCAGGTACCATGGGCGGCCCTATCTCGAAGTGCCGATTGCCATAGGCCTGAAGTCGCTTAGGAAATCCATGGGCGATACTATCTCGAAGTGTCGATTGCCAGGAGTTCTTGGGGTCGTTATGGGCGGTGCTATCTCGAAGCATTGAAAGCCAGGCACCCTTCGAGGTATGGTAATGGGGACAATGAATCCGATACAGATCGTGTTGATAGCTAATCTGAGGTTAGACTTAGAAGAATCAAACAAACAAAATATATATATATATAACAAAAAAAAAATTCCTTTAACTCAAATAACTCGGACCAATGCACAGGCACGGATCTTTAATCTCAAGGATCAATAAACTTTAGGGTAAAGTCAGAAATCAGGGAAACTTGTGCCTGCAACTCGTCTTTAGCCGACCTAGTCTGTAACTTAGCAACTACTTAGGAACCTTGGGTCTAGAGTTTGAACTTAATATGCTTCTAAAGGAAGACTAAGTGAGTTGACTAGTCTCCTTGGAGTGCTAGGTTTCGCTTAATTTTGCTAGGGACTAGCAAAAACTAGGCATGGGGGTATTTGATTAGCCCATAGTTGTGAGCTATTTAAGTTTTTAAGTGCCTAGATATTAGGTTAATTCTAACATTTATTTAGCATAAATTAGGATGTAAATAGATTAATTCATATTTCTAATTCAATTACATAATTCATGCATCTTATTCATATTTAAATGCATTTAGAATTAACTTAGAATTGCATTAGTTAACTAATTAGGTACATTGCATGCATTAATTTAGGTTAACATAAAAGTTGAGGGTCCGTATATAAATAACCATAATATTTTAACATTATTTTCTTTATTCTTCTTCTTGCAGGAACGGCTGGCTGCCGCTCCAACGCCACCAGCTGCCGCAGTGATGAACCCATTCAAGGAGGAGCGGATGTGTTGGATCTGGTCGGGCAGCTGATTTCAAATTTGTGCAGGCCACTACAAAAGGAGGAGAGAGGATGCTGAGCGAGGCAGGCCTCCACCACCAACCCAACACTGTGCAGAGAGATCTCCTCTCTTCCATTCCACACCGCCGGCCTCAACCGTGGCGGCGAGTCTCCACCACCGTGGGCGTGTGGTGTGACAGGCCACACCGCCATCCAGAGCTCGTCCGCATTACCGTGAGCACCTTAGCGTGCATCTCCCTCGCCGTCGCCACCAACAACCACCGCCGCAGCCACTGTGCAATCACCCACTCAGTCAGTTAAGACGTCCGAGAAATTTCCCGGACGTCTGAAGCCACCACCCCCACTCAGCAGCAACCACCGTTCGCCACTTCACCTTCAGCCGCACGCAAGAACCCGCCACTTCCTCCTGCTATCACCGCCTGCACACCCACGCCAATAGAGTGCGCAATCACCTACGCACCCATGCCAGCTGCAGCCGCACCCGCACAACCACATCCGCCCACTTCACCTCCAGCGCCATCTCCACGCCCTTCAGCCTGCGCACCCATCTGAAGCCACCCGCTCACCTTCAGCCTGCACCTCATTGCTCACCCGCACGCACCAGCCTGCAGCGCACCCACGACACCTTCAGCCTACAGCACCTCACTGCACGCCCCCTCCAGCCGCACCCGCTCTCACCGCCAATAGAGCGCGCAACCGCCTACACACCTGCCGCCATCTGCACGCCCTCCAGGCCGAGCACGCCCTCCTCCCACGCCTGCAGAACCTCACCCGCTCACTCCCGCGCCCGCAGCACCTTCCTCGCACCTGCAGCCTTCGCCCGCACGCGCCCTCCAGCCAGCGCGTGCTCGCCCGCCAACAGCCTGCAGCGCGTGCTCACCCGCCAACAGCAGCTGCAGCACCGGCAGTAGCCACCTCCGCTGGAGCTTGTCCGGCTGACTCCGGCCGCCGCGTGACACGCTGCCACCACCGTTTCGAAGCCCTCGATCCAAGGAACTTCCTCCGAGCTTCCCGCGTCCGACCGTCCACTCCTCGTCGCGCACGGCAAAGGGGAAAAAATCCCCTGTTTTGCTACAGTAACCGAGCCATTAAAAATTACATTTTCTGCCATTGTCAATTTTTAATAATATTTTATTGATTCTGCATTGTGACAAATATCCTCTAGTTACTCATAATTGCTATTTCAGCATTGTTTCTTGTTTCAACCTTAATCTGAAGGCAATTCTGGCTTGATTCTTGTTCAAACTAACTACGAACAAACGCTTTTAACTGGTGCGAATTTAAATACGTCATTGCCTCCCTGTGGATATGACCCACTCCTCTGCGAGTGGTTATTTCTTTTTAAATATTGATTAGTCGATTTTTCCTCCACATAAAACTGCAAACGACTTTAAAGTGAACAATCGACTCGTCATGTATCACGGACGAGGCGTGGGGAGGTGAGTGGGACCTTACCTCATGTCAGGAGGCAATAAGCCTCTGACACATTTTCATCTTATACCGCGTAGCTCGCTCAAAAACAACCGAGGTGGGACTAAATGTCCCACCTGCTTCCTTGCGCACGCCCATAGGTGTCACATTCAATTGCTGATGCTGCAGAGTCTCCAAAGCCAATCGCTGGACATGAGTGGTTTGCGAAGGGTACCCGCGTCGCCTGGGACCTGGAGCCTGGAGCGAGGTGGCCTGGAGTGAAGGTTGCTTGCTGCTTCAAGCCTGCTCTAATGGCGACTAAGGTCAGAACCTGCGTTCAAGAAACACGGCCTTATGGCCTCATTAGAAAACGCAGGAGGCTTCACCGTGGCACGACGAAGGTGTCTCGGTGGTTGGCGTGGCACGGGCCGGCCTGGCGTACGTGCCTAGGTCGTGCTGTGGCTATGGAGATGGGTTTGTTTGGGGGAAGATTGTGGAGTGTGTGGTGCTCAATGGAAAGGGGGGAAGTGATCAGTGAGTCGAGGCAGAGCTTCTAAGGTGTTTGGCGAGGTGGATGGGTGCGTGGAATGATGGAAGCACCTCGCCGGTGGTCTGTCGGAGGTGGAGACAATGGTGGTGGTCTGCGAGCATCGAGGGGTGAAAATAGAAATAGAGAGGGGGAAACAGGAAGAGGAGAGAAAGGGGAAGTATCTAACCTAGTTTAAGGATGAAGGGGGAAGAGATGGCGGATGGCACATATCTGCCGCCGCTAGAGACGAAGATCCCAGTTAGAGGGGGACGGTGATGACGAGGAGGATAGAGGCGTGTGCGCAGGTATGGTGTGACGCGGACGAAGGAGGTAGAGACAACTCTGCCACTAGTATTGTGGTAGAGCGGTAAGAGGAGGAGGGATAGGTTGCCGAAGCTCACTGGGTGTTTTGCGGGAGGAGAAGAGATGAAATTGAGGGGTTATCTCTGGCCAAACCAAGCTGGGGATGAACGGTAGGGTTAGGGGACTGATGTAAACACATTTACACTACTTAAAATGTCTATTTATGCATGTTCTTAAGCATAGGATTGCATTTCATGATATAAATATTGCATAACATGCATCATCTTGCATTTAGAGTAGTTTGAATAAAATGGAGGTTAATTGTCTCCTTTTATGTGCTTGGACAGGGCAAACATTTTATCGGGGCCTCGGATCAAAGATCCAACCGTATGGATGTGATCAGGGCGACGATTGGAGTTCAACGACTCCAAGATCGCCCTAATCAGGAATCCGTAGCATCAGATATAGACCGGGGAACCCTAGAAGATCAAGGGGCAGGATGGTGTAAATCCGTACTTCAGATGACAAATCCGACCGCACGGATGAATTCGGATCGACGATCGCAGTCCAACGACACAAAAATCGAGTCAATCCGACATCCGTGGCACCATCTACAACTTCTAGAAGATGGACAGCCAAGATGACGCCACGTGGCGCCATCTCAGCCGCCCAAACGACCGCTTGCATCTTGTGAAGACCGCGCACCCGTCTCCTCTCCGCCGTTGGATCTCGATCCAACGGCTGCGACGCGCCCGCGCTGAAGTCAAGTGCTCGACACAAACGCGGCCGCAGCGCAGCGGTCGAGCACTTTAACGCGAAGCAGCGACACGTGTTCGAGCCGTGCCCCGTAGAAATTGGAGCGGTGGCACGCCTCCAATCGACCGCACGATCGCGATCCAACGGCCGCGCGCGCCCGATAGCGCCGACGCGCGATTGGACGCGCGCATGAACGCGCGATCGCACGCACAGGCGGGCGTGCGGCAGCGGTGAAGGCGCGATTTTAAGCCGTCCGATCTCGCGATCGGACGGCTGAGACTTTGCAGACGTGCGTAGGCGTTACGCACGCGGGCAGCCGAGCGGGCGCGCGTGGGCGCGGCGGCGACGGCCACGTCGGGGCTTTAGTGACGGATTTATCCGTCACTAAAGACCCCTTATTTATTATTTTGAAGATGTAATGTCCATTTTGCCCCCACTCCTTGCAACTATAAAAGGAGACCCCCTCCATACGAAATTTTCATCCCTTCTTTCTCCTCTCTACCCCTCCAAAGCTCAAGAGAAGCTTGTCCCACACCCGGGATGCTTCTCTTGAGATAAAGTCCAATTTTCGTTCCCCTTCGGAAGTGGATCCCGCGACGACGACGGCGTGCTGCTTCGTTCCCGTTCTTCTGCTTCGTCCTCCTTCGTCCCGCTTCGTTCTCCTTCGTCCAGGCGTCGTCCCGTCTGGCTCGTCCTCCAAGCAACCGTCGAGGAGGATTTCTCTCTCCCTATTCTTTTTACCGCTTTCTAGTATAGATTTACTGCTTTCTAGATTAATCTACTCGTCCTCCAAGCAATCGTCGAGGAGGACATTTCTCTCTCCATTCTTTTAATGCTCTCTAGAGTAAAATTATCGCTTTCTAGAGTAAATGTTTTATGCTTTCTAGTTGTAATGAACAATCTCTTCAATACAAAAATTTCTTGTTTATTCTACATCTCATTTTGATTTCTCTGTGTAATATTCTCTTTCTCTCTTACTCTCTCTCTCTCTTCTATTTATTGTAAATAATTAGATGGTTCTAAATTGAATTACTCTGTAACAAATAAAAAGAAACGCGTAGTTTTTAAATCAAACGTTCGCCTCCCTGTGTTCGACCTGGAATTTTAATTTCGGTATAAATTTTATTTGTTGAACACGAATTCTTCGCTTTCGAACTACAACGACAGGTTTTCCAAAATCGAACACGTTAGCGTAGGTTCGTAATCGTTCAACATTTTGGCGCCGTTGCCGGGGAGGCAACGCTCTTTGATTTCTCTTCGCGTTTTGTAACTTATAAATCATTTACCTCACTTTTCTCCTTTCTTATTGTAATTGCAGGTACTCTTTCGAGATAGGCAAAAGCGATAGATCGGAGTAAAGTGCTGTGGAAGGTTTTGTAAGTTACCCCCCACCTCCCACCCATTAGATTTCATTTCATCACATAATAACTCAAACATCAATCAACCTAGGTGTTTTTATAAACTCTAAGGTTAGATTGTTTGTTGTTTGACACCCATACTCACCCCAACCCCCACATTAAGAAAAAAAAAAAATCTCACAGAGGTACACAACCTCATCTGATTTTCAAACTCAACCGGTAATCCAATCTTAGGAGCCGATACACACATCCAAACACATAATTGAGTAGAAATCAGATTAGGTAATCATTTGTGTGCCTAATTAAGTGGTGCAACAGGTCAATTGATTGAGTTGATTGGGCCGCACCACTTCAAATAAAATTAACTCATCAAGTAGCTGCCAATTAGGTTCAACTCTTAGGGATTTACCAGGCACTCCACATTCTTTTTAAACTTTAAAGGAAAACATCTTCACCTGTGCTTGTAAAACTTGGTGTGCCAACGAAACTTGATTGAAAACACCTAAAGTTGAATCCTAAAAGCTACTAAGCAAGATTTGAATCTTAAAATTCACCACATCAAAAACAATCTTGCTTGAAAACCACTGGTTGTGCACTCACACACAAATCAATAAATTATTAAGGGCACAACCCATTTAAAGGGCCCATCACATTCCAAAGCACATTCAAACCTAGCCCTAAATGAAACAAAGTAAACGTTGGCCTTAAGGATTGGACTCGCTCTTCAGAACCCAGAACGAGATTATTTTCGATTAGTCTATTTCTACTATTCAATCTGATGTCTAGCTAGAGGAGTAGAGTCAAACGATCGCGGCTGGGGGGTACACTAGGAACCGGAGGCGCAAGCCGAAGGAAGAACCTTCTCCCCAGTCCCTCCTTCTAACTGGTTGGATTGAACAGACGGAAGAAGATCAAATCGTTCCTTTATCTCAAGATGGGTTTTGAGAGTCAGTAGGTCTTTAGGCTAACCTATTTAAGGACAGGTTTGATTGTTTGTATTGCAGGGCACCTTTCTTCCTCCCATGTATCATGAATCCTTCCACATATTTCACGCATTCCCGCTCTTTCTCTCCTGTTGTAAATTATCCTCAACATAACGATTATCCCAACTTGTATTGTAATCAACCATCAGTTAATTGGGATAATTCAGATTGGGGATACAATTCTGGACCCCCGTGTTTAGGGTCTAACCCTGAACACTTTGATTCTGATTTCTATCCTTCTCAGAGTTACATCGATTATAGATCGTCCTCCTTTTATGAACAACCTAATGCGATCTACAATCAAGAAGGATACACTGATCCTTACCCATCCTCTGATTTCACTGCCTTTAGGTCATCACCATCTTTTGAACAATCTGAAATGACCTATTATCAGGATGGGTATAACGAATCTCAATTCGTTAATTCCTCTACATTGATGTCAACCCCGCCCAACCCTGAACCAACTCATTTGGTTCAGGTTAATCAGGTTCAAGATAAGGTTCTGGCTAACTTGAGGAATATCATTCAATCTTTAGAAGTTCAGCCAATACCTTGCATTGAGAGATTGGAGCCCCTGATTGAAATGATTGATGATTTAAACAAGTCTTTGTTGGATTGGCTCCAGGATGTTAAGGATAAGAACCCGGGTGAGTTTCTACTTGGGAAATTAGCGAAATTGAGGATGAGATTCGTGGTTGCTTTGATTCAATCTTGGAATAATTTGCAAGATGAACTCTCTTCAGGAAAGCCAATGACAGAACCCGCTCAGGCACCTGTTGGGGGGGACAAGTGTTATGAGGCTGACCAGATTGAATTAAAGCAACCAATTAAAGATGATCTGATTTCTTCACCTGAGATCCCTAAGCCGAGTTACAAGGAAACGTGTGTCTCCTTGGAACACAAAGTGATAAATGATTTTGGGACATACATTGATACGGATCCTGATGGTGAAGATTCAAGTTGCGAAGTCTCACGCGAGTTTTCTGAACCCGATTTCTGTGAGACAATTGGGCCTGAGGAATCTGATAGATCATTTAATAGCCCAATAACTGAGGAAACTGATCTTATTAGGGCACACATTACGGATCTAGAATTGCATTTTCTGGAAGAATCAATTCAATGCCCTGATTATCAGTTACACCCTGTTGAGCTTATTGATGATTCTAATTCTGAGATAATTAGACCCAAGTCAATTTTGATTCTGCCACATCATTTAGACTTGGAAATTTCAGACGGGGTGATAAATGTACAAGAGGTCCTGGAATTTGATATGCTGAATGAGGAGGATAGGAGCGGGGAAGTTCTGATTTGGGAAGTTAATTTTGGAGGAAATGGAAGATTGAGTCGAAGGGTTCCTTTTAAACTGAAACCATCAAATCAGAACCCTTACGACATTTGTTTCGAGGATGTTCAACTCAAGCACACATTCAACGATTATCCTTTTGAGCTTCAATTTTCTGTAACCCGACTTTTTGGTCTTGGGTTGCATCCTCAGAAATCGCAGGCCCGATCCCGCTTACATTCTGATTTTAGGTTTTGGGTAATTTTTATCCAGAACCTAAGATATTCTCGATTATGGGGTGTGGGTCTGCACCACAATCTGGTCCACATCTGTGGACCTCTGCTGACAGGTCAGAGGATTCTTCTGTTCATTCTAATTCTGACCTGCACATGTGAAATCTTCATTTCTTTTCTTTGTATAGTGTGCCTAGCTGAAGGCACTAAACTCAGCACTTATACAGTTCTTTTTCGTTTTCATCTTGGAGCGAACCTGATATTCACGCAATTCAGGTGCTTTCTACACTTTTCCACTCTGTTTTATGTCTTTTTAATACAATGAGGACATTGCATTAGATAGGCATGGGGGGGTGGATATTCATCTCTGAATTCATTCGTCAGCTCCGTAGATTTATTTATTTTCTTTTATAAAAAAGAAATAAATAAAAATTTCAGAATTAGGAAAGAGAATTTGGGTTTAAGAAAATTTTCAATCTTAGGAAATACTACATTAGGATCTGAACACAAAGACCCCTCAGGTCTTTGGACTTAATTAGCCTGTGTATCCACTAAAATGTGAATTTGTCTTTGAGTCCTCGCCATCTTAATTCTATTATAATTGGAATAAATAAGTTTGGGTGATAAGTACACGACTTATCAACCCACCCTCTGATTTGAGGGAATTTCGCGTCTTAAGCATCTACACACTTTCTTTGCACTGACTCGTTGTTCGGTGATTTTTACGGAAATTGGATAGCTAATGAACCTTCTAGGGTGATATGGCTGGCAAGTTATCGTGGGTAACAACCCATAGGTAGGTTGTCCAGAGCCCAGTCACTGGACCTTTCTCTTTTTGCTGCCTTTAGGTAAATCTTAGACCAGGGAAGCCACCTACTTAAAAAAAAAAAAAAATCAAAAAGGAGAAAAGAACAAAAAGAAATAAGCCACACTTCGCCGCACGAGTATGGCTGGCAACTTGTCGGTGGTAACAGCTCATCGACCGGTTGTCCAGAGCCTAGCTCAGAAAATGCACTAAAAATTCCCAAAACACTTAGGAAGAAGCGGAGAAGTAGAATAAATCGGGGAGATATACACTGGATTCACCCTTGTGTTGACCCCGTTAAAAAATAAAAGTAGGGAGAAAGCTACCGGTTGTAAAGATACACCTTTAGGCAGAATTCTTTTTGAGGTCACCTAGAGGCGTAGAAATCCGAAGTCCATTCTAATTGCCGGTCAACGAGTCTATCACAATCACAATAAGATGCTTAAAACTTAGGGTTCTCATCAAATCTTGGGTGAGTTGAATGGTCGTAGAAAGCCACTCTTGAACCCTAAAATTTGAAAATCCAAAAAAAAATTAGAAAAGAGTAAAAAGAGAAAAAGAAATTTTTCTTTGAATAAGGCGAGGGCTTGAGGCGGTCTACATTTTGGCTGATACCCGGGCACTGTTGTGTCTTTGAAAGTTCAGTTCCTAAGTAGACAATTTCTTAATGATTGAAAATAACTCAGGTCCAAATAATCTAACCTAATTCTTTTATAAATAGCATATAGTTTTTGCTAGGGACTAGCAAAAGATAAGCATGGGGGTATGATGTAAACACATTTACACTACTTAAAATGTCTATTTATGCATGTTCTTAAGCATAGGATTGCATTTCATGATATAAATATTGCATAACATGCATCATCTTGCATTTAGAGTAGTTTGAATAAATGGAGGTTAATTGTCTCCTTTTATGTGCTTGGACAGGGCAAACATTTTATCGGGGCCTCGGATCAAAGATCCAACCGTATGGATGTGATCAGGGCGACGATTGGAGTTCAACGACTCCAAGATCGCCCTAATCAGTTATCCGTAGCATCAGATATAGACCAGGGAACCCTAGAAGATCAAGGGCCAGGATGGTGTAAATCCATACTTCAGATGACAAATCCGACCACACAGATGAATTCGGATCGACGATCGTAGTCCAACGACACAAAAATCGAGTCAATCCGACATCCGTGGCACCATCTACAACTTCCAGAAGATGGACGGCCAAGATGACGCCACATGGCGCCATCTCAGCCGCCCAAACGGCCGCTTGCATCTTGTGAAGACCGCGCACCCGTCTCCTCTCCGCCGTTGGATCTCGATCCAACGACTGCGACGCGCCCGCGCTGAAGTCAAGCGCTCGACACAAACGCGACCGCAGCGCAGCGGTCGAGCGCTTTAACGCGAAGCAGCGACGCGCGTTCGAGCCGCACCCCGCAGAAATTGGAGCGGTGGCGCACCTCCAATCGACCGCACGATCGCGATCCAACGGCCGCGCGCGCCCGATAGCGCCGACGCGCGATTGGACGCGCGCGTGAACGCGCGATCGCACGCACAGGCGAGCGGGCGGCAGCGGTGAAGGCGCGATTTTAAGCCGTCCGATCTCGCGATCGGACGGCTGAGACTTTGCAGACGCGCGTAGGCGTTACGCACGTGGGCAGCCGAGCGGGCGCGCGTGGGCGCGGTGGCGACGGCCACGTCGGGGCTTTAGTGACGGATTTATCCGTCACTAAAGACCCCTTATTTATTATTTTGAAGATGTAATGTCCATTTTGCCCCCACTCCTTGCAACTATAAAAGGAGACCCCCTCCATACGAAATTTCCATCCCTTCTTTCTCCTCTCTACCCCTCCAAAGCTCAAGAGAAGCTTGTCCCACACCCGGGATGCTTCTCGCGAGATAAAGTCCAATTTTCGTTCCCCTTCGGAAGTGGATCCCGCGACGACGACGGCGTGCTGCTTCGTTCCCGTTCTTCTGCTTCGTCCTCCTTCGTCCCGCTTCGTTCTCCTTCATCCAGGCGTCGTCCCGTCCGGCTCGTCCTCCAAGCAACCGTCGAGGAGGATTTCTCTCTCCCTATTCTTTTTACCGCTTTCTAGTATAGATTTACTGCTTTCTAGATTAATCTACTCGTCCTCCAAGCAATCGTCGAGGAGGACATTTCTCTCTCCATTCTTTTAATGCTCTCTAGAGTAAAATTATCGCTTTCTAGAGTAATTGTTTTATGCTTTCTAGTTGTAATGAACAATCTCTTCAATACAAAAATTTCTTGTTTATTCTACATCTCATTTTGATTTCTCTGTGTAATATTCTCTTTCTCTCTTACTCTCTCTCTCTTCTATTTATTGTAAATAATTAGATGGTTCTAAATTGAATTACTCTGTAACAAATAAAAAGAAACGCGTAGTTTTTAAATCAAACGTTCGCCTCCCTGTGTTCGACCCGGAATTTTAATTTCGGTATAAATTTTATTTGTTGAACATGAATTCTTCGCTTTCGAACTACAACGACTGGTTTTCCAAAATCGAACACGTTAGCGTAGGTTCGTAATCGTTCAACAGGGACCTTTAAATAGCCTCTGGCAGAGGGCCTTGTGCTTGGAAGGCAAGCTTCCAAGCACAACCAGCCTCGCCAGACATTGGAGTTGAGATACCCAAATCTCTCATGCGTTCGCATGGGTGATTGGGTGAAAATCAGGGCTTGAGATTGTGTTCATATGATCGGGAATTCCTCAGAGAATCTCCCTTTTAAATTTGAGAGGGTCTCTAAGGAATCAAGGAGAACACCCCCTTAGATCCTTGTCGGAGTAGGATTCCTCCGCTGTAATGGCAAAAGGACCTAATTGCAAAGAATGACGAGGAAGCTAGGAGGTATTTGCAATGGTTTTCAAAAGCTAGGGGTCTAAATGTAATTGGGTTGGACTATTTTGCAAAGTAAGTCAAGGTGAACTCCCCTTATATCTAAATTTTGGTATAAACCTAATTTGGACCTAAAAACTCAAATGGTGAAGTTGGATTTTAGGTTTTACCACATTTGACTGTTCATTTTACACAAAAATCCAATTTAGGGTAAATATTTGACTAAGACCCCTATTCAGGTCAAAATAGGTTCTAAAGGCCAAATTGAAGGTTCTAAACCCTAGGAGATATTTTTTCATGATTTTTAGAGGGTTTAGTTGAATTTTATCCTGACCAAAACCTTGTTAAATCAAGTGGGTCTGTTTTAGGGTTTCAAGAAGGCATTTAATTCCCAGATTTCACATTAACCCTTTTCTGATTGAACTGATGTAAACACATTTATGCTACTTAAGATGTCTATTTATGCATGTTCTTAAGCATAGTATTGCATTGCATACTATAAATATTGCATAACATGCATCATCTTGCATTTAGAGTAGCTTGAATAAAATGGAGGTTAATTATCTCCTTTTATGTGCTTGGACAGGGAAAACTTTTTATCATGGCCTTGGATTGAAGATCCAACCGTATGTATGTGATCAGGGCAACGATTGGAGTTCAACGACTCTAAGATCACCCTAATCAGGCATCCGTAGCATCAGATAGTGACCGGGGAACCCTAGAAGATCAAGGGCCAAGATGGTATAAATCTACACTTCAAATGACAAATCCAACTGCTCGGATGAATTCGGATCGACCATTGCAGCCTAACGACGCAAAAATCGAGTCAATCCGACATCTGTGGCACCATCTACAACATCCAGAAGATGGATGGCCAAGATGGTGCCATGTGGTGCCATCTCGGCTACCCAAATGCCCGTATGCAACCATTGAAGCCTCAGCATCCGCCCTCTCTCTGCCGTTGGATCTCGATCCAACGGCTGTGGACGGCTGCTCCTAAAAACATCCGCTCGACCATCCACGCCCCGTAGCGCAGCGGTCGAAGGCGCCATCGCGAGCAGTAGACGTGAGTTCGAGCCGCAGCGAAGGGGCGAAGGGCTCGGGCGAGCGGGCGCAGGCGTGCGTTGGATTGTGATCGGGCAGCTCAGATCTTCTAATAGCGGCCATCGCACGCACTGGGGCGGACGCGCAGCGAACGGGGAAGGCTCAATCACAACTGTCCGATCTCACGATCGAACGACTGTGGATGGCTGAACGTGCGGCTGGCATTGAGAGTGAGCAGCCGAGGAGGCGCGCGTGGGGAGCGGCCATTACACCCAAGTTGTGGCTTTAGCGACGGTTTTATCCGTCACTAAAGACCCCTCATTTAATGTTTTAAAGATGTAATGACTAATTTGCCCCCACTCCTTGCAACTATAAAAGGAGACCCCTCGACACAAAATTCCTATTCTTTTTACTGCTTTCTAGTATAGATTTACTACTTCTTAGAGTAGTTCTACTCGTCCTCCAAGCGATCGTCGAGGAGGACATTTCTCCCTCCATTCTTTTAATGTTTTCTAGAGTAAATTTATTACTTTCTAGTGTAATTGTTTTATGCTTTCTAGTTGTAATAGTGAAATGAACAATCTCCTTAATGATAAATTTCTTGTTTATTCTACATCTCATTTTGATTTCTATGTGTAATATTCTCTCTCTCTTACTCTCTCTCTCTCTCTCCGATTTATTGTAAATAGTTAGATAGTTTTAAATTGAATTACTTCGTGACAAATAAAAAGAAACGCATAGTTTTTAAATCAACGTCCGCCTCCCTATGTTCGACTTGGAATTTTCATTTCGGTATAAATTTTATTTGTTGAACACGAGTTCTTCGCTTTTAAACTACGACGACAGGTTTTCCAAAACCTAACATGTTAGCATAGCAATTCGTAAGTTTAACATTTTGGCACCGTTGCTGGGGAGGCGACACTCTTTGATTTCTCTTCGCGTTTTGTAACTTACAAATCATTTACCTCACTTTTCTCCTTTCTTATTGTAATTGCAGGTACTCTTTCGAGACAGGCAAAAGAGGTAGATCGGAGAAAAGTGATGTGGAAGGTTCTATGAGTTATCCCCCACCTCCCACCCATTAGATTTCATTCCACAACATAATAATTCAAACATCAATCAACTTAGGTGTTCTTATAAACTCTAAGGTTAGATTTTTTATTGTTTGACACCCATACTCACCCCAACCCCCACATTAAAAAAAAGAAAAATTAAAAAAATCTCACAGAGGTACACAACCTCATCTGATTTTCAAACTCAATCGGTAAATCGATCTTTGGAGTCGGTACACACATTCAAACACATAATTGAGTAGAAATCAGATTATGTAATCATTTGTGTGCCTAATTAAGTGGTGCAACAGGCCAATTTTTTGATTTGATTGGGTCGTACCACTTCAAATAAAATCAACTCATCAAGTAGCTGCCACTTAGGTTTAACTCTTAGAGATTTACCAGGCACTCCACATTCTTTTAAATTTTAAAGGAAAACATCTTTACCTGTGCTTGTAAAACCTGGTGTGCCAACAAAACTTATTTGAAAATACCTAAAGTTGAATCCTAAAAGCTACTAAGCAAGATTTGAACCTTAAAATTTATCACATCAAAAATAATCTTGCTTGAAAATCATTGGTTGTGCACGCACACACAAAACAAATCAATCATTAAGGGTACAACCCATTTAAAGGGCCCATCACATTCCAAAGTACATTCAAACCTAGCCCTAAATAAAACAGAGTAGACGTTGGCCTTAAGGATTGGACTCGCTCTTCAGAACCCAGAACGAGATTATTTTTTATTAGTCTATTTCTACTATTCAATCTGATGTCTAGCTAAGGGAGTAGAATCAAACGATCGCGGCTGGGGGGTACACTAGGAACTGGAGGCACAAGCCGAAGGAAGAACCTTCTCCCCAGTCCCTCCTTCTAACTGGTTGGATTGAAAAGACAAAAGTAGATCAAATTGTTCCTTTATCTCAAGATGGGTTTTGGGAGTATGTAGGTCTGTAAGGCTAACCCACTTAGGGACAAGTTTAATTGTTTGTATTGCAGGGGACCTTTCTTCCTCTCGCTTATCATGAATCCTTCCACATATTACACGCATTCCCATTTTTTCCCCCCTGTTGTGAATTATCCTCAACATGATGATTATCCCGACTCGTACTGTAATCAACCATCAGTGAGTTGGGATAACACGAATTGGGGATATAGTTTCGGACCTCCGTGTTTAGGGTCTAACCCTAAACACTTTGATTCTGATTTGTATCCTTCTCAGAGCTACATCGATTATAGATCGTCTTCCTTTCATGAACAACCAAATACGATCTACAATCAAGAAGGATACACCGATCCTTACCCATCCTCTGATTTCACTACCTTTAGGTCATCGCCATCTTTTGAACAATCTGAAATGACCTATTATCATGAAGGGTATAACGAATCTCAATTCATTAATTCCTCTGCATTGATACCAAACCCACCCAATCCTGAACCAACTCATTTGGTTCAGGTTAACCAGATTCAAGATAAGGTTCTGGCTAACTTAAGGAATATTATACAATCTGTAGAAGTTCAGCCAATACCTTGCATTGAGAGATTGGAGCCCCTGATTGAAATGATTGATGATTTGAATAAGTCGTTGTTGGATTGGCTCCAGGATGTTAATGATAAGAACCCGGGTGAGTTTCTACTTGGGAAATTAGCAAAATTGAGGATGAGATTCGTGGTTGCTTTGATTCAATCATGGGATGATTCCTAGGATGAACTCCCTTCAGGAAAGCCAATGACAGAACCCGCTCAGGCACTTGTTGGGGGGACATGTGTTACGAGGCTGACCAGATTGAATTAAAGCAACCAATTAAGGAAAATTTGATTTCTTCACCTGAGATCCTTGAGCTGAGGTACAAGGAAACATATGTCTCCTTAGAACAGAAAGTGACAGATGATTTTGGGACATACATTGATATGGATCCTGATTTCTTTGATGGTGAAGATTCAAGTTGCAAAGTCTCACACGAGTTTTTAGAACACGATTTTTGTGAGACGATTGGGCCTGAGGAATCTAATAGATCATTTGATAGCCCAATAATTGAGGAAACTGATCTTAGGACACACATTATGGATCTAGAATTGCATTTTCTGGAGGATTCAATTCAATGCCCTGATTGTCAGTTACCCCCCGTTGAGCTTATTGATGATTCTATTTCTGAGATAATTAGACCTAAGTCAATTTTGATTTTGCCACATCATTTAGACTTGGAGATTTCAGATGGGGTGATTAATATACAAGAGGTCCTGGAATTTGACATGCTGAATGAGGAGGATAGGAGCTGGGAAGTTCTGATTTGGGAAGTTAATTTTGGAGGAAAGAGAAGATTGAGTCGAAGGGTGCATATTAAGCTGAAACCATCAAGTCAGAACCCTTACGACATCTGTTCTGAGGATGTTCAACCCAAGCACACATTCAACGATTATCTTTTTGAGCTTGAATTTTCTGTGACCCGACTTTTTGGTCTTGGGTTGCATCCTCATAAATTGCAGGCCCGACCCCGCTTGCATTTTGATTTTAGGTTTTGGATAATTTTTATCCAGAACCTAAGATATTCTCGATTATGGGGCATGGGTCTGCATCACAATCTGGTCCACATCTGTGGACCTCTACTGACAGGTCAGAAAATTCTGCTGTTTATTCTGATTCTGACCTACACTTGTGAATTCTTCATTTTTTCTTATAGTGTGCCTAGCTGAAGGCACTAAATTCAGCACTTATATAGTTCTTTTTAGTTTTCATCTCAGAGCGGACCTGACATTCACGCAATTCTGGTGCTTTCTACGCTTTTCCACTCTGTTTTATGTCCTTTTAATACAATGAGGGCATTGCATTAGATAGGCATGGGGGGTGGATATTCATCTCTGAATTCATTCGTCAGCTCCGTAGATTTGTTTTATTTTCTTTTATAAAAAAAAATTCGGAATTAGGAAAGGGAACTTGGGTTTAAAAAATTTTTCAATCTTAGGAAATACTACATTATGATTTGAACACAAAGACCCTTCAGGTCTTTAGACTAAATCAGCCCGTGCATCCACTAAAATGTGGATTTATTTTTCGAGTTCTCGCCAACCTGAATTTTATTTTAATTGGAGTAAATAAGTTTGGGTGACAAGTACACGACTTATCAACCCGTCCTCTGATTTGAGGGAATTTTGAGTTTCTAGCATCTACACACTATCTTGTCACTGACTCGTTGTTCGACGATTTTAACGGAAATTGGGTAGCTAATGAACCTTCTAAGGTGATACGGCTGGCAAGTTATCGTGGGTAACAGCCCACAGGTAGGTTGTCCAGAGCCCAGTCACTGAACCTTTCTCTTTTTCCTACCCTTAGGTAAATCTTAGACCAGGGAAGCCACCTACTTAAAAAAAAAGAAAAAAAAATCAATCAAAAAGAAAAGGAGAAAAAAAAAAGAAATAAACCACACTTCCCGCACGAGTATGACTGGCAAGTTGTTGGTGGTAACAGCTCATCGACCGGTTGTCCAGAACTCAGCTCAATAAATGAACTAAAAATTCCCAAAACACTTAGGAAGTAGAATAAACCGGGGAGATATACACTGGATTCACCCTTGTGTTGACCCTGTAAAAAAATAAAAGTAGGGAAAAAGCTATCGGTTGTAAAGGTACACCTTTAGGTAGAATTTTTTTTGAGGTCATCTAGAGGCATAGAAATCCGAAGTCCGTTTTAATTCCCGGTCAACGAGTCTATCACATTCACAATAAGATGCTTAAAACTTAGGGTTCTCATCAAATCTTGGGTGAGTTGAATGGCCGTAGAAAGCCACTCTTAAACCCTAAAATTTGAAAATCCAAAAAATTAGAAAAGAGTAAAAAGAAAAAAAAGAAATTTTTCTTTGAATAAGGCGAGGGTTTGAGGCGGTCTGCATTTTGGCAGATACTCGGGCACTGTTGTGTCTTTGAAAGTTCAGATCTTAAGTAGACAATTTCTTAATGATTGAAAATAACTCAGGCCCAAATAATCCAACCTAATTCTCTTATAAATAACATATAGTTTTTGCTAGGGACTAGCAAAAGATAGGCATTGGGGTATGATGTAAACACATTTAAACTACTTAAGATGTCTATTTATGCATGTTCTTAAGCATAGGATCGTATTGCATACTATAAATATTGCATAACATGCATCATCTTGCATTTAGAGTAGATTGAATAAAATGGAGGTTAATTATCTCCTTTTATGTGCTTGGATAGGGAAAGCTTTTTATCGGGGCCTCAGATCGAAGATCCAACCGTACGGATTTGATCAGGGTGACGATTGGAGTTCAACGACTCCAAGATCAGGCATCCGTAGTATCAGATAGTGACCGGGAAACCCTAGAAGATCAAGGGCTAGGATGGTGTAAATTCGCACTTCAAATGACAAATCCGACCGCACGGATGAATTCGGATCGACGATCGTAGCCTAACGACACAAAAATCGAGTCAATCCGACATCCGTGGCACCATCTACAACATCCAGAAGATGGACGGCGATGATGGCACCACGTGGTGCCATCTCAACCGCCCAAACGCCCGCATGCAACCATTGAAGCCTCAGTATCTTCCCTCTCTCCGTCGTTGGATCTTGATCCAATGGCTGTGGACGGATGCGCCTAAAAACGTCCGCTCGACCATCCGCGCCCCGTAGCGTAACGGTCGAAGGCACTATCTCGAGCAGCAGACGCAAGTTCGAACCGCAACGAAGGGGCGAAGGGCGCGGGCGAGCGGGCACGGGCGTGCGTTGGATCATGATCGGGCGGCTCAGATCTTCCAATAGCGGCCACGCTCTATTTCACGCGAGGCGGGAACGCGCCATCGCACGTGCTAGGGCAGGCGCGCAGCGAGCGGGGAAGGAGCAATCACAGCAGTCCGATCTCGCGATCAGACGGCTGTGGATGGCTGAACGTGCGGCCAGCGTTGAGAGTGAGCAGCCGAGGAGGCGCGCATGGGGAGCGGCCACTACGCCCACGTTGGGGCTTTAGCGACGGTTTTATCCGTCACTAAAGACCCCTCATTTAATTTTTTAAAGATGTAATGACTAATTTGCCCCCACTCCTTGCAACTATAAAAGGAGACCCCCTCCACACGAAATTCTCATCCCTTCCTTCTCTTCTCTACCTCTCCAAAGCTCAAGAGAAGCTTGTCCCACACCCGGGATGCTTCTCGCGAGATAAAGTCCAAATTTTCGTCCCCCTTCGGAAGTGGATCTCGCGATGACAACGACGTGCTGCTCCGTTCCTGTTCTTCTGCTTCATCCTCCTTCATCCTGCTTCGTCCTCCTTCGTTCAGGCGTCGTCCCGTCCAGCTCGTCCTCCAAGCGACCGTCGAGGAGGATATCTCTCTCCCTATTCTTTTTATTGCTTTCTAGTATAGATTTACTACTTCCTAGAGTAGTTCTGCTCGTCCTCCAAGCGATCGTTGAGGAGGACATTTCTCCCTCCATTCTTTTAATGCTTTCTAGAGTAAATTTATTATTTTCTAGTGTAATTGTTTTATGCTTTCTAGTTGTAATAGTGAAATGAACAATCTCCTTAATGATAAATTCCTTGTTTATTCTACATCTCATTTTGATTTCTGTGTGTAATATTCTCTCTCTCTCTTACTCTCTCTCTCTCTTCTATTTATTGCAAATAGTTAATTTTAAATTGAATTACTTCGTGACAAATAAAAAGAAACGCGTAGTTTTTAAATCAAACGTCCGCCTCCCTATGTTTGACCTGGAATTTTCATTTCGGTATAAATTTTATTTGTTGAACATGAGTTCTTCGCTTTCAAACTACGACAGGTTTTCTGAAACCTAACATGTTAGCGTAGCAATTCGTAAGTTCAACATGAACCAACCCTCTTTTTATCTTGTGAGGACCAATTGACCTATGTTTAGCCCTTGAGAAATCCCGTTGTTGTACTGCAATGGTAAAATTATAATTTTACCCTTTGTTTCTTACTTTTCTTTCAAACTAGTTATTCCTTGAGTTAGGCCCTTCACTTGGTTATGTAGGAGCTTTTGTTCTCTTTTTTAGGTCAAAATGAGCAGTTAAGGCTCATGATGGTGTTCCCATCAGCTATACTCCTAGGCTTAAAAATTCAAGTATCCGCTAAGATCTGGATAGTTCTCATGAGGTTAGGGAAAATGCGAAGCTTAAGTATTAGTTTTAAGGCTTAGGGAGTATTCAGCCTCGTTAACTGACCTCTGGTTTACGGGACTCGATAACCTAAGCACCCCAACCCACACATAGTCTAGTTCAGTACGCATAAGTATAAAAATCATGCAAATGCGTTTAAACTGTTCTGAAAAAGTCGCCTAGATAGGAGCGGCTAATCAACACAAGTTGATTTGGACGAGTTCCCGGTGTGGAGAGGCGGGAAGTTCCCCTTGAAGGTGTGAAATAGCATATCGTCTCCTCGATGCTTGTCTCCTAGGATATTTACATATCCTACCAGGGGCATGCAAGCACCCTGCGCTGGTTCAAATGCCATGGGCAGCATTATCACGAAATGTCGATTGCCAGGGTCTGGATTTAGCTACAAAACGCCATGGGCAGGATTATCTCGAATCTCGAAAGGCAAGGTTCTGAGGGTTGCCATGGGCGATGCTATCCCGAAGCATCGACTGGCATGAACCCTTCGAGGATTGATGATGGGGACTAGGAATCTGATACAGACCGTGTTGAGAAGCCAATCTGAAGCTAGAAATAAAAAGAAAAAAGAGAGAGAAAACTCTCCAAATAAAGAAAATCCCTCTGTCTCTCTCTTACAAAAACGCACTGCAAACTGAACTGAGGCTAAAATATGTTACAAGCACGGGTGCTTTAACCGCAGAGTCCAACGAACCTTAGGATTGTTCTTGTGTGCCTTAAAAACCTTCACGGTAGACTGAGGCTAGAGCTGGTCAGGTCCGGATCTTGGTTGGTACTTGAGTATCTCTAGGCCTACTATTGGCATTCTAACCTAATCTACAGAAGAATGCACTCATCATAGTTTTGAACATCAAGGAACTCATGGTCTAGAATTAAAGTTAAAACCTTAAAATTTTGCTAAGGGACTAGCAAAAGCTAGGCATGGGGGTATGATGGAAACACGATCATGAACCCTAACTAGCTCATTTTGACCCATAAAAGAGAACAAAAGCTCCTACATAACCAACTGGAGGTCCTAATTTATTGAATAATCTTTCTGAGAGAAAAGTAAGAAACAAGGGGTAAAACTATAATTTGACCATTTCAGTACAACAATGGATTTTTTCAAGGGCTAAACACAGTTCAAATGGTCTTAACAAGATAAAGAGTGGGTTGGATCAGACAGAAAAGGTTCGTGAGAGTTTTGGGAATTAAATGACTTCTTGTAACCCTAAAATAGATCCACTTGATTAAACAAGGTTTTGGTTTGGGTAAAATTCACCTAAACCCTCTAAAAATCATATGAAAAATATTCTCTAGGGTTTATAACTTTCAAATTGGCCATTGGAACCCATTTTGACCTAGAATGGGGTCTTAGACAAACATTTGCCCTAAATTGAGTTTTTACGTAAATTGCCCAATTAAACGTGGTTAAACCCAAAATCCAACTTTACCATTGGATTCCCTAGGTCTAAATTAGGTCTGTACCAAAATTTGGACCTAAGGGGAACTCATCTTGACTCACTTTGCAAATAAGTCCAACCTGATTACATTTATACCCCTACCTTTCAAAAACCTCTATAGAAACCCCCTTAGCTTCTTCATCATTCTTTGCAATTAGGTCCCTCTACCATTATAGTGGAGGGAATCCTACTCCAGCAAACTTGAGAAGGTGATTTCTCCCTGATCTCTCAGAGAATCCCCTTCAAAATTGGAAGGGAGATTCTCTGAGAAATCCCCTCCAATGTGAACCCAATTTGAGGCCCTACTTGGTACCCAATCTCTCATGTAAATGCATGAGAGATTCGAGTCTCTTTCGAGTTGCCATCGCAGGTGATCTTACCTTGCTTGGAAGCTTGGCCTTCAAGCACAAAACTGATCTCCAGGGCCTATTTAAGACACCCCAATTCACCCCGACTCTCCTAAGCTTGAAATCAGTCGGAGAACCCCTCAATTTTGTCTCTCCTCTTTCGGCCGACTTGCTCATCAAGCTCCGATGACCTCTCCTACTCTCCCTCGCCACCTAGCCACAATACCGGTGGTAGTTTTCTCTCCCTCACGCTCATCCACGTCGCGTAGTACCCGCCGATGCCCCTACCTCCCCTTCGTCGTCGCCGACCATCCTCTCTGAGCACCTTTGTCTCTGATGTCGGCAATATGAGCCAGACACCATCTCTGTATCCCCCTTCATCTCTTCACCGCTAGATAAGTTCCTCTCACCCTCTACTCCCTTTCCCCCTTCCCTATTTCCTTAACCGACTACTGTCGCACTCCACCACCAAAATCCCCTTCACCTCTGGCCACCAACTCCGGCGAGTTCGCTCCACCAACACAGACCACCTCCCTCCTTGCCGACCAGTTCATAAGGACACGCCCACCACCTCCCTCCTTGTCGACCTTCTCCTCATCCGCGACCACGCCCCGCAGACCTGGTGACCCGACCCGACTAGCACACCTCACCACCACCGCATGTTGGTAGGCCTGGTCCCAGGTGCATACCTGACCTGATTACCCAAGAAACGTGGTTCTGGGAGAGGAAAACTTTAGAGAGAAGAGAGAAGAGAGTTTGCGCGAGTAGGGGGTAGGTTTTTCTTTGCAGGCCGAAGAGGAGAAGAGAAGCTAAGGAAGAAGAAGGAGAAGGAAAGGAAGCAGAGAAGGCAAAAGCTGAAGGAAGAGGGAGCTGAAGGAAGAAAAGAAAGCAAGGAAAATGAAGAAGGAAAGGCAACCGGCAGAGAGGGAGAGAAGAAAGCCAAAGAAGAAGAAGAAGGTAGAGGAAGTTAAAGGAAAGAAGAGAGAAGCCAAGGCAAAATCAGAAGAAAGAGATGCCAGAGAATAGAGAAGAAGGAAGATAAAGAAGAAGAGAAAGAAAGAAGAAGAAAGACTGAAGTCCAAGGCAGCCGGCAGAGACAGAGAAAGAAGAACAGGAGAAGAAGCAGAAGAAAGAAAGACCAGCACTGTAGCATCATCATTTTAAGGTGTCCGATTCTCAAATCAGACGTCCAATTTTGAGCTTCATTCATATACATTGGTTTCTTTAATATTTGGTGCTACACATCTACTCCTATATTTTTGCATTGAGACATTGATATTATTGCATATTCTTTTAAATTCTAAGTTGTGATCTTGATTTCTAGACCGCAATTTGCTCATTATGTTCGACCTCAGATTTTAAAATTCGAGAAATAAAATTATAATTGTTTTCAACACTTTTTCAGCTATACTACAATGCAACCTTCTTAAAACCTGATTCAGTGATCAAAATAGTGTTCTACATAAATTTTGCTTGGGACTAACAAAACTTAGGCATGGGGTATTTAATGAGTCCACATTAGTTGACTAATATTTAGCCTAAGTTGGGTAATTTCTACATTTTAGTTTGTATTAAAACTTGCATTTTGTTACAAAATAAATGCATGCCCTAGAATTCAGATTTACATATATTTTCTTGCATTACATAATTTGTTATGTAATATAAATAATTATGCGAATTTATTTTGGTTACAGGAATAAATAGAGAGGATGGAGCATGGTGCTATTCTGGTTTTTCCACCAATATTGAATCCCTTGTGACTGAACCTAGTCTTAATTCCATTCACATTTTTCCTTCTTACATAACCCTCTCAACCCCATCCCACGTCCAAATATGATGCAAACAAGTCCCACCAACGCACACACTAAACACTAATCTCCACCGACTCTATCCATCAAAACTGCAATGCCACCGCCTTCCTATTTTGGGATACCTGCTAACCACAAAACCCCTGATCTGCTCTCCCTCTCTCACGATAAAAACCCAACACAAAAACACAAAGGGGATCGCTTCTTTTTCCCCTCTCGGGGGGCATCTTCTCCCTCACCATATACACCACCCACAGCGTGTGCACCACCATCTTCCCTCTCCCATCACCTCAACCGTGCATAGGGCATACACCATGTTCTCCTACGTACAATGTGACCTTAGCGTACTCCACCGCACACGCCACCTCCCATTGTCGTGGGTGTGTGACTGCGTTCACACCTTCGCCCGTCCACGACTGCCCTCCACTTCCATCGACATTTCCACCAACGCCCAACACCACTGCCTATCCCCTTCTTCTCCAAAACACCACCTGCCTCCCCTGTTTCTCCTCCTCCACATGAACCCATCACCGCCACCATGATTGTCGCCTCATATCATCACCTCCAGCCACCCTCTCTCGACATGATCACCATCATCATCCTCCGTACTCCACGCCCCCATTCACGCCGTCAATAGGAAACTCGATAGCCGCCAATGTGACCCATCACCGTTGACCACCTCCACTCCAGTTGTCCACCTCTGGTTGCCTCAGCCCGTGTCAGCGACAACATCAACAAGCTCCTCCTCGATGGTAACACCATCATGGGCCCTTACTGTAGGATCTTGAAACAAAATATTAGTAATAACAAGAAATATTTATGCAAAAATCAAACCACAGAAAATGGCAAGATATATAGTGATTCCCTACTCACTTGGGTACTCCACTACCTAAGCCTCCCAGCTTAGGATTTTTAACCCAATTCCCTCAACCCCAAGGGAATCAATTTACTAAATGAGGTAATTAATGAGTTACCTCAACCCAAGTACAAAAATAAGTTTGTTATAACCCAACGAGCAACAAGCTCAAATACAAAAATAGTAGCACTGGTGCAAGAAAGATAAAATCTTACAACAAAGAATCTTAAGCCTTTCAACAATAATATAAAGTAAATATACCAATTGGAGAGCCTAGAAAGGATGTGAAACACCTTGAAAAAATGTGTGAAGACAACACGTCGATGAGTTTGCAAAACGTAGAGAAAATGAGAGCAGCAAACTACTTCTTTTCTTCAATATATGGTGGAAATATGAAAATATAGCTCTAGGATTTTCTCTCCTCTTTCTTGTGTACAAACTAAGAGTCTTAAGGTCTTTTATAGAGTTAGGATCTTAGTAATACGTCTACTAGACGCTGGGGTTTAAATCCCAACATTCATATTGCTAAAATAAATTTTCTAGCCATTCAAATTTGAGTCAACGGCTAACTGGTACCGGTACTGAAGTACAGGTATCAGTACTAGATGCTTACAGTTTTTCTACAGCCAGTACACAAGAGTCTTGGTACCGGTACTTATCATGGGTACCGATACTTGTGACTCCCAAGTTTGAGACTCACTAGGCACTATGACCTACCTGTATCGGTACTCATCATGGGTACCAGTACTTGTAAGGTCTAGGCCAGAATTGAGTCTTCAAACTATGACCATCAGATCTCGGTACTCTTAATTAGTACCGGTACTTGTTGTTCAAACCTGTGCCTTGCATATATCGGTACCGATGAACAGTATCAGTACTTACTTACAAGTACCTATTTTAAGTAAATTACTAATTAATTACGTTCTTTGAAAATGATTGTAGTATAAATCCTAGTTTATCTCTAATTAATTTTACGATCTAAGTTGATTCTTTGTTAAGAGGCATACATTCTATAAAATAAAATTTTAATCTAAAAAATCTAAAGGTTGAGGATGATCTTCTCCTCCTCATCATCTTTCCTCTATGTCATGATCTTCTCCTCTGCATCATCATGCCTCCTTACCATAATTCAATGTTGCCTTGATCTTCACCTAAATCTGAAAAAATTCAATTGCAAACATTAATCTACAATAATTTTGTTAACACAAAAATAAGATGTGGAATAATGTTCCAACACTAACTAGCCACATTTAGTCAAGTATGATTGATAAAAGCTCCTACCTAATCATCTAAGGGTCACAACTCCGTATCATTCTGATTTGAGAAGACAACAAGGAATCAAGGTTAATTCTATAATTTCAATAGCACATCACAAACACAAATTAACCACGGGGTCACTTATGGGTTAACTAACGGTCAAATGAGCACAAAAGTCTAAAAAAGTAGGTCAACACTGACAGAAACAGGCTTTCATGCATTTCGAGGGGAAAAACAAGCACTAAAACCCTAATTTTCAACTCACTTAAATTGAAGAGGTTCTGGTCAGGATAAAATTAATATAAACCTTCTAAAATTCATAAAAAAATATTAGAAGAGGTTTGGTATCCTTAGTTTGACCATCTAAACCAATTTTGACCTAGAATAGAGTTTTAGATGGAAATTTATGCTAATTTGGGTTTTTGTGCAAATTGCCTATCAAACGTGATCAAAACTTAAATCCAAGTTTACCATTATATTCCTTGGGTTGAAATTAGGTTAGCTTCAAAATTTGGGCCCAAATAGAGTCTATCTTGACCTAGTTTGCATTTTAGCCCTTTAAAACTCTATTTCTTACTTGGCCCCTCAAGTTTCAAGTTTATTACGTTTGGGTCCCTAACTTCTCATCATTTTCTTTACTTAGGTCCCTACCGCCATTAGTGTGAACTAAGCTTTGCAGTCGAGATTCGAGGGAGGATTTCTCCCTCAAATCAAAGCCAAATCTCTCCAAAATTGGAGAGATTGCACCTCAGACGATCCCCAATCCGTTGGACCAGATCTTGGATCCTAACTTGGACCTAGAGATCAGGAAAACTCGAAATTTCAAGGGAAGATTTTCCCCTAAAACCACAACCAAATCAGGCCTCTTTCTTCACTTAGAGCTTGGTCCTGAGCTCTATATAAAGCCACGAAGTCCTTGTCGTCTTCCTTAGTCCTGTTAGGCTTTAGAATAGCCCTTCCTCCTCTCCTTGGCCACATCCGATCGCGACTCTGGAGACCTTCCTCAATCTCTTCTTTCCAACCACCCAATGGCCAACTTGGGTTGCCCAACATCCCCACCTCCTTCCTCTGGGTCTTGCCAGCCACAGTGGGAGCGTTCTCTCCCTTCACCGTCGTTGCTCAACCTCACTAGAGGCACATTCGTCCTCAACACCAATCCTTTGCCCTCTCATCCAGCTAAGTATCTCTCTCTCTCTCTCTTCCTACCTCAATTCCACTCACCTAACTCTCTCTTTCAACCACTGTATCGCCCTCACGCTGTCATCTTCCCCAACTCTGGTGCGAACCCCGTCGAGTCTGTACCGCTGTTCCCCTCCACCAATCATTCTACCTTCACCAGCACATTCTCCCTTACCACACACCAGCTAAAAGCCCTAACCTAATTAGAACTATTAGCCACTCTACACCCCCACCGAACAGACCCCTAAACCATTGTCGTCTCCGACTTTGTTCCACTACCACAACTCACGAAACTCCTTGAAACCTTCGCCATCACCTTCCTCACCTCACGGAGATCATCCAAGGTTGTTTAATTGGGGCAATTCTCCCGTATTCTTCTTTACAGGTATTCACTGAAGCACCATCACTGCCACCGTCTTCTCCGACCACGACAGCGCTACTCTGGCCATCACTCACCCAACTACTACCTGCAAAAGCTACAGCTCACCTTGACGAAGAGCTTTAGGTCTTCAATAGAGCAGCGAAGCCCTAGAAGCTACTTCGATTTGGAAGGAGCTCTCATCGGCTGCACGTGAAGAAATAAGGATGAATATAGTCCCACATCATGCATCGACAAAGCTCACGCAATGTATAAGATGCAATTGTGCTGAAGGCTCACTATCTCAGCATGCACCAGGGTAAGGTCCCCATACATGTGCCACTGTACGCCCTCACCTGCAATCATGCCCACGAATTTGGGTCGAATCCGTTTACCCGGTTACCCGGGTCCTACTTGGTCTGAGAGAGAAATATGAGGAGGGGGGAGGGTTTTGCACTGTGGCCTCGAGATTTTGTGCCCCCCCCCCCCACACTCAACACTTAGCCATTCTGCTTGCCTCTTATGCTTGTGAGGCCCTTGTGCCTCTCTGCTGCTGTGCTGTGTTGCCTTAGCCTTCTGCTGAGGTGTGACATAAAGCGTCTGAGCCTTACACTGTCGTCTAGCTTGGTGCTTGATTAGTTCTGATTCATTGGTTACTGTGGATACATCTGCTGACATGGAAATTTCCATTAGTGTTTGCAGATTACTGTTGGAGTATTTGAGTTGATTAAGAGCTTAATTGTAGGGTTAAAATTGGTGGTTCAAAGCACCATGTTTAACCTAATCTTTTTGCACTTTGATACCTAACTTTCTGAGATATTCTTATGATATATATTGAGCATCATTTTGATTCTACTTACATATTCTTCTCGATAATTGTGAATAGTGATTGATTTGCTTATACTTACTCCCTGCGAACGACCTCAGACTCACTTTTGTTTTTGAGATTACAAATTTAAATGTTGTATCGCTTTTGTTGATTGTACTTCAACACGTATTTCTTAACCTACAATGAAAGCGACGTGATACTCCTTTGATGAGCCTCCACCGTTCACAGCTCCGCCGGTCATGGACCTACACGTGGCCGTGCGCATACACAAGCAGCCACCGACAACCCCCTGTTTTGCTACAGTATCACATACATTAGTTATTACATTTTTTGCCATTATGAATTTAAGTTTAATGCATTTAAGGTTAATATATATTGTTGAGTGGAATTTGCACAAGTTTCCCTCTCTCTTTCACTGATTCTCAAGAATGATCTCTCTCTTTCCAAATTTTCCTCATGCCTATTTTAATATCATTGACTTTGACTCAATATTTTTTGGTGATATTAATTCATTATATGCATGAACATAGATGCACTATATGTGTGAGTTTATTGGCTCATTCCTCTTTGTGGAGACGACTTAACTATTACTGTGGTTAATTTTGATTAATTAATTTCTGATACGAGATTTCCACCACATAAAATACAACAACATACTATTCTTATTATTATCTTATTAAAAGTGAAATCTTGTTATCAATAGGAGCCTTTTATAGGGAAAGGAGGGCCTTGAACCTCTCCCAACAACCCACAAACTACACCTCAGACCGCGCTGAACCGATGTGGCACGTTGAACTAGTATGGCACGCTGAACCAATGCCTCCGTGCATGCGCATGCTGCCATGAGCTCAGCCATGCCCACTAGCATGCGAGCTGTCGTGGCTTCACGAGAACCGTTGATCTCTCCATCCAACAGTTGCGGTTGCTTCTCAATCATGCCTCCAGCAGATGCTTAATCACGAGAGCACAATCGTTTAGATCCTAGTTAGCCACGTGGCTCGCCTCACTCTTGTGAATCACCTACCAACGCTATGGATGGGATCGCGAATTAATGCACACAATCTCGTGGATCGTGCTACATGTGATGCAACTTGATCTGGACCCTTGAACGTTGATCGCATGGTGCTAATAATGCACTTGAGCGCATGGGGTGGATTGTGGATCGCAGCTCGATGCCACGATCTCTGCTTGCATTGCGATCTGCCTTGCCATCACACTACACGGAGTGCTTAAGATCTCGACCGTTTATCCACGATTGAGCAGTTCAAGGAAAGGGGTGGTGTGGCTTCGTGTAGGGTGTTCGATGATGATCAAACGACTGAGGCTCCACTCACCCGCTTGAAGAAGGGAATGAAATTCCATCTGAGGCATGCAATGGAGGGTTGACAAGGTGCCACATGGCGTGTCGTGGGCCATTGATCATCATATCAACGACCAGGACTTCTTGTGCTCTTTGTGAGGACCACGGAGGTCGGATTGGGGCGATTTTGGACTCGTTGGACTTCGATTTTCATCCTAAATCCATTTGTGCGACTCAATTGCTCATCTAAAACCTGTTTCAATATGCACTTCTACAACTTGGTCATTAAACATTAATTTCAAACAATCTTAATATAAAGATTATAATTCATGCATGCATGCCCTCAAACCCGCTATATTATCCTATTTACGTGCATGAGCCCTCAAAATTGAGTCTAACTGATATAATTAATGCTAATAATTGTAGAGTCATCACTAATCCTAAACTATCTCTTCCCAAATTTAGACTCCTAGTACTTAAAACAAAATTGCCACACTTGACACGAAACTTGGCATGAAAGCCACCACTTATTTTCCTAAACAAGCCATACAGCCTTAATTCCCAAACTAATTGCCACGTGGACTGTCCACATGGCCAACTTTTATTCTTCACATTAATTATTCACTTATTACTAAATTTCCATTTTTTTTGTGCTTTCTCGTTATTTCAGTTGTCACTAAGCCATAATCAACTTCCTCTAAAGGCACGAGGAGATATTGCTACGATATTACAAACATTGAGGTCGATACAAAACACTCTCTTTGCCAAAAGAATGACACACACCCACCTAACTACTTAGTTAACCTCCCTAGGGTTCTAGCCTAGGTGAAGTGGTGACTACAGTCTCATGTAATACACATGCGGGGTGTTACTCTATTTTGGCACACGATCAGTCATCTCCATTACAGGGTACGGAAGAAAACAATAATAGGCCTCTTACAATAAGTAACATGTACTCACTCGCACCTAACTACTAGGTTAGTCAAATAGTCTAATAGAAGAGTCGTAAGGAGGCTAACTCATTCCCTGAATTAGTCACTACCTCTCAATATGGTACAGATGGTTGTGCCATTGATATTGGACATGAAACAAACTATTTAACTAATCTCATGAGTTTTCATGTTTACCATCAATCCATCTATCCATCATTACAACTCATTCACTATGCTACAAAATATAACATGCATTCTTCACCTCTTTCATTTATCTCAAACCTCTTAATCTTTTAATAAATTTCACGATATTTCTGAATATCAATCAACATTAACAAGCCAAGTATTTCATGATAATGTTTATTTGATTAAGCATGCTAAACAGGTAGTAATTCCGCCATCTATAATTTCATAAACATGGATTCATACTCATCGATTCATCATATCAAACATATTTAGCTAGGTTGTCAAGCTATAATTTTTATTGAGCAATTTCAAGCAGCTGATCCATTATTTAAGTACCTAATTGTGGATAGCATATTCAAGCGGGACTCCTATACTCAGCAAAAAGAAGGGAAAGGCATGTAACATGTAGGACATTGATTCGAAACATCTAGGCAATTAACAAGGATCATAAATCGAAGAGGGCAAGACTACTCTACCTATGTATAACAGGGCATCACAGTGACTTCAAAATAACAAATCAGAGGCTCACGCATGCCATTTGTGTTGCCTCGAACCTTATGCACACCCCAAAGCATTGATCCTACATTGACATGGTGTGAAAAGATTCTTACAGGCATATAATGACTCTTTGCAATTTTCATGGCAAGTACAAGGGTTTAAAGCAATTTTTGAAATTGCTAAAACATAGTTCATGAAGAGGCAATTCCAATGATACCTTATTTACAAAAAATGGAGTTTGGGAAGGCCCCTAACCACTCAAAATACTTGAATGGATCTGAACCTTATTGCTTGCATGCTGGAATGCCTACACTCTCCTCACACACATGTTGCACATCACCCGCACACAATGCCCTCTCCCTCTCTTCTCTTCTCCTTTCTTCTTTTCTCTCTTCTCCCTCTTGATGTGTACAAGTTAGGGGTGCAAATGATATCCCCAAACTCTTATTAGGGTCTTGAATAGGCCTAGGATGCATATTAGGGTTAGGAGTGGCTAACTTGGATGAAAATACCCCTTGGTGCTAGTTTAATCATGCCTTAATCCTATTTGTCTTATTTTTGACATGACTTGAGCTACACACATCAAATTCACATGAAACAAGTACTGTTGGAGAAATTGCGATGAGAGGAATCCAATGATATCACAGATGATCTTCTTTTAAAAATATTTAATTGAGGGTTAATAAAAAATACATATTTTTTGTGTTTTACGAGGTGTTCTAACTCGACCCGACTACGATAGGCACTGATGAGTTTGAAATGATGCGATTGACTCTAAAATGACTCGGAATCTAGATTTCGACAAAAATAACCCCCTAAACCCCATGTTTAGTTTTACATGCACCTACATCCTTGTTAAACATGTTCCGTGCATAACTTTACTACACAACTCAAATTGCCATGAAATTGGAACCATTAAAAAGCTTCTAATGAGAAGAATCCAATGATAACATATATGACACCTTTTAAGTAAATTTTACACAATGGTTGATCAAATTTAACCAAAACCTGCATTCTTTGTTGGCTACACTAACCCAATTCGCTCCCAACAAATGTCAACAAATTCATCTTGGCATGCTTAATCTAGAAATAGGCTTGAAATCGGATCATAACACTAAGCGCAACCCACCCCCACCACACCGTTGGATCAAATCAAAAGTCCCAATCAAATCCCCCCAAACCCTCCTCCTCTTCTCATCCTTAGCGGAAGAATAAATAGCCCATAAACCTATCCTCAGGTTAACCGAGGCTCAAACTTGGGACCTGTCCTTCCCACTTAAGTGGTATGAGCCTGCTCACCAGCTGAGCTACCTGACGGGCTCAACCCTCCCTCCCTCCTCTTCTACCACCAAGCCTACATTGCAACCACCACCACTCTCCCTTCCCTCCTCTTCCAACGACACAACCGCCACTACCCTCCCCTCTTGACCTTGTCCTTCACCACAACAACCACCAACCTTGCCTCCTCCTTGAGTTTTGTCTCCTTTTTTACTTTAAAAAAAAAAATTGGTATGGTATAACTCAATATGTTTATTATCAATTTATGTAATTTAGATTGAAATGGATGACTATACATTGAATCATGACCTTGATGTTGATAACCACAAATCGATTGATGTACTTAATGTTGAAAGCCAAAAATTGGATAATGAACTTGAAGTTGATCAATTTCCAAATAATGACTTAAATGGTGTAGATGCAAATATTAGTTAATCTAAAGGAGAAAATGATGCTAATTATGAAATGATAAATATGGAAGGCAAAAAACTTGTTGTAGCATGGAGTTTAAATCTAAAGATGAGGCATATCATTTTACACTGCATATGCCAAATTGAAGGGTTTTTCTATACTTAAGGACTAGGTGCGACGATCAAGAAGATCCAAACTTATTATTGCTCAAACTATTGTATGCCCTAGTCAAGGATTTAAAAATTTGAAGAGAAAGGGAACTGAAGGAAGAGAAGTGAAACGGTGATATGAAAGCTGACAAGGATGTGAAGCCAATATTTATGTATGGGGATGTGAAGCTAATATTTATGTATGTCAAAGTGAAGAGGGAAATTGGGTTGTGAAACAAGTTTATGATGAGCATAATCATATGTTGGCAAGTCCATCTAAAGTCAGAAAGTGAAGATTGCATAAGAATGTACCTTCCTCTACTACTAAAATGATAACCACATTCATGCTTATGGCTTGCATCCATCAAAGATTACTGCTATTATGATTGAAATGGGTGTAAAAAATGTCACTAGCTAGTTTTGTAGAAATCAAATCAAAGACAATTGAAAGAACAACATTGGTCAAGAGTGTAGAACTGTGACCTCTTTAGGAAAAATGGTTGTAGATCCTAATTTCTTCTTTAAACTTAATGTTGATGAAACCGATCTTAGGAGAAGCATGTTTGGGGTGATGGTAGATGAAGATCATCTTATTTGAAATTTGGTGATGTATTGATTTTTGGCACAACATATAAAACTCACAGATTCTCAATGCACTTTTGCACCATTTACTGGTATCAACCATCATAGACAATTGACGTTAATTGGTTGTGCATTACTTGCTAATAAAATTGCATAGACCTTTCAATGGTTTCTTCAAAAAATAAAAATAATAGTAAACCTTCCAATGGTTACTTCAAACTTGACTGAGTTGCATGTATGGTAAAATACCCACGACTATTGTCACTGATTAAGATCCAACTATACGCGAGGCAATTGTAAAGGTGTTTCCTTTTACATTGCATAGATTTTGTATGTGACATATCAAGAAGAATGCATTGATCCATTTGCAAAAATTACGATGCGTTGAACAATTCCAATAAGATTATTATCAATTGATCAATAAATGTGAAAGTACAGAAGAATCTGAGAGGAAACAAATAGAATTGAAAGAAAAATATAAAATAGTATGTGGAAGTTGATTTTGCAAGATATATGATGTTCATCAGCATTGGATACCTATATATCCTAGATATGCATTTTCTATTGGAATGTCAACAAGTCAAAGAGTAGAAAGCATGAATTCTTGTTGTGATAGCTTCCTTAATGGTCAAACACTATTGTCTGAGTTTGTTCACCAATATGATCGAGCATTACATTCTCATCGAAATGATGAAGAAAGTGAATATTTCAAAGGATTAACCAAGAAACTACAATTAGTTTTGAATCATCCTATTGAGTTGCAAGCTATTAGTTTTTACACTCCAACCAATTTCACGATATTCCAAAAGGAATTTAAAAAGATGTTTGACTGTGATGTTGGATTATGATCCAATAATGTATGGACTAGTATATGTATTTACATATTGATATAACCTTTTATCGAAATGATGAAGAAAGTGAATATTTCAAAGGATTAACCAAGAAACTACAATTAGTTTTGAATCATCCTATTGAGTTGCAAGCTATTAGTTTTTACACTCCAACCAATTTCATGATATTCCAAAAGGAATTTAAAAAGATGTTTGACTGTGATGTTGGATTATGATCCAATAATGTATGGACTAGTATATGTATTTACATATTGATATAACCTTTTATCGAAATGATGAAGAAAGTGAATATTTCAAAGGATTAACCAAGAAACTACAATTAGTTTTGAATCATCCTATTGAGTTGCAAGCTATTATTTTTTACAGTCCAACCAATTTCACGATATTCCAAAAGGAATTTAAAAAGATGTTTGACTGTAATGTTGGATTATGATCCAATAATGTATGGACTAGTATATGTATTTACATATTGATATAACCTTTCAACATAAAGTTTAAGGACTGTCATTGGTCATACCCATTTACAAAGTGATCTACTAATGATATTAAGCTAATATGGGTATGAAATGCAAAAGGAAAGTGTGGTGTTTAAACATATATGTGCAGTGACCTAGTTGTAATTAGAATCTCCTTGATGGGGGGATGTGCTAATTACCCAAAATGCAATTAGTGAGGATAATTGCATTCTTATTATGGGGTTTATGGTCCCCAAGAAAACCACCAAGTAGATTCTCAAGGTAGAAGACCCATCATCTCTTGAGAAAAGAGAGAGAGAGAGAGTCTGAATAGTGGGATTCATTCTTGTTGCTCTCAATCAAGGATTTGAAGTTGGGATTTCTTAGTAGCGCTATTTGCAACCCTTTCTCTTAGCCTTCGAGATGAACACCGGTACACCTATATCTCTAGCTTTTAGATTTCAAATATGATTGTATAGGTTTATATTCACATCTATGTGGTTTTAAGGTGTTGCTATCTTTCATATGTTGTCATGTATTGTTGATTTCATGTCTTTATGCAGTTCAAATGGACATATATATCAACCATTAAAATCGCATGTATTAGGATAAAGTGCTATTGATTCGACTTCCCAGAAAACACTGTAATCTAGTTCGTAACTGTCACTAGTAATAGTACTCACGATGAGTACCGGTACATGAAAGCTATAGCTTTGGCTCTAGAATTTCAAATACATGGACTATAACTCACTACTATAGGTACTCATGATGAGTACTGGTACATGCGAGTCACAGATTAGGCTTTAGGTTCTTAAAACCCAAAATCTGTAACTTGTG
Source organism: Thalassia testudinum (assembly GCA_037157565.1). NCBI lineage: Eukaryota > Viridiplantae > Streptophyta > Magnoliopsida > Alismatales > Hydrocharitaceae > Thalassia > Thalassia testudinum. Next base: position 28,008,542 of record JAZHRO010000072.1, on the reverse strand, counting down.
TGTACCGATACTCATCACAAGTACCGGTACACATGAGATACAGATCAGGTTTTGGGTTTTGAAGTTACTAAGATTTGTAACTCACTAGTACCGGTACTGATCTTCAGTACCGATACCTGTTAGATACAGGTCAAGGTACCAGTACTCAACAAGTACCGATACTCATAATGAGTATCGGTACTCATTAAGATAAGTTGATTCTGGAGGTTTACCAATATGTTAGGTGTACCAGTACTAATCCATAATACCAATGCACATTGAGTACTAGAGAAGTACTTAAGTGAACTGGAATCCCAATCTGTAAGTCATGTGTACCGATACTTGGAACCACTACTGGTACAACATGGATATGGGATCTAAACCTGGGACTCATAGGTACTGGTACTTGCTCATCAGTATCGATACATATGAGACATAAGTTCACTTTAAGTTGAGTTTATGATCAAGTCCATCCTAAGTTAGAAGTGGGTTAATTACAATTCAACCCTTCATGTTTTCCATCAAGTGGTATCAAAGCCAACCCACATTCTTTTTAGTTAAATTTTAAGATTTAATCTGATTAATCAGGTATACAGTTCTAGGACATTTTGGTTGAAACAACATCTCACCAAAGTGAACACCTGTGGATACTAATTTCATCTTTGACCTGTAAAAGGAAGATGACTGAACATAGATAGGTGTACACTGGCCCAAAGGAAAGTGTACATTTATTGTATGGTTACTTATTTATGTGGGAGTAGTGATGTGTAGGTTGTTAGGTTTATCTAAGTAGTCATTGAATTGACCCAAAGGAAGGCTCATGACTGACTCAGAAGTGGACTGTTTATATGTGTTTTGAGTCATGTGTTAAGATATGCATGCATCGTAGTATAGTCAACGAAAACACGATAAACACTTAAATTTGTAAAGCTCGAAAACAATGTGAGTCCGAGGTCGTTGGTAGGGAGCAAATATGGAATTCACAACACTAATCACATTCATAAATAATGAGCTTAATCAATTAAATACCAAAGAGATATTCAATAAAATCTATTCAAATTGATATGCAATAATAACTCAAATTGTATCTCAAGAAATAGTAGGTTAAAAAGAATAATAAAACCCAAATATGGTGATTTAGAACACCACTTAAATCCCCACATGATGTAAACATATTTATATCACATAAACCGTCTATTTTTACATGATCTTAGACATAAAGTTGCATCATACATTATAAATATTACATAACAAGCATCATCTTGCATTTAGGTTAAGTTGTATAAATTTTAGGTTAATTTCTCCTTTTTATGGTCAAGTGATAGGACGACATTTAATTGGAGCCTCGGATTGAAGATCCTGAAGGTTGGAGAATATCATGTGGATCGCAACTAAATACTAGAGGGGAGGGGTGAATAGTATTGCTTTGAAAATATAAATCATATTAAAAATAAAACAATAGAGATTCATGCACAGAGTACACCTGATTTATAGTAGAAATCCAATCCGGGTAAAAACCACTACCTAAGCCTCCTAGCTTAGGATTTTTCTGACTAGTACAAGCTAGTCAATCCACTATTCGCACCACTTGAACGAGGGTGGCACAACCTCTTACAAACCCTTCTCTTTTATCCTGAAGAGAAGCAAAAACAACAACCACGGATCTTCCAAATAGGCTTGGTATCCGTAAATCAAAACAACAATATAATAAAACAAGAATAACTTCTATAGAACCTCAATAAATAATCAAACCGATTTTTCGCATAGGTTCGAGGCGTCGTGCTTGTCGAAGAACGTGAAGAACAGGACACAATGACCTTTGGAAATAAGCACGAGAAGTTTAACTATGAGAGGTGGTTTTTCTCTTTGAAAGTCATTGATGAAAGGGTTGAGTACGACCTCTATTTATACAAAAAGTTTTGCTTGAATAGGAAACAAAATTGGTCGATCAATTAAGGTTAATTGGTCGATCAAAAAGTACTTTGGTCGATCAATTAAGAATGTTGGTCAATCATTTGTTGGTCGATCACTTAGCTCGGTTGGTCGATCAAGAGAATTTTTCTCAACTTCCTAAAATGGACTGATTTGATTGATCAAATAAGTATGTTGGTCGATCAAAGTGTTTTGGTCGATCAATTAATAAGTTTAGTCGATCAATAACTGATAGCGAAAATATGCGGTTTGTTAATTAGGTAATTTAGTGTCGTTGCAACGCGTAAATCCGCTTTCGCTTTTAAATTTATTTTCCTAGATAGGGGAGTATCTAGGGTCGTCCAAAGAGGCCAACTATTTGCAAAAGTGATTCTCTTGCTTGGAATACAAATCTTAACTTTCTTTTTGGTATTTTTCAAAATATCATTTTTTTTATTTTTGAATTAAGACAACATGCGAAATGGTGGCGGGAAGGTGATTTACACTTCAAATTCAAATACTACTTCTAAGTGGCAAGTAGAACCTCTCCCTAAGCTCACTCTAGGCAAGTGGAGGCCTAGAATAATTAGGGAGAGGGAGTGAAGAATGCTAAAACAAAGCAAGTAGAAATGCAAAATAGAAAATTGCAAAGAAGGCAACTATATTGATAAAAAGTGTTTTACAAAAACAAGCCTAGTAGAGGAATGCTTCTACTACTATAAAAATTAAAATAAAGAAAAGCAAACACAAATCCTCTAGATAGATGGTGAAGAAGAGGGCTTCTTGCTACAAGGTTGGTGGCTCCCAATCTTGAAAAGAATCCTTCAACTCCTTCCTTACTGTGCTCTGCCAAGGTGATGTCCTCCAAGGCAAGCCCTAAGGGGGCGTGCCCTAAGCTTCTCTCCAAGGGTGGACGTCCACCCTAGGTCCTTCTCCCTTGCCTAGCAGTCCTCCTTGAAGTGGAAGAGTCCTCCTCCTTGGCGTGGCCCAAGTTGAAGAGAGTGGGGAGAAGAAGGCACCAAAAGGGCTGGTGATGTGCCCCTTTAATCTCCTTCTCCACTCCTTCTTCTTGGTCGTAGGTATAAGTGGTATAGGTAGCAAACTACACTAATGGAGGATGGGAATTATGTGGTGGTAGGGTATTTATAGGATGGGAAGGGGGGTGGTTATGGTGTTTTTTTGGAGGGAAATGAAGGGGTGCTTGGATATTTTTGGAGGGAAAAATGGGAGGGAAATGAAGAGGTGCCTTGGTTTTCCCTCCAAAAATGCCTTCTAGAAGGCAATTTTGGAGGGAAAAAATGGAGGGTGGAGATGGGTTTTGATGGTGGATGTAGGGTGGTGATGGAAGGGATAGTTGGGACCAAAATAAAGTAGGAGTAGGTGGTCTTTTTGCTGGAGCTTAGGTAGTAGGGTAGTAGGTTTTGGTGCCATGGAGGTGGACTAGCTAAGTTAAGCAACTTAGCTAGCTTAGCTAGTAGGGAGTAGAGTTGGAGGCATTTGGAGCTAGGGTTTTCAGGGAGAAGAGCTGGAGGTAGTCATCTTGAGCTGCACTAGAGCTGGTGGCTGCTACAGAGAGCTGCAAGGAGATACCTTAGCTAGCTTGGCTTGCTAGTTCTTTGCTAGCTACTAAGCCAAGCTAAAGCAAGCTGGCTTCTGCTGAAAGGAGCTGAGGTGAGCTGGGTCTAATGCTCCCGGGGAGGATCAAGCTGGGTGAGGCAGCTAAGGTAGCTTAGCTCAACTGAGTTGAGCTAAGCTGAGTCCTTGAGAGCTGGACTTGAGCTTCCTAAGTTGCAATGAAGTCATCTTTAGCTGGTCGGAGTTGAGTGGAGCTGGATGTAGCTGGATCTGAGTTGGGGTGAACTCCTGTCAACTCAGCTGAGCTAGCTAAAGCTCCCTGTGGACTAGTGGGAGCTGAGATGGGCTAGACTCAACTGAGTTGAGCTGGATCTGAGTTGACTTGAGCTAGGGTAAGCTAAGATGAACTCTCTTGAGCTGCCATTCAGCTGAGATTAGTTGAATGGAGCTGGGATGAGCTAACCCTAGTTCAAGTGAGCTAGGTTCCAGCTAGTCTGAGCTTCTCCTTTACCATTTGCGTTCTTGAGTGCTAAGGTTTTAGGGATCTGTATATCTATTCATCCCTAACACTCATAAAAACATATCAAAAAGATAGGAAAAAAATGCAATGCATGCCTAACCTAATTTATGCCTAAATGCAGCCCAAAAACCCGTTTGCGGAGTAAAATCCTAAGAGCTAGGTTTGTTTTAATGCATAAGAATGATGATAAACTGGCGTTTATCAATAACCCTAAAATTTGGTTTTGAAAAGATACGCAAAAAAAAATCATTTTTGAGTTTTATTTGAGGTTCCTTACAATAAAGTCCTAGACTCAAATAAATGAAAAAGACGCACATCAGCAACTATCTAAACTTGTGTCTTAAATAGAGGCTTCAATCCAAGATAGTCCTGAAATGTTAGTCTTAGCAATAGACATAATTTTGGTGCATCAAAACAGAGGTGCTTACAGATCCAATCGTACGGATCTGATCAGGGCAATGATCGAAGTTCAACGACTCCAAGATTGCCCCGATCAGACTTTTGTAGCATCAGATGCAGTCCAAGCAAGATGGTGTAAATCCGTACATCAGATGACAAGTCCGACCTCACGGATGGGTTTGGATCGACGATCGAAGCCCAACAACGTGAAAATTGGTCCAATCTGATATTTGTGGTAGCATCTACAAGGCATAGAAGATGGGCGACCAAGATGGTGCCATCTCAGCCGCTCATACCAACCATGCACACCTGCTGCCCTCTCTCTATCATCAGCAGCTTGAACAACCTCAGCCATTGGATCTTGATCCAACAACCGAGGGCGCCTAAGCTCAAAACCAAAAGCAAGCCTCAAAGGGCGGCTTGGCACAGTGGTCATGTGCCTTCATGCAAAGAGGGAGGCGCGGGTTCGAGCCCCGCCTCACCTTAAATCAAGCTCAAGCGCGGGCGTGACCAAATTCGTCCGTCGGATTTGGATCGTGCGGTAGCGGGGGCACCACGTGGAGCGATGAATGAACATCGAGTGTGTACGCATGCTATGACACGCGATCCAACGTGCCATTGCACGCAAGGGAGGCGTTATGAAGGCATGGCACAATGCTTTCTCAGCCGTCGATTGCAATATCGGACGGCTGAGATCTTTTGAACATGTGAGGGCATTTTTTAGCACGGGAGAGGAAGAGGCAGCGAGTGCAAGCACACTAAGCCCACGTTTGGGGTCATTAATGATGCTTAAATCCATCACTAAAGACCCTGAATTAATGTTTTAAAACATGAAATGACCTTTTTGCCCCTTTAAACCTCACCTATAAATAGCCAAAAATTAATGAGCTACATCTCACCACGCTGCAACGATGAGTTTTCAAAACTCAAAGCTTTTAGCGACGATCATTCTGCTTCAACATTTTAGCGTCGTTGCTGGGGAGGCGACACTCTTTGATTTTTCGCGTTTCCCGACTTACTTATCTTTTACCACACTTCTCTCCTTTCTTATTGTGATTGCCAGTACTCTCTCGAGACGGGCAAAAGCAGTAGATTGGAGTAAAGTGCTATTGATGGGTTTGTAAGTTTACCCCCACCTCCCCACCCACTAGATTTCATTCCATCACCTAATAACACAAATCCTAATTAACCTAGGAGTTCTCATAAATCCTAAGGTTAGTTTTGATTGTTTGTTTGTCACCTTCACCTGCCTCACCCTCCGCATATAAAGAAAAATTTTAAAAAAAATCTCACAGAGGTACACAACCTCTTCTGATTCTCCATACTCAATCGGTAACCCGATCTTTGGGATTGGTACACTCACCAACACATAATTGAGATCAGATTAGGTAATCACTTGTGTGCCTAATTATGTGGTGCATCAGGCCAATTGTTTGAGTTGTTTAGGCTATACCACTTCAACTAAAGCAACTCATCAAGTAGCTGCCACATAGGTTCAACTTTTAGGGATTTACCAGGCACTCCACATTCTTTTAAGCTTTAAAGGAAGACATCTTCACCTGTACTTTCAGAACCTGGTGTGCCAACTGAACTTGATTGAATACACCTAAAGTTGAATCCTAAAAGCTACTAAGCAAGATTTAAACCCTAAAATTCACCACATCCAAAAATAATCGTGCTTGAAAACCATTGGTTGCACATGCACACACATATCAATCAATCATTAAGGGCACAACCTAGATAAAGGGCCCATCACATTCCAAAGCACATTCAAACCTAACCTTAATTAAAATAGAGTAGACGTTGGCATTAAGGATTGGACTCGCTCTTCGGAGCCTAAATCGAGATTATTTTCGATTAGTCTGTTTCTACTGTCCAATCTGATGTCTAGCTAGGGGAGCAGAATCAAACAATCGCGGTTGGAGGGTATACTAGGAACCAGAGGCGCAAGCCAAAGGAAGAACCTTCTTCCTAGGCCCTCCCTCTAACTGGTTGGATTGACCGGAAAGTAGATCAAATCATTTCTTCATCTCAAGACGGGTTCTGGGAGTCTGTAGGTCTTTAGGCTAGCCCACTTAAGGAAAGATTTGATTGTTTGTATTATAGGGTGCCTTTCTTCTTCCCGTCTATCATGGATCCTTCCACATCTTATTCGCACTTCCACTCCTACCCTCCTACCACTACTTATTCCCAAAATGATTATTATTCCAACCAAACTTATTCTCATCCATCTTATTGTTAGGATAATCTTGATTGGGGATATAGTTTCGGACCTTCTGTTCAAGGTCTAACCATGGACACCATGATCTTGATTCTTATCATTCTCTAAGCTACATCGATTATAGATCACCACCCTCATTTGGACAACCTAATATGATCTACAATCAAGAAGGATATGTTGATCCTTACTCTTCCCCACATTACATTACATATAGGTCACTACCATCTTATGAACAACCCGAAATGACCTATTATCAAGGAAGGTATCAAGAATCTCAATTCATTGACTCCCCTACACTAAACCCAAACCCGCCCAACCCTGAACCAAACCATTTGGTTCAGGTTAACCAGGTCCAAGATAAGGTGTTGGCTAACTTAAGGAATACCATTCAATCTCTAGAAGCTCAGCCAACATCTTGCCCTAAAGAATTGGAGCCTCTAATTGAAATGATTGATGATCTTAACAAGTATTTATTGGATTGGCTCCAGGATGTTAAGGATAAAGGCCCGGGTGAGTTTTTACTTAGGAGGTTGTCGAAATTGAGGATGAGATTTATGATTGCTCTAGTCCAATCTTGGGAGGATTCCTAGGATGAACCCTTGACAGGAGAGCCGATCTCAGAATATGCTCAGGCACCTATATGAGGGGACACATTTTTTGAGACCAGGGTTGACCAAGTTGTTCTAGAGCAATCAAATAAGGATGAATTGATTTCTTCACCTAAGATCCCTGAGCTAGGGTACGGGGAAACGTATGTCTCCATGGAACAGAAAGTGATTGATGATTTTGAGGCATACATTAATGCAGATTTAGAATTCTTTGATTCTGAAGATAAAGAATTATTATGCGAAGTCTCACCTGAGTTTATAGTACACGATTTCAGTGAGACGACTAGGCCTGAGGAATTCGATAAATCATTTGATGGCCTTAAAATTGAGGAACTTGATCCTGTTGGGGCTCGCATGGTGGATTTAGATCCTGATTTCATGAAGGATTCAATTCATAGCCCTATTCCTCAATTACACCCCTTTGAGCATATTGATGATTTTGATTTTGAGATCACTAGACCCAAATCAATTCTGATTCAGCAACAAATCTTGGACTTGGACATTTTAGATGGGGTGATTATTATGCAGGAGGTCCCAGAATTCACAATTCTGATTATGGAAGATAGGAGTTGGGAAATGAAGATTTGGGAAGCTAAGTCCGGAGGAATCAGAAGACCAAGTCTAAGGGTGCCTATTTGTCTAAAACTACCAACCTTCTACCAGGACCCTTACAACATTTGTTCCAAGAATGTGCAACCCAAGCACAAATTCATTGATTATCCTTTTGAGCTTAATCTCTCTGTTATCCAACTTTTTGGACTTGAGTTGCATCCTCATAAATCGTAGGCCCAACCCCGTTTGCATACTGATCTCAGGTCTTGGATAATTTTTAAACAAAATCTTAGATATACTCGACCATGGTGTATGAGTCTGCACCATAATTTTGTCCACATCTGTGGACATCTTCTTCTAGCAGGTTTAGAGACAGATTTTCTTACTCTGATTCTGACCTGCACCTGTGAATTCTTTATGTCTTCTTCTTTGTATAGTGTCCCTAGCTGAAGGCACTAAATTCAACACATATACAGTTTCTTTTCATCTTGGAGCCTACCTGTTATTCACACAATTCAGGTGTTTTCTACTGTACTCCACTCTATTTCATGCCTTTTTAATACAATGAGGACATTGCATTAGATAGGCATAGGGGGTGGATATTCATCTCTGAAGTATTTCATTAGCTCCGTAGATTCTTTTCTTTTTATTTATTAAAAAAAATTATGGAATTAGGAAAAGAGAACTTAAGCTTTAGAAAATTTTCAACCTTAGAGAATAAAAATGTATGACTTGAACACTTAGACCCTTCAGGTCTTCGGGCTTAATCAGCCTAGGTGTCCACTAAAATGTGGATTTGTTTCTCGGGTCCCAGCCAGTCTAAATATATTTCTAATTTAATTAAAAAAGTGGGGTGATAAGTACATGACTTATCAACCCACCCTCTGATTTGAGGGGATTTTAAGTCTAAGCATCTACGCACTTTTAGCACTGACTTGTTCGGCAGTTTTTACAGAAATTGGGTAGCTAATGAACTTTCTAGGGTGGTATGGCTGGCAAGTTATCGTGGGTAACAACTCATTGGTCAGTTATCCAGAGCCCAACCACACGACTATTCTTTTCCTGCTGCCTTTAGGTAAATCTTAGATCAAGGAAGCCACCTACTTAAAGAAAGAAAAGAAAAAGAAAAATATCCTAAAAGAAAAGAAAAGAAAAGGGGAAAATAAAAGAAAAAAAGAAATAAGGCACACTTCACCACACGAGTATGGCTAGCAAGTTATCATGGGTAACAACCCATTAGTAGGTTATCCAGAACTCAGCTCAAGAAATGCATGTATAATTCCAAAACACTTAGGAAGAAGTGGAGAAGTAGAATAAGCCGGGGAGATATACACTGGGTTTGCCCTTGTGTTGACCCCATAAAAATAAAAGTGGGGAGAAAGCTACCAATCGAATAGATAGAACTTTAGGCAGAATTTCTTTTCAAGGTCACCTAGGATCGTAGAAACCCGAAGTCAGTTCTAATCACCGATCAGTGAGTCTATCACATTTCACACATAAAGATGCTTAGAACTTAGGGTTCTCTTCGAGTCTTGGGTGGGTTGAGTAGCCGTAGAAAGCTGCTCCGAAACCCTAAACTCAAAAATCCAAAAAAAATTAGAAAAGAAGAAAAGAAGAAAAAGGTACTTCTTTGAATAAGGCGAGGGTTTGAGGCAATCTGCATTTTGGCAGACACCCGGGTGCTATTGTGTCTCTATAGTTTAGGTCATAGTTGAAATTCATAAGAGTTGAATAATAAGTATTACCCAAGAAATCTAACCTAATTCTCTTATAAATAGCATGTAGTTTTGCTAGGGACTAGAAAAAGATAGGCATGGGAGTGTGATATAAACATGTTTATATCACATAAACCGTCTACTTTTACGTATTCTTAGACATAAAGTTGCATCATACATTAGAAATATTGCATAACATGCATCATCTTGCATTTAGGTTAGGTTGTATAAATTTTAGGTTAATTTCTCCTTTTTATGGTTAGGTGATAGGCGACATTTAATCAGGACCTCGAATTGAAGATCTAACTGGACGGATCTAATTAGGGCAACGATCAGAGTTCAACTACTCCAAGATCACCCCGATCGGACATCTGTAGCATCAGATGTAGCTCAAGAAAGATCAGAGGTCAAGGAGCCAAGATGGTGTAAATCCATACATCAGATGACAAATCCGACCATACCGATGGGTTCGGATCGACGATCGCAACCCAATAGCACAAAAATCGGTGCAATCCGACATCCGTGGCACCATCTACAAGGCACAGAAGATGGAAGGCCAAGACGATGCCATGTGGTGCCATCTTTACCACCCATACTAGCCATGCATACCCGCTACCCTCTCTCCCTCATCAGTGGCTTAATCAACCTCAACCGTTGGATCTTGATCCAACGACCGAGGGTGCTTGAGCTCAAAACCAAAAGCATGCCTCAAAGGACAGCTTGGCACAGTGGTCGCACGCCTTCACGGGAAGAGGGAGGTGCGGATTCGAGCCCTGCCTCACCTCAAATCGAGTGCAAGCATGGGTGCGGCAAAATTCGTCCATCGGATTTGGATCGTAAGGTAGCAGGGGTGCCACATGGCATGACGGATGAATGCCGAATGTGTACGCGCACGATGACGCGCGATCCAACATGCCATTGCATGAGGGGGAGGCATTATGAAGGCATGGAACGATGCTTTCTCAGCGGTCAATTGCAAGATTGAACGGCTGAGATCTTTTGAACGTGCGCGGGGGTTTTTGAGCGCGGGAAAGGAAGAGGCAGCAGGTGCGAGCTCACTAAGCCCACGTTAGGGGTCTTTAGTGATGCTTAAATCCGTCACGAAAGACACTGAATTAATGTTTTAAAACATGAAATGACCTTTTTTCCCCTTTAAACCTTACCTATAAATAGACCTACGACCCCCACTTATTTATCATCCCTTCCTCTCTTCTCTCACTCCCTCCAAAGCTCTAAGAGCTTGTCCCAAAGCCAGGATGCTCCTCTAGAGTTAAAAATATAATTTTTCCACCTTTTCATCCCGTTTGTGGTGCATTCCGTGGTGGTCCTCTCATCGCCATTCAAGAAGCGGATCTTACTGCGACATCGTCCTGCCCCGTTCTCTGTCTTCCATTGTCGTTCTCCTTCATCCTACATCTCACCATCTTCGTCCGATTTCTCCGTCAACGTGGCTCATCCTCCAAGTAGCCGTCAAGGAGGATAACTTCTCTCTACCTTCTCTTTACCATTTTCTAGAGTAGATTTATTGTTTTCTAGTGTAGATTTTCTACTTTCTAGTGTAACGGGTAGTTGTTAGTTGTAATAAACATCACTTGATGTTTATGAAATCCATGTGTATTCTACTTCTATTTTGTCTTTATTTATAATATTCTCTCTCTGTCTCTTCTATTCATTATTCTTTAAGTAGATAGCTAGTTTAGATTGAATTCAACCAGTTAATCTGCTTCGTGACAATAAAATAAACACGATTTTTAATCAAACGTCTGTCTTCCTGTGTTCAACCTAGAATTCCTTTTGATTTTCGGTAAAATTTATCTATTGATGATTTTTTGCTTAAATCACGTTGCAACAACAGGTTTTCAAAACTCAAACCTTTTTGCAACAATCTTTCCTCTTCAACACCACATTAAGCACATAAGAAATTAACTCAAATATCTCAACAGTGTCTTTGAACCACTAATCCACGTCAGATAAGTCCACGTTATCAGAGTTTCAAGCCAAAGCCAAGCACTAGACATCAGGAAGGTGCTTTCGACAACTTAAAGTCACCAAGGCACAGAGCCTCAACAGATGCACAAGGGCCAACTTTCTTCCTCAGAGGCTAAGTGTTAGCCTTTTAAGCACTTACCCCGAGGGAGATAAACCTATAGCAAAACCATCCCCCCTCCTCCTCACTAATCAGATATAAGCAGGTAATTGGATCTAGGCATCGAGTCCAGGCCTATGTGCATGTGTGCACAGGTGAGGAGTGAGAGCGCAAGGAGGCACGTGCGAAGGGGGACCCGACCCCCCATGTTACTGGGTGAGGGACTCAAGGTAGGAAATCAATTTATGCTCAGCAAAAGGGTCTTCCTCATCCGATGTGGGACTAAATGTCTCCCACTCCTTCATGCGTTGGTGGCTCTGAAGCTTCCTTCAATTCAAGCTGCTATAGTTTGGTGAAGCCCAATTGGAAACCAAGGAAGCTTCTCTAGCTAAGTTCGTGCTTACTGGAGGTGGTGCGGTGATGATTGATGGTGCAGATGACGACAGAGCACAATGACAAATCGACGGTGACAGGAAAGGATCAACAAGACCGGAAATAAGGAAATATGGGCTACATGCCCCAGTCAGATGGTTCAGGAGGATCACCGAGTCACGTGGACTGCAACGGCAGTGATAATTTGGTGTGTGCATGCATATGGTGGTCGGACGGAGTCGGAGAGGGTGAACGGTGGAGGAGGTGTTCGGCAAAGGTGTTTCGTGGGTGGAAGGGCGAATAAGTAAAGGGCTTTTAGTCATGGAGGTGTGGCGAAGGTTTTGGGAGTGTCGACAGGGCGTTTGGTGGTCTGTGTTGCGTGAATGGCCATGCCGGAGCTTGGCTGGAGCGGAAGAAGACGACGAGGAAGCGAGGTAGTTGTGGGTTGAACCTAAGATCTAAAGAAAGGGAAGTGAAGTAGAGAGAGAGAGGAAGCCTAAATTAGGGATGAAAGGGATAGGGATTGCACCATCTTTGATTGGCTGGTCATAAAGAAGATGAATTCCTCCGATGAGGGAGATGGAGAGGAAGAAGAGGTCTGGGGAGCTCCTACTGGTATTGTGAGAAGCAGACGAAGGAGAGGAAGGGATTCCCTCTACCTATGGTATGTGGCAAAGGGCAAAGATGGAGGTTGGAGGAGTTCGTCGGAGCTGCGGCGAAGGTGGCTGGAGAAAGGAAGATTTAAAGAAGTTAAGGCCAAATCGAGCTAGTTTTGACTGCCAAACAATCTAGAGCTTATATAGAGCTCAGATTTGAGCTAAATTAGGAAGAATTCTCTCAATGAAACAGGTTTTCAAGGAGCTCTTATTTGGGAAAAAACATGAGTTCTCCTAACTTGAAGGGTTGATTTTATCCCTTGAAATATGGTCTAGTGGATTCTCCATAATGTGAATACCAATCCCTCCAAATTTAGAGGGATTTCGTGTAGATTCAAGAGAGATTTCGTCTCTTGAATCTCGATTTTTTTGGGTTATGGGATTCCATTCAGAAGAGAGGCAGCAGGGGGCATTTGGTGAAGAAGATGATAAAGCTAGGGGGCTTCCTGTAAGAGATTTTGAAAGTTAGGGGTTTGGATGTGAAGAATATAGCTTTAAGCGACTAAAATGCAAACTAGGGAACTGTGATTGGCCCCAAATTTTGTTACAAACCTAATTTAGACCCAAGGAATCTGATGGTGAAGTTGGATTTGAGTTTCACCACGGTTCACTAGGCAATTTGCACAAAAGCTTAAATTAGGGTAAAATCTCGTCTGTGACTCTATTCAAGGTCAAAATGGGTTCAGATGGTCAAACCAAGGGTACCAAACCTCTTAAAATATCTTTCTATAAATTTTAGGAGGTTTAGATGAATTTATCCTGACCATAACCTGTTGAATTCAAGCGGGTCTGAAATTAGGACTTTGGGTTTTGATTTAGTTCTCGAAACATGTGGAACCCTATTTCTGTCTGTGTGAACCCACTCATTGGACTTTAATGCTCATTAGACTTTAATTAACCCCTGACAAATTCTGTGGTTACTTTGCTTTCATGATGTGATGTTAAAACTGCAGAATTAACCCTATTTTAATATTTTCTTCTCAAAATAGATCTGATTGGAATTATGGCTCTCAAGCGATCATGTAGGATCATTTGCTACTTGATTTTCACTAATTTAAGCTAGTTATGGCTAATGATGGTGTTACCATCATGAACCTATAATCATTACTCATCACACCATGTCTTTAATCATAAGTCAATCTCTCGTCCAAAGATGAGGGTTTTGATGGAGTTAACTAAGACATATGATGGGGTCAACTTTTAAATTATTCAGACTTATTTTATGCTTATAGGAGCTAATCTTTTGTTATTCCTGTAATTTTTCTAGATATGTCCTCTGCTAATATTACTGCTACCTTAAACTCTATTCCCATGCTCAGTGGCTCCAATTTCAAGTCTTGGAAAGAGAACTTATTGATAGTTCTTGGGGTAATGGACTTGGATTTGGCGATTAGGATCGATTCCCCTACTATTACGAAAACTAGCACTTTTGATCAAAAGAAGGAAAAGGAGCAGTGGGATAGGTCTAATTGTATAAGTATGATGATAATGAAAAAGCCATCCTTGAGGCATTTGAGGGCACAATGTCAGATAACATTGTTACGACTAAGGAGTTCTTTGCTGATATTGAGAAGAGATTCACCAAGAATGAAAAGGCTGAAATTGGTACGCTTTTAGCGAGTCTCATCTTAATGAAGTACAAGGGGAAGGGTAACATTCGTGAGTACATAATGGAAATGTCCCACATAGCTTCAAAGTTAAAAACACTAAAGCTTGACCTCTCAAAGGACTTGTTAGTGCATTTGGTTTTAATCTCTCTTCCACCCTCATTCAACCAATTGAAGGTGAGCTACAATTGCCAGAAAGAGACTTGATCTCTGAATGAGCTCATCTCACACTATGTGCAAGAGCAAGAGAGAATGAAGCATGATAGGGTTGAAAGTGCTCAAGTTGCCTCTTCCTCAAGTAGCAAAGGCAAGGGGAAAAAGTGGAAATCAGATGCTGTAGATACAACCTCCCTAAAGAAACAGAAAGGGAAGACTATCGAGTCTTTTAAATTAGGATGCTTCTTCTGTGGGGTTAAGGGGCACCAGAAGAAGCATTATACCAATTACCATGCTTGGCATGCGAAGAAAGGTACGCTTCATAGTTTGATTTGTATAGAAAGTAATTTGGCTTCGGTACCAAGTCACACTTTGTGGGTAGATTCAGGTGTCACGACTCACATTAGTGTGTCTTTACAAGGCTGCCTAAATTACTAGAAACCAAATAAAGCTAAGTAGTTCATCTACGTAGGGGACGAGAATCCAGTATAAGTTGGAGCAATAGGAACTTTTAGGTTATTAATAAAAACTAGATTGTATTTGAATTTAGAAAATGCTTTTATTGTACCATCCTTCAAACGTAACTTAGTTTTAGTTTATGTTCTTGATAAACTAGGTTGTTTTTGTAATTTTGGAGGCAGAAAAGTAGACATTTTTTATGATTCAAAATTGGTTTATTCTGGTTTTATTTTAGTTCATGATAATCTTTATTATTTGGATGCTATTGCTTCATTTTATGAAACTTCTCTTTCTTATATTCGTGTGTGAAAAGAAAACATGTAAATGAGAACTACACTAATTTATGGCACAAACGATTAGGACACATCTCTAGATAGAGATTGGAATGACTTGTGTCAAATGAAATTATGGCCCCTTTAGATTTCACAAATTTTGATTTGTGCAAAGAATGCATTAAAGGGAAACAAACCAACTGAAGAAAATTTGAAGCCAAAAGGACTTTAAGTGTCATGCATCTGATATATACGGATGTTTGTGGGCCATTTCCCACGCCTGCGTGGAATGGCCAATAGTATTTTATCACATTCACAGATGACCATTCTAGATATGTTTTCATTTATTTGATTTATGAAAAGGCTCAATCATTGGACATGTTCAAGAATTACAAAGCTAAAGTTGAAAATCAGCCTGATAGAAAAATTAAATCCGTTAGATCTAATCGTAGTGGTGAATAATACAGTAGATATGATGAATCTGGTGAACAATGTCAAGGACCTTTTGCCAAATTCTTAGAGGAATGTGGTATCGTCTCTCAGTATACCATGCCAGGCTCACCTACTATTAATGGTGTAGCTGAGAGATGAAATTGAACGCTTAAGGACATGGTAAGGAGCATGATTGTTCATTCCACCTTACCAGATTCTCTATGGGGTGAGACACTTAAGACTGCAGCATACATTCTAAACTGAATCCCTACTAAGGCAACTAATAAAACCCCATATGAGCTATGGACTGGGCTCGCCCAGTCTTAAGCATTTCCATGTGTGGGGACGTCTAGCTGAGGCAAGGCCTTATATGCCTAATGAGAAGAAACTAGACTCCATGACTATTAGCTGCTACTTTATAAGGTACTTGAAAAGGTCAAGAGGATATTAATTTTATGGTCTAACTAATGAAGTTATTTTTTAATCTGGAAATGCTGAGTTCTTTGAGGATGCTGAGGTTGTTAAAGATATTATAGCTAAAGATTTTGCCTTTGAGGAGGAAAATGTAAATGTGCTTATAGGAGATATTCCAGTAATTGAGTATTCTGTCATTCATAAACCTCAAAATATCTCTGAGGAAGATAATATTTTAGATGCAGCTCCTGAAGAACAACCTCATGTCCCTCAAGAAACTGTGCCTTTAAGGAGATCCACTAGAGTAAGAAGAAATGCAATTCCGAATGACTATATTGTATTTCTTCAAGAGCATGAAGTAGACATTGGCATGATGGAAGATGATCTAGTCACCGTCCGTCAAGCAATGGAAAGTGTAAATTCTCAAAAGTGGATTGATGCCACGTAAGAGGAAATTAAGTCAATGAATGATAATGGGGTATGGGATATTGTTCCTCTTCCTAAAGATGCAAAACCTATTGGTTGCAAATGAATTTTTAAAAGCAAACAAGATTCGAAAGGAAAGGTGGAACAGTACAAAGCTCACCTTGTTGCGAAAGGTTTTACCCAAAAGGAAGGAATTGACTATAATGAGACTTTTTCTCCTATTTCCTCTAAGGATTCACTTAGGATAATTTTGGCTTTGGTGGCACATTTTGATCTTGAGTTACATCAAATGGATGTCAAGACTGCATTCCTCAATGGTGACATTGAGGAGACCATTTATATGACCCAACTTGAACACTTTGTGACGGGTGACCCAAAAGGACTAGTATGCAGATTAAGAAGATCCATTTATGGACTCAAACAAACCTCCAGACAATGGTATGTCAAGTTTTATCAAGTGATTGTCTCATTCGATTTTGAGGCAAATTTAGCCGATGAATTTATATACCATAAGTTCAGTAGGAGCAAATATATCCTCTTGGTCCTTTATGTGGATGATATTCTTCTTGCCACTAATGATATAATTACTCTTCATGATA
Source organism: Thalassia testudinum (assembly GCA_037157565.1). Lineage (NCBI taxonomy): Eukaryota > Viridiplantae > Streptophyta > Magnoliopsida > Alismatales > Hydrocharitaceae > Thalassia > Thalassia testudinum. Next base: position 27,991,583 of record JAZHRO010000072.1, on the reverse strand, counting down.
CCAAGAAATTTCTTGCCAAACACTTTGACATAAAAGATCTTGGAAATGCTTCATTTGAGTTAGGGATTGGAATAAGTCGAGATTGTTCTCACCATATTCTAGGCTTATCCTAAAGAAGCTATTTAGAGAAGATACTTAAAAGATATTGAATGCAGGATTGCAAACCATTAGACACTCCATTGGCAAAGGGAGATAAATTAAGTCTCCAACAATGCCTAGATAATGATTTTGGAAAACGAGAGATGCAATCAGTACTTATGCAACAGCCATTGGGAGCATAATGTATGCCTAAGTTTGTGCTCATCTAGACTTACCATACATTACTGGGATGTTGATAAATGCTAGTTTATCATCATTCTTATGCATTAAAACAAACCTAGCTCTTAGGATTTTGCTCCACAAACGAGTTTTTTCGGCTGCATTTAGGCATTAATTAGGTTAGGCATGCATTGCACTTTTTGTTGTCTTTTTAAAATGTTTTTTTGAGTGTTAGGGATTTACAAATTGCCAGATCCCTAGAACCCTAGCACTCAGGAAGGCAACTGGTGAAGAAGAAGCTCTCACCAGCTGGAACTCAGCTTGATCCAGCTCACCAAAGTTGGAATTCAGCTCACCTGAACTAGGGTTAGCTCATCCTAGCTCCATTCAGCTCATCTCAGCTGAATGACAGCTTAAGAGGGCTCATCTTAGCTCACCCTAGCTCAGGTTAGCTCAAATCCAGCTCAACTTAGCTAAGTCTAGCTCATCTCAGCTCCCATTAGTTCACAGGGAGTTCTAACTAGCTTAGCTGAGTTGACTGGAGTTCACCCTAGCTCAGGTCCAGCTACATCTAGCTCCACTCAACTCCAACCAACTGAAGATGACTTCATTTCAGCTTAGGAAGCTCAAGTCCAGCTCCTGGGGACTTAGCTTAGCTCAACTTAGTTGAGCTAAGCTACTTTAGCTGCCTCAACCAGCTTGATCCTCCCCGAGAGCACCAGACCCAGCTCACCTCAGCTACTTATGGCAGAAGCCAGCTTACTTTAGCTTAGCTTAGAAGCTAGCAAAGAACTAGCAAGCTAAGCCAGCTAAAGTAGCTCCATGCCATCCTCTTCAGTAGCTACCAGCTCCATTTCAGCTCCAGACTTCTTCTGTCCAGCTCCTCTCCTCAAACTCTAGCTCCCATTGCCTACTCCTCTACTCTATTACTAGCTAAGGTTGCTTAGCTTAGCTTAGCTTAGGTAGACTCCAACACCCTTGGCTACAATTTTCTACCCATATTTCCACCTACATAGAAGGTTGAGAGAAGAAGAAGAAGATTAAGGGGATACTCTGTCCCCTTGGTGCCTTCCCCTCTTCTCTTCTCTCTTGTGCCCACGCCAGCCAAGGAAGGAAGCTAGGCATTGGATGACAACATAGGGTACATGCCTACCCTAGGCAGTGGAGGATTTAAGGGTGGTACACTACCACCCTTGGAGGAGGAATCAAAGGTGGTCCACGTCACCTTAGGAGAAGCCCTTGAAGGTGGAATTTCATCCACCTTGGAGGAGTCAAGCACTCCCCCTTTGGGCTTGCTAGGAGGAGTTCATCAACTTGGAGAAGCCTTGCGAGAAGAAGGAGCTCTTTTTGATTGCAGAAGCAGCTGCAATTGGAGTAAGAGCCTTGCCATCTTCCCCATCATTTTAGAGGATAACTATTTTTATTTTATTTTTGCACTTTTAATTCTAGTAGTTGGAGCATTCCTCTACTAGGTTTTTGTATAAAATAATTCCTCATTTTTATTAAAGTTGTTATCTTTGCAATTTTGTCGCATTTGCTTGCTTTTGTTCTAGCACTTTTCACTCCCTCTCCCTGATTACTCTAGGCCTCCACGTGCCTAGAGTGAGCTTAGGGAAAGGCTCTACTTGTCACCTTAGTAGTAGTATATGGATTAGGTGTTAGTTGTTTCCAAATCTCTTCAAAAATTTGTATTGCCATTATTTCAAAAATCCATAAAAATTATATATTTACAAAGAACAAAAAGAAAGTTGAGTTTCATTCCCGAGCAAGAGACTTGAATTTCGTAAATATTACCTCCTTGGACGACCCTAGATACTCCCCTATCTAGGTTACAAATTTTAAAAGCGAACGAATTTACGTGTTGCAGTGACTTAAAACCCTAATCTTAAAAATTGCGTAATTTTCCACATCACTTTTTGGCGCCGTTGCCAGGGAGGCACTGTTTGTTATTCATAGAGCATGATTTGATAGGAAAAGCATCATAGTATAGTGCGCAATACAATCAAACAAAAATATTTATAAAAACATAACGAGACTTGAGTCCCGGTCGTTCATCTCTAAGAGGTGTTTGTTTAGTTCTGAAATCGATCTTTATCGCTCTACTTTATTTAAAATCACACGTCGGTTTATGATTATTACGTATTGAAGTATGACATGCTTAGTTGCAAGTATATCAGGAATTAAAAGCAGGCAACATTAATCACACAAAAGATATTGCAATGAGCTCATGGTGATTCTCAACACATAGACATATATATATAGAAAATATATTTTTCATTCATTCATTCAGAGGATGTTTGCAACATGGATGTAGAGGAAAGCTTGTACAAGAATGCTTAAAAATGTAAATCTAACTATCAGAAAATGATTGCATACAAGAATCTACGGGGGGATTTTGCATGCATCATTGGGGGAGAATAAGGGCTATACTACTAAGCAGTAAATAAAAGTAGTAAATGTAAAGAGCTAGCTACTAATCTATCAGAAGTGAGGGCATTCGGAGGTGGGCTCTGATGGCCTTGGAGTGGTGGAGAGGAGAAAGAGGGGCGGCTAATGGAGCTTAGGCCGACCCTTGGAGAGAGGTTGAAGGAGTGATCCAGCATCCTGGCATGGTGTCCTTCATGGTGGTGCTCAGCTCATGGAGATGGAGTGGAGATGGTGGTGGCTAGCCTAAGTGGAGGTGGATGGAGCCAAGCAAGTATGGCCAAAAAGTGGATGGATGCAAATGGCCACCCCTTAGGTCTTTTTATAGACCTAAGGGAAGCTCTCTAGAGAATTATGGAATTCTCTAGAGAGGCCTTTGGTGGGAGCTCATGGGAGAGTGAGAGAGAGAGGATGGATGGTGGTTTTTAGATCCACCAAATGTGGATCTAAAAATTGAATGACGCTTGGTTGCTAATTTTAGCAACCAAGGCACCCACACATGTTAAAGAGTTCTAGAGAACTCTAGGCTAGGTATTTTCATGTGGATGGTGTGTGTGGGTGTGTGTGGGTCGAAACTTAGGTGGCTAGGTTGATTAGGTTAGGTTATAGTGGGTTTAGGTCAAGGTATGTCTCAAATTAGTGTTATAAACCCTAATTCGCTAAGGTAAAGTGCAATTAAACTTAATACAAGTTTAATTGGGTGTGTGGAAACTTAACTGAGAGTAAAACAACAACTCAATTAATTTAGGTCTAGGTCAATTGGACTCTCACTGAGTCCAATTGGATAGTGTGTGTTGAGATAAGGGCTCAATTGGACTCAATGAGTCCAATTGAATAGGCTGATGGAATTGACTAAGATCCAATTCAATTAGGTTTAGTGAGGACCTAATTAGGTCCTTATGGAGGTCTAGAGGTGATGTACTAGGGTTAAGGCACCTTAATTTAGGTTCCTATGGGATTGGAATTGGGTTTAGGGACCTAGAGACCCAAGATCAAGGCTTGAATCTCAAAACAAGAACTGGAGAGCAGTATCAGACATCTAATAATAGTGTCAGACGTCTTGTACTCAAAAATCAGAAGTCCAGACTTGTTGTCTGGACGTCCAATCAGAGTCAAAAAGGATTCAAGGTTCTATCTTGGGTATTCTATAGAAATTGGACGTCTGACCAAGTGTCTGGACGTCCAATAACACTGTAGAAGTGGGTTTAAGGTGTGCGGGAGTTGGCTAAGGGTTCTGGACATCCTATAATTCATTTGGACATCCAGATAAAGGTTGGAATTAGGGTTTTCAGGTTTCCTAGGGTGCGGTGACCTAATCTAAGGGTGGCTAAGGCTTGGGGAAGTCTCTAGGCTATCCTAGGGCTAGGATGAACCTAAGCTCTTCACATTTTACTTCTTTATTCCTACTTAATAGAATAGAAAACCTTAACTCCCTTACATCATTATTCCTACATCTAATCTAAGTCTTCTGCTCTAGCTCTGCTGCAACACCCGTTATTCTTGATCCAGCTTCAGATCCAACTCCAGATCCAGCTCCAGATCTAGCTCCAAATCAGCTTATTGCCCACAATCGACATAATGCACTTAATCAACACATTACAGCATTATTTTATGCATAGCTAAAGTAAAGCAGTAAAGATGCAGATAACGCTTATGCATGCATGAATTACCCTAACTTATGCTAAGTCCTAGCCTAATTTAGGTCAACTAAGACCTATGATTGCTGCGCAATCAGGCATGGCTTTGCTTGGTTAATTCTCTTGCTTGAAGTGGATCTCATCCCCTTGTCTCTCTTTTCTCTTGTGCATGCAAGAATCAGTTGCAGAAAGAAAGCGAGAAATTTTGAGAAGCTTAAAGTATCTTGTCTTCCTGCGGAATTTCAGGTTGGTTCTCCCTTTCTTGTCACATTTATCCTAAAAACTACCAAAAAAATATTAATCTTGGCTTTCAGGATCTCAAATATCTAAATTAAGTAGAGTGATGCAATTTAAAACTCATTGTTTGCTTGTTTACACCATTAAACACCACTCCATTTCAAGTGCAATGTTCTATTTTTCATATCCAAACTTCTATCCGGATTTAAAAAATCAGTTCCGAACACCACATGCCTCCTAAAATATTAAAATTTCACCCATAGATTCCAAATCAAGTTGGGAACATCTGTTCCAAATTTCAGACTAATTGGGTTTATATTTAATTTTTAAGAATTCGTGGACTGCATAGGGGTCACACCCTTTTTTCTTCCTATTTTTCTACTATCCGTGAATTTTTAGATTTTTTCTACTCGGCCAATTTTTATGAAATTTAGTTTTCTAGAATTATTGTGAAATTCTATACATCACATAAATTCAAAAAAATTTTTGGAGGCCGGTGGTGGTACAGAAAGTCCAAAATATCCATAGATATCATTTTTGGACTTTGACACCAGCACAAAGAAAAATTCAAAATAAATATCAAACAACTTCCTAAAATCTTAAAAAAATCTTTTCTAGAATCCTTGTTTGATTTTATTCAAAGTAGTGGTGTTGTTTAACTTGTTTGGACCACTACTTAATATAGAAAGCCTAAAAATAATTCATTGGTAGTAATTTTTTGTCTTAGGGACAATTGGTTTAGGATTTCTTTCTTTCTTTTTAGAGACCCACATTAAAGGAAATCAACCATCACCAATACAACTTATTTTTCCTTTGATTGTGGAGTTTCAAACTTGTTTGAAAATTTGAAAAGAGAAACCCTAAAACAAATTGAATTAAATGAAATCCTAAAAGACAAAAATAGAAGAAATTGTGTGACAACTTGTTTTTCATTGGAATCAACTTCCAATTCTTACACACACACACAAAAAAAATTTGAAATAACAGGGCAATACCCAAATCAATGCCCTCCACATTCCGTGTGCAACTTGACTCCTAAGGTTTCATCAACTTAGGCTTGCTATCTAGGTCTTAAGTTCTCTTTAGTTGATATCAATTCTGTCATCCATATCTGGTGTTCAGGCTGAGGGGTCGTGTCAAATGACCAGGCGTGGGTTTGTACAAGCACCTGGGACTTTCCTGGGAAACGCTTGGGCCCAAACCTCCCCTTAAATAACTTGGCTAGATTTATTGACAGAATGGCTATGCACTAGTGATTACTTATTTCCTAGGTAAACCAAGTCTTAGGTTATTTTTAGGGAGTCACAATTAAGTTAGGTCTAGAATTTGTTCTTTGAATTGCACACTTTCTCTTATCTCCATCTCTTCTCCTCTCCTCTCGTTCTTCCATTTTATGCATGGGCGACAGTCTCAAAATCCACACTTGGAGGGACCGTTTGATTTTGCCCCACGCGCAAAAAGATCGCTTTTTCCTTCTTCTTCTTCTAAAATGAAAAATCAACAAAACAGGTCTACTAACCCTTCCACTTCCACCTCTAATCCTACCTCTAACCCCACTACTAACCTTAATTCTGACCCTTCCACCCAAAACCTACCCACCTTTAACTTCCCACACTTGGAGCTCCCCAATGCTGATTTGCCTCAATCACAATATCAAGCCCCCCCGCCTGATCTCTTGACAATGATGGTTGAGCAGATTGCTCAACTGAATTCCAATCAACAAACATTAACTAGGAATATCCAAAACCTAGCCAACCAAAGGCCCAACCCACCACCCCGCTAGTAGCCTGTTATTCCTCTAAAAGATTTTTATGATCCTTCTTATTATGAGGAACGACTAGGGGTGGTCATACCAGAAGGGGACTTCAAAATCAAGTCGGCAGTTCTGAACCTGATTAAACACTTCCATGGCCTTCATAGAGAAGGCCCATTCATCCACCTTGAAGATCTAACTCTTCTTGCACAAACAACCTGTTCCCGAAATGTGCAAGAAGACCTTTGGCTGATGCGGCTATTTCCATTATCTCTAAAAGATAAGGTCACTTACTGGTTCAGGACCATTGGCCGACCCATCACCACATGGCCTCAACTCAAGAGCGCCTTCCTCAAAAAATTCTTTCCCATAGGTCGTATTAATTCCCTGCAAAGATCTATTACAACCTTTCAACGGAAATCAGGTGAGACTTTTCATGATTCTTGGGAATGATTTCAAGATCTCCTAAGAAGTTGCCAACACCACGAGATTCCTTTGTGGTAGCTCGTGCAGATCTTCTATCATGTCTTAGAAGATCAAATCTGACATTTCGTCAACACCTCGTGTGGCGGCAACTTCTTGAATAAAGATGCTGAGAGTGCCTATGACCTTTTTGAAGAAATGAGTGAAAACTCATTTAATCAAGCTTCTATGAACACATTTTGCAGAACTTCAAACCTGCAGTTTGGTGTTCATGAAGTAGGCACTCATTCTATTCCTGTAGCCCAAGATGATCTTCAAATGATTGCACAAAAACTCGACCAGATGCACATTTATCAAAAGAAGACTGAGGAAAGACTTGCCACATCAACCCAAGCTTCACACAGTCTACATCTAACCCAACCTAACTTTCCACGAAGAGAAAATTTGCACATTCTCAACACTACTCTTGCTGATTATTACGAGTATTTTGAGGTTGCCCATGATTCACTAGGGAATTACAACTATCTAGATCTTAACCTCACTCAAAATATTTCTGTCATCCAAGAGCCATTTAAAAACTCTTCCATTTGGAAGAATGATGTGAGAGTATTTTGCTTGATTAAGAAACTAATAGAATGATATGTCGTTGTAATTTATGTGGTGGAAATCTCTTAATCAAAGATTAAAATAGATATCAATTTAAACCACGAAAAGGATGTCCTACCCACAGGGAGGAATAGATCCAATAAATTCATGAGTAGAGAGTTATAATGTTCGCAGACACCTTCGTGAAATCAATTCGATGAATATGCTACTCCAAATGGAACTTGCAATTTCATTAAAAGTTTAAGGTTATTTATGTAATTTTCACATCAGGAATCAAGCTCCCAAAAGTATTTATATGATGCATGTGTAGTGGCATATCATGTAAGTTTGAATTGCATGCAAATCTGAATTAAATTTCAATGTTAAATGATGCACATAACACAAGTTAAGCAAATTCACGAAATTGTAAGTGCACCCATGCAAGTTTGCCTGAATAAAATAATCCAATATTCAAGTGACAATGGCATGCAATGTAAATTTTAATTGTTCCAAAAACAAAGGAAACTTCCTCTCTCTTTGCGCAGGTGGAGACGTGGCGGCCGGCCGACTGAAGCCCGACGGTGGTGCGTGGGAGAAAGACGATCGCGACGGTGGTGGAGGCACGGCCGGAGGCAGCTGGTGGCGGTCAGCCAGAGAGCTTGACGCCGATGGAGCTTCTTCCTATTACTGGCTGCCGGCTACAGAAGGGGACGCGGGTTGCTGCTGTTGCGCACGCACGGCTAGCCGTCGCGTGTGGGATCTACTGGTCGATGCGCTACGCGTAGAGAAGAAGGGCCATGTGTGGAGGTAGCACGCTGCTACTATTGCACGCGCCTGCTAGCCATGCATGGAGGGGATGCACTTGCGCAGTGGAGGCGTGATGGACGGTGGCGGTGCGTAGATGCGTGGTTGCACGATGAAGCTGGTGCGTGCACGAGCATGCGTAGGGCGAGCGGGTGCGATGAAGCTGGTGCGTTGCTGCTGTCACCATGCGTAGGAGGTTGAGGGCGAGTAGAGGTGGAAGGAAAAAGAGGAAGAAGAAGCTCACCAAAGGTCCCACAATGCACGCGAAAGTCCCACGGTGCCTGCCTGTTGCACGGTGGTGGAGATGGAGAAGTCTCCGCCAGGGGGATGATGCTTCCTCTTCCACCATCGTAGTTCACCTCATTTTTTAACCCAACGCGCGGGCGTTTGGTTTAACAACTCTCCCCCACCTTTCCCTCACTTTGTTTGGGCCTTGCAAGATCTCCTCCAACAACGCCCGCATGATGAGGTGCTGCTGTTGCACATGGAGCGGCGCAAGCGTCGATGGTTTGCTCTGCGGGGAAAAAAATAAAATAAAAAGAAAATGGGTAATTTATAGAGTTATTCCAAAATGATGCATGTAATGCATACATGCCACCATAATTTATATTACCTTCTATTACCTGTGAATGTGATGTATAAAACAAACATGCCATCATATTTATAAACTAATCTATTTATAAATCTAAGTATGCTGTGTACAAGTAGAAATCCTTCTAATATCTAGGTATTTATGCGTTCGATTAGCCCACAAATGCGGTCTCATCAAATGCCCTCATGCCTAGTTTTTGCTAGTTCCGAGCAAAAGTGAAAATAATGGAAGTAATCAAGGGAATTCTTCTTTCTTTATTCCACAAATTTAGAGATCCAGACAAATGTGAAGTGATAATAATAATAGCCTGGGTAATGGATCCAAGTGAAATAACCAACTTACATTTGTTGTTCGCACTTATCTCTTGGTAAATATTTCTATCGGGATAGGCAACTACTTCCCTCGGGGATAAAGCAGAAGATAATCTGTAATTTAACCTCGGCTTTTTGCCTTAGGTAGGAGATATCGAGTTGAATAGATTTGTATTTGGTGGCACACACTCATTTGGTGCTACATGTAATCTAGTACTATAGACTCTAGATCTCTAGACTATTAAACAAGTCAACTTGGAGAGAGGTTAACTAATTGTGCTCTCTCGATATTGCTTTGTGCTCACTCTTTTCCTTCTTTTCTTTCTGAGATCACAAATCTCACTAGATTTAGTAAATGTACTCACTATTTGGTGGCCTCACATGGCATTCACACCTCAGCTAAAGTCCTAATAACTCTACAACTAAGTTAGAGTTCTCAGCCAGTATTCGGGCAATCAGAAATATTGAAATGTGGGTATGGGTCATATTTGGTGGATCACAATGGGTGTTTTTGTTGCCTCAGAAACAACGTCACGAAGATAAAATTATAAATTTGGACCCTTTTCTTTTTCTTTTCTCACTCTCTTTTCTTCTTTTTTTATTTATTTATTTTTTTTTTTTTGTATAATTGTTTCTTCTCTCTCTCTCTCTTTTTCTTTCTTTATAAATGAACATAACATGACACAGAATTTTATTTATGAGGCCTTATTAGGGACAATGATGGTCAAGAGGATATTGTGTGGCTTATTTAGTGGAAGTGCCTACTCTCGGCACCAGGAAGGAATGGATAGGACAAGCGTATTTCTGACCTTTGACACTATTACCCTCCTTCAGCGAAGGACTCTATGAAGGACGGTCGTAACCATCCACCATAGTCATAGCTTTATTAAGACTCAATCTCTGTGTATCTGCCTTATTTGGTGACTCTCAGGAATTCACACAATGAACGCATACAGGAACATAGAGCGAAAACTATGCCTAACTCTGAGGTATCATCTAATTGTCCAAAACTTAGGAGTCCTTGCACTAGATTTAGCGCACCAGTAATCCCTCTACTTTCTTCTCACAAATATGAGGTGGATCTACTAGAAGGTAGTATGCCTGACTCCCTATTAACTATCCAAGGGTTCAGTAGACTAAAAATGCTTATTGGTTCTCTTCAAAAATCCATTACCCAGTCTACGTGCAAGTGAAGTAAATGTACTGGATTCTAAACTTAAGAAATAATTTAAGAAGAAAAATATTTAATGACACCTCCATGACAAAGATGTTTTGCTAGGGACTAACCAATTCAGCTCAAGAAAATAAGAGTTTTTTTTATATATCCTAAATGTATGCAAATATTTATAAATGCTATAAACATTCTCAGGTTATACCCCCCCATGCCTAAGACTGACAATGTCCTTATTGGAAAAATGCAGACATAGAAGAATATCACTTGAGGAGGAGAGTGGGAAGAGCTAAGGCTCCTCAAGCCGAACTGCGTCCAAAATCTGGCCATCTAAAAGAGTAATATAAGGTTTAAACAGCTAGCCATTTACCTTAAAGCTCGCACCAGAAGTAGTGTTCTGAATTTCTACAGCTCCATGATGGAAAGTATTGATAACAACGTATGGCCCATCCCGGCAGGATTTGAGCTTTCCTGGAAATAATTTAAGTCTAGAATTGAAAAGCCAGACCCACTGGTTGGGCTCAAAAGTTTTTCTAATGATGTGCTTGTCATGGAAAACCTTTGTACGTTGCTTGTAAGCTTGAGAAGTTTCATAGGCTTCATTACGAAGCTCCTCAAGCACACTTAGCTCTAACATACGCGCCTTTCCCGCTTTATCCAGATTCAAGTTAACGTTTTTAATAGCCCAATAGGTTTTATGTTGGATTTCAACAGGAAGATGGCACACCTTTCCGTAGACAAAACGGGAAGGAGACATGCCTAAGGGAGTCTTATACGCAATTCTGTAGGCCCAAAGAGCATCATTTAGTTTTTTAGACCAATTCTTACGATCAGGCCTAACAATTTTTTCTAAAATTTGCTTAATCTCCTTATTAGACACTTCAACTTGTCCACTCGTTTGGGGATGTTAAGGTATGGCTATCATGTGATTGACTCCCAAATTTTGGAGTAGTCTTGTGAAGTGTACGTTCTTGAAGTGAGGTCCTCCATCACTTATGATCGTCCTTGGGCACCCGTACCGAGAAATGGTATTAGCATTAACAAAGCCCAAGACCACGAAATGGTCATTGGTTCGCGTGGGTATGGCTTCTATCCATTTTGATACATAGTCCATAGCCACAAGGATGTACTCATATCTGAAGGACACAAGAAAGGGACCCATGAAGTCGATGCCCCAAATATCAAAGATCTCAATAGGGAGGATAGGTTGCTGGGGCATCTCATCCCTTTTTCCAATGGTTCCCATCTGCTGGTAACTTAGACATGCGCTCACATATGTATGTGCATCTTGGAATAATGTGGGCCACCAAAAGCCAGACTGAAGAACCTTATGGGTAGTCTTTTTCCCACTAAAATGTCCCCCACAATGGAGGTCATGGCAGAAACTCAGAACACTTCTTTATTCTTCATCAGGGATGCAATGGCAGAAAAGCTGGTCAGGGCCTACTCTAAAAAGCTCGGGTTCCTCCCAGTGATAAAATTTAGCGTTAGTAAGAAACCTGTCTTGCTTCTGCTAGTCCCAAGTACTAGGAGTAATGCTCGTGACCAAATAGTTCACTATGTCAGCGAACCAAGGAGTTTTGGCCTCCACGGCCATCAGAGACTCATCAGAGAAAGTCTCTTGAATACCGCCAGCAGGGTTTGATGCCTCAATAGGGATCCTAGACAGATGATCTGATACCCCATTCTCAACTCCTTTCTTATCTTTAATTTCCAGGTCAAACTCCTGGAGTAGTAGAATCCAACGAATTAGGTGAGGTTTGGTGTCCTTTTTAGCAAGAAGATGCTTTAAGGTAGAATGATCAGTGAATACCACAACCTTGGATCCCAAAAGATAAGACCGACACTTTTCCAAAGCAAATACTATAGCAAGAAGTTCCTTTTCAGTGACCGTGTAGTTTTGCTAAGGATCCGTAAGGGTCTTGCTGGCATAATGCAGCACATGAGGTTTTTCATCAACCCTTTGACCTAAGACTGCTCTCACTACAAAATCAAAAGCATTGCACATTAGCTCAAATGGGAGGGTCCAACTGGTGCTTGGAGAATCGATGTGGTAATAAGGGCTTTCTTTAAGACTTGGAAAGCCTCGCCACATCTATCATCAAAATCGAAGGAGACATCCTTCGCTAACAGATCGCAGAGTGGCTTAGAGATTTTACTGAAATCTCTAATGAAGCGCCTATAAAATCCAGCATGGCCAAGGAAAGATCTAACTTGACGAACATTGGCAGGCAATGGAAGCTTAGAGATGGAATCAATTTTTACGGTGTCCACCTCTAATCCTCTCTCGGAAACTATAAGCCCTAACACAATGCCCTGCTGGACCATAAAGTGGCTTTTCTACCAACTAAGCACCAGCTTTACCTCTTCGCAATGGGTTAAGACTTTATCAAGGTGAGAAAGGCATAAGTCAAACGACGAGCCATAAATGGAGAAGTCATCCATGAAAATTTCAACGAACTCATCTATCATATAAGAAAAGATAGCCATCATACAACATTGGAAAGTGGCAGGAGCATTACACAACCCGAATGGCATTCTGCGGAACACAAATGTGCCATACAGACTCGTAAAGGTGGTACGCTCCTGATCGTCAAGAAAAATGGCTATCTGATTATACCCAAAGTACCCGTCAAGAAAACAGAAGTACTTGTTCCCCGCCAGTCGTTCCAAAATTTGATCGATAAACGGTAAGGGGAAATGGTCTTTCTGGGTAGCCATGTTCAAATAGCGGTAATCAATGCCGACCCTCCAACCAGTTGAGGGTCTAGTAGTCATCAGCTCTCCTTGGTCATTCTCTTCCATAGTGATTCCTGCCTTTTTGAGTACTACATGAATAGGACTGACCCATTTACTATCTGAAATGGGATAGATAATCCCTACATCAAGCCATTTCATAATCTCCTTTTTAACAACCTCTCGCATATTTGGGTTGAGCCTTCTCTGCATGTCTTGGAAAGGTTTCACAGACTTGTCCATGTATATATGATGCATGCAAAGGGAGGGATCAACACCCTTAATATCAGCAATTGACCACGCAATTGCTTCCTTGTGCCTTTGTAAACACTCAAGCAGAGCTCCCTCCTGCGATTCAGATAATGCAGACGAGATAATAATGGGGAGCATGTCATTAGGGCCAAGGAAAGCATATTTCAATGCGCTCGGGAGGGACTTCAACTCCAACTCAGGAGCCTTTTGGATTGAGGGTTTAAGTTGAGATGTCCCCGCCTTAGGTAGTGGATCTACCTTCACAGTCCAGGGTGGGGACAGAGACTCTATGTGTATCCCCAGCAACTCTTCTAATTTGGGTATTTCCCTTTCAGTTTCTTTAATAATCAGAGGATGGTCCTTAGATATGACCTTTTGAAGGGTATCTCTACATAGGAGTGCTAGAGTAGTCTCTTCAATTATTTCATCAACGACCTCAATCTGAGAACAATCTTCAAATCCGGATTGCTTGTAAGTATCAAAAACATTCAACTGGATCTTCTTGTTCCCAAAGCCCATTTTAAGTGCCCCTGATCTACAATTGATAGAGGCATTGGCTGTGGCCAAGAAGGGGCATCCCAGAATAATGGATGACTTTGTGGGCTTATTAGATGGGTCAGTATCTAGCACCAAAAAGTCAACAGGGAAGAAGAAGTCCTCCACTCTCACAAGGACATCTTCCAGTAATCCCTGTGGTGTCTTAAGTGATCTGTCTACGACTTGGAGGATCACTGGACCAGGCTTTAACTTGTCTCCTCCCAAAAGGTCGTAGACAGGGCTCAGTAAAATGTTCACCCCCACACCCAAATCGAGCAGAGCCTCATCAATGTGTTGGTTACCTATAACCACTGAAATATACAGGGCCCCTGGGTCTTTCATTTTGGGGGGTGTTCCATGTTGGAGAGCCGAGCTAACATGATCAGGCAAGATAACCTTGGTTTGGACCTATTTCCCAGAATAGCGCTTTTGGGTGCACAGGTCCTTTAGAAACTTGGCACAGGATGGGATCTGTTTGATAGCTTCCAACAGAGGCAAGTTGATCTGAACTTGCCTGAAAGTGTCCATAATCTCCTCTAACCTATCCTTGGCTTCAGGAGAGCCAACAGAAGATTCCCCAGGAGCAGATAGGTGCTCTAGATAGGGCACCCTCGGCTTCTGGGTAGAGGGGTTGTCATGGTGGGAGAGGGGTGGTGGAAGGACGACATCCTCATTGTGGGTGATTTCGAGCGAGGGAAAGCAGTGTGGCTCTTCCTCGGTGGAGATGGAAGTCGGGTCGGGTGTAAAAGGGGAATTTTGAGACGTAACCGTAGGAGTGTTATCAAGCTTGTCAATCTTCTTTCCACTCCTCAACACGATCACAGCTTGGGCGTACTCCCTTAATACGACCCCCTTGCCCTTAGGGTTCTCCTCAGAAGAGCTATGCAACTTCCCCAGATCATGTTGCCTAACTGCCTCAGTAAGATGACCAATTTGGGATTGTATATCAGTAATCATCTTATTCTGAGATTGAATGACCATATTCTGATGCTCTTGCATCACTTTCATCATGGCTTTAAGTTCATCCACCTCAGAGGGCTTATTCTGAGGAGGGTTTTCATAAGATGGTTGGTATATGGGTTGGCGAGGTAAGGTCTTGTATTCCCTGAGTTAGAAGCATCACCTTGCTTCCAAGAGAAGTTTGGATGGCTCCGCCACCCCAGATTATAAGTATTGGAATAAGGGTTATTGCGAGGAGGTGGGCGGAAACCTTGGGCCGCATTCAAGTCAGCCTGAATCAACTCAGGGAATTGACTTTCCTGGTGGCACTCTGTAGTGGCGTGCATTGTGCTTTGGCAAATGGAGCATTCACTTGAAGCCTGAAAGATAGAGGCTGCTTGCGGGTTCATGCCAGGGTTTGATAAAAGCCTATCAAAGTTTTTATTCAATAATTGAATCTGATAAGCCAAATCCTGAGAAGCCCCAGCTTCATGGGCCTCTATCTTCCTCTGTAAGATTGATGGTTTTCTTTCTTGATAGGCAAAGGACAAATGTACGGAGTTGTCGCTTAAAGTTTCAAATAATGCCCAGGCTTCATCCTCAGTTTTGCTCATGAAGGTTCCTATACAGGCTGCATCGATGGTTTGCCTATGCCTTTCAGATAATCCGTAATAGAACCTTTCGACCAACTGCCATCTTGGCACCTGATGATGGGGGCATAACCTAAGAAGGTCATTAAAGTGCTCCCAAGTCTCATGAACTTGCTCCCCTTCCTGTTGAGTAAAACCCATAATCTCTCTTCTGTAATGGTTGGTCTTACTCAAAAGAAAATACTTTTTCAAAAATTCTCCCTTAAGGGTGTTCCAATCATTTACCCTTGCATCGAGGGTATGATACCAGTGCTTAGCCTTATCCTTTAGGGAGAATGGAAATAGAGTCCTCATCAGGGCTTCATCAATAAAGCCCTGGAGCTTCACTATGGAACAGACCTCGGTGAATTACTCTAAATGCCGGTAGGGGTCCTCCCTAGTAGTACCATAAAAGGAGGACAACAAAGATATGGTACTGCTCTTGATCTCATTTGGATTATCCTCTGCTGGTCGTCTCAATGCTTGTGCAGGTTGGTTGGTTGGAATAAAATAGTCCCTCAGGGTCCATTGTTGATTTGCTCCTTGATCAGCCATGCCTTCTCTTTTCTCTCCTAGGTGAGCTCTCCTAAGAATTCTCTCGGACTCAGGATCAAACACTAGACTACCCTCAAGAGAGCGTCAAACCAAGCATACAATATCAATCACAATTCAAGTTCTTATTGATTGAGTAAGTGAAACCTCCACTCCAAAGATAGGACAAAAGGTCAAGGCTTATCCCTTCGTTCCCACGTAAGTGGTATAAGAGGGGTGATGACTTGAGATCTTAACCTTCTTTGTTGCGGAGGTAGAATTGGTTGATATAGATGGCCAAACAAGTTATTCATTGCAATTACACAACCTAATTCAACCTTTGAGTGCCCTAGGACCTATACCTTGCTTAGATAATACTCCCAGGTGATCAAGTGAGAAGTTACTCCAAGGATGAATAAAGGGATGCAAGTAGAGCGAACCCTTCCTTTGAAGAGATGCGTATGCGGTGCCTCTTAACTACCCTTTTGTTCCTTTAAGGGGTGTCCCCCTCCGTAAAGTATCAAAACACTTGGTCAAAAGATAGTACCACCACCACAAAGCACGATAGGAGGGTCTGCACTGATAAAGAGATCGGTGCCTATAGCCTTAAGGGATCGAGCCTTAGTGTGGTGCCTAATGTGCGTGCTCAGTGTCAAAAGTGTGCATCACACCACAAATCTTTTTTTTTATTTTTGAAAAACGCAGACAAGTCCCTTTGAATCAGATCAAATGTGAATTGATTCTAAGGTCGAATTTGATTATCAATCCCACTTTTAGTTAGGTGACCACTAAATTAGTAAATTCAATCAACATGGTGGTCTTAAATTTTAATCTAAATGCAAATGCGTGAACAAGAGCTGGATGCAAAAGTTAGAAAGGTGTACCTGTCTCCAGCAATCTTCGTGCCAATATGCTTGCAATGCAACAATGAGATCTAATGTGCTGCTTAATCACCCCTAAATGCGTGCACTTAAGGGCATGCAACTCCCAAACTGGCAGCTTGATATTTTCTTTTCTTTGTTTTAAAGGCAAGCAACCAGAAAATGGAATCACGCACGTAGAAAAATGTAAACCCTAGTAGCTAAAGAATGTGGGAACAAACCCCCAAAAATTCAGCCCCGATTACTACAAAAGCAAGAAGACAGAAATAAAATTTGTGACGAAGGAGAATCCCTTGGGAAAGCAGGATCCAGGTCTCCTACGTCTTCTCCTCGTGTGGGCTTAGCTCAAGGTTGATGTCGCCGCTCTGTTGCACCTGTCGCCCCATCAGATTCCTTGCACAAAAAGATAAAAAATGATCAGATAATTACGCAACTCAGAATACTCAAAAATAATAAAGTGAATCTATTGCATTTGTTGCCTCTCCAGCAACGACGCCATTTGATGTGAGTATTTCGCTTGATTAAGAAAATAATAGAATGATATGTCGTTGTAATTTATGTGGTGGAAATCTCTCAATCAAAGATTAAAATAGATATCAATTTAGACCACGAAAAGGATGTCCTATCCACAGGGAGGAATAGATCCAATAAATTCATGAGTAGAGAGTTATAATGTTCGTAGACACCTTCGTGAAATCAATTTGATGAATATGCTACTCCAAATGGAACTTGCAATTTTATTAAAAGTTCAAGGTTATTTATGTAATTTTCACATCAGGAATCAAGCTCCCAAAAGTATGTATATGATGCATGTGTAGTGGCATATCATGTAAGTTTGAATTGCATGCAAATCTGAACTAAATTTCAATGTTAAATGATGCACATAACACAAGTTAAGCAAATTCATGAAATTGTAAGTGCACCCATGCAATTTTGCCTGAATAAAATAATCCAATATTCAAGTGACAATGGCATGCAATGTAAATTTTAATTATTCCAAAAACAGAGGAAACTTCCTCTCTCTTTGCGCGGGTGGAGGTGTGGCGGCCGGCCGACTGAAGCCCGGCGACGGTGCGTGGGAGAAAGATGATCGCGACGGTGGTGGAGGCACGGCCAGAGGCGGCCGGTGGCGGTCAGCCAGAGAGCTTGACGCCGGCGGAGCTTCTTCCTATTACTGGCTGCCGGCTGCAGAAGGGGACGCGGGTTGTTGCTATTGCGCACGCACGGCTAGGCGTCATGCGTAGGATCTGCTGGTCGGTGCACCGCGTGTAGAGAAGGGCCTTGCATGGAGGTAGCACGCTGTTGCTGTTGCACGCGCCCGCTAGCCGTGCGTGGAGGGGATGCGCTTGCGCAGTGGAAGCGTGATGGACGGTGGTGGTGTGTAGATGTGTGGTTACGCGATGAAGCTGGTGCACGCATGGGTGTGTGTAGGGCGGGCAGGCACGATGAAGTTGGTGCGTTGCTGCTGTCATCGTGCGTAGGAGGTCAAGGGCGAGCAGAGGTCGAAGGAAGAAGAGGAAGAAGAAGCTCGCCAAAGGTCCCATAGTGCACACGGAAGTCCCACGGTGCCTGCCTGTTGCACGGTGGTGGAGATGGAGAAGAAGTCTCCGCTTGGGGGATGATGCTTCCTCTTCCACCACCGTAGTTCACCTCATTTTTTAACCCAACGCGCAGGCGTTTGGTTTAACAAATCTCCCCCACCTTTCCCTCATTTCATTTGGGCCTTGTGAGATCTCCTCCAACAACACCTGCGCAATGAGGTGCTACTATTACACATGGAGCGACGTAGGCATCGATGTTTTGCTTTCAACAACAACAACCAAGCCTTTTCCCACACTAAGTGGGGTCGGCTATATGGATTCTTTGCCTCCACACAGATCGATTTTCAGCCATTTTAGGACTTAAATTAAAGTAATTGAGGTCATTCTTAATAGTTTCCTTCCAACACTTGTTTGGTCTTCCTCGCCCCCTCTTAGCGGGTTCAGCCTCCAACTTCTCACATCTCCTAACTGGAGCATCTAGTGGCCTTCTTTGTAAATGTCCAAACCATCTTAGACGGGCCTCTCTCATTTTATCCTCTCTCAATGCCACCCTAACCCTGTTTCTAATAAATTCATTTGAAATACGGTCCTTTCTTGTATGACCACACATCCATCTTAACATCTTCATTTCTGCCACAGACACCTTCTGTACATGCCTATAGTTTATAGCCCAGCATTCAGAACTGTACAGCATGGCTGGTCTTACCACAGCTCGATAGTATTTTCCTTTAACTTTTAAAGGAACCCTCTTATCACAGAGAACACCAGAAGCACCCCTCCATTTCAACCACCCTGCATTAATTCTATGTGTAACATCTCCATCAATTCCACCATCATGTTGGAAAATAGATCCCAAGTACTTAAAAATATCTTTCATTGGAATGCACTCTTCTCCAATTTTTACATCAATCCCTTCGTTGTTCCCTCTACTACTAAACTTACATTCCATATACTCAGTCTTCGTCCTACTTATGCGTAATCCTTTATCTTCCAGGGCTTCTCTCCAAAGCTCAAGTTTTCTGTTCACTCCATCTCTTGTCTCATCAACCAACACAATGTCATCAGCAAAAAGCATACACCAAGGCACCTCAACTTGGATATGCTTCGTCAACTCATCCATAACCATGGCAAAAAGATAAGGGCTTAAAGTCGAACCTTGATGCAGACCAATGGTGATATCAAAGTAGTCTGTCAAATCATCCTTAGTCTTTACACAAGCTACAGCTCCATAGTACATATCCTTTATGAGGTTGATATATATAATTGGCACTTGTCTCTTCTCCAAAATTCTCCACAAGATATCTCTTGGGACAGAATCATAGGCCTTCTCCAAATCAATAAAAATCATATGTAAATCCTTTTTCTTCACTTTGTATGTCTCCATCATACGTCTCAAGAGGTGTATTACCTCAATAGTAGACCTGCCTGGCATAAAGCCAAATTAATTTTCAGTTACCATAGAGACTTGCCTCACCCTTCTTTCAATTATTCTTTCCCAAAGTTTCATCGTATGACTCATCAACTTAATACCTCTATAGTTGGAACAATCTTGTATATCACCCTTGTTCTTGTATAAAGGTACCACAAAACTTTTCCTCCATTCCTCTGGCATCTTCTTGCCTCTCCACACAGTATTAAATAAATTTGTGAGCCAAGTTATACCCCGTTCTCCCATCATTCTCCAGATGTTTTGCTTTGCGGGGAAAAAAATAAAATAAAAAGAAAATGGGTTATTTACAGAGTTATTCCAAAATGATGCATGTAATGCATACATGCCTGATGAGAAGCTCATCATGATCTCTAATTACCCCTAATTAACTAGTCTTCCTAGTTAATTAGCTAGAAATATGTAAATATATGGGTTAATTATTAAATAAGAGATAAATAGTAAAGATCTTTAAAATAAGACTTTAAAATAAGTTAAAAATGCTATATTATCATCCAATTAGTATTACTAATAATTTAATTAATAATTGAACTCGAAATATTATCAGTAATTTATTTAATTAATGTGTTAACTAGCTTAAGTACAATTTATATCTAAGTATGTAATAACTTAAGTAACATTACTTAATTAATTAAATTAAGCTAAAAAGGTCAAAAATGTAAATTCAAGGTCTAAATATAATAATTGTATGATTTATAGTCATATATAAAAAGTTGAAAAAGATTTAAATTAAAATAAACCTTGAAAACCTTAGTTTACATTTTAGTCCTTATGTTTTATTTCATTCGAGTCCTTATTCTTCATTTAGGTCCTCAACTTTCGCTACGAATAAGTCCCCGAAACTTCTTTCCTTCTTCAGCCTTCTGGACGGCTGACGATAGGAGGTGCTTCCACCATCTGATCATCGCATATCCGACGCCATTCCTTCCTCTTCAACCTCCTAGAGCTTGTGCTCACCATCTCCTTTTCATCCACCAGTCTGGATGAGGCTACAATCCCATTTTAGGGTTGGAGATAACCTCACCAGCATCGGAGAAGACACCGGTGGTTAGTCCACTCCTAACCTCTTCTCCGTTCAGATTCAACCTCCGTCTCAGCCGCTGCCACCTATAAATACCCCTCCATACCCTCGATTTTCACCAAGTTAGCTCCCTTCCCTCTTCTTCCCTGAGCTAACCGATAGGCTATTCTTTCCAAACTCCGGCGACCTTCCTCTGCTTCATCCATCTTCCTCCATCCATCTTTGATCGCTCTGGATCTCCGCCAACATCAGCCAAGTCTCATGATGCTGTGCTAACTAGGAGCTCCTCTGCTTCACTTCACAAACGCCCGTCGGACTTCTTCCTTCAACCCTCTGATTTCCTCCTCCGTTATGAACCATCAACGGAGATCTTCTACCTCCTTTGTCCAGGTAACAGTAGATTAGGTAAGTAGATTAGTTAGGATAGTTAGTTAGGTAGATTAGATAGTTGTAATGCTAGTTTCGCATTCGTCTTCCTCAGCTCTGACGAGCTCGTTGAGCTTGTTAGGAGCAATCTCTTGTCTTTTTAAGTCATCGATCACCTTCTTAAACCTTTCATGAACATTTCTATCATATTTAATCACTGAATTGATTATATATTCGCTTAAACCACCTCCACCTCCAACAACTGCTCCTACTATCCATGGCAGAAGTGGTTGAGCTTATTCCACCTCCACTGGGGCTCTCCACCACTTATCCATCACTTAAGGGCCATCATCCTCACTTTAATTTAAGTAATTACCATCTATAACTTAAATGCCCAATTTAATTTAATCTCCTGAGCTTGTTGTCATTGGCATCTCAGGAGGAGTTCAAATCATTAATTATCCACCTATAAACCATCGCAAATGCCTTTTGACTTGATTTCTCCACTCAATTGAGTGGGAAAATAGGTCCTAAGCCTAATCAAACTCAAAACTTGTCTACTGTGAATTCAATGCTTAAGTTTCACTTTAATGAATAATTGACGAAATTAATGTGTTCCTGAGGTTCCTTGTGACCTCAGGAAGCTTTTTAAATCATTAATGGCATGTTTTAATAACATCTGTACATATTAGCCTTTTCTGAACTCACCAGAGCTCCAGCAAGCTCCGACGAGTCAAACAAGTTCTTCAGCCCATAGAACTTAGTGTGACGGTCCAGATCCTTGATTTGAAGTTCACTGATCATGTTGAAGAAGTTTATTTGAGGTTTTAAGATCTAGAGTTTCTATTAGATCTTCATCTTCTCCAACTCCGGCAGAGTTGGAGATAGTTGTTAGTTAGGGCTTAAGCCTCATTTAAAAGGTTTAAAAGCACCAGTAACTTGCCCTGAGACTATTTCTATGAGTCAATCACTGTGATAAACTTTGGTTTGTCCTGTCGAACAAACTCCTCTAAAAGCTCAGGCGATAGGCCTGGAACCCTAGGAATCTTAATTGAAACATCATTTTAAGGGTCTAAATTCATTCCTGTGGTTAAAGAGAAGATAACTAAGGCTTTAATTTCACCTGAAATGGTTAAATTCATAAAGTCAAAATTCAAGGCTTCATAATCAACCTAAAGACTGATTTATGGAATTTGGATTCAAATAGACAAATTGAAGAATCTAATCTGTTGCTGGAATGTTTGTAAATGATTCAGATGAAATTTGGATGAGCTATGATGGATTCTATGGTAGAAATTGATTTTTGTCAGTTTGGGTTGTTTTTTAACCCAAATTGACGACAGTAGGTTTGTGATGAAATTTAATTGGATATTCTTTCCAGACAGATTCTTAACAACCTCTAAAGGTTGTTTGAATTGATTAAATAGGTCTTTGGCTGTCTGTTGGACTTTTCAGAACTTGATTGCAATTCTGAAGCTCCCTAGAGAAGCTTTTTAGCTTCTGCACCTTCCTGAAGCTCCTTAGAGCTCATTTCCTTCACCAACAGCTACGGAATCACCTTCTGAACTCTTCATCATCTCATCTGGAGGTCAAAAGACCTTCTGCAGGATCTTAGAGCCAAAACTTCATTTCTACAGCCAATATGGTCGTATCAACCCAGGTCCTTCGCCCTTCAAATAGAAGAGCTAAACCTTCCTTGAGTATCAAATTGATACTCCAATCATGTAGAACAACTTAAGAGCTTTCCAGCAAGCTTTCATTTGCTTGGAACAGAGCTCTGAGCTGGCTGGAATCTTCATGTGAAGCCTAGACTGGGAGGGGGAAACATAGTCCCACATCGATGGAACTGGAGCGGCCGCCTTGGTATAAAACTAATTTCTGTTATAGGCCCTTCAGTCGATAGCGCAGGATGCAAGAAAGGAACATGAGCATATGGGTGTGTGTGTGGGCGTGTGCGGTGTGCATGCCCGGGTGTGTGTGCACCTGTGGGCATGCGAGTGTGGACCCGTGAGGGTGTGTGCATGGGGCCTGGGAGGCCGTGAGCTGGATGGGCTCGAGACTATGCAAACCAGAAATAAACTGAAACTAAACAAAAACCAAGCTTGGACCTAGTAGGGTCTAGTCCCACCCTGAGAAGGGTACTATGTATCCTTGACTGGTCCAAGCTGCCAATCAAAAACCTATTTTTTGGTTCAAAGGGTTAGACCGGTTCGGTTCAGAAGGATCTGCAAGGGTTCAGAAGAGAAGGAGAAGAAGCAAAGGAAGAGAAGGAGAAGAAAGGGAGAACTCGTAAGAGAAAAGAAAAGTTGAACAAGCACAAAAGCTAAAGAGAAATAATAGGCAGAGTAAGAAAGAAAGAAAAGAAAGAGCTTGAGAAAGATTAAGAAGAAAGATTAAGAGAAAAGTAAAGAGAAGAGAGAGAGAGAGAGAAAGAGAGAGGAAAAGAAGAAGAGAAAGAAGAATAAGGCTGAAGACAAGAAGAAGAATAATTAATGGTTTAATTTCTTGCATATTATTCATTCCTTTTGAGTTTAATGTTGTAATAAGGCATACTTTCATTAGAATTACTTTCTCTCGCCTTAATCTCTTGTGAATAAAAGAAAAAAAAAGAAATAAACATGTTTACTTGTCTGTTAAAGAAGATCATTTGTGTAAATGTGTTTTCTTATGGAATTTTGCATATTCTTTTAATTTGAAATCCTTAAGCAAAATTCATGTTCTTAAAGTAAATTTAATTATACTTTCCATAAGTAGCTTAGATTTAATGGTGAATTCTAATTAAGTTATACCTTCTAGCGAACGATCTTGACTCAATTAGTTAAAAGAAATAAAATATAAAATATTAGGTTAACTTGACCCTATACTACTTAATCGACATAAATTCAAGTTGACCTAAGTTACTTTCTTCTGCACATAATTAAGCACAATTAACTTAATTAACTGTGTTGAGAAAGATAACCATCAATGACACCATAATTTATATTACCTTCTATTACATGTGAATGTGATGTATTAAACAAACATGCCATCATATTTATAAACTAATCTATTTATAAATCTAAGTATGCTATGTACAAGTAGAAATCCTTCTAATATCTAGGTATTTATGCGTCGATTAGCCCACAAATGCGGTCTCATCAAAGAACAACCCGAACTACTCCTGAAATAATTAGGTTCTTCCCCAACCAAATCAATTTAATGGGTATGGATCTAATCCGCCCTTTCATTCTGGGCCATCCCAACAAGATATCAATGCCCAGATGCTGAGAACCCTGCAGGACATGCAAACAAAGATGACAGAAGTAACCCACACCATCACAAATCTGAATAATCAGATCAGGGTTACTCTCACTCAAAGACCTATAGGACATCTTCCCTCCCAACCCATGCCCAACCCTAATCACCAAAGGAACCAATATCCGGGTAGAAATCCACACTACTCGAATCAGCCTCCTACTAATACACCATCTCAACAACCTCCCAAGTTTCCACAACCACAGGCCCCCTACCTCCTCCAAATAATAATCCGACTGCACATGCAGTTACGTTGAGGAGTGGGAAAACCACCACTGATCTCGGGCCTTCACGAAAACCTGGTGAAATCCCCATCCCTGTGCAAATTGACTCTCCACCTCCCCATCAGGAAGAAAAAGAAACACAAAAATCTCCAGACATGACTCCTATCCCTTTTCCACAAGCTCTCCACCCCACCACCAATAGAAAAAAGAAATCTTAGCCTACCACAGAAGAACTCATGGATCTATTTGGGCAAGTTCAAATCAATATCCCTCTTCTAGATGCCATCAAATATATGCCTACCTATGCCAAATTTTTGAAGGAGATCTGTACTCCTAAAAGGTAGGCCAAAAATCTAGGATAGGTACATCTTTCGGAGACAGTAAGCTCTATCATACAGAGCAAGCTACATCCTAAGATGAAAGATCTAGGGGTGCCATTAATTTCAGTGATTATTGATGATACTACCTTTGATCGCACCCTCCTTGATCTTGGTACCTCAATTAATATCATTCCCACGATTTTATTTGAAGAGTTTCATATTGGTGAATTAAAACCCTTCAAGGTTACCTTGCAATTAGCTGACCGATCTACAATCAAACCTCGTGTGATTGTTGAGGATGTTTTGGTCAAGGTCTAGAATTATGTCTTCCTAGTAGACTTTCTGGTCCTTGACATTGAGGTACCTAAATCTTTACTAAATGCCCCAATAATCCTTGGAAGACCCTTTTTGGCCACTACAAAGGCAAATATCAATTGCCACACAGGCAAAATGGATATCACCTGCGCAAGTCAAACTATCACTCTAGATATTTTTAAATCCTCCAAGAGATTCCATGATGATAATTTTTTTGACTCAGATACTGAAATTTCAAATATGGTAGAGGAGACAATGTTGATAGATACCTTTACTGACCATAATATTTTTGAGGAATCAGATTCAAAATCAGTGGTCGACGAAATCTGTGATTTAGAGACTTGTCTTGACCAAAATCCATTCCTGATGAACCCCCTCATCACCTTGACCCACCCACTCTTCCCTCAACCCACCTTTCCACACTAACTTCACCCAATCCTCACCATCCCTTCCCCGATCCCTTTCTTATGGACCTGCCACCAAACCCGCCTGAGTTTGGCATTCAACCTGATTTAAAACCATGGCCAGACTCGGGCTACACTTATCATTTTCCATCCAACTTTGATTCCTATATTTCCTCCCATCCATTTTCTAAGGATCCAAAAGAAGACACATTTTATGCGAGCATCCAAGTGTCCAATGATTTACATGATTTTCCGTCTTCTGTGCATACCTTCACACTCGGCTGAATGGCGTAAAAGATAGCACTAGATGGGAGGTAACCCATAATTTTTCCTGCTTTCTTTTTCCTTTCTTTTTCCAAGTTTTGACCATCCTAAACCTGACCACCCTTCACTAAGGTGATCCTTTTTCCCTCCTAATGCATGAGGACATTGCATATCATAAGCATGGGAGGGTGTTTTCAAAATTTTGACGATCGATTTAGGATTTTCAAAACCTAAAAGCATGCATTTTTCTTTAGACATTTTTATTTTCTTGCATTCATACCCAAAAATAAATAAAAATACTAAAAGAAACTTTTTGAGGAAAATTTTGAAATCGGGACTAAGGTTAACAACTCACTCTTGGTACAATGGGATTTTATCTTTAACAAACTAGGGATGAGGATACGGATCTGATCATTAGAATTTCAGGGTCTATTTTTAGACTAGATCAGATATCCTTCAGTAAAATTCCACCTGAGCTCATGATAGTTCAGGTGACTTGATCCTTTTTTGTAATATGGAAAGTATCTGGCTTAGTTTCTTATTCAAAAACTTACTTTTCTTGTGGAACTTCCTGTGTCAAATTTCACACACAAGCCAACACCTAAAAAACTACTAAAAATCAGAAAAACCCCTTGTTTGGCCTTAGCAAAAGTCTGAAGCAGATCATTGGTTTGAGTTTCCACCACTAAGAAGGAGGAAAATGCCTCCTTTGAGGACACGATGTCAACATGTTACCGCCTCGACGTTGCTCCATATCTATATTTCATATCTTTAGACAGAGCATTAAAGCACATTTTAGCAGCTCAAGTGTCTTGGACGGTGCTCTACCTATAGTGTCAAAACAAAAGCTTGAGTTTGCTTGGAGCGCCCCTTTGCACCGCATTGCGTTGTGGGGTTGTGAGCTCCTAGGTGGTGTCATGGGCAGGCTATCCCGAAGTACTGGTGCCAGAGCCCCCTCAAGAATTGGTAACGAGAATGATGATCCCGACACATCCGTTGTAAGACTAAGCTAGAAATAAGAATGGGGGATAAAAAAAAAATTAAACCAAAAACATGCCCTTATAAATGTCGACTTCTCACAAGCACGACACAAGGTTTTAAAGGTTTTTGCAAGTTGCAAATCAGATTTAAGAGCAAGAAAAATCCTAAAAATAAAAATTTCAAGTCATCTGAATTAACAAGGGATTAATCTGTGAATTTTTTTGGAGGATATATTGATCCCATTTTTGTCTAATTTTTGGATCTGAAAACAAATCCTGATGTTTATCTTTAACAAATCTCGTACCTCCTATATTTAACCAACTACAGTCCCATAATCTTTTTTCTCCTCAAAAGTTAAAAAAAATTAGATTTCCCAAAAATTACGTTTTATAAAAATTAAAGTTTTGCTAAGAGACTAGCAAAAGATAAGCATGGGGGTGTGATAAACGCCAGTTTATCATCATTCTTATGCATTAAAACAAACCTAGCTCTTAAGATTTTGCTCCGCAAATGGGTTTTTTGGGCTGCATTTAGGCATTAATTAGGTTAGGCATGCATTGCACATTTTGTTGTCTTTTTAAAATGCTTTTGTGTGTGTTAGGGATTTACAGATTGCCAGATCCCTAGAACCCTAGCACTCAGGAAGGCAACTGGTGAAGAAGAAACTCTCACCAGCTGGAACTCAGCTTGATCCGACTCACCATAGTTGGAATTCAGCTTACCTGAACAAGGGTTAGCTCATCCTAGCTCCATCCAGCTCATCTCAGCTGAATGCCAGCTTAAGAGAGCTCATCTTAGCTCACCCTAGCTCAGGTCAGCTCAGATCCAGCTCAACTTAGCTGAGTCTAGCTCATCTCAGCTCTCATTAGTCCACAGGGAGATCTAGCTAGCTCAGCTGAGTTGACTGGAGTTCACCCCAACTCAGGTCCAGCTACATCCAGCTCCACTCAACTCCAGCCAGCTGAAGATGACTTCATTTCAGCTCAAGAAGCTCAAGTCCAGCTCCCGGGGACTCAGCTTAGCTCAACTCAGTTAAGTTAAGCTACCTTAGCCGCCTCAACCAGCTTGATCCTCCCTTGGAGCACCAGACCCAGCTCACCTCAGCTCCTTGTGGTAGAAGCCAGCTTACTTTAGCTTGGCTTAGCAGCTAGCAAAGAACTAGCAAGCTAAGCCAGCTAAAGTAGCTTCATGCCATCCTCTTCAGCAACTGCCAACTCCATTTCAGCTCCAGATTTCATCTGTCGAACTCCTCTCCTCAAACCCTAGCTCCCATTGCCTACTCCTCTACTCTATTACTAGCTAAGCTAGCTTAGCTTAGCTTAGCTTAGGTAGACTCCAACACCCTTGGCTACAATTTTCTACCCATAGTTCCACCTACATAGAAGGTCAAGAGAAGAAGAAGAAGAAGAAGAAGAAGATTAAGGGGATACTCTGTCCCCTTGGTGCCTTCCCCTCTTCTCTTCTCTCTTGTGCCCACGCCAGCCAAGGAAGGAACCCAAGCATTGGAGGACAACCTAGGGTACACGCCTACCGTAAGAAGTGGAGGATTTGATGGTGGTACACTACCACCCTTGGAGGAGGAATCAAAGGCGGTCCACACCACCTTAGGAGAAGCCCTTGAAGGTGGAATTTCATCCACCTTGGAGGAGTCAAGCACGCCCCCCTTGGGCTTGCTAGGAGGAGTTCATCAACTTGGAGAAGCCTTGCGAAAAGGACCTCTTTTTGATTGCAGGAGCAGCTGCAATTGGAGTAAGAGCCTTGCCATCTTCGCCATCATTTTAAAGGATAACTATTTTTATTTTATTTTTGCACTTGTAATTCTAGTAGTTGAAGCATTCCTCTACTAGGTTTTTGTATAAAATAATTCCTCATTTTTATTAAAGTTTCCTTCTTTGCAATTGTGTTGCATTTGCTTGCTTTTGTTCTAGCACTTTTCACTCCCTCTCCCCGATTACTCTAGGCCTCCACGTACCGAGTAAGCTTAGGGAGAGGCTCTACTTGTCACCTTAGTAGTATTATAGTGTGTAATTTGCCTTACTTGGAGGGGGTGAGATCAGCGTGACGTAAAAAATGTGGAATTAAAATAGACAATCTCACAAAATAAATAATCACACAATGGGCACAAGTATTTTTAGGTGGAAACCTAAATCGGGTGAAAACGACCACCTAACCCTCTCGAGTTAGGATTTCCCGATCGACCTAGTCGATCAAATCCACTAAACTCGGTCACTTAAACGAGGGTGACTGAACCTCAATTACAACCACACTACTTAAATCGAGGGTAGTGTACCTCAACACCCCTTCTCTTCACAAGAAGGAATTTGTCTCGCGAAGGAGACGAGAATTCGCAAAGCGAATACCCAACCAAAGAAAATATAAAATACAACAATCCTATAGAGCCTCAAATATTTAATCCTAGCTTCTATAGGAGTTAGGAAACTTCCCTTTGGTGGAAGTGCATCGAAGTGACGACGCGGACACGTGAACCACGATTTGGCACAACAGCACTCTCGTAATGTCGGCGGGAGAGCGGGTGCACAGACAAACGAAGCTCTTAGGTGTGAAGTGAGTGCTTGTAGAGCTAGAGCTTCTTCTATTTGATCTTCTTCTTCTTTTAGACACAAGTGATTGGAAATATTCTAGCAAGGGTGTGTCTTGGGTGTATCTTCAAGCCAAAGGGTCCTCCTCTATTTATAGAGGCCTTAGGAAGGCTTTGGAAGGCCTTGGAAGGCTTCCATAGCCATTGGGTGCAAGGCCCAAGAGAATCAGGCCAAAGTCAGAATTAATTATGATTCTGACAGGGTCATCAGACGTCTGGTCCTGGCATCAGACGTCTGGAAAACCCATTTAATACGTTTGGGAACTAAGTCAAATGTCTAATTTTAAGCAGGTTTCCTTCTTGACTTGAATCAGATCTAAACAGGGTTCTAGTGTATGTCCATCAAACAACACACAGGACGTCTGGCATAAGGTCTGAACGTCTGAAAACCTATTTTTTTGCGAAAATAGATTCCCAAGGGAGTACAACGGCTAGAAAATCTCTGAGAAGAAATTTTGGGTCAGCCAAGCAAAACGGTCATGTATTAGACGTCTGGGGTCCTCTACGGACGTCTGATATGAGGCTAACGGTCATTACTTCAATGTTTACTAAGGAAGCCAACAGTCCACTAATTTGACATCTGGCAAAGGCATCAAACGTCTGGACTAAGGTCTGGACGTCTGATTTCATCAGACAGAACTAACTAAGTCCAACCTAAATAATCGGACATCTGAGTCAACAGTCAGACATCTTAAAAGTTTTTATCTGACGTCTGAAATCTAGATTAGACATCTGAAAAGGCTGTCTGAACCCTATTTTGGTTTTCTAAGTTCTCTATAGAAAACCTAAGTATCCTAGGATAGTGCAAGTGTTCCTAGGACTACTTTAAGGGTTCTTTGAGGGTCTTTAACATAAGATCTAAGACAAAAATAAAGAGCAACAAAAGAAACAAAAATACATAGTACAAAGAAAAGGAAATCTATCATATTCTTCATCTCCTTCCTTCTTCAAGCTTTCACTCCTCGCAAAGCTCCTCCGCCTCTGTCAAGGTCCTCCAATCTGTCATGGATGCGAGCTCGAACTTCCATCTAAACAGTTGTCTCTATTTGTAATTTGACCTGAAAACTAGAACTCCAATGCAAATGTTAAAAGACACGTGTTTTGTTATCATCAAAATAAACGATCGTGGTGCTTTAGCACCAACATAGTGGATTAGGTGTTTGTTGTTTCCAAATCTCTTCAAAAATTCGTATTGTCATTATTTCAAAAATCCATAAAAATTATATTTAAAAAGAACAAAAAGAAAGTTGAGTTTCATTCCCAAGCAAGAGACTTGAATTTCGTAAAATATTGCCTCCTTGGATGACCCTAGATACTCCCTATCTAGGTTACAAATTTTAAAAGTGAATGGATTTACGCATTGCAGCGACTTAAAACCCTAATCTTAAAAATCGTGTAATTTTCTGCATCAGATGTTAGGGAGGTACTTAAGTAATCAAGGCAGAGAACATTGGAGAGCAACCAAGAGGGTATTCAAATATTTACAGAAAACAAAGGATTACATGCTCACTTATCGGAGGTCGGATCAGCATGAGGTGATCAGATATACCGACTCTAATTTTGTAGGACGCCAAGACAGCAAAAAGTCTACTTCGAGTTATATTTTTCTATTGGCCAATGGTGTAGTTTCTTGGAAGAGTACGAAACAATCTATTATTGTCTCTTCTACCATGGCAACAGAATTTATTGCATGCTATGAGGAATCCAACCATGGCATATGGTTGCGGAATTTTGTCACCGGGCTGCGCATTGTTGATGGCATTGAAAGGCCACTCAGAATGTATTGTGACAACCAATCCGAACTCCTATACTCCAATAACAATAGGAGCTCATTCAAATCGAAGCATATTGAGATCAAGTTCCTAGTTGTTAAAGAAAGAATTAAGAATTGACAATTGTCTATTTAGCATATTGTCATGGACTCCATGATTGTGGATCAACTTACTAAAGGAATTTCACCTATGATGTTTCAAAAAACACAATTTCAATGGCTGTAATTTCCTTATAGAAATTTTAGCTTTAGTGGGAGTTTGTATAAATGCGCATTCTAATAGACAAACTTTGGTATTTTGGTATTTCAGTTATTCAGTTCTTTGGTTATGTATAAAGTTTTGTTAAGTTTCATTTATATGGAAATAGCAGAACTTATCAATTTTTTCGTATCTCCATTCTGAATCTATGGTTTTGGTTTTAGTATTTTGGTAGCGATCTCAATTCAGAGGATCAGTTGGAAATAGACATGTAACTGATCACATTGCATGTAATTTCCATGTTACACATCCATACATTTTCTGGTAACTATTTTACACTAGTGATTGTGATTAATGTTGGTTTAGTTATGGAAATTGTAACAAGAGCTGCCTTGATTATATTACTAGTGTGATTGGTAGATCAGATAGTTTAAAGATATGCATTCCGGTTATGATAGCATAGTTGAGCTCAAATTCGGTCTTTCAATGTTATTTGATTAACATGTTACATATACAGTCTAAGTGGGAGACTGTTGAAATATGATCCAGTAATGTATGGACTAGTATATGTATTTACATATTAATATAATCTTTCAACATAAAGTTTAAGGATTGTCATTGATCATAAACACTTACAAAGTGATCTACTAATGATATTAAGCTAATATAGGTATAAAATGTGATGAACGAGATTTCGTATGCAAAAAGTTTGAGTTAAAAATCCGTCGTCGTAGTGTGTAAAAATCCGCTATCAAATAATATTTATAACCAAAACTCCGGTTAGTCTCAAGTCAAACATAGGGAGACAAATGTTTGATTTAAAATCCACATTTGTATTTTTATAAAGCAGAGTAGCTGGTCAAAATTAATCTACACGAGCTAAACTACTTAAAGAATAAACAATAGAAAAAAGGGAGAATAATACAAAGAAAGATAAAAATAAAGAGAGAACGAACAAATATTTTATAACCATAGAACCATGTCCATTACATCTACTTGCAAACTTAAAACTACACTAGAAAGTAATAAAAAGATAATGATGAGAAAATCTTCCTCGATGGCTGCTTGGAGTATGAGCCATGTTGTTGGCACCTAGAAGACAGAGATGGCATGTTGGAAGAAGGTGGACAGAGTCGGAAGAAGGGGGTGAGACATGGGACGTTGCAACCACGGGATCCGATTCCCAATTGGTGGTGAGAGGACAATCATAGGCACTCCACGAAGGAGATGAGAAGATGGAAAATTTATTTTACTTTAGCTACAGTGGAGCATCTCGAGTATGGGACCACTCTTAGAACTTTGGAGAGGGTGAGAGAAGAGAGGAAGGGATGAAGAATGACGAGGGTGCAAGGTCCCTTTTATAGGAAAGGGAGAAGGGGCATAAAAGTCATTTCCAAAGCCTTTAAATTTAATATACGGTCTTTAGTGATGCATGTAAGCATTACTAAAGTCAACCGTTGCTGAAGATGCGTGCAACGTGAGCCCTTGGATCACAATCAGATGGTTCAGATCATGTGTGCTAACGTTACTCAAATCGCACCCTTGCACGTACATCAACGCATCATCTCACGCGCCATCGCTCGTGTGTTGCATGCCTCTCATCCACAAAGCCATGTGTCACGTCTCGGCCACTTGATGAAGATTCAATTACTCCAATTGCATACCTCGCATGTGTTGAGGGGAAGAAGAGCTATGGGTTGCCTATGTGGATTGATCAGAGCTGCACGATCACGATTGTATGGCCCAATTCCAAATCAGGCATGCGTTGAGGAGCTACACAAGGAAGACTCGAACCTGCGATCGGCTAGCGGTGGAAGCTCTCATCACTGTGTTGTGCACGTGGATTGGCGAGGAGATGATCAGACGCGTGAGAGCTTACGCCTATTGGATCATGGATCGATGGCTTAGATCACGTGATTGAGGGTCCATTGAAGATGTGAGGGCGTGGCTTGAGTTGATCTCAGCCATTGGATGGAGATCCAATGACTGAGATTACATGATGGATGCGCTCTTTAGGCTGAGGAGGGAGGCAGTGGTGGCTTTGGGCGACCTAGATGATGCCACATGGCATTATTTAGGCCGTCCATCTTCTTTGCTTTATAGATGATGCCATGGATATCAGATTGGATCGATTCAAGTGCCATTAGGCTACAATCATCGATCTAAACCCATCCATGCAGTCGGATTCTTCATCTAAGGTTCAGATTTCCACCACCTTACCCCTTGACCTTTGATCTTCCTCGGACTGCATCTAATGCTACGAATGTCCAATCGAGGTGATCTCAGAGGTGTTGGACTCCGATCGTTGCCCTAATCAATCTATACGATTGGATCTTCAATCCGAGGCTTCAAAATGATGTCACCTTGTCCCCTTGCCACAACAAGAGGTGAATTACTATATAATTTGTACAAATTAATCTAAATGCATGATCATGCATGTTATACAATATTTATAATGCATGATGCTTCTATGACACTAGGAACATGCATAACAGACATTTTAGGCCAATTAAATGTGTGCACATTAAAATGCAAAAGGAAAGTGTGGTGTTTAAACTTATATGTGTAGAGACCTAGTTGTAATTAGAATCTCCTTGATGGGGGAATGTGCTAATTACCCAAAATGCAATTAGCGAGGATAATTGCATTCTTATTATGGGGGTTATGGTCCCCAAGAAAACCACCTAACAAATTCTCAGAGTAGAAGACAGATCATCTCCTAAGAAAAGAGAGAGAGAGAGTCTGAATGGTGGGATTCATTCCTGCTGCTCTCAATCAAGGATCTGAAGGTATGATTTCTTGGTGTAGATTTCTTTAGTCATCTACATCCAAAGCTAAAGCTAAGAAAAGAACATGTCATTCTTGTTTAGGGAAAGGACATTATCGAACCACACGCCTCAAGATGTATTTCTAAATTTCTTTAACTTCTTTCAGTTATATTTACATCTTAACATATGGATTTAGTTTGATTATTTCAAGATTAATGAAGCTTAAGAGGTGTAGAAATAATGAAGCTTAAGAGGAACTTGTATAGTAATTGTCTAGTCTCTTATGTGTATTCATTTGATATGCTGTAGCATTGTATGGATTATCATGTACAATTTTATATGTAGTCATTTGCTATGTTGTAGCACTGTATGGATTATCATGTACAGTTTTATGTGTAGTTATTGATATGATGTAACATTGAATAGACAATCATGTACGCTTTAACATGTAGTCATTGATATAGTGTAGCACCATATGGACTATTATGGTAAAGATGGTGTCAAGACAACTATGTAATTTTTTGTAGGATATTTATTGGCTTTCTACAAGTTGTGTTACTTGATAGGTCCACCTTAGTGGACAACATTCATGCCTAAGGAGCTAAGTTCCTGTTTGCATAATGCATTTAGAGCATGTATTTTAGTAGGAAAACATCTTAGGCTCTTGCATTATCAGTCCTTAAATTATTGATGCATTATGCAACTAGCTATGTTATTTATTCTATTTCTTCTCTTACTGGAAATTCGAGGAAGCCAAATTAGGTAAGATAACTCCAAAGAAATCACATGGAGGGTTGTCCTTACTTGCAAAATGCCCATGCCACCTCATCATTGCATCAATGGGTAGAGGACCATGACACACTTTTTGTGCATCTCCAATTTTGAATGGTTGTGAGATATTGATGGAAAGGGTGTTATGCCTTTTGAATGATTTTCCAAATTTAAAGATTGAGATCCACCAAAAGTAGATCAAGATTTGAAAGAGAGGCTCCTATTTTCATCTCCATTGCATGCAAGAAGAGAAAGAAAGGAGAGGAAGAGAAGGCTCTCCCTCTCCATGTCCACCTTCTCCATCTCCATGGGTGTGGAGCACCCAACCTCCACATCGACGTACTACAACCCTTGAGGAGCAGGTTAAGCTCCTCTCATCTCCACACACTATTCTTCTTTGACTCCCCAGGAGTGGAGATCCAAGAAGAGTGCTCCACAACATTACTTCGCCTGCCAATTCACCAAAAGGAGCAATTAACTCCATGCCTAGGAGCTCCACCTTGGAGCCTCCATGTGGTCACAGCACAAGGAACATCTAGGCACCACTTCCATGTCCTGGTGGTGACAACGTTGGGATTGTCCATCTCCACCACTCTAGGGCCCTTCTTCACCCTTTCTTCGCTCTTTCCTTGTTTTCGTATTTTTGTCTATTTATTGTGAACTTGTGCTCGAATGCCTCTTGATTGAATAAGATCTTAGATATGTGTTTTTGAGCCTTCTTGTAGACAACTTTTCTTGCTCTATATGTGGTTGATCTTTTTAATATTTCTATTTCGTTTTGCTATGAACCACTCAACAATGCAATGATTTGTTTATTTTTCTTTGTTAGCGGATCGATCATTACTATTTGGATAAATCTTTCAAGATATGTTAATGCATGGTTAATAGCTTGGAAAAGGTTTTGATGTAGGTGAAAAACTTTTTGTGCTTCAATTACGAATATAGGCTTATGACAAGTTATGATCATTTGACCACAATGCTGTAGCCATTTGTTTCTTTCTAAGCACCTATCTTCTCCCTTTCTATCCTTGCTCAATAATTCTAATTTGAGACATACTATTTAGGTTAGAAATAACTACTTTAAATCAGTAGAGTATAGCTTAAGTTATTGACAAATAGTATAAGTTCATGTAAAAGGAAGATAAATGGTAAAAAAATTGAAGTGTAAACCAAGTGCTTATGAAATAGTAATTCTAGTTTGAGCATATTATTTAAATTAGCAACATATATCTTATATCAATAGCGAATAATTTAAGTTAAAGACAAATAATTTACTTTTCTAACAAATTGTTTAAGTTCATGTAAAAGGAAGATAAATTTTAAGAAAATTAATGTGTATGAAGCGTACAATCACATTGACCCAAGGCATCGTGGAAGTCTGAAAATAGGTGTTTTAAAATTTTTTTCACAGGACTAGACTGGCTCGATGCCATAAACCCAATTGAGAAAACAAAAATAGAAATAAAATACCCTAAAACTGGAACCACATGAGAGGAACTATTTTGCTCCCATTCTGGGATCCCGCAAGTATAAACATTATACTTTTGCAGGTGGTGTGATGTAGCATCTCACATGCAGTGCCTCCTTAACTAAGTCCCAACAACCCTAGACTCCTCTACTACAGGCGGATGAGACCCTTCATGTTGTTGAGAGACAAACCCAAATGAGATCCGTGAACTATTGATGATCCTGAAGTGACTCCTCGCTTCTGATCCTCGAGCACACACTGAATAGCCCCTCAAAAGGGCCAAGAAAGCTCACCGCAACACTAATTGGACGACCAACCAAAAAAGTTGGCCGACCGGTTATAGAATAGACATGGCCTGATGCACAAGCTCGCACCCTAATGCATGGCCTCCTCTATAGTTGGTCGGCCAATTCAACAATCGGTGAATTGGCTACAATGGTGCAGGTCGTCTGATGCTATGTTTAGACAACTTGCTACAATGAGGAACCCTTTTTTGTTTGTTGGTGGTGGTTGTGGCCCTCATGGGTGGAGAGGAATAATGAAGAATTGGAGATAGGGTAGTACTTGGGACATATTTATGTTGAGAAATTTCGGGTCCCCATGGGGAACTTCGCTCGAAAATCGAGGAGTTGGGAATCTAATCATTCAATCCCCAATTTCCCATGGCATTACGGAAGCACGAAAACATAGGCTTTAAAACTTTTATCAAATACGAAACTTTGGTTGATGCCATTAAAAAAACTTGAATAACGAAAATGATAACACAACCTGTGTAACTAGAACCACAAGGGGAGATCTAGTATCTCTCTACTATGGGATCCCTAAAAATAAGAATTATACCTATTGGTGGCGTAGCACAACACCCCACGCATTGTGCCTCCTCCAATAAGTCTCGCCTAAGGGACTCCCTTCATCTCGACAGGCAGATGAGGCCCATTACACTTAGGACGCTTGTTAACTGTCTAATTTATAACCCTAATATGCTTAATTTTGGGTTAGTTCCTAGGGTAAAATATACATTTAGTTTGTAAATACTTTAATTTTGGCGTGAATGCATAATTTGGGTTTGCATATATTTTATGAATAATTATCACCTAATTGTACTCTTTTGTGAATAATGTAGCTGATAGGAGTGAGTGAATAAGCTAAGAGATTGAAGAATAAATTTTGGGAGAGAAGCACTTGTTTTGAAGCTAGAATAAAGAAAGCCAAGGGCAAGAGCTCAAAGAAAGGAAAAAACAACGAAGAAGAGAGGAAGACAAGGGACACTTAGCCTCTTCCTACACCCTCTCTATCTCTTGACCCTTAGGACAACCTAGCCACCAAATAACCTTGTCCTAAACCAAAAATAGAAACCTATTTTCACCCTTGATCTTCCATTTCACGTCCACCTAAAGCCTTCCTATTTTTAGCAACCCAAAGCCACTTAATCTAAATCACACACACCACATCCAATGGCCAACACCACTTACTATTTTTAGTCAAAACCTATCACTTAAGTGGCTTCCCCCAGACTCCTTAGCCACCCATCATCTCCACCTTCAAATCCCCATTCTATGGCCTACTCCAAACCTTGATTAGCAACCATTTAAGCCACATCATTCCACTCCATCTAAACCCCACATCACCAATCCTAAGGCATGTATTTCACCCTCCATATGGTTTCCCACCCCCCCAGTGCCATTTCACCTTCATTGGATGCCCATTTAAGGGCTTTAGTTGATTTTGAGGTGGTGGAATCACTACAACCATTGGTTAAATCCAAGGGCCCACATTCCATTTCATTCCTATAAAAACACTACCCTTCCTCCACCTCCAATTCAATTCCTTCCTTAGTTCTATTATTGCCTACTTACTTAGTCTACCATAGTTTACCCTGTCTTACATAGTCAACAGTTGCCACCTCCATATAGCTATCCATGGTCATCCACCTCCACCATTAGAAAACCTCTCCTACTGACCTTCTCCTTCTTCCTCCATGCCACCTTGGTGGCTCTGTTGCCACTCCTCCAATATTCATGCCGTCTTCCCGGTGCCCTAAATTTGAATCTCCTCCAGTAGCTTCACACAAGCATCCCTCAAGTGACTCAACGACTCTCTCTCCATTCTCTATTCTGTTACGCTATTACTTTTCTTGTATTTTTATTATTCATAGATATGTAGGACACTACTATTATCAATAGAAGCAATTTTTGTGATTTCTTTACTTGCAATATTTGTGTCTTGCTACCTTATTTGGTTATATTGCTTGCAACTATGTTCTGAAAAAAAAATGTATATATGAAAAAGAAGAAAAAATAATAGCAAAAGGTTTTGAAAATAAACAACTGCCTCCTTGTGTTCGACCTGGACTCTACTTGCTCAAAATTTTATTTTAATTGATCACTTTATTTTCATGCAACAATAATTTCCAATTTTAAATTGTGTTGATTTCAACGTATCAATTTGGCACTATTGCTGGGGAGGAACGACTTTCTTTTCGCCTATCCTCTTCACATTTATTTTTAGATAATCTATCTTGTCTCGTGTTGATTGTCATGTATGCAAAAATCAAAAATCTCAATAAAAGCACAGCAAACAGGACAAAGTGGGATTCGGTCATCTAAAGGTAAGTGCCACTATCTCAATCAAGGTTAGTTTCTTTTCGATATATGAAAAACTCAAATGCTTTGCTTGAATCTTAGGTTAACAAATTTTCTTGTACTTGCTATTGCTTTTTATTATATATATATATATATCTTGATTGGAGTGATCTTTAATTTGCATATTAAAAGCCTCAAATTTTTGTTGGCAAAATCAGTTTTTGACTTTTCAAAATTTGTTTCTCAATTTTTCAGACCCCAATAAATTTTCAAAAACCTACCCACACATTGGTACTGAAGTTAGGAAGTTCGCATAAAAATTTCAAGTCCATTTGAGTTGTGAAAAAGTTTTAAAAATTCTTGAAGTGGATTGCTATCAGACCTGATTTCTACACTATTTTTGTCTCTTTCTGAAAATTCTTATATTTTTATACTGATCAGATTAACCTTGAATTGGTAGCATTGTAATTTTGTGGTAACTGATCGTCAAAGAAAAATCTAAAAAGAAATATTTTGAGCACATTTGATTGCAATGAAAATATAATCATTGATTGGGGCTTAAAACAGAATTGAAGACCCCAGTGCACTTTTAAATCTAGAAAAAATATAAAATGTACCTAAAATATTCTGAAAAAAAGAAAAATTTTGTGTGCCTTAGTTGATGGTGCATTAGATCCATTGATTGCTCTAGTTGGGCCGCACCATATTTGGCTTTTTGGACTTAAATTCTACTATTTGGAGCTATCTATTCATAGGGTTTTGACATTGAGGTAGAGCACACTTGCATTTCCATACTTAAAGGGAATTTATTAAACAATTGAGGCTTGCAAAACTTCTTGTGTGCTTCAAACCTTGATTAAATTCATTTAACTAAGTGAACCCTAAAATTCCCTAAAAGATATCACATCAATTAAGCTTGTATTGTGAACCCCCTTGTTTGTGGACTACACATTTCAAATCAATCTTTAAGGGTCACCAACCCAGTAAACAACACCTTATCACATTCCTTGAGCACATTCTACTTAAGCCTAAAACGATACTAGAAGTGCCCACTAGGTTGGATTTAATTATTCTAGTACATTTAGGCTAGGTTGAACTTAAGTTAGGATCTTATCTACCTGAGGCCACCACTACCAAAATTGAATGGTGTTGTAACTGCATCACCCTTAGTGGGGGACCACCATGCGATTTCTCGTAAAGGGACCCTCTGATCTAGGCGGTCAGGTAATTAAGGATTGAATTGATTCAATCTACCTATTTGTGCTAGGATTAGGTCCCCTAGATGCAACCCTACAAGGGTAGAATTGCTTGCTTGAACTATTTGGTTAAGGGTCA
The DNA here is from genome assembly GCA_037157565.1 of Thalassia testudinum. NCBI lineage: Eukaryota > Viridiplantae > Streptophyta > Magnoliopsida > Alismatales > Hydrocharitaceae > Thalassia > Thalassia testudinum. The sequence goes on along the minus strand of JAZHRO010000072.1, from coordinate 27,951,213 downwards.
ATTTAATTCTCTCTTCTCAATTCTTTTCTCATCCCTTTCCTCTATTCTAAATCATGGATTTCAATGCTTATCATACCTCTTATCATAACTATCCCCAACATAATTCCTACTCGAACCCAAGTAGACCTTATCCACAATCTACCTGGGATAACCCCTCCCCTGGTTGGGGATATGCCTCAAAACCCCAATACCCTAAGATCCCTCATCCTATCCCCAAAATCACTTCATTAATTATCCCAATTTCTCCCAACCCACTCTACCCTCTTATTGGGATAGCCTCACACCACCCACCCAAGAATATGATCCTTACCCTAAGTATTTGAATCCTGATTATGATGGATATTCTGATTTGGGTGAGGTTCAAAACCCTAGAAATCATTATCCTTAGCCCACTCAAACCCATCCTATGAACTCTGGACCACCCAAATCAACCAATAGGTCCAACCTAGATCCGACCCAAGGTGGAACCCAATCAACTCTTTATAGACTTCAATTGGAGATGTACCAACATAATCAAAAGTTGATTGAGGGTGATGTAAACACATTTACACTACTTAAAATGTCTATATATGCATGTTCTTAAGCATAGGATTGCATTTCATAATATAAATATTGCATAACATGCATCATCTTGCATTTAGAGTAGTTTGAATAAAATGGAGGTTAATTGTCTCCTTTTATGTGCTTGGACAGGGCAAACATTTTATCGGGGCCTCGGATCAAAGATCCAACCGTATGGATATGATCAGGGCGACGATTGGAGTTCAACGACTCCAAGATCGCCCTAATCAGGCATCCGTAGCATCAGATAGAGATCGGGGAACCCTAGAAGATCAAGGGCAAGGATGGTGTAAATCAACACTTCAAATGATAAATCCGACCGCACGGATGAATTCGGATCGACGATCGCTGCCCAACGACACAAAAATCGAGTCAATCCGACATCCGTGGCACCATCTACAACTTCCAGAAGATGGACGGCCAAGATGGCGCCACGTGGCGCCATCTCAGTCGCCCAAACGGCCGCATGCATCTTGTGAAGACCGTGCACCCGTCTCCTCTCCGCCGTTGGATCTCGATCCAACGGCTGCGGTCGCTCGCGCTTAAAAGCGTCCGCGTAGCGCAGCGGCGACGCAGCTGCGGGCGAAGCGGAGGTCGCGGGTTCGAGCCGCGGCGAGGGAGCGGAAGGCGCAATTGAGCGGGTGAGGATGAGCGTCAGATGGAGATCCAACGGCCGCGCTCGCTCAATCAGGACGACGCGTGATTGGACGCCGGGCGTAACGCGCGATCGCACGCAGGCGGGCGCGCTACGCAGCGGGCGCGGACGCGATCTAAGCCGTCCGATCGTGAGACTACGCAGACGTCCGTAGGCGTTACCCGCGCGAGCAGCCGAGCGGGCGCGCATGGGCGCGGCGGTGACGGCCACGTCGGGGCTTTAGTGACGGATTTATCCGTCACTAAAGACCCCTTATTTATTATTTTGAAGATGTAATGTCCATTTTGCCCCCACTCCTTGCAACTATAAAAGGAGACCCCCTCCATACGAAATTTTCATCCCTTCCTTCTCCTCTCTACCTCTCCAAAGCTCAAGAGAAGCTTGTCCCACACCCGGGATGCTTCTCGCGAGATAAAGTCCAAATTTTCGTCCCCCTTCGGAAGTGGATCCCGCGACGACGACGGCGTGCTGCTCCGTTCCCGCTCTTCTGCTTCGTCCTCCCTCGTCCTGCTCCGTTCTCATTCGTCCAGACGTCATCTCGTTCGGCTCATCCTCCAAGCGACCGTCGAGGAGGATAACTTCTCTCTCCCATTCTTATTTGCAGCTTTTCTAGTGTAGAATTTTCCTGCTTTATAGTGTAATTGATTTCCCGCTTTCTAGTGTAACTTTCATTTCGTTTGCTTGTATAAACAATTGAAATATTGAATGCATGTTCTCTTTCTCTCTCTCTCTCTCTCTCTCTCGCTCTTAGTTTGATAGCTCCATTGTAATTATTTCGCCTTGTTTATCAAAAATCCTAAAAAAAAAAACATAATTGCGAATATAGATCAACGTAGCCTCCCTGAGTTCGACCCGGAATTCTTTTTTCGGTATAAATCTTATTTGTTGAACACAAATTCTTCGCTTTCAAACTACAACGACAGGATTTTCCAAAACCAAACACGTTAGCGTAGATTCGTAATCGTTCAACATTTTGGCGCCATTGCCGGGGAGGCAACGATTTCCGATCTTTTCTTCGCATTTCTTGCACTTTATTTGTTTTCTAACTTGCTTTCTCTTGTGCCTATTGTTTTGCAGAGACCTCCATCAAGGAATCAACAAGCGGTAGACTGGAGTAAAGTGCAGTTGAAGACAACTGTAAGTGCTCCCCCATTCTTTCCCCCTCCATAGATTTCATTCGCCACATTAAATCCAAATTCCAATTAACCTAGGTGTTTGCATAAATCCTAGGAATAGTTTGGTTGTTTGGATTTCTACTCACACTCATTTCACCCTCATTCATAAAAAAAAAAATAATAACAAAAAGATAATTTTGTGGGGTAACTTTCAACAAACACACAAAACACACCCACATTCAAGGCACTTGATTAACTTGATTTGTTTTCTACTCAACCGGGTTCTGATCTGTGGAACCGGTACACACAGAGCAACACATAACAGAGTAGAAATCATTCTAGGTTAACCATCTTTGAGTGCCTAACTTAGTGGTGCAATTGTGGCCAATTGTTTGAGTTGTTTGGGCCGCACCACTTTATTTAAAACCAACTCATCAAGTAGCTCCTCCTTAGGGTTTTCAATCTAGGTATATTCCAGGCACTCCGCTTTCTTTCTGATTTTAAAGGAAAACTATCTTCACCCATGTTTTACAACTTGGTTTGCCTAGAAACTTGATTGCAATTCACCTAATTTGAAACCCTAAAAGCTACTTAAGCAGGATTTGAACATTAAAATTCACACATTACAAATAATCTTGCTTGAAAACCCAGGTTGTGCACGCACTTACACAAATTTCAATCAATCATTAAGGGCACAACCCATTGTAAGGGCCCATCACATTCCATAAGCACCACAATCCCAGGCCGTAATAAAATTGAGTAGACGTTGGCCCTAAGGTTTGATTCGCTCTTCAAGGCTTAGTCTGAGATTGTTTTTGATTAACCTACTTGTACTGATTAATCTGATGTCTAGTTAGGGGAGTAGCGTCAAACGACCGTGGCTGGGGGGTACACTAGGAACCGGAGGCGAAAGCCAAAGGAAGAACCTTCTCCCCAGTCCCTCCTTCTAACTGGTTGGATTATACAGACGCAAGTAGAGTAAATCAGTTACAGTCTTAAGGCTGGTGTTGGGAGTCAGTAGATCCTTAGGCTACCTCACTTAAGGACAGCCTTGTTTTGTTGTACTGCAGGGTCCCTATCCCCGGTCCTTCCGACCTACTCCTAGTTTATGCTGGGAAGACGGTCATTGAATCCCCGATTGGAAGGACCATTAGAACATTCTAGGAGGCGCAAGTTAGATTTTGGTCAATTTGATCCCATGGCCGAACAACAGCCTCCTCTGCCTGGAAATCCACAGGAAGAATTTCGAAGGCAGCTGGAACAAATGCAGAGAATGCAAGAATGGTTCCAGAGAATGCAGGGCGCTCAGCCCTTGAAGGATTTTTATGATCCTTCAAATTACGGGGAACGTCCCGGCGTCCAGATTCCAGCCGGTGACGTAGAAATCAAGCCCCAGGTGTTAAGCCTGATTAAACATTATCATGGGCTTGGCTCCGAAGATCCGTTTCAACACTTGGAGGACTTGACCACTTTGGTCCAGACCACCAAGTCTCGAAACGTAAACGAGGAGCAAATGATCATGAGGCTCTTCCCCCACTCTCTTAGGGATAAGGCCGCGCATTGGTATAGGACAATAGGAAGACCAATTACAACTTGGAATGAGTTGAAATCAGCCTTTCTGAAGAAATTTTTCCCAGTCAATCGTACCAATGCTTTGAGACGGGCAATCACTACTTTTACCCAGCAGCCGAGGGAGCAGTTTCATGTGGCCTGGGAGTGATTCCAGGACTTATTGAGGAGGTGTCCACACCACGAGGTGCCGAAATGGCAACTCGTGCAGATTTTCTATCATGGGTTGACTGAGCAACTCAGAAACCATGTGGATGCTTCTTGCGGAGGCAATTTCCTCAATAAAGATGCAGATAGTGCACATGATTTATTTGAGGAAATGAGTGAGAATTCAATTAATCATGCCTCCATGGATACTTTTAACCGGTCCCAACAACCCAGATCAAATGTCAATGAAGTCCATGACTCTCATTCATTTGATATGGAATTGATTTGTAATAAACTTGACAAAGTGGACTTGGTTGCTAAAAGAATGGAAGAGTGGATGGCTGGCAATTCTATGAACAACTCTCAATCCACTCAATCCCAAAATTCGGGATTCCGTTCTTCACGAGCTCTTTCTGGACGGGAGTTCGTGAATCAACTCGATGCGACTCAACATATGAGTCAGCATTTCTCGGAACCCCATGGGTTCCCAACTGGGGCCTTTGATCCCAGTTTTTCTAATCCTTCCTTTTCTTTCTCTCCATCCTCACCCTATGAGGATGTCTGTGCTGTACAAGAGAATGTTAGATCCAACCCCTACTCGAATGCCTATAATCCAGGTTGGAGAAACCACCCTAACTTCTCTTGGAAAAATCCGGGGCAACAGACCCAATTCCGACCCAGCAATTATGCTCCGCAACGACCAATGGGTCAGGGTCAAGTATATACTCAGTTGCCTCCGAATCAGGTCAATCAGCCAGCTTGGAATGCCCGTCAACCCGTAGGGCAGGCTGATTTGAACCGTTAAATGGTAGAGATGCAAGGATCTATGCTCCAGCTCATGCAGCAAATGAAAAACTCACTGGACAACTTGCAATCCGGGCTCATTGCTAACTCTCGTCAACCCGGATCTCTACCATCCCAACCCGTACCCAACCCACGAAACATTACGAATTCAGGCAATCAAGCCCAAGGGTACGGAAATCAGAGGGACCCACACGCGCATGCTCAGGTGGTTGAGCAGGGTTCCTCGTCTTCTTCTTCTGTAAATCAACAATTCATGGTCAATCAAGCCCCTCCAATCTTTCCTAACCCTCCCCAAGACCCAAATTCTTACGCTTCTGCAAATTCTGTCACTTTGAGAAGTGGTAAGAAGACTCAGGATCCACAACCACATTATTCTAATCTTTTGAATCCTGAAGAATCTGAGGAGAGAGAGGAGAATTCTAAAGGAGAAATCAAGGCTCAGGAATCCGATTCCAAAGATCTGACTCGTGTTCCTTTTCCTGAAGCCTTAACCAAAGCAAAGAAGAAGAAGTCTGTTGATAGCAATGAGGAGCTTCTGAATTTATTTAAGAATGTTGAGATCAATATCCCGCTCCTTAATGCTATCAAGCACATACCGACTTACGCAAGATTTTTAAAGGAATTATGTACACAAAAGCGTAAGTCGAGAGAATCTGTTCCGAGGAAGGTGGTACTCTCCGAGCAGGGTAGTTCTGTTATCTTGCACTACCTCCCTCAGAAAAAGAGAGATCCTGGTGCTCCTTTGATTTCTTGCGTTATCGGAGATTACACATTTGATAGAGCACTTTTGGATCTCGGTGCATCCATCAACCTAATTCCGACTTCTCTTTACGAGAAGTTTGGGTTAGGCGAACTTCGGCCAACTTCAGTAACGCTACAGTTAGCGGATCGTTCGGTCACAAACCCGCGAGGCGTTATTGAAGATGTTATAGTTAAGGTCAAGGATTTCTATTTTCCTGTAGATTTCCTTGTCCTTGACATGGATGTACTAGATAATCTGAGGAACACGCCCATCATTCTGGGGCGTCCGTTCCTGGCTACCGCAAAGGCCAACATTAATTGTGAAAGCGGTAGCATGGAAATCGCCTTTGGGGACCAACGTATGAAATTAGATATTTTTAAGGCGATCAAGAAATTTGAGGATTGTGGATTTATTGAGGAACTTGATGAGGATAATGTTAATATTGAAACTTATTTGACAGTTTCTTTAATTGAAAGTTCCTCTTTGGTTGATGAATTTGACCCGCAACCCTCTGACTTAACATCTTCGGAAGAGGTTACTGATTTTGTTCACTCGCAACCTCTCCCTCTTGTTGAATCTTCAGCATCTACCCGACCATCAATCATCACCCCACCCCAGCTCGAATTGAAACCATTGCCCGAGAATTTCAAATATCAATTTTTAGGACCTCAGAATACGCTCCCTGTGATTATCAGTGCTAAATTGACAAAGGAGCAAGAGATTAAATTGATTAAGGTCCTAAAGGAACATAAGGAGGCAATTGGTTGGACCATTCATGACCTTAGGGGGATCGAGCCATCTTACTGTAATCATAGAATATTCTTGGAAGATGGATCCCGCCCTTCTCGCCAGATGCAGAGGAGATTGAATCCAAATATGCGAGAAGTGGTCAAAAAGGAAATCATCAAGTGGCTCGATGCAGGAATTATTTATCCAATCTCTGACAGTCCCTGGGTAAGTCCCGTTCAGATTGTTCCAAAGAAAGTCGAGATTACTGTTTTGACTAATGAGAAAGGAGAATCTGTCACAACTCGTTCAGCTTCTTCTTGGAGAGTTTGTATTGATTACAGGAAGCTGAACACTGCCATTAAAAAGGATCATTTTCCCCTGCCCTTCATTGATCAAATCTTGGAAAAATTAGCCGGGCAGAAGTACTTCTGTTTTCTTGATGGCTACTCGGGATACAACCAAGTTCCTATCCATCCCGAGGATCAGGAAAAAACTACTTTCACCTGTCCCTACGAAACCTTTGCTTTTCGTAGGATGCCTTTCGGGTTATGCAATGCACCTGCGACTTTTCAAAGGTGTATGCTAGCCATATTTTCCGACATGGTGGGAGAGTTTATGGAAGTCTTCATGGATGATTTCTCCATTTTCGGAGAATCATTTGACTCTTGTTTGGCTAATTTGGAAATGATCTTGGGCATCGTTTTGGGTCATGTAATCTCCGAACGGGGAATTGAAGTGGACAAAGCTAAGGTTGATGCTATCGCTAAACTTCCTCCTCCCACATCAGTTAAACAAATTAGATAATTTCTTGGCCATGTGGGATTTTATCGAAGATTCATCAAGGACTTCTCGAAGGTTGCCCGCCCTTTGAGAAATCTTCTTGCCAAAGAAATGCCGTTCGTTTTTGACGAATCATGCCAAAAGGCATTTGATTTCCTAAAAATGACAGTCACCTGTGCTCCAATTTTGCAACCACCTATTTGGACAGCCCCATTTGAGATCATGACCGATGCTTCTGATTACGCGGTCGGGGCTGTCCTGGGTCAGAAAATTGACCGAAAGCCCTTTGTCATTTACTATGCTAGTAAAACTTTGGATGAAGCCCAGAGGAATTACACTGTTACTGAAAAGGAATTACTAGCTGTAGTATTTGCGTTGGAAAAATTCAGGGCTTATCTCTTGGGGTCTCATGTTATTGTTTATACCGACCACTCGGCCTTGAGACATCTCTTGGCTAAAAAGGATGCTAAACCCTGGCTTATTCGTTGGATTCTTCTTCTTCAAGAATTTGATCTTGAAATCAAGGATAAAACCAGGGTACAAAATGTGGTGGCGGATCATTTGTCGAGACTCCTAGGTGATTCTTCTTGTCCGGACATTCCGATTGCTGAAACTTTTCCGGACGAAACCATTCTTACAGTTTTAGGTGTCCACACCCCATGGTTTGCTGACATTGTTAACTATTTGGCCGTTGGTCAAATCCCCCAGGATTGGACCAAGCAACAACGGGATAGACTCAAATCTGAGGCCAAATACTACTTTTGGGAGGACCCTGAACTGTATCGCATCGGCTCTGATCAGATTATTCGCCGATGCATACCGGAGAATGAATTCAACAGTATACTTGAGTTCTGCCATGCATCTGGGTGTGGTGGACATTTCTCCGGGAAAAAGACGGCTGCAAAAATTTTGCAATCTGGCTTCTATTGGCCGTCTTTATTCAAGGATGCCCAGGATTTCTCACGGTCATGCCCTCGATGCCAGGCACTCGGGAGCATAACTAAGAGAGACATGATGCCCTTAAACCCTATTCTTCCTGTCGAAATTTTCGATGTTTGGGGCATTGATTTCATGGGACCCTTTATCCCTTCATTTGGACATCAGTACATTCTTGTCGCTGTTGATTATGTGTCTAAATGGATTGAGGCAATTCCCACCCGAACCAATGACCACAAAGTGGTCATCAACTTTGTCAAGAAAAATATCTTCAGTAGATTCGGGATTCCGAGGGCTATCATCAGTGATGGTGGCACTCATTTTACTAATGCCCAATTTCGGAGTTTATTGGCCAAATACGGGGTTAATCATCGAATTTCCACACCTTACCATCCCCAAACGAATGGACAAGCCTAGATCTCTAATCGAGAGATCAAGAACATTCTGCAAAAAACGGTTAGGCCCGATCGTAAGGATTGGACTCAAAAGCTTGAGGACGCTCTTTGGGCCTACCGTACGGCGTATAAAATGCCCATCGGCATGTCTCCATTCCGTCTGGTGTATGGAAAGGCGTGTCATCTACCCGTAGAGATTGAACACAGGGCATTCTGGGCAATCAAACAATGCAATCTAGATCTAAATCTAGCTGGGAAGACCAGGAAACTCCAACTATCTGAGTTGGAGGAGCTTAGAAATGATGCATATGAGAATGCCAAGATCTACAAGGCTCGGACCAAAGCTCCACATGATCAAATGATTTCCCGCAAGAGCTTTGAGCCAAACCAGAAGGTCTGGTTATTCGATTCTAAACTTAAGCTCTTTCCTGGTAAACTTAGATCTAAATGGAATGGCCCATTCATAATTGATCAAATTTTTCTAAATGGTGCCGTTCATATTTCTGACCCAAAGACGGGTAACACCTTTAAAGTCAACGGTCAACGTCTGAAGCCTGTTGTTGACCGTAATCTTCCAGAACCCGTTTCAGACTCTGTTGCTCTAGCCATTCTATGACTTCTTTGGCTGGACTTCGCCTAGCTGACGGCATTAAACTCAGCAGTTGTACATATAACACAAGGCTGATACGAGCTTCATATCCAGGTGACATCTTTCATATTCTACCCTTTCTTTCATGTCTCTTTTTCAATGAGGACATTGCATCAGCTAGGCATGGGGGGGTGGATTCATTTTTGAATTAGTTGGTCAGCTTTGTGAAATCCATATAAATTGCTCTCTTTCTAAAAAAAAAAATTAGGAAGGATTAGTTGGACATTAGGACTTTTCAATCCTAAGAAATTTTACATTAGGATCTGAACACAAAGACCCCTCAGGTCTTTGGACTTAATTAGCCTGTGTATCTACTAAAATGTGGATTTGTCTTTGAGTTCTCGCCATCTTAATTCTATTATAATTGGAATAAATAAGTTTGGGTGATAAGTACACGACTTGTCAACCCACCCTCTGATTTAAGGGAATTTTGAGTTTTAAGCATCTACACACTTTCTTTGCACTGACTCGTTGCTCGGCGATTCTAACGGAAATTGGGTAGCTAATGAACCTTCTAGGGTGATATGGCTGGCAAGTTATCATGGGTAACAGCCCATAGATAGGTTGTCCAGAGCCCAGTCACTGGACTTTTCTCTTTTTGCCGCCTTTAGGTAAATCTTAGACCAGGGAAGCCACCTACGTAAAAAAAAAAAAAAAACTGAGAACAGGAGAAAAGAACAAAAAGAAATAAGCCACACTTCACCGCACGAATATGGCTGGCAAGTTGTCGGTGGTAACAGCTCATCGACCGGTTGTCCAGAACCCAGCTCAGAAAATGCACTAAAAATTCCCAAAACACTCAGGAAGAAGCGGAGAAGTAGAATAAATCGGGGAGATATACACTGGATTCACCCTTGTGTTGACCCCGTAAAAAAAATAAAAGTAGGGAGAAAGCTACCAGTTGTAAAGATACACCTTTAGGCAGAATTCTGGTTAGGTCACCTAGAGGCGTAGAAATCCGAAGTCCGTTCTAACTGCCGGTCAACGAGTCTATCACAATCACAATAAGATGCTTAAAACTTAGGGTTCTCATCAAATCTTGGGTGAGTTGAATGGCCGTAGAAAGCCACTCTTAAACCCTAAAAGTTGAAAATCCAAAAAAAAAAAAAAAAAAATTAGAAAAGAGTAAAAAGGGAAAAAGAAATGTTTCTTTGAATAAGGCGAGGCTTGAGGCGGTCTGCATTTTGGCTGATACCCGGGCACTGTTGTGTCTTTGAAAGTTCAGTTCCTAAGTAGACAATTTCTTAATGATTGAAAATAACTCAGGTCCAAATAATCTAACTTAGTTCTTTTATAAATAGCATATAGTTTTGCTAGGGACTAGCAAAAGGTAGGCATGGGGGTATGATGTAAACACATTTACACTACTTAAAATGTCTATATATGCATGTTCTTAAGCATAGGATTGCATTTCATAATATAAATATTGCATAACATGCATCATCTTGCATTTAGAGTAGTTTGAATAAAATGGAGGTTAATTATCTCCTTTTATGTGCTTGGACAGGGCAAACATTTTATCGGGGCCTCGGATCAAAGATCCAACCGTATGGATATGATCAGGGCGACGATTGGAGTTCAACGACTCCAAGATCGCCCTAATCAGGCATCCGTAGCATCAGATAGAGACCGGGGAACCCTAGAAGATCAAGGGCCAGGATGGTATAAATCCACACTTCAGATGATAAATCCGACCGCACGGATGAATTCGGATCGACGATCGCTGCCCAACGACACAAAAATCGAGTCAATCCGACATCCGCGGCACCATCTACAACTTCCAGAAGATGGATGGCCAAGATGGCGCCACGTGGCGCCATCTCAGCCACCCAAATGACCGCATGCATCTTGTGAAGACCGCGCACCCGTCTCCTCTCCGCCGTTGGATCTCGATCCAACGGCTGCGGTCGCTCGCGCTTAAAAGCGTCCGCATAGCGCAGCGGCGACGCAGCTGCGGGCGAAGCGGAGGTCGCGGGTTCGAGCCGCGGTGAGGGAGCGGAAGGCGCGATTGAGCGAGCGCGGATGAGCGTCAGATGGAGATCCAACGGCCGCGCTCGCTCAATCAGGACGACGCGTGATTGGACGCCGGGCGTAACGCACGATCGCAAGCGGGCGGGCGCGGACGCAATCTAAGCCGTCCGATCGTGAGACTACGCAGACGTGCGTAGGCGTTACGCGCGCGAGCAGCCGAGCGGGCGCGCGTGGGTGCGGCGGCAACGGCCACGTTGGGGCTTTAGTGACGGATTTATCCGTCACTAAAGACCCCTTATTTATTATTTTGAAGATGTAATGTCCATTTTGCCCCCACTCCTTGCAACTATAAAAGGAGACCCCCTCCATACGAAATTTTCATCCCTTCCTTCTCCTCTCTACCTCTCCAAAGCTCAAGAGAAGCTTGTCCCACACCCGGGATGCTTCTCGCGAGATAAAGTCCAAATTTTCGTCCCCCTTCGGAAGTGGATCCCGCGACGACGACGGCGTGCTGCTCCGTTCCCGCTCTTCTGCTTCGTCCTCCCTCGTCCTGCTCCGTTCTCGTTCGTCCAGACGTCGTCTCATTCGGCTCATCCTCCAAGCGACCGTCGAGGAGGATAACTTCTCTCTCCCATTCTTATTTACAGCTTTTCTAGTGTAGAATTTTCCTGCTTTATAGTGTAATTGATTTCCCGCTTTCTAGTGTAACTTTCATTTCGTTTGCTTGTATAAACAATTGAAATATTGAATGCATGTTCTCTTTCTCTCTCTCTCTCTCTCTCTCGCTCTTAGTTTGATAGCTCCATTGTAATTATTTCGCCTTGTTTATCAAAAATCCTAAAAAAAAAAACATAATTGCGAATATAGATCAACGTAGCCTCCCTGAGTTCGACCCGGAATTCTTTTTTCGGTATAAATCTTATTTGTTGAACACGAATTCTTCGCTTTCAAACTACAACGACAGGATTTTCCAAAACCAAACACGTTAGCGTAGATTCGTAATCGTTCAACAGAGGGTAAACAAAAATTGATTAATGCATTCCAATAGTTGGATGAGGAGAGCCAAAGAACCTTAATTTAGGAAACCTCATTCTTGGAATTAATGAGAGAAGACCCTATGGTGATTGATTAAACGAACTTGGATTGCCCTCAACTAGTTAAGTCCAAGGTTGATTTCCACATCTCTCCTAAGTTAGACAATGGTTTAAAACCCTTGGATCATGATTTTGGTGAGGCAGAGGAACATTAGGATGCCCAAATCATTGAGATTGAGTCACAAAATCCAAAAAATTGGGGTTGGTGTCTCTAGATCTAACCCAGATTATATTGGAATTAGTTCAATTGAAAAGGCATGTTCAAAAGATGGGGTATAGGAATCTAATTGAGACTTTTGATGTTAAATTGCTTGAAGACCCCACCCCAAGTTTAGAAGAGGGCAAAAGTGATGAATCCGAGTCTGATTCGAATGATGAGATTTTCATTGGCTCTACTTCTACATCAACCTTGGAATCTGATTCTAATTTAGAAGTGGTTGAAGAAAAAGAAATCATTTTAAGTCCAATATTATGGAGGAATCAAGCATGAAAACCATGATTTTGTATGGAGGACTATATTCTTATTGTGAGAAAAGTCTGATTGTTGATTTTAGGTTCTATGATGAGATTGTGGATTCCCTTAAGGACCTAGTGGATTCCAAGCAATTACAACTCGAATGTGAGTTGATTTGTAACAATTTATTGATTGGATTTTCAAAAGGATGCGAGTTGATTATCTAGCCTACATCTATGATGCTCTGAATTCTAGATTCAGGTGGCATCCTTCAAAACTAAACCCCTGTCTGCATGCCCGACAGGCTATGGATGAAAAGACATGGGCATGAGTGATGCACCATTTATACAATCACCGTTCCTTAGGGATGGGTCTCCACCACAACCTAGTTTGCATCTGCAAGCACAAGATTTTGAGCCCCAATGATTATATCTTAATTATAATTCTAACTCTATCCATAAATTTGATCATTCCTTTATTTTAGGGTCTTTGTCTGGTTAATGATGTAAAACTTAATGCGGGCTGGGAGCCAACCCAGTACTTTATACAAGTATAGATATATTTTTGTTTCAATTCCTGAGTTGACTTAAAATGATAGAGAATAGTCAGGTGATATCCCCTTCTCTTACTTATCATGTTTTGGATTTCATTTACATGCATTCCAATGAGGAATTGTAATGGATAGGCATGGGGGGTGAACATTGCATGTCTTAATTATAGTGTGTCAGCTATATAATTTCTTTACCTGCTAATAGATACACATTATTATATCAGAAAATGCCTTTTATGCATGTTCCTAAGCTGAGTTATTGCATTTAGCATTGTAAATAATGCATAACATTCATCATCATGCATTTAGAGTAATTTGCATAAAATGTATGTTCATTTATCTCTTCTGATGGCTAGGGTACAGGATGGCATTCCAACAGACTTCAAATGAAAATCCCATTGTACGGATGGGATTAGGGCAACGATCAGAGTCCAACGCCTCCGAAATCGCCTCCTACAAGCAAAAGAAGATGGATAGCATAGATGGTGCCACGTGGCACCATCATAGCCGTCCACAGCTGCCCAAGGCATCTACCTAACTCCAAAGCGCACCCATCGTGTGATCTCAACCGTTGGATGCTCATCCAATGGCCAAGATGTGGCCACGTCGCCCGCTACGCACTGCCTTCACAAGTCTAAGGGGACACGCTCGTGTAACTGGGACTGTTGGATCTTCATCCAATAGTCAGGGAGTGGCCATGTCACCCCTCCTTTCCCGTGCATCAGACATCCAAAGGAGACGACCTCGTGAAATTTGGATTGTTAGATCAAAATCCAACAGTCGTCACTCGCCCTCATCGCGATAGTGCATTGGGCCCTTCGTTTGCCATCAGATGGTTGTGGCACTCCCTCACGATGTCAACGCTGCGATGCACGTACACATTGCATGCAATATGTTGCGCTGTGCATGGCCATGTGCGGGTGTTGCACGTGGCAGTGTGCCTTACACGCACGCATTGATGCTTTTATGTGCCAAAAGGCCAGATATACCCTTATTGCACTATTATAAAGGGCTACAACCCCCTCCCTTGTTCACCATCCCTTCCTACATCTTTCCTCACCACCCTAGAGCTAAGAAACCATTTCTAAGCTCAATTCTAGTGTCCCAAGCCCTTGGGAGGCTCCACTAGATAAAATAATAATTTTCGTAGTCCCACCTCTTACCCTCATTCATGGAGCTCCCGCCGATCATCCTCTCACCCTTGTTCAAGGAACTAGATCACCATGATGCCGCCCTACCTCCCGTCTTCTTCCTCTAGCTTCATTCTCCTCCCTCCACCTCCATCTTCCAACATCGTCCAAGCATTCGTCTCCCAAGTAGCCATTTAGAGGGATTCTCTATCTATTCTTGCTTTCTAGAATAGCTTTATTTTATAATAGATATTTGTTTTGCAACAACCATTTTCCCTATTTCAATATATTTGTTTACTCTCTCTCTCTACATGCTATTATTTTTGCCAAGTTATTCTTTGTGTAGTTTAGGCTATCTTTTGTTTTGCTTACATAAAAATACAAAAAAAATAAACATAGCCAGAAAATACCAAAAATAAATAAAACGAAATGCAATTTTTAAAATCAAACATTTTTCTTCCCATGTTCGACTAGGGACTTACCTAGTCTCTGTTATTTTACCTGATCTTGAATTTTCACAAATACTACTATTAGAGTTTTTCCAAAACCCTAATATTTTCTTTGTTATTTTTCAATCAACACCTGCATTATTATTTTGAAAAAAGAAAGAAAAATTAAGGAACTTTTAACCTTGTAAATAACGTTAATTGCATGTCTCCAACTAAGTTGAGTAGAAAGACTAGGTGCGTAGAATTAACCAAACAAAGAGGTTAGTTGGAAACTTTAGACCATAAAGCCTTTCATGCTATAGTTAGCTTAATTAGTTGAGAATGTTCCGCTAGATTTGGTTTTGGTCTGACTCTTGATGAATCTAGTCAGCGGAAACTTGCAGTCATGAAGGAGACAATATAGGGCTCTATTGTTCACTCTCCAGCTTAAGATCTAGGTAACCTAAGCAGTCAAACTCACACACATTAAAATTAAGTTACAGGCATCTGAAACTGTGAAAACATAGGCATCACTAGAATCGGGTTTAATTCCCCTTCACCGTAAAGATTTCCACAGGGTGGTTCGTGAAAGGAGGAAGGATGAGCCACTCACCTAGAAAAATGATTTAGACATGAGAAGAAAAGAAAAAAAAATGTAGGGAATAAATAAATAAGCACCTCGTTACAAATAGGTGTCAAAATTTTCACAAATAAATAAACTCCTCACTACATATGGGTGTTCTTTCCTTCCCAAAAATAGAAAAAGAAAAAGAAAAAAATCAGAGAAAAAAACAATTAGGAAAAGAGGCCTAGAGTCCAGCCGGAGAGGTATATGCCTAGAGTGTTAACCTCGGGATAGAAAAAGGTGAGGAGAAAGTTACCATAATCTGAGTAAGGCTAAACTAAAGTGAAATGTAGGTTGACTAGGAATGAATTTTGATACCTTGAGTCCTGGATTTTTGCAACCTTAGATGCATGTAGGTCAGATCTATTGCACCTTACACAAATAATTTACATTCATAGCTACCAAACCTTAGGCAAGCAATGGAGCCTAAAAAATCAAACTTAAGGCTAAAGGTTAGAAGCTAAAAAAAAAAAAAAAGAGTTAGCCTACCCGAGTCTAGATGTCCATCCTTAACATTGTAGGCCAAATGGAGTAAGAGTCTCAACTAATTCTCCAGAATTTGGTTGACAACAAGTATTGAGTCGAACTACGAAACTTTAATTGGAGATATTTCATTTAGTTGTTTTGCCAAGGGACAAGTAAAAGTTAGGCATGAGGGTGTGACAATAGTCTAATTTATAACCATAATATACTTAATTTTTTGTTAGTTCCTAGGATAAAGCATACATTTAGTTTGTGAATACTTTAATTTGGGCAAGCATGCATATTTAGGGTTTGCATATATTTTATGAATAATTATCACCTAATTATGCTCTTTTGTGAATAACGTAGGTGAAAGGAGTGAGTGAACAATTTAAGAGACTAAAGAATAAATTTTGGGCAAAGAAGCACCTATTTTGAAGCTAGAATAATGAAGAATAAAGAAGGCCAAGGATATGAGCTCAAAGAAAGAAAAAGACAAGGGACACTTGACCTTTCCCTACACCCTCTCTATCTCTTGTCCCTTAGAATAACCTTGCCACCAAATAACATTGTCCTAAACCTAAAATAGAAACCTATTTCTACCCTTAGATCTTCCATTTTAAGGCCACCTAATGCCCTCGTATTTTTAGCAACCCAAAGCCACTTAATCTAAGTCACACACACCACATCCAATGGCCAACACCACTTACTATTTTTAGTTAAAACCAATCACTTAAGTGGCTTCTCCAAGACTCCTTAGCACCCATCATCTCCACCTTTAGATCCCCATCCTATGGCCTACTTCAAACCTTGATTAGAAACCATTTAAGCCACTTCATTCCACTCCATCTAAACCCCACATCACCAATCCTAAGGCTTCTATTTCACCATCGATATGGTCAGCTCCTGTTGAAGTAGAAAATTTATGCAAACGAAGTTTGAGTTTTGAAAACCCATCGTTGTAGTGTGTTTTGCGAGAAAAAATCGTCAACAGATAAATTTAACCGAAACTCGAAAGGAATTCCGGGTCGAACATAGGGAGGTGGACGTTTGATTAAAAATCACATTTATTTTATTGTCACGAAGAAGATTAGCTAGTCGAATTAAATCTATGCTAGCTATCTACTTAAGAATAATTAATAGAAGAAAGGGAGAATAATACAAATAAAGTCAAAATAGAGAGAGAATGAACAAGAATTTCATAACCACAATATCATGTCTATTACAACTAATCACTACAGTAGAAAGTTGGAAATCTACACTAGAAAGTAGTAAATCTATTCTCGAAAGTAGTAAAGAGAAGGTGGAGAGAAGTTATCCTCCTCGACAGCTGCTTGGAGGATGAGTCGCGTTGACGGAGCACCTAAACAAAGGTGGTGAGATGCAGGACGAAGGAGAACGACGACAGATGATGGAGAATGGAGCAGGGCAACGTCGTAGCTGGATCCACTTCCTAAATGGTGGTGAGAAGACAACCGCAGGATGCTCCACAAAGGGGGTGAGATGGTGGAAAAATTGTATTTTTAACTCTAATGGAGCATCCCAAGTTTGGGACAATCTCTTAGAGCTTTAGAAGGGGTGAGAGAAGAGAGGAAGGGATGAAGAAAGTGTGGGGGTTGTAGGTTCTTTTATAGGTGAAAATTGGAGGGTGCACAAAGGCCATTTCATCTTAAAACATTAATGTCAGGGTCTTTAGTGACATATTTATTCGTCACTAAAGCCCTAAACGTGGGCAACATGCGTGCACCTCCCTGCCTCCTCCGCTCAACGCATAAGCCATGATATCATGATATCAGTCGTCCGATCGCAAGATCAGACGGCTTAAATGCACCGCACCTGTGCCTTCATCGCATGCCTGTGCGTGCGATGGCGCGTTGGATCACGCGTCATCGCATGCATACTCTATCCTCGCCCATACATCGCGCCACGTCGCCCGCATCCCAACTGTTCATGCTTCATCCGATGGCCTAATTTGGCCACGCCCGCAATCATGCCTTGATTTGAGGCTTAGTGGGGATCGACCTCGTGCCCTCCTTCGCGTGTGAAGCGCCCAGCTGCTACGCTGCGGCTGCCATTTGGTTGCCTTTATGTTTTAATGGTCGGCGCTTGCTGATGGGAACACCATTATGAGCCATAACTAGCTCAATATGGTTTGATTAAGTTGATAAAAGCTCCTACATAACCATTAGAGGGTCATATATGCATAATATTCTATTTTGAGGAAAAGATAAGAAACCAAGGTTATTTCAGCAATTTTAACTGCATTTCACAAATACAGAATAACCACGGGGAATTCCAGGATTTAATTAAAGGTCAAATGGTCATTAGTGTCCAATAAGAGGATCCTTGCAGATAAAAATGAGTTTTCACGCATCTCGAGAATTAATGGACATTTAAAACCCTAAAAATAAACCTGCTTAATTAACTGACGTTTTGGTCAGGATAAAATTTACCTAAACCTTCTAAAAATCATAGAAAAATATTCTATAAGATTTGGTACCTTTGATTTGACTACTGAAACCCATTTTGACCTAAAATAGTCTCTAATGGATAATTACCCTTATTTGGGTTTCTACGTAAATTTCCTAGTCAAACTAGGTCAAAACCAAAATCCTACTTCACCATTAGATTCCTTAGGTCCAAGTTAGGTTTGTACCAAAATTTGGGCGAGATCAGAGTCTAACTTGACCTAGTTTGCATTTTGGTCCTCTTAGACTTATTTTCTCTCTTATAGCCCCTCAGGTTTTGAAAACTTTGTGAAATACCCCCTAGGTTTATCTTCATTCTTTGCAATTGGGTCCCTACCGCCATGGCAGGTGTGAACCCAAGGATCCAAGCTTCTAGAGAGAAGATCTCTCTCGTTTCAACTCCAAATCCTTCCAAAATTGGAAGGATGAAAGTTTAAGCAATCAGGAATCAATTAAACATCTTTTTAGGGTTTGAAATCAACCCTACAAACTATGCAAACATTAGGATTTCAAAGACTCCTATTCCTTAAGTTGCAAGCTTACGCAAGTTCTTTCTTGATTTGAAGCTGGACCCAAGCTTTATAAAGGACCTTCATAAACAACCTCACCTCCTTAGCAAGTTTTGGCAAGCCAAACACCCCTATTTCTCCTCCTCCAGCCACCGAAACGATTGCTCCAGTGACCATCCTTAATCCCCTTCCACCACCCATCCAACCATTAAATTGGACGACCTATCTTCTTCACCTTGTCTTCGCGATCCTCTCCAGGCAAACGGAGGTCGTTCCTCTGCCTTGTTCGCCGTCGCCGCCTTGCTGTCTTCGTCACCTTCTTTGACACCGATCAGCCACGACCGGCACCATCCGACCTTCTACCTCCCCTCTAAGTCCTCCTGCATCTTTCTCTTTCCCTCTACTTCTCTTTCCCACACTCACAACACATGCACAACCGCCAATCACTTATCTCCCCCTCCGTCTTCTTCACCTCCGGCAAGGGCTCCGATGAGCCAGTGCGCCCACTACACCACACAAAAACGCACGCCACGACCACCCACACTTTCGCCGTTCTCCACTGACCAAAAGTTACAACATATTTGGTCTGCTTGGTCCATCGACTCCTCTGCCAAACTTCCCCTTCACCGCACCTGCTCTTCGACATCGACACACTCTCACATCACACCGAACCCCCTATCACATTTGCCATCAAGCGGTGAACCTCCTGAATTTGTTTTGATGGGGCCATAAGCCCATTTTCATGTTTCAGGTTCTCCACCAGATGGTCGTCGTTGCCACTGTCTTCTCCAACATGTTCTTCCACCTCGAGGCTTCAAATCATCTCACTACAGCTTTTGATCGAAGTAGCCCCGGGTCCTGAAGCATTTCAGGTGCTCAATTGAAGACCACGATCACATCTGCTACTCTAATTGAAGGAGGTCGTCCTACTACCTTCGTGTAAAGAATGAAGGGACTTTAGTCCCACATCAGAAGTTGGCAAAGCCCCTGCCCAAGATAAAACCAAATTGTGCCCTAACCTCATTGCCCAGAACACCAGGGGTCGGGTCCTTGCTCATGTGCCTCCTCGCGCTCACTCCTCACCCGCTACACCACGCAGGCAGGTCTGGTCCTTGGTCTGATTACCCGAATAGGCCCTTAGGTCTGAGAGAGAAAGGGGGGGTGGTTTTGCCCTCTGTTAAGCCTTCTCCACACTTAGTCACTGAGAGGTGTTTGTGCCTCTATGTTGTGCTGTGCCTCTCCTTGAGGCTTGAAGAGAAGAGGCCTTTGCCTCTATGTGTGGTTGAAGAAGAAGAAAGGTCGAAGGGAACAATGCATTCTCACTGTAGCAAGGCTTAACTTAAGTCATCTGATATTGTGATCTATCGTCAAATATCTTCGACATCGTGCACTGTGGCTATAGTGTTTACTTGCATTACGTGGAATATTTGATTGATAAGCACTATGCATTTATTTGAAATAATTGTAAGGGGTAATTGGTGATTTAAATCTCCATTTTACCCTATTCTTTTTACACCTTGACATTGATCCTCTTATATATATTCTTCTTGTATGGAGTTTTTATTATAACTTGCTCATCTTTGTGGTTATATTGTGATCTTGAGATTAATTGCAACACTTGCTCCCTATGTTCGACCTCGGATACTTTTTTGAATTCGAGTTATAAATTTTATTTGTTTTCATGTGATTTCGACTATACTACGATGAAGTATTTTAAAACATCGATTTCACGTGATTAATATTTTGGCGTCGTTGTCGAGGAGCAACATGCAATTTAATCTCTTGATTACAATTCCTGGCTTGATATTAACTTGCTCTATCTCTTTGGTTGTGATTTGTGAAGGGATTTAGTTGAGAATGAAGATCAACCGCACGACAGCTACTCCAAGGGCAGGTAATCACATTTTCCATCTTCATTAAGCCCCTGATTCTGAAAAAGCTAAAAAAAAGGAAAGAAATCAATTAGGACCAACTTGCATTCTATATTTAGATTCAATTATCACAAGTTGTCTAATTTGGTTCATTTCTAGAAACATCCCAAACCTGATTTCTACACCTATTTAGGGATTTAAGACACCTAGGGCTACGCACCTTCTTGATCGAGACCTAGGTGCCAAGTTTGGAAGAAATTAATTGGACCAAGTAGAGCCACATTAGGGTTTCCATTTTAAAATTTTAGAGACACGCTTGCTTAAACAAGAATATATTCTCCCAAACTGTGTGTTTCCTAAGCCTTGATTGAATTTACCTAATCAAGCAAACCCTAAAAGCAAGCTCTAACCATCCACTTGAATCATAAAATTGGGACATAATAATCTCAGGACAAATCAGGTGAAGTTGACTCACCTTGTGGGGTCAACCAATCTTCAAATTAGGTCACCACTCACAAATTCATTCTAAAGTTCAAGTGGAATCCTAAGCACCTCATCTAAACTTAAAATTGATAGACTTAAGAGATCAAGTTATCCATTCTGGCCTACTGGTGGTCGCCTTCCTCTATAGTTTTATTATTCCGTCATAGTATAGTATAGAGAGGTGATTACCAGTTTACTACAATTTGTTACTCGGAAATAAAGAGTTCCCGAGGTCGAACTCAGGGAGCAAGTTATATTCTAGGGGTACAAGTTTCTTTTACAAAAATAAAGAAAGAGAGAGAAAGAATTTGTTGTCTTTTCTTCTTTTCTCTTTGCTTCTCCTCGTCTCAGATCTTCTGTTATCTTCTTCTTCTTTATCTGCAGTGGTGATGTTCTTCTTCTTCTTTCAGCTGTTCCTGCTCTTCCTTTTTATTCTGCAGAGCGGTCCTCTTCTTCTTCTTTTCCTTTCTTTCTTCTTTTCCTTTCTTCAGATCTTCTTCTCGTGCTCTTCTTCTTTCAGTTCTTCCCTTGGCCTCTCTGTGTTCTCCTCTGCCTCGCCTTCCTTCTGCCGTCTTTGCCTTCAGGACGTCGTCTGATTTTTCAATCAGACGACTTAAACCGCCACTGCTACAGTGCCGCTCGGTGATCCTCCTTCCTTCAGCCTTCGTCTTCTTCCATGGTTCTTCTTCACCTGTGCCTGCACACTTACACAGCTTGATCAGAGGGGCAAAACCTATCTCTACCCTCCCCCGCGTCTCTCTCTCACAGAAGCCGCTCTTAGGATAGCTCTCCCAGAGCTGCCGGGTTGCCGGGTACGGGTCGCGCCCGGGTCCAGGCCCACCGGCGTGCGTGGTGGGCGAGGAGTGCAGGTCAGTCTAAGTCGGGTCGGGCCAGGTCCGCGGGGCGTGAGCGCGGACGAGACCGGGTAACCGGGCGGGTGAAGGGGACCTCACCCCGTGTGCTGAGGCAATAAGCCTCCAGCACTTTTTCACTTTATACCGCTGCGCCTCTTCAGAGTTTTCCGAGGTGGGACTAAATGTCCCACCCCGAGTTGGCGCCCACGCGGAGGAGACAGCTGGTAATCGCGGCGTTACGCGAGGCCTTCGCGCGAGGGCTTCGCTTCAGCTGCAGCCTGACGCTTTGTCGAAATGCCTCGCAAGGCCTGGGAGTCGAATCTGGGCGTGGCGCGCCTGCAGCTGCAGGCGGAAGCAGCTCCTTCTTCACGGCAATGGCGGCGGAGGTCGGGTGACCTGTTCACAGCAAAACGGCCTCTCGGCCTAATCAGAAGGTGCCGGGAGCTTCGCCAGAGTGCGGCGAAGCTCGTGGGGCGGCGTGCAAGGGCTGCCCTAGGTCGGACTGTGGGTCGGAAGATGGGTTTGTTCGGTGGGGTTGCAGAGGGTGATGTGGGGGAAGTGGAAGGGCGGGGGTTGATCAGGGTGAGGAGGCGAAGGTTCTGCGGTGGTCGGCGAGCCGTGTGGGTTGCTGGGGTGATGGGAGCGGCTCGCCGGAGGCTGGCCGGAGGCGGAGAAGGTGAGGGTGAGGGGTCGGAATCGAGGGCGACAGTAGATGTTTAAAGTGAGGAAAAGGAAGAGGGGAGGAAGAGGAGGAGCTCTACCTACTTAGCAGGAGGAGGAGGGGCCGGAGCGGGCGACAGTCGTATCGACTGTCGCTGGAGAAGAAGATGCCCGGGGGAAGGGGCGGCGGCGAGCAGAGAGCCGGAGAGGCGTCAGCTGGGTGCGGCGTGGCGCGGGAAGAGCAGGGGAAGAAGTCTCTGCTGCTGGTATTGCGGCAGAGCGAAGAGGAGGAGGAGGAGGAACCGCCGGAGCTGGTGGGCGTCTGCCGGAGTGAGAGGAGAGGAAAGTTGGGGGTTTTCTCCGTCAGATCCGAGCTGCTTCGAACGGTGGGGCGACGGGGGGTATTTATAGGGTAGAATCAGAGAGGAGGGCGGAGGGAAACGACGTGTCTCCCTCGCCGGAGGACGTCGGAGATGGAAACCCATACCGTTCGTGCGTTCGCACGGCCGGTATGGTGGGTTGCAGCGACCAGGGGGGTGTTCCTGCGACGGCTGACGACGCAGGGCACCCCCGGTTGACTTGCCAGCCCCTCCCCCTCACCCTGCGCGGCGCCATACTCCGCGCAAGGTCGCCGGAGCATGGTGCTGGCAGGTTTTGGCAGGAGGGACCTGAATGCAAAGAACGAAGGAGAGTTAGGGGCAGAAATGTGAGGGTTCAAAAGTTGAGGGTCAAAAAGTAAATATATGAGGACCAAAGTGCAAAGTTGGTCAAGAAGGTTTCTTCTTAGGCTCAAGTTTTTATACATGACTAATTAGGACCTAAGGAATTTGATGGTGAATTTTATTTCTAGATTAAACCTTGTTTGACCGGTCAATTTATGCAAAAACCCAAATTAAGTTATTAATTGGGCATGGTTCTCAATGTAGGTCAAAATGGGTTCTGAAGGCCAAATTGAAGGTTCTAAACCCTAGAGATTATTTTTCTATGAATTTTAGAGGGTTTATTATATTTTTACTTTGCCTCGAACCTCGTGAATTGAAGTGGGTTTGCTTTAGGGTTACAGATTATCATTTAGTTCCTTGGAATTGCTGTAGCCCTTATCAGATCATCCCACTTTCCTTCTCATTCGGTTTGTTTGACCTGTGTTTCGACCCTGAATTACCCTGTATGCAGATTATACTGGTAAAATTGCATTTTTACCCCTTATGACTTGTTTTCTCCTTAAACTCAGAATTCTCTGAGTTAAGCCTTTTCTTGAGTTATGTAGGAGCTTTTATTCTTTGTATTGGGTCAAAATGAGATAGTTATGGCTCATGATGAGGTTCTCATCACCTACCTGGATCTACGGTGACAAGGAAGGTCAGGTGGGGGAAACCCTGTGTCCCGTAGGGACGCTCTACCGTGTAGGGGTCTTTGTGGGACTCTCCCTGGCTGCCCAGGTAATTCTTGGGTGGTCGACTTCATGATCTAGAGGTATCATCCGCCTTGAACCTCTATAGTCATCCAAAAATCTTTGGGTGTCTTGATTGGGTCCATCACACCTTCTGTCCCTCGTCTATTCCATCGGTGTATGTACGGGAGGAGGTCCTTAAGACCACCCTTGAGGCCTCCACTAGCTTCTCACTCTCGTCGAGGCCAAGCCTTGACTTCCTTATTTGTGCAACTTCCCGATCACATTGGCATCTCTTCCAACTCCTCTACTTCTGAGCCTGAATCTCCAGCCACAACCATGGATCACCCAAAACAACCTAACTTTGAACCTCAATAACTCTTTGATTTCAGAGATCGAATCAATGCCTATATCAACCCACCGCCGCGTCCTCAAATGTGAGATCATTACAATCCCACTGCAGTGGAGATCGAACCTCGAATCAGCATTCCTGCCGGAGGACCCGAGGTGGAGCTCAAGCCTTGTATGCTTCACATGACCCCAAAATTTCATGGCTTGAACTCCAAGGATTTTTTCCAACACATCAAGAATCTGAAGCATATGGCTCACACATTTGGGGAAAATTTGCATAATCGAGACGGTCTACTCTTGAAAATCTTCTCCTTCTCTCTAGCTAACAAAGCTGCCAATTGGTTTCAGACATACCCTCACCTGATCAACACATGGAAAGAACTTCAGACTGCTTTCTTACAAAAATTCTACCCCATTGGTCGAACTAATGCAATGTGGCACCAAATCACACACTTCTCACAAGGAGCGAGAGAATCTCTACACGAGGCATGGGATCGTTTTCTAGATCTCATCCGCAAATTTCCCCATCATGGAGTCTCGAAGTGGGAACAAGTCCAATTCTTTTACCACGGGCTCTGTGATGACATCAAATTTTTTGTCAATGCAACCTGTGGTGGTAGCATCATGGGTCAGCATGAAGAAGAGATTTGGGGAATTCTCGAAAATATGTGCGAGAACTCCCTAAACAATGAGTCATTGGGTGTGTACAACCGGAAGACCACCCGCACATAAATAAACAATTGGGGGGTACGCGAGACCCGAGGCCTTTCCACATCCATTAACTTGGAGTTGGTAGCCAATCAATTGGATAAGGTCTCTATCATTAAGAAAAAGGTTGACAACATCACTCGACATCTACACAAGACCACCACTACACCACAAAGCACATATGCGCACTCGCCCTCAGGTAGGGAGGTTGCGCACAACATCTACCACTCTCAGGGGCTTAATTTCTATCCACCCCCATCTGATTTTTGTCTTGGAGGAAACTCTGGGCCAGCCTACCATAGTTGGGGAAACTCCAAACCCTCATATCCTAAT
This sequence comes from Thalassia testudinum, assembly GCA_037157565.1. Lineage (NCBI taxonomy): Eukaryota > Viridiplantae > Streptophyta > Magnoliopsida > Alismatales > Hydrocharitaceae > Thalassia > Thalassia testudinum. The sequence continues at coordinate 27,925,790 of JAZHRO010000072.1, read as the reverse complement.
TACTCTGGAGTTCCTCAAACCTACGAGGAACTCCATGCCATCTAGAACAATCCCTTCTCTAATACCTACAACCCTGGATGGCGTAATCATCTAAACTTTGCGTGGTCGGGAAATAACCCAAATCTGAGACCTCAATTCCAACCCCGACCACAAGCCTCGCACCCACATCAGTTCAATCAACCTAAACCCAACCCAAATTACCAATTAGGGCCTAACAAGGATGATCAGATGGCCCTGATCCTTCAAACTCTGGCTGACATTCAAAAATAGCACAAAGACGAGATCACAGAGGTCCGTAATCAGCTTGCACGAATGGTGAATTCTCGCCATCCTAGCACACTTCCCTCCCAACCTCTGCCTAATCCAAATAGCGTGTCAACCCAAAAACACGTTGTAAACCAAATCCAGGGTCAAGCATGCTATAACCAACCTGGCCCAGCGACTCATACCTGCATATTTTCTCCATCCACCTCAGTTGAGCCAAAACACACCATGACTTACCCAACACCACTTCCACATCAACAGCAAGGAACGACTTTCTCCCCTCCACCTCCACACCACGATTGTGCCATGATCACTACTATAGGTAAAGAATAGAAACGCATCCCCAAAGATAGCCAATCCATTCACCTATCCCAGGTCGTATCCCACCTCCACCCTAGAGGATTATCAGAAATTGATATAATGGGACCTTTAAGGAATGCACAAGTCACTATTCCACTACTTGATATCCTCACTCTCAATCCTACCTCACCTGATTTATCCAAAAAAGAGGTAGAAGAACCAACACAAGGGAAGGTAATACTGTCTAAAAATGTAAGTGCCATAATCCAAAATAGTCTACCTCCTAAGAAATCTGGTCTAGGCACCCCGTAATCCCCTGCAAGATTGGTGATACAAATTTCAAGCAGGCTGTACTGGACCTTGGCACTCCAATCAACCTCATCCCTACCACCTGATAAATCCATATTTATATACATAATTTATGACTAACTATTGTTAGTTTCAGAGTAAAATAGTTTACATTGCATTAGATTAGATTATATTAGTCACATTATAGTATTTTGTAAATATTGCATTTTTAGCGGTATAATTATAATTTTTTTTGCTACTTATATCTGGTTCCTTGATATTTTTTTTATATGTGTGCAGGTGCCAAGTTTGAAATTGATTGAAGCTTTACAAAGAGGAGAAATTATTTTGATGGGGTTGAACCAATTTCCTACACCAAAAAACCCATTCTAAGTCTTGCCAAAAATCTCACCAAATAATTCCCTAAATAAATCACCACCTAACCATTTCCTATGTATGTTAATCCAATACTCCACCCACATAAAACCTCCTCCACCAAATCCCTCCACCTAGGTAACCTTTCCAAATCCAACATTATTTTATCCTCTTTTTTTTTTTTATCACTCCACCTCAAAATTCCCTAAAAACCAACTCCCACCAAAATCCCTTATCCCCTCACCTATGTAAGCCTTAAACCTACTCCCATGCAAACGAATTCCAACTCCATCTGATTTTTCTCCACCAAATCTCCCAATCCCACACCTAACAACTTCCCCCTTATTTAATCCTATGAGGCCTTTCCCCATCCCTCTCCTCGTTCCCTCTCCCACTCAAGGCCTGCCCCCTCTCAATTCTCTCTCTCCCTCTCAACTCCTCTCCCTCTCAATTCTCTCTCTCCCTGTAGACTCTCCCCCTCACAACCACTGACTGAAAAAAAAATCACCACTCATCCCTTCATGAGAACCTCCAGACGATACGCCCCTCTCCTCTCGACCCCTCGTCAACCACGCAAAAGCGTAGCACCCTCCATCCAACCTACATCTCTACATGCAAGCTTCCTCCTTCAGCGCTCAAGCTCTCCCCTACACGAAAGCAACAGGAGCGCAGACCCTTGACTCCGCTCTCAACCACACCCTTGTTTCCTCCTCCTCCACGTCCTCCTTACCCTAGTGTACTCCATCATTGCACTCGCCATCGACATCGTGACTCTACTACTATCGTCTCTATCTTCCTCATCGCCTTCATCCTTGCTACCTCACTGCACGATCACCTCGACAGCACCCACCACACCGTGAGCTCCACCCTCAATGGCTCGTCATCGACCATGAGACCCGGCATTACACCAGCGACAGCACACTTTCGATGAGCGTTGCACCACCCTCAACCATGACGTCTCTTCTCCAACTCTTCGCCTCCATGCGCAACTTCACCAACGACTGTCGACAGCACTCTCCACCCCCATCACGACATCGTCGGACTTTTATCTAAGATTTTTTTTTCCTCCTCTTGTTATTCTATGTTATTTTGACTTTCTAGTAGTAATTAAGTTTTTATTTGCATTTACATGTTCACTTCGTATTTGTTTCCGTGTTTGTTTCATCAACTTGCTTTTATTATATATAAAAAATAAAAAAATAATAAAATATATATATATTGACTTAGGTTGGAAACTTTCTAGATATCCATACCTCCTTGTGAGACTACCCGTAATCCTGACATTATTCTCGTATTTTTCAGAGACGATTTCATAAATTTAAAACGACATGTTTTCACACCTATGATGACAAATTTATCATTATCGCGATTTCATGACCACCACCCTATTTGAAAAATTACGGATCGGACAGCTAAAACCCGCTCATGTTACTTTGCAACTAGTTGACCAAACCCTGATCACACCGATTGGGATGGTAGAGGATGCAGTAATTAGAGTTAAGGATTTCAGCTACCTAGTTGATTTCCTAATTCTCGACATGGATACGCCACAACAGATACAGGATATGCCCGTGATTTTGGGAAGACCATTCTTGGCTACTGCAGGAGCATAATCAATTGTGAATTAGGGCATATGATGATTGCCTCAGGAGATCAACGTGCTGAGATTAATATTTTTGAGGTAACAAAAGGGAAATGCTCAGTAGAACAACTAGGTTTTATCCAGGACCTCATGACCATATCCTTGGTAGAAAACCTAGAGCCAGAATTAGAAACTTTTCACATTTTAGATGATCCTGACTTGACTGAGCACAATGACAAAAGTACAATGGAGGCTTTCACCTTTGACCTTGAAGACATACCCTGGGAATTCAGGAAACATGGTGACATAACAAATTCAGATCCTATGGACATAGAGACATTTCATTTTGAGGACTTTCAGGAATCAAGATTGGTAGACACTAAGAGTGACCTACACCCAGAGTATGAATCCTTTACAAAATTGGAGTTAGACAATCCGAAAGTCACTCTTTAAGCATTCATTTTCGATTGGGATGAGAATTATGGAGAGGAATCATTAGAGGAACCAATCTTCAAGTCATTTCTTGAAGAGACGATCTCACATTCAAATGAAAAGAATCAAGATGACTCATGGAGTATCGAATTAATAGGCCATATTTCACGAGAGGAACCACACATCCGGGATAATAGATCCTTCTCTGTTGAGTCCTGGACTCATGACAAACCTATTTCAAAATCCCATGACCACTACACCTTCTGAATGATTCCTCCGCAAGATTTCAAGGAAGATCATCCAGAAACAAATCAACTTGACCCATATCAAAGACATCCTGGAATGACTCTTTACCATGCTGTAAGCACCTCTTTTTTGATGCACCAAAATTATATTTATTGCTAAAACTGACATTTCAGGACTATCTTGGATTGAAGCCTCTGTTCAAGACACAAGTTCAGATAGTTGCTGATGTGCGTCTTTTTCATTTATTTGAGTCTAGGAGTTTATTGTAAGGAACCTCAAATAAAACTCAAAAATGATTTTTTCGCGTATCTTTTCAAAACCTAATTTTAGGGTTATTGATCGACCAAACTTATTAATTTGCAGATCCCAAGCCTATTTGGAAGATCTGTGGTTGTTGTTTTTGCTTCTCTTCAGGATAAAAGAGAAGGGTTTGTAAGAGGTTGTGCCACCCTCGTTCATGTATTGTGAGTAGTGGATTGACTAGCTTGTACTAGTCGAAAAAATCCTAAGTTGGGAGGCTTAGGTAGTGGTTTTTACCCAGATTGGTTTTCCACTATAAATCAAGTGTACTCTGTGCATGAATCTCTGTTCTCTTATTTTTTAATATGACTCTATTTTTTTTTAAGCAATACTATTCACCCCTCCCCTCTAGTATTTAGTTGCAATCCACAGGATATTCTCCAACCCTCATTTGGTATCAGTGCCAAGTTGTCCAGAAGATGTCAAAATCATCTGTCGACACATACGTTGAGGGGCATTCTATTGTTCAACCTCCTCTCTTTGACAGGATGAACTACTGATATTGGAGGACAAGGATGCAAATCTTCCTGGAGTCCATGGTTTTCGAAGTGTGGGATGTCATCGCCTCCAAGTATACTCGTCCTGAGATCAAGGAAGGAGTGGCCATGACACCGGATCAAAAGAAGATGACAACTCACAATGCAAAAGCCATGAATGCAATCTTCTGCAGGCTTTCGAGAGTAGAATTCAACCGCGTTTCTGCTTGCAAGACAGCCTATGAAAACTGGAACATCCTTGAAGTGACCCATGAAGGCATGACAAAGGTAAAGGAAACTAGAGTGAATTTACTATCGCAAAATTATGAGCTTTTCAGGATGAAGAAAGGTGAGTCGATCAAGGAAATGTTCACAAGGTTTATGAACACCAAAAACTCTCTAAGGAACCTAGATCAGGAAATCAAGAATGAAGCACCAATAAGAAAGATACTCCGATCTCTCACCAGCGATTGGGAAACCAAGACCACAGCAATACAGGAGTCAAAAGATCTGTCTACCCTCAAATTAGACGATCTTATCAGAAGCTTGATGGCCTATGAAGTTCAACTTCAACACATGAAGGAGCATGAAAGCGAAGTAGTAAAGAAGGCCATAGCCCTTGCAGCTACTCAAGAATCTAAAGAAACTTCAAGTGGAGAAGAAGAGGAAGACATAGCACTCTTATTCAAAAAATTCAAAAAGTTTCTTAAGGACAAGAAGAACTGGAGGAAGAAGAAAGAAGGAAGAAACAACGATGCAGTCGTCTGCTATAACTTCAAGGAAAGGGACACATCAAGAAGGATTGTCCACTTCTCAGGAAGGATTTTGAAAAGAAGAAGAAGCACTTCAATAAAGATGGAAAAAAGAAAGCCTTTACTGTAACTTGAGATGAGTCAGACTCAAGTTCAGAAGAAGAAGAAACATCAAGAGAAGAAGCTCTTCTCGGTTTGATGGCACTAGAAGATGAGGTAACCTCCTTTACTCAAGATGAACTATTAGAAGCATTCTTTGAATTGCATGATATAGCTACATCATTAAAATTAGAAAACAAAAACCTAGTAAAGATACTAGACAAAGAGAAAGCACAAAAAGAAACAAAGAGCTATCTGTTTAAATTACAACACTAAAATCACAAATAAACCATTTAGAAATAGACATAGATAAATTAAAAGAAAACTCTGTTGTTCTACTAAATGACCTTACAAAATTCACAAACAGAAGTAGAAATCTGCATAAATTGTTAGGAACACAAACCAAAGCACCACAAAATTTAGGTTAGGCTATATACCAAAGAATAGCCATGAAGCATCTAGTTCTAGTCAAAACAAAGAGAAAGGTAGCTTGCCAAAATAGGCAATGAAAACTAACCACCGTGGACCCAAGCAAAAATGGGTACCAAAAAGTATTTTGCAATCTTGTTTTGTAGGCTCAGTAGATTATAAGAAGTGGACTTTCCAACAAATCAGTGGAACATTGAAGCCACTATACCAAACGAAGCCTGACAATCGTAAATCAATGACAGGAAAGAGAAGAAAGAAGATGGATTATGGACAGTGGTTATTCCAAGCACATGACCAGCAAGGAAGACCTATTCCCACAACTCAACCATCAAGAAGGTGGTACGGTCACGTTCGGGAACAACCACAAGGGTCGTATTATTGGTACTGGCCAAATTGGTAATTCTTCTACCTCTATTGATAATGTGTACTTAGTTAAAGGTTTAAAACACAATCTGTTAAGTGTAAGCCAAATATGTGATAAGGGGAACAGAATTACATTTACATCAAAAGGTTTTAAAATTCATGATGAAGAAACAAATCAAGTTATTCTTAAAGGAAATAGACACAGATATTTACACCATAAGCTTCGACAAATACGACAGTCTTGAATGTCTAGTCGTATCTGACAAAGAAGCAACTCTTTAGCATAAAAGACTAGGTCATGTTCACATGGGAAACATTAATAAACTTGTGAAACATGAACTTGTCAAAGATCTGCCAAGGATCGACTTCAAGAAAAGCAAAGTCTGCGATTCTTGTCAAGTCGGCAAACAAACCAAAAATCCTTTTAAACCAAAAGGATGGTTAGCACTTCTCAACCCCTGGAGCTTCTTCACTTAGATTTATTCGAACCAACCAAATTCGAAAGCCTAAGCGGGTGCAGATATTATTTAGTCATAATTGACAACTTCTCTAGATTTACTTGGGTATCATTCTTAAAGAGCAAGGCCTTAACCTTAGATGCCTTTAGCAAACTAGTTAGAAGATTACAGAATTAAAAAGGATCAGAAATAATTAGAATCAGAGGTGATCGTGGTGGAGAATTTGAAAATGAATCTTTCTCGAATTTTTGTGATCAATATGGAATTAAACATGAGTTTGCCTTCCCTAGAGCTACACCGTAGAATGGTGTAGTTGAGAGGAAGAATAGGACCTTACAAGAGTGTGCCTGCACAATGCTATGCGAGTCAAAGCTGCCTCGATATTTTTGGGCTGAAGCTGTAAACACTGCTTGTTATATCCAGAATAGAACCATGATCAGACCAATTCTAAAGAAGACACCCTTTGAACTCTATTATGGAAGAACACCTAGAATTTCCTACTTCAAGATTTTCAGATGTCGATGTTTTATACTTAACACTAAAGATAATCTTGATAAGTTTGATGCAAAAAGCTCAGAAGGGATTTTCCTAGGTTATTCAACTAGAAGTAAAGCCTATAGGGTCTTTAATAAGAAGAATTCTGTTGTTGAGGAAACCATGCATGTATCATTTGATGAAACATTAGTTCAACCTAAATCTTCCACGATTGATGATGATGATACAATAGATGATCCCTCAAATATTCCAGAAGATATTATTTCTAATGAACTACCCAAAGATATCTTGTTTGTAAAAGATCATCCTAGAGAACTAGTAATAGGAGACTTATCAAAAGGAGTTCAGACCAAATCAAGTATGGGAACTTGTTCCAAAACCTGAGCAGCAAACTATTATTGGAACCATGTGGATTTTTAGGAACAACTTGATGAATCAGGACATGTAGTTAAAAATAAAACTAGACTTGTGGCTCAAGGATATTATCAAGAGGAAGGAATAGATTTTGATGAAACATATGCACCTGTTGCCCGACTTGAATCTATTAGAATGTTGCTAGCTTTTGCAACCCATATGAAATTTAAGCTTTTCCAAATGGATGTCAAAAGTGCCTTTTTAAATGGATTCATTAAGGAGGAAGTCTTTGTTAAACAACCTCTAGGATTTGAAAATCCAAATCATCTAGAACACGTATACAAATTAAACAAAGCATTGTATGGATTAAAACAAGCTCCACGAGCTTGGTATGAAAGATTAAAAACATACTTAATTGGCAATGAGTTTAAAATTGGTCAAATTGATCCAACTTTATTTACAAAAAGAAAACAAAATGACCTCCTAATAATTCAAATATATGTAGATGATATTATTTTCAGTGCTACTAATGATCTACTTTGCTGAGAATTTGCAAAGGTTATGCAAGATCAATTTGAGATGAGTATGGTGGGAGAACTTAAGCTCTTCCTAGGTCTTCAGATTGATCAACTATCCTCCAAAATCTTCATATCTTAAACAAACTACATAGCAGAGATATTGAAAAAATTCTCAATGGATAAAGTAAAAGGCAAAGAAACTCCGATGGCAGCTTCTACCCAATTAAAAACTGACGACACAGGTAAGTCAGTAGATCAAAAACTTTATAGAAGCATGATAGGTTCTCTATTATACTTAACTGCAAGTAGACCTAACATTCTATTTTACACTTGTTTATGTGCTCGTTTTCAAGTAAACCCTAAGGAATCACATCTTAATGTTGTTAAAAGAATCGTTAGATATCTAAACAACACACAAGACTTAGGACTCTTCTATCCGAAGTCAAACACTTTGGAATTATATTTCTTTTGTGATGCTGATTATGCAGGTAGCTTCACAAATCGAAAGAGTACTAGTGGAACTTGTCAATTTCTCAGAAATTCCTTAGTCTCTTAGTTCTCTAGAAAACAAAACAATGTACTCTATCCACAACTGAAGTAGAATATGTAGCAGCATCCTTAGCATGTTCACAACTATTGTGGATGAAACAGAATTTAAAAGATTTTGGATTAACTTTTAAAAACAACAAAATCTTGTGTGACAACACTAGTGCAATCAACTTATCCAAGAATCCAATACAACACTCTAGGACTAAACATATTGATATTAGACATTACTTTCTTAGAGATTATGCCTTAAAAGGGGATATCAACTTAGAATTTATTAACACAAACAAACAGCTAGCCGATATATTCACAAAACCTTTATCAAAAGATAGGTTTAATCAAATTTCACATTCACTAGGCTTATCTAGATTAAAAGAGCTTAATTAAGTGGCCTAAAAATTGACTCTTTCACTGTTTTGATCGATCAATTTTCAAAAATTGATCGACCAGCCTTTGATCAATCAAAACTATTATTTTGATCGACTAAAACTTGAATTTTCCTGGTGGGAATTTTCCCTCCATCGTTCTCTCTTTTTAATCGATCAACTAAATTTTTGATCGACCAAATTGTTTGGGCGGGAATTTTCCCTCTAAACTTTCAAACTCTGATCGACAAAATACATATTTTGATCTATCATTTCTTGTTTTGATCGACCAAAATCAAATTTGATCAACCAAAATTGGGCAGATTCACCTTTGCGATTGCTATCTCGTTTCCTTGTTTTTCGATCGCAATCTTCATTTACCATTTCTAACCTATGTGATTAGTTACCTTAAATGCATTTACCTATTTTGCTAATCACATTTAAAAACACCTCGTTTTTACCCTTAAACCCATTTTTTAACCATCATAAATGGTCCTCACTTCTCTCAAACTCTACCCCACAACTTCTACTCTCCTCTAATCGACCAACACCGCCGGCTCCGACCACCTCTCACACTCCCTCCTCCGTGCGTGGGTCCTTCATGCAATGGACCTCGTAAGAGCGTGCCTGATCGTCGCGTCCTCCATCGCACGACTTCGTGACCTCCGTGCTTGCACAACTTCAACCTCCTCACATGACCTCCGTCCAGCCTCCTTTTGATCGACCAACTTTGGTTCGATCTTGGTACATTCTAAACCTTGAATACATCCATCCCTTTGGATTTTTCTTGTGTTTAAAATGTGCTTTGACTTACTCTAACTTGTTTGATCTTGTTTCTATATTTATTTCTTGCAAAATCTTGTAGCATACATGAGTTTATCATCCATTAAACAGACTTTTTTTCTGGTCTACAATCTTTTAGTCGACCAAACCTCTTGGTTGATCCACCAAACGTTTGGTTCTTTTTTGGTCAACCAGTCAAAATTTTTGATCGACCAACCGTGTTTTTCAGCACCTTATCATGGCACCAAAATGTCCACACAGCTCTTCTAGCCATTGTGATGATACTTTCGATTGCTTTTTCATTACCGAGGCCACTCGTGATCGTTTCTCGCTACTTGCAAAATTCTCTCCACATGTTGGTAGACCCGTTGATTTCACTTACTTCGTGTCTATTTTCCCTGGGATCCATGAGAAATTTGCATACCATCAAACTTTACGTTATTTTGAGCGGAACTTTTATGCGGGTTCCAAACATAGCTGCATTCCCGGTGTTGATCCCATGGCCTGTCACCTATTTTATGCCAATCTCAAGATATAGGTGAAGGCTCCAACATTGAGTTGTCCTCAAACATCTACGGGATAGAAGTTCTGGTCAATGTGGAAGTTTTGACGAAGATTCTTAGTTGTCCTTCTGTTGGACCTACTTTTCTTGAGTTGCATTAGTGATTGTGTAGCAATCATAGGTCTTAATTGACCTAGATTAAGCTAGGACTAAGCATAAGTTAGGGTTATTCACACATACATATGCATTATCTGCATCTTTACTGCTTTACTTTAGCTATGCATAAAATAATGTTATAATGTGCTGATTAAGTGCATTATGTCAATTGCAGGCTTTAAGCAGATCTGGAGCTAGATCTGGAGTAGGATCTGAAGCTGGATCAGGAATAACGGGAGTTGTAGCAGAGCTGGAGCAGAAGGCCTAGTTTAGATATAGGAACAATAATGTAAGGGGGTTAAAAGTTTGCTATTCTATTAAGTAGGAATAAAGTAGTAAAATGTGAAGAGCTTAGGTCCATCCCATCCCTAAGAAAGCGTAGAGACTTCCCCAAGCCTTAGCCACCCTTAGATTAGGTCACAACACCCTAGGAAGCCTTAAAACCCTAGTTCCAACCCTTATCTGGACGTCCAGATAAGTTATAGGACATCTAGGACCCTTAGCCATCTCCCGCACACCTTAAACCCAATTCTGCAGTGTTATTGGATGTCCAGACACTTTGTTAGACGTCTAATTTCTACAGAGTACCCAAAACAGAACCTTGATTTCCCCCTAACTCAAATTGGACGTCCAGAACTGAAGTCTGGACTTCTAATTTTTGAGTATAAGTCATCTGATCCTATTTTTGGATGTCTGATACTAGTCTCCAGTCCCTGTTTTGAGATTCAAGTCTTGATCTTGGATCTCTAGCTCCCTAGACCTAATCCCAACCCTATAGGAACCTAAATTAAGGTGTCCTAACCCCAGTACATCACCTCTAGACCTACCTAAGGACCTAATTGTGTCCTCACCAAACCCAATTGACTTAAATCAAGTCGATTAGCTTCACCTAAGTCAATTGGACTCATTGAGTCCAATTGAGCTTAGATCTCAACCCACACAAGTTCAATTGGACTTAGTAAGAGTCCAATTGACCTAAACCCAACCTGATTGAGTTATGTCACGCTCAATTAGGCTCACACTCATTCAATTAAACTTAGGTTAAGTTTAATTGCATTTTCACCTTAGCAATTAGGGTTTGTAACCCTAAAATCAAGACCTACACCTACACAAACCCCTTAGGACCTATCCTAAGCCACCTAGCCATGTAAAGCATGACCACACACACACACACACACACCCATTCATGCACACACTTCTCTAGAATTCTCTAGAGCTCTCTTGAGATGGCGCCACCTCTTGGTTGCCAAATTTAGCAACCAAGAGGCATTCAAATTGAGATCCACAATTTTTGGATCTCAAAGACCACCTCCACCCTCATGTTGCCGGCCACTCTTGGACTCTCTCTAGAGAGTTATACACCTCTCTAGAGAGAAGCCATTGGGTCTATAAAAAGATCCCATGGGCGGCCAAGTGTACCCATTCACATCCTTGGCTTCCATTGGCACCACTCACTCCATTGGTGCCATTCACACCACCTCCACTTAGCTAGCCACTCCACCTCTACGAGCTCACTACCACCACCATGGAGGACATCATGCCGGGATGCTGGATCACTCCTCCCTCTCTCCAAGGGTCGACCTAAGCTACATTGGCCGCCCCTCATTCTCCTCCCAACCACTCCAAGGCCATCAGGGACCACCCCTGAATGCCCTTTTATTCTTCTAGATTTAATTCATGCTCTTCATAATTTTATTGCTTTTATTACTGCTTAATAGTGTAGTCTTACTTCTCCCCCAATGATGCATGCGAAATCCCCCCCCATTGATTCTTGTATACGATCATTTTCTGATAGCTAGGTTTAATTTCAAGCATTTATGTATAAGCTTTCCTCTAGATTCCTTGTGCAAACAACTCCCCAATGAATGAATGAAAATGCATTTATATATATGTGTGTGTGTGTGTCTGTGTTGTGTGTGTGTGTGTGTGTGTTTGAAATCACCATGAGCTTAATAATTTCGTATTTGCGTGATTTAAGTGCCTGCTCTTTAACTGTCTATCCATTACGCACCAACATGTCATTTCCTGAGGATATTGAAAATCTAATAAAAGAAGCTTTCTCCATAAATAGTCACCACCTCACTAGAATCGTGCGCACAGAAACTCACACGTCCACTTTCATAATTTACTTGACACATGCGCATGTGATCCGAGTTAATAACAGAAGTGGTGAAGTTTTAGTTCGGAGATTGGAAACCGGCGTGCGTCTTTAAACGAAGTAGAGTAGTAAAAAGATCGATTTCAAAAGTGAAAGCAACGCCTCCCAGAGACGAATGACCGGGACTCAAGTCTCGTAATTTTTGTAAAATAATATATTTGCTGGATCGTACTTCGCGACTATACTATGGCACTTTTTTTCTGTCAAATACGTGATCTACGATTTCCCAACAATCAGCAAACTCAGTCTGACACTATCAGGGAGACCCTACTCACTCCCTCTCATTTTGACTTGGGTCGTCCTGCCAAGTCACCCTTTTTCTGTCGTTTGCCTCACTTTCTGAACAATGTTTTCTTGTGGAACTTTATGTCCAAGTCCACATCTTTTAAAAACTACCCCGGTATTATGCTGATCACCCTCTACGGATTCATGAAGAACAAACGGTTCAACTGGAACCATTTGATTCTTTATCTCATGCGTAAATCACCTAGCAGCTCCTTCCAGTTCGGGACACTTCTGTCTCATATCTTTCTCCATTTCAGTGTACCCATTGACATTAATCATAAACAGTTTGTCACTCGTGTCTCCATTTTTTATAAACTCACTTATGCGAAGATGGAGCAAACACAGGGAGCTCGTGATGAGGGTGCACCACAGGAGCAGTAGCAGTAGCAGACCACTGTACCTCCTCCGTTTCCACCTTATGAGCACTTCACTGCGACTTGTCCACCTCCAGTGAGACCATCACCATCCTTCTATGACCAGAACTAGAGTCTCTTGGATAGACAGATTTCAGGTAAGGACTTTGTCACTATTCAGGATGTGACAGTTGGTATTTCTTTGATGATGCATAGGCAAAGGGAGACAGACATGGTCATGATGAGGCACGAGCATCAGGTATCAGAATACCTGAATGCTCGGAGTCAGTTTTTGGACAGACTTGGAGAGTCTGTTCATAGCATTCAGCAGCAGCTTCACCGTCCTCCTCGACCTTGTCGTTCGACTACCATGCCTTCTATAGCACCTCCTCCTCCTCCTCCTCCTACTACATCAGCTTCACCAGCAGCACTAACAGACCAGCAAATCACTCCTCGCAGGACATCCAGACATTCGACACCTCATTCGTCAGCTTAGCAATGCCTTTGCCTTGGTCAGCCTGCATCTTCTGAGAGATCAAACTCACTGGATCTTGAGCTAGATACTGATCTTCATAGCACCATGGATGCATTTATGGCATCGCTAGATGATTAGGTGTTATATTTTCTTGTATCAGTTTATTTTTGTCATGTATCAATTTATCTTCTAGTCTCTTTTATATGTTATCTTTTCTAGACATTTTGTTATGATGTTGCATGAATATTATCTCCTTCAATTTTATATTATTATCTCTTTAAATGCATGATCTTATATTGATGCTTATATTACTTATTTAAGGGGGAGTTAATTGTGAAATAATCAGCAGCATGTTTACTTTTTGCTGAAACAAAAAGGGGGGATATTATGCAAAGTTATTCATAATTATAATTTTGTTGTCATCAAAAAGGGGGAGAATGTAAGCACCTCTATTTTGATGCACCAAAATTATGTTTATTGCTAAAACTGACATTTCAGGACTATCTTGGATTGAAGCCTCTGTTCAAGACACAAGTTCAGATAGTTGCTGATATGCATCTTTTTCATTTATTTGAGTCTAGGAGTTTATTGTAAGGAACCTCAAATAAAACTCAAAAATGATTTTTTCGCGTATCTTTTCAAAACCTAATTTTAGGGTTATTGATCGACCAAACTTATTAATTGATCGACCAACCTACTTATTTGACCGATCAAATCAGTTCATTTAAGGAAGTTAAGAAAAATCCTCTTGATCAACCAACCAAGCTAATTGATCGACCAACAAGTGATTGACCAACATCCCTAATTGATCAACCAAAGTACTTTTTGATCAACTAATTAACCTTAATTGATTGACCAATTTTGTTTCCTATTCAAGCAAAACTTTTTATATAAATAGAGGTCATACGCAGCCCATTCATACACAATGTTTAATGGAAACACCATTTAAAATCAAAGCTTCTCATGCTTATTGCAAAAGGCCTTCACATCTTGTTCTTCACTCTCTTCGAAAGCACGACGCCTCGAACCTCTGTGAAAAATCGATTTGATCATTTATTGAGGTTCCATAGAATTCATTTTATTGTTATTCTATTTTGTTGCTTTTGATTTACGGATCCCAAGCCTGTTTGGAAGATCTGTAGTTGTTGTTTTTTATTCTCTTCAGGATAAAAGAGAAGGGTTTGTAAGAGGTTGTGCCACCCTCTTTCAAGTGGTGCGAATAGTGGATTAACTAGCTTGTACTAGTCAGAAAAATCCTATGCAAGGAGTCTTAGGTAGTGGTTTTTACCCGGATTGGGTTTCCACTATAAATCAGGTGTATTCTATGCATGAATCTCTATTGTCTTAATTTTTAATCTGACTCTTACTTTTTTAAAGCAATACTATTCACCCCTCCCCTCTAGTATTTATTTGCGATCCATAGGATATTCTCCAACCCTCACATGCTTTAATACTTATCTATGGCCATCAGATTCTCAACCATCAAATCACTCATGCAGCCAATCAGATCCCCCTAAGCTTATTGCACCCAGCTGATGGCGTTAAACTTAGTGCTCAACGGGAGGCAACCAGTCATCTTTCTAAAGAATCCAAAATCCTTTCGACATAACTCTTTGCTGAACTCATATTACACTTTAAGGCTTGTCCATTAGAACAGTCGACTCCATCTCTAGTACACGTACCAAAGCTTGAAATCATCCGCAACAGTTACCTAATTGCATTGCAAAAATACGCCTGCAATTGTGCCGTCTTGTGCTATTTCCTAGCATTACCAATGCATATTAGGTCTCCATAGTTGCATTGTAAAAATACACGCATGCATGCATTTAATTGAGAGGAGAGGAGAATAAATAAGTGGCCTTACAATTAACATTTTTCCTCAAGTGCATCTCTGCTAATTCACCATCTTTTTATTTTTTATTTCACTTGATTTTTAAAATCTTTCCCGTGGCTGCATGCATCTTCTTCTCCTCGCGCCATGCTTCCCTGCAGTAGCCCTCTCCCTGTCAGCCGCAGCAGCCCACTCCCTGCCACTCCATGAGCAAGCCATGCACAACCAGGGCATGGCTGTGCATGGCTTTCTTCTTCTATAAAAAGACCACGACTTCTCCTTCATCAGCAGCCTGGTCCAACGCCAAAAACCCATCACTTCTCCTTCCAGGCCACCACCCTCTCCTCCATCTCTCTCCATACGCCGTCCCTCCTCCTCTGAGGAGACACCTAGCGGGCAGGAGCCCTCACTGTGGTGCACACCACCACAGTGAGACCACCACCGCCCAGCTCTTCAAAGAGCCGGTGGGCGTGGTGGCTCTTTTCTTGGTTCACCGCTTGAAGGCCTTCAGCCATTGCCGCAGGCTTCAAGGTCTGAAGCTCGAAGCTCAGCGGCAGCAGCAGCGGCAAGGCAGCAGTAGCAGCCCCAGCCCCTTCCACACGTGCCTGCAGGCACCATCGCCTCCCGCTTCTCTGCCCTGTCGCGCTCTCTCTTCCACCTGCAGCCGGCCACCGCACGTCACTGCAGCGGCCGACCAAGCACCCCAGTGCACCCCAGCAGCACCCATGTCGCCCTCGCCTTCCCCCGCGCACACCAACTCCCTCTCTGTGTGCTCTATTGCGAGCTTCTCCACGCCTGCAATCGACCGGCGCAAACCTTCTCCCTCGCGCGCCAGCCGCGAGCCAGCCACACTCACAGCACCTGCATCTCTCGGTTGCACGGCGCGGCCTTACACTGTAGCCACTGTTCACGCCAGTCTACGCGACACTGTGCTACAGTGAGGTGACCAGTGAGCTTCTCACTTAACTGGTCACCCGGCGCGCCGCTACCGCCGTTCGCCCGCGCGCTAGTCTCGCCCCGCGTCACCCACACCCGCCCGCGCGTCTGCTAGCCCACGTATGCCTGCCTTCGCCCGCTCCATTCGCACGCGCCTGCGAGCGCCCGCACCAGCCTTCGCGCAGCACAGTGCACTGCCTTTCCTCTCCGCACCCAATCCCCCAGCATGCTCCTCTCTGCGCGCAGACGCGCCTGCGCGTGCGTGCGTGGAGCCTCCAGACGTCGCTTAGAAGCTGCAGACGACCTAACTCCAACCCTCAGCAGCGCTCTCTCTCTCTCACTCTCTCTCACAACACTCTCTTTACCGATGCTCACCCACACATACACTCACACTTCCACACACACACACACACCTATACACTATTATATACATATATATATATATCGATATGTATACATATATTTATATACATATATATATATATATACTTATATTTATACATATAGTAGTACTTATATACTTATGTATTAGTATACATACATATATATATATATACATATATCTATATACCTATATATATATATATAGACATATATATTTACATATATACATATACTTATATACATATATATATATATATATATATATATATATTTATGCATATATCTATACATATATTAGTACTTATATAAATATGTATTAGTCTATATACATACACACACACACACACACACACACACATATATATATATACATACATATATACATATATATACCTATATACATATATTATTATATATATATATACATATATATATATACATCTATATAGTATTATATACATACATACATACATATATATATATATAGACATATATATATACACCTATAGATATATATATATACCTATATATTTATAACCATATATATATATAGATATATTTACATACATACATATATATATATATATATATATATATATATTTTCACATTATTTACCATACGTGGTATCGCAGGAATATCTGCACCAGTTGCTGATATTCCCCGATACACGCATACAAAAAGCGTGTTCGCATTCATCTTCCACCATCCATCCTACACCTTACATGCGGCACTTCGTCCTGTTGGTTGCGTCTCTCTAGACGACGACCGACTCGACACCGTGCTACACTCCATCTTCGCCTCCACCCCCACCCCTTTATACATATATAGTATAGACATATATATATACTATATTTACTTTATTTCTGCTCCTCTTTCATACCAATAAAAAGATAAAAAAATATATAAAAGAGAAAAGATAATCCTTGACTTGCAGGTAATCCATCTTGCGAGTAGCCAAGACTGTTTTGGAACCCTATTTTGGCTCAAAGCCAAGAACTTAATTTTGAGGGTGTGCCTCAAGGACAAAGATTATCAGAAAAAAATCTTAAATAGAAAAAACACCAAAAACACAATAAACGAACGGAAGGGACTCGTTGTAGGAAAGGCGTAGAAACTCAACTTGTAACCCCACTTCCCTTAGTTCGACCCTGGGCCTAAAAGTGACCAAGATAAAATCAAATAGGCCAGGTTAAAAATTTTGTAAAGAGAT
This sequence comes from Thalassia testudinum, assembly GCA_037157565.1. Classification (NCBI taxonomy): domain Eukaryota; kingdom Viridiplantae; phylum Streptophyta; class Magnoliopsida; order Alismatales; family Hydrocharitaceae; genus Thalassia; species Thalassia testudinum. Next base: position 27,908,074 of record JAZHRO010000072.1, on the reverse strand, counting down.
GGTTAGGTCCGATTTAGTTTAACCACTATACACACTTCAACAATAAAATCATCATATTAACAACCTATTCGGGTCCGACACCATTACCCCAACCAGTCCACCCACCCTTTGACCCTGTTCTAATGTACGATCTAAGATGAATACGAACCCACCTAATTTACAATGAGGACATTGCAAATCGTAGGCATGGAGGGTATTAAAGTGCAAAACGTCGTAAAAATCAAATCCCAGAAAAGGATTTCACAAAAAAAAATGAAGGTTAAGGAAAAAGAAGATCCATTTAAGAGAAAAATGAAAAGAAGGAGGAAGGGAAAATTGAAAAGAAAAGAAAGGAGCAAAAAGATAAAGAAAAATTGAGTACCTTCAAAATAATATGGAACTTACCTAACTTCTAGGTTAAATCGAATGATGAATTAAGACCTAGAAGGCTAAAACTTAAGAGATTAGTGGCAAATACCTACCTTAGGCCTCTTGGATCTATTTTGAGATTTAAATACTCATGTACGTGTCAAGATCCGGATCAGTCCTCAAGAGGTTGAGGAAAATGCAAAGCTTATGTATTAGGTCTAAGGCATAAGGATTAGTCAACCCCGTTGTTGGAGCGATAAATCAGTGTTTTATAATAGCTTCATTGTAATATAGCCAAAATAGTGCTCAAACAAATAATTTTTATTACTCGAAAAAGTGCAAGGTTGAACACAAGGAACAATATGAATTCACACACTAATCTCAAATATAATTGAGCATAAAATTTAAATAAATTACTCAAAAATGATAATCAATGTAGAACATGAGTATAGCAAGGATTGAACATGATAAAAAGATATCTATAAGAAAATAATGGTGATTTAGATCACCAATTATTTAGTATAGTTATATGTATATTGAGGTAATCAATAATGCCACAGTAATCAGGACCAAAGCAATCAAATATCAGCATAGTAGCTTGAATGCTACAATAATCAAACATCTCCTTTGGAGATCAGACGCCTTAAATGTTCAACTACTACAGTGCCTTCTTCTTTGTTTCTTCTTCCTCTTCTCTTTTCTTATTTCTTCCTATGCAGCTCTCCTTCTTCTTCTTCCCTTTCTGCCTTTCTGCCTTTTTCTTCTTTAGCTTTCCTTTTTTTCTTTCTCAAGCCCTCTTCTTTTCTCTTCTGTGGTTGTGCCTTTTCTTCTTCTCTTCTCTTCTTTCCTTCTCTACTTTCTCTCCCCTATTCTTTAAGCACGAGGGAAAGGGCTCAGATTTTGGCTAAGTGTTAGCCAATGCACAAAAGAACAAAACCCTCCCCTGCCCCATACACTCTCTTCCTTTCTCTCTCTTAGGTTCCATTCTCCCAAAGCCATGCACATCTGGTTATCGGATAATCGGTGGATCCGCGTACCCCGGTCCAGGGTCACCAACGTGGGTGGTGACCGAGGAGTGAAGGCTTAGGTAGGTCGGGTGCACCAGGTCTGCGGGGGAAATATCATGGACAAGGAGCGTGAAGGGTGTGGGGAACCTCACCCCCCTGTGACTTGCGGCAACAAGCCCCAATCACTTTTGCAATTTATGCACTGTTGTAGTGACACTAGTTTCCGAGGTGGGACTAAATGTCCCACCGTCTTCGCACGAAGCAACAGCAGCAGCTCTCGTTGAATTCATGCGATGAGGTCGGTCAACGACCCAATTGTCGAGTCAAACTCGAAGTTGGATCTGTTCCGCGTTGTCTGACGAGGAAACCTGGAACTTGCAGCCGCTGGAGAATGCTTCAAGCGAGCTCAAACTCGCTCTTCAATGGCGAAGTGAACCTGGAGACCTGAAAACACAAAAATGGCCTATTGGCCCTGTCAAACAAATTCAGATGGATCGCTGGACGTTGTGGAATGTATTGGTGGTGGTGGCGTTGTGTGCGAGTGGGTATGGTGGCAGGATGATGACAGAAAAATCGGTGCAAAGGTGGGTTGTCCAATAGGTGGCTTGGGTAGGCGAAAAGGAGAAATAGGAGAGAGCTTTTGTTCAAGGTGGAAAGGCGAAGCTTGTGGAAGTTTCGGCGAGGCGGATGGAGTTATGTAGAAGTGGAGCCACCTTGCCGGGGGAGTGGTCAGAGACGGGGAAGACGGAGGTGAGTGGCAGCATCAAAGGGTATTTTTGGACTTTTTGGGTACAAAACTAAACCTAAGGGCTAAACTAACTAATCTAACCTAATATAAATGGATGAAATGGGAAGAATAGCACCGGCGTTGGTAGGATGGAGCTGGGAAAGAAGGTGCTTTGATGATAGGAATGGCGACGATGATGGAGGTAGAAGGGCTCCTGCAAGTACGATCAAGAGCGAACGAGAGAGAGGAAGGCAAATCTACCACTGGTTTTGTGGTCAGACGATGAGAGGAGTAAGAGGAAGTCGTCAGAGCTTGAGGAGCTTTCCGGTCAAACAAGGAGGGAGAAATTTAGGGTTTCACAGCCGGAATTCAAGCTTGGGGGGTTCGTCATGATCTGGGCTTGCTTTTATAAGGCTCAGGAGGGGATTTTGAGCTTGGAAGCCAAGCTTCCAAGCTAGGAATTATCGCCGGAGTAGGAAAGCCAAATCCCTCATGCATTCGCATGAGAGATTTGGAAGGTTATGGAGCTCATGGACGGATTTAGAAGGAAAAGGACTCAAAGAATCTCCCTTCAATTTTGGAAGGGATTCATTAAACAGAGTTCTCTTCAAACAAAGGTCACCAAAGAAGGATTCCTCCGCAATAATGGCAAATCGTGGAGGGACTTATTTAAAAAGATGATGACAAAGATAGGGCCCTTTTTGTAAGGAATTCGAAAGTTAGGGACCTGAATGAGATAAAAAGAGTTGGATTGGACCAAAATGCAAACTTGGTCAAGATGATCTCAGATTGGGTCCAAAAATTGGTACAAACCTAATTTTGACACAAAGAATCCAATGGTGAAGTTATATTTATGTTTTGATCAAGTTTAATTGGGTAATTTATGCAAAAACCAAAATTAGGGCAAATGTTTGTCTGAGACTATTTTGGGTCAAGATGAGTTCTGATGGTCAAATTGAATATTGCAAACCCTAGAGGATATTTTTCTATGAATTTTAGAGGGTTTAGGTGAATTTTATCCTGACCCAAACCTCAATTAATTAAGCAGGTTTGTTTTTAGGATTTCAAAAGTCATTTAATTCTCAAAACACGTGCAAACCCTTTTCTGTCTGTTCTAACCCATTGGTTAGCCTTTTGGGACCATTTAACCCTTACTTACCCCCTGGGGAAACCCATGATTATACTACATTCATGATATCATGGTAAAACTGCAGTTTTAATCTTATTTTCTTGTCTTTCCCTTAGAATGACTTTGCAATGAAATATGGCTCTCTGGTAGTTATGTAGGAGCATTTACTGACTTAATTGGATCAAAATGATCTAGTTATGGCTCATGATGGTGTTCCCATCACCCATTAACTGACCTTTGATTTACGGGACTCGATAACCGAAGCACCCAAAATCACACACAGTCTGGTTCAGTGCATTTAAATATGAAATCATGCCAAAAAGCATTTATGTTGTTCTGAAAATGGTCCTAAAATCTAGATTAGGAGCAACTCGAAAATACAAGTTGATTTGGACAAGTTCCTAACGTGGAGAAGTAGAAAATTCCCCTTGAAGATGCACAATAACATATCGTCTCCTTGGTGCTTGTCTCCTAAGATATCTAAATATCTTACCAGGGGCATGTAAGCACCCTATGTTGGTTCAGATGCCATAGGCAACATTATAATGAAATGTCTATTGCCAGGGTCTAGATTTAGCTACAAAATGCCATGGGCGGCACTATCCGAAGTGTCGAAAGCCAGGCTTCTAGGGGTTGCCATAAGCGGTGCTATCTCAAAGCAACGATTGCCAGGGACCCTGCGAGGATTGATGGTGGGGACAAGGAATCCGATATAGAACGTGTTTAAAGACAATCCAAGGTTGGATCTAAGGAAAAAAGAGAGAAAGCTCTCCACAAATGAAAATCTTCTTCTATCCCTCTCTCTTACAAAAAAATGCACTAGCAAACTGAACCTGGGCTAACCATGTTACAAGCATGAGTGTTTTAACCGCTGGGTCCAATGAACCATAGGATAATTCCTACAGGCCTTAGAAACCTTCGCAGCAGACTGAGGTGAAAGCTAGTCAGGTCTGGATCTGGGCTGGTACTTGAGTACCTCTAGGCCTATTGTTGGTATTAAGATCTAATTCCTAGAGATGCAGCTTAGTAGAGCATCCTGAAGGTTACATCCAACCTAGATAACTGGTTTGATCCTTAAGATTTTGCTAAGGGACTAGCAAAAGCTAGGCATGGGGGTATGATGGGAACACCATCATGAGACATAACTAGCTCAATTTGGTCTAATAAAGTTGATAAAAGCTACTACATAACCATCAGAGGGTCATATATGTATGATGTTCTGTTTTGAGAATATAAGAAACCAGGATTATTTCTGCAATTTTAACTGTATTTCACAAATACAGAATAACTGTGGGGAATTCCAGGGGTTAATTAAAGGTCAAATGGTCATTAGTGTCCAATAAGAGGATCCTTGCAAATAGAAACGGGTTTTCACGCATCTTAAGAATTAATGGACATCTGAAATCCTAAAACCAGACCTGCTTAATTAACTAAGGTTTTGGTCAGAATAAAATTCACCTAAACCTTCTAAAAATCATATAAAAATATTATATAAGATTTGATACCTTTGGTTTGACCACTGGAACCCATTTTGACCTAAAATAGTCTCTAACGAACAGTTGCCCTACTTTGGGTTTCAACAAAAATTTTCCAATCAAACTAGGTCAAAACCAAAATCTGACTTCACCATCAAATTCCTTGAATCCAAATTAGGTTTGTTCCAAAATTTAGGCCCGATCATAGTCTATCTTGACCTAGTTTGCATTTTGGTCCTCTCAGACTTATTTTCTCTCTATAACCCCTCAGGTTTTGAAAACTTTGCGAAATGCTGATGAGTGGCTACTCATCATGACTAAAAAGCTGAAATTAAGTTAGACACTAAGTAAAATAATATCAAATTAACAGATAAAAAGGGTTAAGTGTGGGAATTAAAGAAAAAGACCTAAAACCTTTACTCTGTGTTAAAATTTCATAATTAGGTCACAAAATGAGATATTCTGAAAGCAAAGTACAAATGATGATCCATGCATCAATTGAACACATAAATAAGTTTGAAAGGCCAAATCAGAAGTAAAATCAATGTCTTAAATGTTCAATTAAGCACATATAAAAATTTGAAGGCAATTGGACATCATTTAGGTTATGAAATAGGTAGTTTACACTTAGGTCCTTCATGCATTACACTCCTACCCTTAAAAACCCCTCTTTGGACCTACTTGTAAGCCGCAGGGACCCTTTTGAAAGGCTGCAGGGCCCTTCCAGTTATAGTTCTTTTCACTTATGGGCCTGCACGCTATTCTTCTACCCCTTTGTTCAAGGGTCTGTCTGCAAAATTTCCTTCATTTCAGAGAGAGATCTGCTGCTCTTCACGCGCACTGTAGCACGCGAAGAACACGGCCAATCTCAGCCGTCCATCGCTCTTTAGATCTTGATCTGCGGTTGGATTAGATTGGAACTTTCGCGTAATTCGGTGCGTGCGTTCACCTCTCTCCCCAGATCTCATCTGACGGTCAGATCTTGTGCTCAGCTCACCGCGCACTCCACCCCTCACATCCTCGCCGCCGGTTGCATCTTGTTTATTCTCACCTGCACGGTGATCTCAACCACTGAGCTGCTACTTAAGCACCTCAGTGGTGTCACGCGCAAGGGATCGCTCCCTCCTACACCTCTTAGCGATCAATTCGTCCACTCCAGTCTCTCCTCCCCATCCAGCCTCTGATTTCACAGCCACCGGCTGTGAAATCATCACCTTCTCTCGACACTCCTCGTCGCTAAGGACTTCGTAGCACCTGAGGACGACCCTGGAGCCTCACTAGCAGACTCTTCCCTCCGCTGGAGTCATCTTCCTCCTTTCTTCCTCCTTAGCCACCGGCTAAGGACCCATAGGTCCCATTCTTCCTATTAGATTAGGTTTTTAATTCTGTATAATTAGTTTTAGCTGTAGTTAAGTAGTTTAGAGTAGAATTAGCATAATTGTTAGTGTTTAATTTTCGTTGTAGGTTAAAGTAGCTGTAGGAGTAGAATTAGTTTTAATTCCCTTCCCTCACCTCCTCTGATCAGTCCAGATCAGAGGGGAAGAATTCATCAAATCATGTTTCAAATTATCTCCCTCTCCATTTTTTTTCACAATCCAGTTCTGATTTCTTTTTACGACAAGTTTTTCTCATCTTTCACCCACACACCCTGATCCAATTTCAGATCTAGCTGGTTTACAACCTCAGATCTGAAATTGGCGTCACAAGCACCTAAGGGGCTTCTCACTCACCCCATATTTGATCACAAAAGCCCCTTGATTTTGGGTCGAATTCCTCAGTTTGTCAAATTCTTTTCAACATGGATTTGAAGGATTTTTGCTTTCTGGATTTCACTGCCTAATCTGACAGATTGAAGATGATTTGAATTTCTTGTTGGCAAGGACTCTGAGAGGTTTTCTGGTGACAGAAACCATCTCAGAAGAGCCATCCTTGAATCTATTTTGCTATACTGTTAATGCATTCACAAGTTACTGTGAATTCCCTTAATGAATTCTTAGTACTGTTTTGATAATTCAGAATAGCCATACATTTTCTGTTTTGATGATTACTGTGATAATTACTGAGGTGATTTGTATGGTTTTCCTAACCTAAGGAGTTCTCAATACTCCTTAAGGTTGCAAGAAACTAGGATTTGATCTTATGGTTTTAATTGACTGACTTAAGTCTTCCTTCATGCTGTCTATAGCATTAGGAAGAATTAATTCAGTGATGTTTTTGGATTTAATCTGAAATGAGGCTTTTGATGAGGGTTTTTTGTGCATTTGAATTGAGACATTTAGTGATTTTCATGAGAAATTGAACCCTTGTCGGAATTGGGATTTACTTATCTGTTTTTCAGTTGATTTTGATTGATTTTAATCCCAGTTACACAGTGAATTGCTGCATCTTGCAGCTACATATTTCCCTCTTCTCTAAATTCTTCCCTTCTCATCTAAAACACTGAACACTCTAAACACATTCCCCTCTTCTCATCTCTCTGACAGTGGCTGAAGCTACTGTTAGAAAAAGAAAATTAAATACAATCAATCCTTCTTTCCTCAACCTCCTACTGAAATCTAACTATAAGTATACTGTAATCTAATTTAAAATACTATCTATATATATATATATCTGTATATAGGCAGTATTTACATAGTATATTACCTGATAAGTATATATGTAGCATACTGTATAATGTATAAAATTGTATATATCTATATATATGTAACTTATATACATATATACATAAATACTGAATTACTGAATTGAATTTATACATATATAATTACTGAATTGTATTTACATATATACTGATTTGAATTTATTCAGTTATAGCCAGATTGTTAAATTAAATTAGCTAAACTAGTAATTTAGAGTTATAATTAAGTTAATTGAATATGTTGACCTAGGTTAATATATCTTAAGTAATTTAAGCTAGTTAAAGTATATTTATACCCCTTTTATATTACTGTTATTTAGTTTATAAGTTAAACAGCCATTACTGCTACTTAAACATAAATAAAACATAAATTAATTCTAAAAAATATAATAAAAATATGTATAAAATACTTAAGTATGTAATCTAAATCTGTATAAGGTCAATTAGACCATTTACTAACTAATTTATAAGTAATTAACCAAGAAAGCACCTAAATCAGCCTGTAAAAACAGCCCACTTTAATTAATTTATTTGTATAGTAAACCTAACTAAAATTCAAAATTAATTGAACAATTATATAGTATTATGTAAATACTTTATATTCCATAATTTATTTTATTTTTTTTAATAAGTTATGGCCCTCGAATCAAGGGCCAAAATCACTTCCAGACGCAGCTGCGCCCGATTTCTAGCGCAGATGTGGCGCTTGAATAGCGCCACATCGTGCGCAACGCTATAATAGGAATTTGTCTCTATGCCTTACCAGTCGTCACGAGCGCCCGGCGCCCGAAACAGAGTTTACATATCCGATCCGATTATACTGAGCATACGAACATTGTGTGGGGCCGAGGGCCCGAGAAGCGTGTGTGGCGTGGGGTTGAGACCCTGCGCTGAGTTCGAAATCGTAATTAAGCGGTCTAATGAAGGTTAGGGCACGGTTAGTAGAGGTTTGGTCCCACCCTCTGGTTGCTGTGTATCCCTCGAAAGGCGCGTCCGCAAATTAAACACATTTTTAATTGATTAAAGAAAGTTAATGACAGTGTTAAGTGCCTTTACGCCACTGTATCTGGAACCTGTTAAGGTAGAAACAAAAGAGAAGAAAAAGATATACATATGTACACGTAGTATAGCCCTATTATTTGTATAAGTAAACTTATATAATTACTAACAGAATAAAATGACACCATAAACGTCGCTAAAGACCTCAGTTTTCCCTCAGGTTGTATATAGTGTTTTCTGAGATTTAGCGACGCTTATGTCTGTCACTAAAACTACTGTATGTGTTACTGTAGATAACAGACTAGTAAGTTAAGTAAATATACTATAACATCTTAGTCTATTGTGTACTTCCATGTTAGTAGTAATATTATAACCTGTAAAGACATAGTTTTTAGTATAGTAATAAATTGTTTGGTGCTTGTTTTTAGTTAGTTAATTTTTCAAAGCATTACAATTAACTTTTAGTAAGTAGGCAAACCATTTTTATATTTATTCTTTCTTTAATAAGATGTAAAGTTTCTTTTTGGAATTAGAGGATAATTTTGAGATCAAAGAGTGAGCGATGTAATTCAATAAATTACCTCCCAGTGAACGACCTGGAACAAAATCAGTAAAAATTAGATAAGTAAATAATAATAATGGTTGTAATGACTGTTACTCACCCTAACTCACCACTATGACACTCTCAGTGTTACATACTACAACAATACATCAATCAATCATCACTGCATTGCAGTCATTTATACCTTTGTATCATTATTAAATGCCCCTTAGGTTTATCTTCATTCTTTGTAGTTGGGTCCCTACTACCATGGCAGGTGTGAACCCAAAGATCTGAGCTTCTAGAGAGAAGATCTCTCTCGTTTCAACTCCAAATCCTTTCAAAATTAGAAGGGTGAAAGTTCAGGCAATCAGGAATCCATTAAACATCTTTCTAGGGTTTGAAATCAACCCTACAAACCATGTGAACATTAGGATTTCAAAGACTCCTATTCCTTGAGTTGCAAGCTTATGCAAGCTCTTTCCTGATTTGAAGCTCAACCCAAGCTCTATAAAGGACCTCTATGAACAACCTCACCTCCTTAGTAAGTTTTAGCGAGACAAACACCCCTATTTCTCCTCCAACCACCGAAACGATTGCTCCGGTGACCACCCTTAATCCCCTTCCTCTGGCTGTCCAACCATCAAATTGGACGGCCTATCTTCTTCCCCTTGTCTTCACGATCCTCTCCAGCCAAAGGGAGGTCATTCCTCTGCCTCGTTCACCGTCACCGCCTCGCTGTCTTTATCACCTTCTTCAGCGCCGATTAGCCACGACCGGCACCATCTGACCTTCTACCTCCCCTCTAAGTCCTACGTCTTTCTCTTTCCCTCTACTTCTCTTTTCCACACTCACAACACACGCATGACCGCCAATCACTTATCTCCCCCTCCATCTTCTTCTCCTTCAGCAGGGGCTCCGATGAGCCTGTGCCCCCACTACACCACACAAAAATTCACGCCACAACCACCCACACTTCTGTCATTCTCCACTGACCAAAAGCCCCAACATATTTGGGTCGATTGGTCTCTCGACTCCTCTACCGAACTTCCCCTTCACCGCACCTGCTCTCCGACGTCGACACACTCATACACACACTCTCACATCACGCTGAACCCCCTATCACATTCGCCATCACACGACGAACCTCCTGAACTTGTTTTTACGGGGCCATAAGGCCATTTTCATGTTTCAAGTTCTCCACCAGACGGCCACCCTCGCCACCGTCTTCTTCGGCATGTTCTTCCACCTCCAGGCTTCAAATCATTCCGCTACAGCTTTTGATCGAAGCAGCCCCATGTCCTAAAGCATTCCTGGTGCTCAATTGAAGACCACGATTGCATCTGCTGCTCCAATTGAAGGAGGTCGTCCTGCTGCCTTCGTGCAAAGAACAAAGGGACTTTAGTCCCACATCAGAAGTTGGCAGAGCCCCTGCACGAGATAAAACCAAATTGTGCCCTATCCTTGTTGCCCAAAACACCGAGGGTCAAGTCCCTGCTTACGCGCCTCCTCGCGCTCACTCCTCACCCACTACACCACGCAGGCGGGCCTAGTCATTGGTCCGATTACCTGATTAGGCCCTTGGGTCTGAGAGAGAGAAGGGGGGTGGTTTTGCCCTCTGTTAAGCCTTCTCCACACTTAGTCACTGAGAAGTGTCAGTGCCTCTGTGTTGTATTGTACCTCTCCTTGAGGCTTGAAGACTTGCAACCGTTGGAAGGTGATCCAACGGTTGAGATCATCCGGTCCCTTGCCTTCAAATGAGGAGGAGGCATGGCTTGAGTTGATCTCAGCCATTGGATCTTGATCCAACAGCCGAGATGCACTCAACGGTTGAGAAGAGAAAGGCAACGGTGGGTTTTGGGATGGTATGGGTGGTTGAGATGGTGCCATGTGGCGCTATCTTAGCCATCCATTTTCTGTGACTTTGTAGATGGTGCCATGGATGTCGAATTAGCTCAATTTTTACACCGTTGGGTTGTGATCGTCGATCTAAACCCATCCATGCGATAGGATTGTCGTCTGATGTATGGTATTGACACCATCGTGGCCCTTGACTTATGATCATTCTCGGACTGCATCTGATGCTACGGAAGTCCGATCAAGGCAATCTTGGAGTCATTAAACTCCAATCGTCGCCCTGATTAGATCCGTACAGTTGGATCTTCAATCTGAGGCCCCGATATCATATTGCCCTATTACCTGACCACAAAAAGAGAAAATTAACCTAAACTGTATACAATCTAACCTAAATGCAAGATTATGCATGTTATGCAATATTTATAATGTATGATGCAACTTTATGTCTAAGAACACGCAAAAATAAATGATTTATGTGATATAAACATGTTTATATCACACCCCCATGCCTATCTTTTGCTAGTCCCTAGCAAAACTACATGCTATTTATAAGAGAATTGAATCAGATTTCTTGGACAATAGTTATTTTTCAACACTTAAGAATTTCAACTAAGGTCTGAACTACAGAGACACAGTAGCGCCTAGGTGTCTACCAAAATGCAGATCGCCTCAAGCCCTCGCCTTATTCAAAGAAGGATCTTTTTCTTCTTTTCTTCTTTTCTAATTTTTTTATTTTTGAGTTTAGGGTTTAGGGTAGCTTTCTACGGCCACTCAACCCGCCCAAGACTCGATGAGAATCCTAAGTTCTAAGCATCTTTTTGTGTGAAGTGCTAGACTCATTGATTGGCAATCATAACGGACTTCGAGTTTCTACGCCCCTAGGTGACCTTTTAAAATATAATAATAAAAATTCTGCCTAAGGGTGTATCTATCCGACCGGTATCTTGATTGTGCAGCAATCATAGGTCTTAATTGACCTAAATTAAGCTAGAACTTAACATAAGTTTGGGTAATTCATGCATGCATAAGCATTATCTGCATCTTTAATGCTTTACTTTAGCTATGCAAAAAATAATGTTATAATGTGCTGATTAAGTGCATTATGTCAATTGCAGGCAATAAGCTGATCAGAAGCTAGATCTGGAGCTGGATCTGGAGCTAGATTTGAAGCTGGATCAGGAATAATGGGTGTTGCAGCAGGATTGGAGCAGAAGACTTAGATTAGATATAGGGAATAATGATGTAAGGGAGTTAAGGTTTTCTATTCTATTAAGTAGGAATAAAGCAGTAAAATGTGAAGAGCTTAGGTCCATCCTAGCCCTAGGATAGCCTAGAGACTTCCCCCAACCCTTAGCCACCCTTAGATTAGGTCACCGCACCCTTGGAGACCTTAAAACCCTAGTTCCAACCCCTATCTGGATGTCCAGATAAGTTATAGGACGTCCAGAACCCTTAGACAACTTCCGCACACCTCAAACCCACTTCTGCAGTGTTATTGGACGTCCAGACACTTTGTCAGATGTCTAATTTCTGCAGAATACCCAAAATAGAACCTTGAATTCTTCCTGACTCTGATTGGACATCCAAACAACAAGTCTGGACTTCTGATTTTTGAGTATAAGTTGTCTGATTATGTTTTTGGACGTCTGGAACTATTCTCCAGTTCCTGTTTTGAGATTCAAGCCTTGATCTTAGATCTCTAGCTCCCTAGACCCAATTCCAACCCCTTAGGAACCTAAATTAAGGTACCCTAACCCTAGTACACCACCTCTAGACCTCCCTAAGGACCTAATTAGGTCCTCACCAAATCCAATTGACTTAGATCATAGTCAATTACCATTACCTAAGTTAATTGGACTCATTGAGTCCAATTGAGCTCAGATCTCAACCCACACAAGTCCAATTGGACTTAGTGAGACTCCAATTGACCTAAGCCCAACCTAATTGAGTTATTTCTCTCAATTAGGTTCTCACTCATTCAATTAAACTTAGGTTAAGTTTAATTGCAATTTTCCCTTATCAATTAGGGTTTGCAACCCTAATTCAAGGCATACACCTACCCAAACCCCTTAGGACCTAACCTAGACCTCTTAGCCACCTAGGGCACGACCACACACACACACCCATTCATGCACACACACTCCTCTAGAGTTCTCTAGAACTCTCTTGAGGTGGCGCCACTCTTGGTTGCCAAATTTAGCAACCAAGAGGCATTCAATTCTTAGATCCACTTTTTGTGGATCTAAGAACTACTTCTCTCTCACTTGGCCGGCCACTCATTGGAGCTCTCTCTAGAGAGTTCCACACTTCCCTAGAGAGACTCCCTTAGGTCTATAAAAAGACCTAAGGGGTAGCCATTTGCACCCATCCATTTCCTTGGCATTCATTCCACTTAGGTTAGCTACATTCCACCTCCACGACGAGCACCACTATGGAAGCCACCATCTCCACGCCAGGATGGTGGATCATCTCCCCAACCTCTCTCCAAGGGCCGGCCTAAGCCCCATTGGCCGCCCCTCCTTCTCCTCTCAGCCACTCAAAGGCCATTGGAGACCACCTCCGAATGCCCTTCCTTTCTACTAGATTAGTAACTTAGCTCTCCGTAGTTTACCGCTTTCATTTACTACTTAGTAGTATAGCCCGTATTCTCCCCCAATGATGCATGCAAAATCCCTCCATAGATTCTTGTATGCAATCATTTTCTGGTAGCTAGATTTACATTTTCAAGCATTCCTGTACAAGCTTTCCTCTACATTCCATGTTGCAAACACTTCTTTGAATGAATGAATAAAAGATACATTTATATATATATATATATATATATATATATATATATATATATATATATATGTTTGAAATCACCATGAGCTTATTGGTTGCCATCTTTTCTGTGTGATTCAAGTTGCCTGTTTTTCACTTATATATATATTTTGCAACAAGGATGTTGGTTCTAGAAAATATTGAAGATCAAACTATAGATGCACTTTCCGTAAACAGCCACCACATAACTAGAATTGTGTGCACCGAAACTCATACTTTTACCTTTGTTATCTATTTAATGCACGAGCACGTAATCAGAATTCATAATAGAAGTGGCGAAATCTTAATCCGAAGATTGAAAATCGGCGTGCGATTTTAAATAAAGTAGAGTGATAAAAGATCGATTTCAAATTTGAATAAATGCCTCCTAGAAACGAACGACCGAGACTCAAAGTCTCATTATTTTTACAAACGCTTTTTTTTTTATGAACATTTTTGCACGACTATACTATGATTTCCGACAACTTTCAAATGCAAGAAAATGCCTTCTATCATAGCTTTCTCCCTACTTTTATGTTTATCAGGTCAACACAAGGGCGAACCCAATATATATCTCCCCGACTTATTCCACTTATCTACTTCTTCCTAAGTGTTTAGAATTAAATGTGCATTTTGGTGAGCTGGGATCTAGACAACCTACCAATGGCCTGTTACGCATGATAACTTGTCATCCATACTCATGCAGTGAAGTGCGGCTTTTTCTTTTTTTTTCTTTTCTTTTCTCCTTTTCTCTTTGTTTTCTTTATTTTTGGATATTTTTCTTTTTCTTTTCTTTCTTTAAGTAGGTGGCCTCCCTGACCTAATATTTACTTAAAGGCAACAGGAAAAGAATGGTCGTGTGACTAGGCTCTGGATAACCGACCAATGGGTTGTTACCCATGATAACTTGCCAGCCATACCACCTTAGAAGGTTTATTAGCTACCCAATTTTCGAAAAAATCATCGAAAAACGAGTCAGTGCAAATAGTGTGTAGATGCTTAGACTTAAAATCCCCTCAAATCAGAGGGCGGGTTGATAAGTCGTGTACTTATCACCCCAACTTATTTAATCAAATTAGAAATATATTTAGACTGGAGAGGACTAAAGAAATAAATCCACATTTTAATGGACACCCAGGCTTATTAAGCTTGAAGACCTGAAGGGTCTTAGTGTTTAAGTCATACAGTTTTATTCTCTAAGATTGAAATTTTTCTAAAGCCAAAGTTCTCTTACCTAATTCCATAATTTTTTTTATAAATAAAAAGAAAATAAAAAGAATCTATGGAGCTAACAAAATAATTCAGAGATGAATATCCACCCCCTATGCCTATCTAATGTAATGTCCTCATGATATTAAAAAGACACGAAACAGAGTGGAGTAGAGTAAAAAGCACCTGAATTGCATGAATAATAAGTCGACTCCGAGATGAAAAGAAACTGTATATGTGCTGAATTTAGTGCTTTCAGCTAGGCGCACTATATAAAGAAGAAATAAAAAATTCACAGGTGCATGTCAAAATCAGGATAAAAAGATTTCCCTCAGGACCTGCCAGCAGATGTCCACAGATGTGGACCAGATTGTGTTGCAGACCCATACCCTATGGTCGACTATATCTAAGGTTCTGGATAAAATTATCCAAAACCTAAGATCAACATGCAAGTGGGGTCAAGCCTGCGATTTGTGAGGATACAACCCAAGACCAAAAAGTCGGGTTACAGAGAAATCAAGCTCAAAAGGATAATCAATGAATGTGTTCTTGGGTTGGACATCCTCTGAATTAAAGGAGTCATAAGGGTCATGGTAGAGAGTTGGTGGTTTCAGACAAATAGGCACCCTTAGACTCGGTCTTTTGGTTCCTCTGAAATTGGCTACCTATACCATCATTTCCTAATTCCCATCCTCCGTAATCAGGACTTCAGGTTCCGGGACCTCTTGCATGATAATCACCCCATTTAAAATTTCCTAGTCCAAGATTTATGGCTAAATCAAAATTGACTTGGGTTTAGTGATCTCAAAATCAAAATCTTCATTATGCTATCTTACTTGCAATTTTGATGATCAAAATCAAAATCAAAATCATCATTTCCCAATTTTGTGATCTCTTTATTTGCAATATTTGTGGCTTGCTATCTTATTATGTTCTAATGATTGCAACTATATTCAAAAAAATAAAAAAAATGCATATACGAAAAAGAGAAAAAAGATATTAACAATGGGTTTTGAAAATAAACAAAAGCCTCCTCTTGTTCGACCTAGACTCTACTTGTTCAGAAATTTATTTTAATTTATCACTTTATCTTAGTGCTACAACGATTTCCAACTTTAAATCACATAGATTTAGCATATCAATGCTTGATTCTGTTGTGTGCAACGTGAACAATTCATGTCTCGTGAACTCCTTGACGAGCAACGAGGTGACCCTTGCCTCAGAATCCACCAAGAAAGGGACAAGAGGAACAAATCCTCTCAATTGTCTAGTAGCAGGTTGACTTGTGGTTGACTTGCTACTACATGGATTGGAGATTAGGATGCTTTCAACCACATTAGGACCAAAAACCTCTCTTGCAGTAGTAGCAAGTCAACTTGCTTACTTGCAAGAAGACTTGCTACTATGTAGCAAGTTGGCTCCTTCACGAGCAAGCAGACTTGCTACAACATGAAGCTACACCTCATGGCCATCAGGAGCAAGAAGCCTTGCTCGCAGTAGTAACATGAAGCTACTTCCTAATGTTCCTTCTCTCCACAACAAGAAGAAGAACATGGAAGAAGAAAGGGCCAGTTGCACTTCTTTCTTGGTGGAAAAACATCTCAATTGATGAAATTGATTAGAATCAAATTAGGGAAATTCCCTAATTTATGGGGATCCCAAGGCTATACCAAATTTGATGGCATGCTTGGATCTCCATCCAAGGGTGGAGAACAAATCCTACTTGATATTTATTAGATAAACCCATAGCAACTAATGGGATGTTAAGTTAATTGCAATCTAACATTTGAATTCTTTATCTAATCACATTTGGTGCAATTAAATACCAAATCAAGTGTAATTTAACTTCTTAAATTACAATTGATCTCTCCATTAAGTAGGACTTGTCAACATCATTATTAGTTTTATCACTCTAATAATAAACTTTAGGTTACCTAGAATTTTGGCATAGCTCCCCCTCAAGTATTTCTAGTACTTGTGAATCCTTCACACATGAAGGAAAATATTATCCTAAGGTCTAATTTCATTAGAATGCTGTCATTCCTCCTTAGATAATATTATTCTTGATATCTCCTTATATCAATGGGACAAGAACAAAAATTAGAACATATATCTTAATTATATATCCATTATAATTATTTAAATAAATTATTGTGTGTGTGGATTAACGAGTGTATCCTTAATCCAATCTTAGGGTGGATTAAGGAGTGTGTCCTTAATTAAAATTATATTAGGTGAACATATAATAAGGATCCACTCTTTGGGTTGGCATGGGATTGAGTGTTTGAGGGTTGGTTGATGGTGTATGTGGTATAGGAATTGGGTTAGGTGCATAGGGTCATGTTGTGTGTGCATGGACTAAAGGGATAAGGGGGGTTGGATGTGTGGATGTGTGGCTAGGATTAGGTCACCTAATATGGAGGACTGGGATGTAGGATTGAAGGTGATGAGGTGGCATGTGGATGATTCACTAAATAATTACGATTTTAAAAGTTGAAATCATTGTAGCACAAAATGAAGTGATCAATTAAAAATATTATGAACTACTGGGAGTCCAGGTCGAACACAAGGAGGCAGTTGTTATTTTCTAGGCCTTTTGTACTATTATTTTTTCTTTTTTTTAATCGAGTAGCAATCAATATAATGAAATAGATAGCAAACTACTAATCAAGCAAAAGAAGATTCACAAAAAAAGATAATTCTATTGATGTTGATAACAAGTCTTACAAAGCTATAAAAGATTACAAGAAGAAGAGCATATTGAAATAAAAGAAAGGATGAGAGTGAAGGGAGAGAGATAAGTGTAAGGGATGCTTGAGGAAGCTAGAATAGCTTCAAATCCAGGGCATCGGGAAGAAGATGAAGAGTTGCAGTAGATCCACAAAAGTGGCGTGGAAGAGGAGGAAGAATGGTACTAAAGGAGGGTATCTACCTAGGATTGAAGGAGGGTGATAGCATGGCGGTGGTGGAGGGTTAATTATAGTGGTAATCGGCCATGGTGAAGGTGCTTTATTAGTGGTGGGCATGCACTACTTGGTGGTGGAGAGGACTACTAACTATGCTAAGGGAATTACACTAAAATCTACTTAATGTGTAGGTGTAGGAGGGGGGTTGTTTTTATAGGAAAGGGAGGTAAATGAGAGCCCTTGGATCTTGATCAATGGTTGTGGTTGGGCCAACACTTAGGGCTTAGTTTAGGACATTAGATGGTCATTTAAGGGTGCAGGATCAAGATAGGTTGGGTGGCTAGGGATCTAGGCCTTAGGTTTCTAGATTAAGGGCTAGGATGAAGTATGATGTGTGGCCTAGGTAAGTTATCAGCTAATGGTGATGTGGACCATTGGATGGTGGATGGAAGGATGTGATTAAAGCAATATGGGCGGCTAGGTTAGTTTTTAGGTGACTAACTAGGACCATAGGATGGGGAATAGATGGTGGAAATGTGGTCATGGGAGTTGAGAGAAAGAGGGGGGTGTGTGGCTAGCCATACATGCTTGATTGAGCATGTAATTGGTGACCTTAGGATGATGTGTTGATGGATTGGATTGATTAGGCTTAGGCTACTAAAACTGGGTAGGCTTTAGGTGATCATAGGATGGGGATCTAAGGGTGTAGATGGGTTTCTAACTTGGGTTAAGGACAAGGCTAAGTGGTAGAATTAGTTGTCCTAGTGGCTTAAGTGGTGGTGGATTTAGAGAAGGCCATGTGTCCTTCCTCATCCTCCTCTTATTTGCTTGTCTTTATTTCTTCTAATCTCCTTATCTTTAAGTCCTTTATTCCTCTATATTTGGGCTTCCCATGAATCCTTCTCTTCTCTAAAATACCTCTTCAAGTCTCTCATTCTTTAGTCATCAACCTTACTACCTGCATTATTCACAAAAGCACATAATTAGTCATATTTATTTGCAAAACACACTAGGTCCTATATTATGCATGCATGCATGCATTACTTTATTTACAATCTAAATGTATGTTTTAACCAAGGAACTAACCCAAGATTAAGCATGATAGAAATATAAAATAGGTTGTTATCGATGGATGTGGCTTAGAACTAGGGTTTAGGTAGAATGGTGGCTCACCTTTGTTATTGTTCTCTGAATATCATTTGATTGTCCAACTACCTTGTCCTTTCCTATAGAGGAAACACTCCTTATCATAAATTATAGAAAATTTAGGTTTAAAGACCACTTATTAGCCCCGAGAGGCTTGCATGCATTAATACCTAAAATGTCCTTATTTACAATGCAATTATGCACAAATGATAATTAATATAACTTGTGCATATCAATTTAAGTACTCATCAATTACTTTGAGGATTGCAAACGGGTTTGCAGGGAGCGAAATGTCCACATTGCACAGAATAGGATCAAGTGTTCTTGACATCAAGAACTTCATTCACCTATCGAGAAGAAGGGAGTCCCTCTTGGTAGGACTTATTTGAGGAGGCACAACACGTGGGGTGTTGTACTATGCCATTGATGAATACAAGAGTTATGGGCTATTTCATGCTTAATTTATGTTAGGCAGACAATAATAATCGTATGATTGCATTAGAATTACAACATTTTAAGCATTAGTGCATTTGACGGTTGATAATGGATATTGGGGCATATTTATTAATAAATGTTTATTTTCCTTCTTACAAGTGTGCTTGAGCTAAGCTAAGCTAAGGAGAAGTAAACATTGAAAGTTGACAAATGAAGCCACCTAATCCTAGCCCTTAAATCCCACAACACCTAACCTTAACCCTAACCAAAAGCCCATGCCACCTAGCCTCCTTTCCACCAAAAAGTCCACGCCATGGAAAATGGTGCATGTTCTGAATGCAAATGTGATTGCGAAAAATCACTTTTTGTCGTAGTAAATTGTTCATCACGTAAATCGCATTTAAAAGATTTAGTTGTAGTATAGTACGAAAACACGTCCACAAATAAATTTATAAACTCCAGTGAGTATCGGATCGTTCGCAAAGAAGCAATCACAATTTATGCAGAAGCTTTTCAATAGAACTTGCTCTAAGTAGATATTTATATATGTATATATGTATACAAATCAGATATCATGCATTCAGAAGATCAAAATTTAATTGTAATTAGATAAAGTTTTCACAATAGAGAATGCTACTAGAAACAGATAAGTAGATAGATAGAGAGAGAGAGATAGAGAGAGAGAGAAATGGAGAGAGAGAGGTAGAAGGAGGCAGAGAGACAACGTCGCTTGTAAGATGCTTGTGCGAGATGCAGCAATACCTCAAATCCAAAGCGTCGGGATGAAGGTCGGAGCAGAGTTGCAGAGGGACAGAGAATCGCAGAGAAGAAGGTGGAAGAGATGTCTGAAGTTGATGGAAGAGATTGTATGAAGAGATGCCTTCAACAGGGGGCCCTAGGCCTCTTTTTATAGCTTTGATGAGGGGCAAAGAGGGTCTTTTGGCCCTCTATCTCTTGCAACAACCTTAGGATTAATCAGATCCATCAATCGGGAGTTCAATGGATTTGATTAGGCCTCAAAACTCCATCAAAATCACCTTCTACGCTCGGATTAATCCTGGTGGTGACACGTGGTGCTTATGTGGCCCTTGATCAACAATCGAATGCTCCTGCTCGCTCCTCGTGCCTGCTTCAACGGTTCTTCTCTCTCTACATGCGTGCCCGCATGCCACATTCAACCGCCTCATCCTCGGCTGTTCGATCTTACGATCTAACAGCCCACGTGCACGCGTGCCTCACCTTTGCGTCAAAGCAAGCGCAAGTGATAGCATGCGGGTTCCTGCATCCAGCTGCGATGCGCTTTAGATTGCGCGCAATTGCGCTTGCACCCAGCGCCCCTTCGATCGCCATCTGACGACATAATTGCGCCCGCACCCAGCACCCCTTCAATTTCGCGTGAAGCGCAAATCGAACGCCCGTCGCTTGCTTGTGAGCGAAGGCGCGAAATGATGCGCTACTCCTTCCTTTTGTTGCATTTTCATTTTAAGGCAACTTATTCTCGACCGTTGGATGAAGATCCAATGGTCAAGATCTTCTTTCCTTTGATGAGGTACGGTTGGATGGGCGACATAGCACGCGAGGGTGGCCTTCTCAGATGGGGAGGCAATGGGGGGGCGGCTGTGATGGCGCCACATGGCACCATCATGGCCATCTATCTTCTTTTCCTTGTATTTGGTGATGTGGATCTCCGATTGAGTTGATTTTTGCACTGTTGGACTGTGATCGTTGATCCGATTCCATCCGTGCAGTTGGATTCTTCATCTGAGGCTCGGATCTTTGTCCTTTGACTTCATGATCTCCATTCTTTTATGGATTGTATAAGATGCCCTGGTTGTCTAATCGAGATGATTTCATAAGCGTTGGACTCCTATCGTCGTTCTGATCAGATCTGTTCGGTTTGATCTATCATCCATGACTTTGAATCATCTGTGATTAAAATCATCTCTCTTTTAGGTCATAAAATGACAATATTATCTATATGACTAACAAACTAGCTATTGTGCAAATTACGATGCTTATGCATGCATTGTTCCTAGGTTATGCTAGAATCTAACTTAATTCAAGTAATTTAGGTCGCATGATTGTTGTGTAATCATAAATGCATATAAAAACTCTTGAATTTATAAATCAGATCGAACTCAAGAATATTAAAATTGTAGATTAAAAGTGGAGTCCAAGTCGTTCGCAGTGAGGCAAACATATTAAAATTGTTTTCCATATTAGAACTAGAACCGAATATCAAGTAGGATGATTATTGAAACTAATACTAAATCTAAGGGCATGCAACTACTAGAACTATAATATACTACTAATAGAAAGCATACAACTTGAAGACAAGTTAAAAATAAATACTAAAACTTTTATTGAATAAGATAAGAGTTTAACACCAATAAAAGTAGGAATGCTTGGAAAATTACAACTATAACTAGATTACTACAACTAGAACTAGACTAGAGAAATGTACAAATTATGGGCTTCGACGGTAAAATCTAAAGCATCAACGTAGATGTGGATGCGAATGTGCATTGGCCAGAATCACCAGAGTTGGCATGGACTACCACTAGTTAGTAGAGACTATGTGGAAGTAGGAAATTCTAAGTAAGAGATGGATCTAAGGAGGTGGTGGCTAGGGGTTAATATAGGACTCTAGGAGGCTTCTTATTGGTCAGTTTAAGGTGCCTAGGATCACTAATTTGGATAGCTAGAATTAATAGGTTAAGGATCAAGGGTTAGGATTAAAAGTTAGGTTATAGGATATGTTAGGTTTTTGTTGGAAGTAAATCAAAGGTCTAGGTTCAATTGAGAGAGTGATTATGGCCTAGATTTAATGGTAGGAAGGCATGTGAATTTGGTGGAAATGGATAAGTGAGTTAGGATTTAATAATGTGGAATGGGTAAGGAGATGGAGGAACGCATGTTGCATGGGAAGGGGATATGCATTCGTGAGTTTTTTTTATATTTATTTGTTCTGTTCGGTGGAGTGAGCGGATAGGAATTTGGTGGATGGGATTTTCGATTGAGTAAGTGGGTGTTTGTATAGGAAAGTCGGTGGCTTTGCATGGGATTTAAGGTGGACGTTGGCATGGCAAAGGATGGAGTTCGGTGGGGTTTAATCTGTATAGGTTGGGCGTGGGATTTAATTTATTATATAGGGAATGGCGGTGTTTGCATGGATCGGGTACGTGGGTTGTTGGGATATGGGGTGGAGATTTTCGGTGGAGTGTATGGCATAGGATAGGAGTTGACGTGGGGGATTTGAGGTGCGGGATTGGTGTGTTTCTGTAGGATGAGGTTTCATGCATGGGATATGGACGTGGGGGGTTATGTTTTGTATGTGGTTTTCAATATATTTTGGAAATTAGATTAGCCACATTAATGTGAAGTAGGCCTTGGCCAACTAGGGTTAGGTGTAGGAAATTGGGTCCTCATCTTTAGGTGCTAGGTTGGGAAATTTGAGTTCTTAAATAGGTTAGGATTGTATTTCTAAATAGCTCAGGATTTTGGTTGCAATAATTAGACTTAGCCACTTTCCAAATAAACTCAAATCAAAAAGGCTATTCAACCTTGCTTCGATTAATGTAAAGTTTTGTACCTGCACATATAAAAATAAACGCATCAAGGTATTAGATACAATTACAGGAAAAATTACATAAAAGCTCAAAAGTATGTATTATTTACAGAATGACCTAAAATGTCTAATCTAACCTAACTAAATGTAATCTAACCCATATTACCCTTAGACTAACATTAGTTAAGCATTAATTAAAATAAATAAATATAAAAATATCACATCCCCATGTCTACCTTTTGCTAGTCCTCAGGTAAAACACTAAGTGAAAAACCTATGAGCAAACATTATTTACACGAGAAACCAACTTGCGAGTTTTGAGATGTCATATCAAAGCCATCAATCTTGAATCTTCACCAAAACAAAGGATTTATACACAAAACCTTAACGTCAAAGACTCAATAATTCTAAAGTATCGACTCAAATCTAGACCTCCCAATTCAAATCTGGAATCCTATTAGCCATTGGACTTGGGACGCTAGAGTAACTTTCTTCGACTATGTCGTCCCACCCAAGGTTCGAATTGAATGTGAAAAACAAATATCTTGTATGTGAAATAATGTGACCGCCGGATGGGCAACTAAATTGCTTCCTAGTATTCACTAAAACTTAGAATATTTTTATATTCTTTATGAGACGATTCTGTCTTCGGTTAGGCCATATTAAGATTTGGTAGCTTTCTCCTAGTCACTTTTCTACCCCGAGGCCACATAATAGGTGTATATCTCCTCGATTATACCCATAGGTCTCTCATTCCTTATTTTTTTCTCCATATTTTTTTCTTTTTTTATATAAAATAAGCACCCATTTGTAGCAAGGTATTTTTATGTTGGAAATGGAAATGGTAGCATCCATATGTAGTGAGATACTTTTATTTGGTGGATTATTTTTTTCATATTTTTCTCCTTCTCATTTTTTATCAAGGTTGAATATATATCTATATTTTTTTCTCTGAATCATTTTTCTAGGTGAGTGGCTCTCCATCCATGCTAAATGCATTCCCCTACAAACAGCAACAATCCTAAGAGCTAGAAACACGACAAGGTCCTTCATATCTCCAAGCCCTAAGACTAAATCTTATTGGCCACTAATGACTCAGCAAAATCACCAAAAGACAAGTCAGTGCACTGTGCAAGTGAAGATGCTTGAAACTTAGACTATCCAAACCCATGTGCAGAGTAACAAGTCATTCACTCATCACCCCTTTGACTTAATACTTCTAGCTTTTTCAGACTCCTTTCAAAGTCTCGGGAAAAGAAATCCAAATTTAGGTAAATATTCAAGAAAATTAATTCGATATACGACTTGAAGAGTCTAAGCAAAAAGGATTTATTCATACTTTTCCTAAGATCGGTAAATCCTCAAAATCAAATTTTCTAATATTTTTATAGCTCAAAGTCTAAAAATCACAATTTTTTTTCTTCTTTTTGGTTCATTTTTTTCTTTTTTTTTTAAAATAACCACTATTTTTTGATGACACAACTAATTCAAGAAAAACCACTAATACCTATAATTCTAGAGATAAATAAGAATGACTCTGAAAAATATTACCAACCCCCCATGCCTATTTCATGCAATGTCCTTATTGCATGTAATAAACATAAAAGAAGAATAGATGTTTCTAGAAATCGGAGAATTCTAAAGAAATCAAGACTCAATCATCTTCAGACCTGAATGAAAATTTCAAAGCAAATAACAAGATCATCTACAAATGTTGGGTTGCCTCCCAACAAGCTCTGAAACTTACGTCCATAGCTAGACCTAAACCCTTAAAAGGATGAATCAATTAATAAAGAGGAGAGAGTCAAGAGTAGAATAACAAATAGATCAAGGAAGCTCACAATCAGATGTTCGCAAATGCAAACCAGTTGGTGATGCAACCCCATGGTAGAAGGTCTAATACAAGATAGATAAATCAAAAGAAGCTGTATCCAATGGCATTTAGTGCTAAGAACATGAACTGCATTAGGACTGAAGGTAGGTAACCCAAGTATAAAAAATGTGTAATTTATAAAGTGTTGAGCCCAATGAAAATGAGATTTGGAGTGAGGGTGTAGATTTTTGGCTATCTTGGGTTTATAGAAATCAGATTTGATTAAGTTATAAGAGTCCTTATATAGAGCTGGATGCTTTAAGAGTAGAGGCACCCTTAAATTCTTGGTATTATTTCCCCAAAAATTTTCTCTTAGTTCCACCACCTCCTTCTTTTCTTCCTTGAACTCCAAGTCTTTAAATTCATCTATGCTAAAATCAAACTTGGTTACATCAGATATGCAATCAAACTCCATATTAAATTCAGGTTCATCCAAATCTGATGTAAAGGTGAAGCTAGTCATTGAAGGTTCATCAAGATCAAATTGAAATCTTTGAGCTTCACCTACTTTAGGTGAGAAATTCTCCTCAATATCAAATGTGAATCTTTCTATTTTAGACTTATCATAAACCTCCTCAAATAGAAAGGTCTCATATTCAGATTTATGCTCATTTTCCTCATATTCGATTTCAAGATCTAATATAAAGCTCTCCTTTTCAGAGTTATCAAAAGCTTGATCCTAAAATAGAAATGCCTTGTATTTGATTCATTTATATGTTTCTCAAATTCTAAGACTTGCAAAGAGGCACTTTCAATCAGACCCTCAACCTGCTTGAGTTCTTTAATGAGCCCACAACTTTCATTAGAGTCTTCAATAGCCTAAAAAAGTTGTAATTTCATCTTTTCATCCACAAAGGTTATTTGTTTATTCTCATTTTTATAGTCAATCAGGGCCTCTGCAATTACTAAAAATTATCTTCCAAGAATAATCGAGGCCTATCTCAAATCCTTAGGAATGTTAAGATCCAAGATAATGAAATCCAAGAGGAAGTAAAAATTATCAATTAGAACAATTACATCCCTCAAAATCCCACGTGGACATCTTGCGGATTGGTCGGCAAACTGGATTTGTGTTTTAGTAGGTTCAAGGTCCCCTAATCCAATCATCTCATAGATCTTAGTAGGCATCAGGTTGATGGAAGCCAACAAATCGATTAAAGCCTTGTCAAAGTCTAAATCATTAATTTTGCAAGAAATCAAGGGGGTTCTAGGGTCTCTCTCCTTAATAGGAAAATCCTTTAGGAGAATAGAACTCGCTTGCTTAGAAAGGAATACCTTCTCATGATTACCTGATTCTAGCTTACGCTTTGTAGCAGTCAATTCCTTCAAACACTTGGCACAAGCCGGGATTGTAGGTTCTACAACAGAGGGGGTGAGATTTGCGTGAAAAATAATAAAATGCGAAAATATAAAAATCAATCTCACAAAAAAGGATGTAATCACAAGTACACATGATTTTTAGGTGGAAATCCAAACCCGGGTAAAAACCACCACCTAAACCTCTCGGTTTACGATTTCCCGATCGACCGAATCGATCAAATCCACTATCAAGTCACTTAAATGAGGGTGACTTAAACTCTTACAACAACACTACTTTATATGAGGGCAGTGTACCTCAAACCTCTCCTCTTCACGAGGAGTATTTTGTCCCACGAAGGAGACAGGAATTTACAAAGTGAATACCCAACCAAAAATAAAGAAAATAACAACAAGCACCTATAAAGCCACAAAGTAACTATGATGTCATGATACTATAGGTGAGAATCTCCCCTTAGTAAGAAGTGCGTAGGAATGATCTTGGTAGAGTATCGGTGCTCTCGGATAGGGAGCTTTGAGAGCAAAAGCACTTCTCTTTGATCTCTCTTCTCTTGGACACAAAAGGAGTGCAAAGTAGTATTGCTTGGTGTGTCTTGGCTTAGGAAAAGTGCTCCTCTATTTATAGAGGTCCTAAGAAGGGTTTAGAAGCCTCTTCTAGCCGTTGGAAGGCTTCTCTAGCCGTTGGGAGCTATCGCAAGGCAAATTAGGTCGAAATCAGGGCTATTTATGATTCTGTCAGGGTTATCAGATGTCTGAATCTATTATCAGATATCTAGGTCATCATCTGATTTAGGAATCAGTTGTGTGGTCTAGAAAGGTGGAAGATCTTATTGAAGTTGGATCAAGACGGACGTCTAAATATCACTTTTAAGATGTTTGAACTTAAGGTTAGACGTCTAATTCTATACAAGTTTCCTTCCTATTTTTGTCCAAACCTAAATAGGGTTCTAGGTCTTACGGGTTAGATGACAGGTCGGTCATCTGGCACAAAGTATGGATGTCTGGAAATGCAATCTTCTACGGGAATGGATTTCCCGAGGCTAAACAGCTATAATCATCTGACAAAAGATGATTTGGGCCTAACGTCTACTTATCAGATGTCTGGGGATCACTATAGACGTCTGAAAGTGAAAGTAGGCTAGATAAAGAGTTAATCCTCTAAGATTAGCCTGATAAAGCCAACGGTCCTCTAGTTTGACGTCTGGTAAGGCCATCAGATGTCTTCTAAGACTTCTGAACTAAGGGCTGGTAGTCTGAAATCAGCAGACAGAAAGCACTATATCCAGCCTAAGAGTTTGGACGTCTGATCAAACAGTCAGACATCTTAAAGTCAAATCTCAGACGCCTGATTTTTAGATTGGATGTCTAATCAGGTTGTCTGAAACCTATTTTGACATTCTAAGTTCTCTGTGAACATCCTAAGTATCCTAGCTTTGTGTAGGTGTTCCTAGGACTAAAGTTTAGTTACTTTAATAAAAATAAAGAGCAAAAGAATAACAAAATAATACATGAATAAAGTATCTATCATATTCTTCATCTCCTTCCTTCTTTAAGCTTCCGCTCCGAGCAAAGCTCCTTCTCCTCCAACGAGCTCCTCCAATCCACCATGGACACAAGTTTGAACTCCTTCACACTTGATTCCATTTGCATTTTCTTGAAACTTATAAACTTAATGCAAATGTCAAATAACACGTGTTTTGTTATCATCAAAATTAATGACCATGGTGCCCTTGCACCAAAAATCTCTCCCTTTTTGACATTATCAAAAAGGCTTAGTCAATTTTACAAATTTTATCCTATACTACCCCTTAAAACATGCTCTTCTAATTCCATCTTTTTCGTATAGCTATGTAATTATCTCCTCCTTTCTAAAGACAATATACCTATGTTTTTTTCTAAACCTCCCCCTTAAAGATGGACAATTAGCTCATCAATTTTTAGCTCCCCCTATCTACATGCTATAAGTGAAAAGATAGGATTAAGGGTGTACCTCACTTACCATGGCCAATAGCATGGCTCAAATGGAGGTTGCCAAAATGGATGAGGCTCCCATCCGAAGCTTGGAGGTCCGGGCATCAGCACCAGTCTCCAATTGGGTGCTCTATGTGCGATGGTTCGATCACCTACCGGTCGTCTCCTTGACCTTCTTGTCTTTCTCTTTGGTCTTGACGTTGGTCCATCTAGCTTGAGTAAACCATTCTTGAGCTTGTAGGTCCAATCTTTGACATTGTGATCTCCCTTGAACCCTACAAAATAAGATTCGAGTTCTCTCTTTGGTATCCAAGTCAATTTGGATCCAATTGTGTTAGCAGTCTCCTTGATGGAGATCCATTCTCAACCTTAGGACTAGCTTTTAATTTACATAAAAGACTATTTGAATTTTCTTGCAGACTAGCTAGTTCCTTTTCAATAGCATACATCTTGATTTTTAAATCTGAAATTTCTATTTTGAAACTAGTGTTCTCCTCAATCAATCTACTATTTTCATTAATTAGGTTTTTATTTTCTAACAATAAATTACCATTTTTAGAAATTTTACAACTAGAACTACTTTCTAAATCCTTAATTTGAATCCCTAACCTTTCATTTTCAGTTTTAAGAAGGCTAAGTTTATTTTTAATACTTTTGTTTTCTACTTTTAATGACTTACTAACTTCATAAAGTTCATCAAAAGCATCTTGTAATTCATTAAAAGAGTTTACCTCTTTGTTGTCTTCGCTTTCACTATTACTCGCCATGGCCATGAAACCCATGCAAGCAATTTCTTTTTTGGGGTTTTCTTCTTCTTCTTCTTCCTCTGAGGTCGAGTCATCCCAAGTAGCTTGGAATGCTTTCTTCTTGTACTTCTTCTTCTCCTTCTTGAGAAGAGGACATTCACATCGGAGATGTCCTTTTTCGTTGCAATGATAGCAATATCTTGGACTTTCCTTCTTCTCCATCTTCTTTTCTCTCTTTGAATCCCTACAAAACTTGGAAATTTTCTTAAGTAAAATTTTAAAATCCTCATCATCGGAACTTACCACACTATCTGATGCGGCTTTGAATGCCAAACTCATTCTTGGCTCAGGAGTGTCCTTCTTCTTCTTCACCTTCGTCTCATAGGCCATGAGTTTGCCTAAGAGGTCTTCCATGTTGAGCTCCTCAACCTCATTTGCCTCCTCAATGGCGGTGACCTTCTTCTCCTATTCCGCTTCGAGAGAATGGAGTAGCTTTCCTTGAAGCTCCCCCTCTATGAAGGCCTTACCTAAGGCTTTAAGTGTATTCACTATGAGAGTGAACCTAGTGTTCTTCTCACTTAAAGTTTCATTAGGTCTCATAGAAAAAGATTCAAAATCTTGACATAAGACATTAATTTTAGAAGCCTTTACCTTTAAGGTACCCTCATGAGTTACCTCCAATGTATGCCAAATCTTGTATGAAATGGTGCATTGAGAGATTCAGTTGAACTCCTCTAGGCTCAATGCACAGTAGAGGGCATTCATCATTTTGGTGTTAAGCGAAAGTTCCCAAGTTTGTTGTTGGGAGTAATCTGCCTCAGGTCTTTCTGGAAGGACGTATGGCACTTCACATCACTGCCATATCATGCAGACACTTGCTTTGAGCCAAGTCTTCATCCAAAGTTTCCAATAAGGGTAGTTGCTTCCATCGAAGAACGGCAAATAGGTGGTAGACTGCCCCTCGGATGTTCTCATCATTGTGATGCATCCCTCCATGATCTCTTGCCGGTGTGTGACGCCGAAAGTGCAAGACCTACTCTAATACCAAATGTAGGTTCTACAACTGAGGGGGTGAGATTTACGTGATAAATAATAAAATGCAGAAATATAAAAATCAATCTCACAAAAAAGGATGGAATCACAAGTACACAATGATTTTTAGGTGGAAACCCAAAGCCAGGTAAAAATCACCACCTAAACCTCTTGGTTTAGGATTTCTCGATCAACTCGAGTCAATCAAATCCACTATCAAGTCACTTAAAGGAGGGTGACTTAACCTCTTACAACAACATTACTTTATATGAGGGAAGTGTACCTCAAACCCCTCCTCTTCACGAGGAGTATTTTATCCCACAAAGGATATGGGAATTCGCAAAGCAAATACCCAACAAAAAACAAAGAAAATAACAACAAGCACCTATAGAGCCACAAAGTAACTATGATGTTATCCTACTATAGGTGAGAATCTCCCCTTAGTAAGAAGTGTGTAGGTGTGATCTTAGCACAGATTGGTGCTCTCGAATTGGGAGCTTTGAGAGAAAAAGCACTTCTCTTTGATCTCTCTTCTCTTGGACACAAAAGGAGTGGAAAGTAGTATTGCTTGGTGTGTATTGGCTAAGGAAGATTGTTCCTCTATTTATAAAGGTCCTAAGAAGGGTTTAAAAGCCTCTTCAAACTGTTGGAAGGCTTCTCTAGCCGTTGGGAGCTATCCTCAAGGCAAATCAAGTCGAAATCAAGGCTATTTGTGATTCTGACAGGGTTATCAGACGTCTGAATCTATTATCAAGCATCTAGGTCATCGTCTGATTTAGGAATTAGTTGTCTAATCTAGAAAGGTGGAAGATCTGATTGAAGTTGGATCAAGAAGGACGTCTAAAGATCACTTTTAAGACGTCTGAACTTAAGGTCAGACGTCTAATTCTATACGAGTTTCCTTTCTATTTTTGTCCACACCTAAACAGGGTTCTAGGTCTTACTTGTTAGATGACAGGTCGGTCGTCTAGCATAAAGTATGGACATCTGAAAATGCAATCTTCTGCGGGAATGGATTTCTAGAGGCTAAACAACTATAATCATCTGACAAAAGGTGATTTCGGTCGAACGTCTACTTATTAGACATCTGGGGATCACTACGGACATCTAAAAGTGAAAGTAGGTTGGATAAAGAGTTAATCCTCTAAGATTAGCCTGATAAAGCCAACAATCTTCTAGTTGGACGTCTGGCAAGGTCATCAGATGTCTAGACTAAGAGCTGGTCGACTGAAATCAATAGACAGAAAGCACTATGTCCAACCTAAGTGTTTGGACGTCGAATCAAAAAGTAGACGTCTTAAAGTCAAATATCAGACGTTTGATTTTTAGATTAGACATCTGATCAGGTTATCTAAAACCTATTTTGGTTTTTGAAGTTCTCTATGAACAGCTTAAGCATCCTAGGTTTGTGTAGGTATTCCTAGGACTATAGTTTAGTTACTTTGTGGCTCTTTAACATATAATCTAGACAAAAATAAAGAGCAAAAGAATAACAAAAGAATACGTGAATAAAGTATCTATCCTATTCTTCATCTCCTTCCTTCTTCAAGCTTCCGCTCTGAGCAAAACTCCTCCAACGAGCTCCTCCAATCCACCATGGGTGTAAGTTTGAGCTCCTTCACACTTGATTCCATTTGCATTTTCTTGAAACTTATAAACTTAATGCAATGTTAAATAACACGTGTTTTGTTATCATCAAAATTAACGACCGTGGTGCCCTTGCACTAATAGGGATGCATTTAATAGCTTCCAAAAGAGGGATATTAATATATACTTGTTTGAACACATCCAACCAGGTCTTATTCTTAAGCTCAGGCTTCTTCTTCCTAGGCCTATTCAAGGCCTCAGGGAAAGGGATTTGGATCTTTAGGTCCTTAAAATCATGAACCTAGATCTCATCCTCAACCTCAGATGTATTAATCAGAGTTGGTTTATCATGATCCTCGATTGTTTAATTTTGGTGCATAGGATTTTGAGTGGTCTTGCCACTTCTCAGGGTGATGGAATTGGTAATGGCAGGTGGCACTACTAGAAAAATGGGCTTTCGCGATGCTTTTGTAGTGACGATTTTTGTCAAAATCGTCATCTATATCAAATTATATAGACAACAGTTTTAAAATCGTCTTATTGATGACAAAAACGACGGTTTAAAACTGTCATTTATATTTACCGTCAATACCCCATCTTGTGTGCAGAGGTCCCCACATTGACGTACACGACGATTCTTATAAAAACCATCGTATTAGAGATGACGGTTGTATCTTGTAACCGTTGTATATATTGATTCCGAATTTTGGTCGGGCGGCATTTCTTTGCGCCCTACTCGACTTTAAATGACGATTTTGACAAAAATCATCGTGTAAAGTACCTATGCCCTACAACCTATCCCCGACCGCCTATGCCCTATTCACTCAACATCGATCTCCACCGCCTCCTCCTCCTCCTCCCATCCATCGCCACCCATCCTCCTCCTCATCCCTGTCCATAGCCCCTCATCCGAGTCCTCCCGTCCGCAGTCCCTCCTCCACCTCCTTTCCGACGCTGCCCCTCCTCCTCCACATCCCCATCCCCAGCCCCTCCTCCCATCCGCCGCCGCCCCTCCTCCTTCACATCCCCAGCCCCTCCTCCTCCTCATCCCCATCCTCATGTCCCCATTAGCCACCCCCTCCTTCTCCTCCCATTGCTATCCCATTGTATTAATTAAATGTCAAATTTGGTTAATTTTTAAATTTGTTTTAGTTATTTAATTATAAATATTTGTAATTTGATTTATGTATCTCGCGTCGTCAGACACCTTCTCTGTGATTCACGTGCTTTGTTGAGGTATGAAATTAAGTTGTCTTAATTCATTTGTGAATGAATGTGGGGTGTGCCCACTTAATTATGTTTAGAATGTGGGGTGTACCCACTTAGGTTTAGAAAATGGGGTGTGCCCACTTAGGTTTAGAATGTGAATTTTTAATTATGTTTAGAACGTGGGATATGCCCACTTAGATTTAGAATGTGAATTTTTTTATGATTGTCGGGTGTACCACTTGATTTAGTAAATTGAATGTGTTTGATTGATTATGGCTATACCCACTTTCTTCTAACTATTTATTTGATTTTATTACGTATGTTTGAGTGATTTAACAAATTGAATTTAATTCTATTATGTACCCACTTTATGTTTGTTTGATGTTATTCTTTTAATGCATTAATTGTAGATACACACTTGCACAGATGCACTTGACATCAAATAATAGGTATTCTAACCCCTAGGTTACAAGTTTTGGGAGGGGATAATCATGTCAAAATACTTGCCCGTCGACACTTATGATTATGTTATACGGACAATGCAAAGTATTTGTATACCTCTCTTACATTCATGAAGCTTTGTCTTTATAACATGTCATAGGAGTCGCCGTCCTTTGCTCAAAGAAGTTCTAAACAAAGGGGAGTCCTTGAAGATTTGATCACAACTTAGGGCTACTTGTTACATGGAATCGATGTCTGGAGAAATTTCAGTAGTATCTTTTCACTCTTCTTTGGTATACCAACTAATCTTATCTACGTTTCTAATGCACCCTTAAATGGAAGTTATTGGGAATGTAGTTAAGGTTAGCCTTGGGGGGTATGCTGAAGAAGTGCAAGGAGATGCTGCCAAAAATTCTCCAAACACTGGTTACATGTAACAAGTAACATTGTGATCAAATCTTCAAAGATGGGCTATTTAGTAAAAATGCTAATCAAAATACAAACATTGTTATAAAATCATATTATAATTATTGGGTGGTTTTATTTCATTTTTGTAGATTATCATAGATAAGTCTTGGATTAGTTTGAGGAACTCAGATTACTCTCAATACAAGAATGGAGTGAGAGAGTTCCTTGATTGAGCATTTCATGACGATAAGAAGTCATTCAGACAAGAAGACAAGTTCGACAGGATATTTTTCCCATGTAGGAGGTGCTTGAATGGATATTCACATGGTAAGAATAATGTATATGAGCACACGATTTGCAACGGTTGGTGGCAGCATTATACTAAGTGAATTGCTGATGGAGAGGATCTTACAGAGGAAGTCAGACGATCTTCGATAGATTTCGATGAGACAGTTATTGATATTGAAGCTGATGACATCGATGAAATGCTTGATGAGATGAGAGTAGGAGTTGAAGATATGGCTAGTGGGGAAACTTGTAATCAGTTTTATGATGCTATTAGGGAGGCGGATGAACCTATTGCTCCCAGTATCATGTCTATTTCTAAGTTGTCATTTCTTTTGAAGTTATTTCGAATGAAGGTTATGAATAGAGCGACCTCCAAATTGATGTCTGAGGTGCTTGAATTCATTAGAGAGCTTTTAAATGATCTGAAAGGTTATCCAAAGACATGGTATGAAGCAAAGAAATAGGTTCATAGACTTGGTTTAAATTGAGAAAATTGATGCTTGTCCAAATGATTGTGTTATACAGAAAAGAATATGCAAAGTTGACTAGCTGTCCATAGTGTGGTGTTGAGATATTTAAAGTGAGAAATTCACTAAATACAAGGGCCAAAAAATAATCGAAGGTTCTACATTACTTTCCATTGATTCCTAGGCTTCAACGCCTTTTTATTTCAAGTAGAACTGCAAATTTGATGGCATGGCATAAAGATAACATGCCACGAGATGGTCGCATTCATCATCCTGTAGATTCAGAAGAGTCGAAAATGTTTGACAGCACTCATTTAACATTTGTAGAAGATGCAAGAAATGTCAGATTGGGTCTTGCAAGCAATGGGTTTAATCCTTTCAAAAACATGTACCCATCCTATTCAATTTGGCTAGCCATGATGGTAACTTATAACTTACCTGTGTGGTTTTGTATGCGATCATCGTTTATGATGTTGACCCTCCTCATCCCCAGTCCAAAGCAACCAGGAAATGCAATTAACATTTATCTTCAACCATTAATGGATGAATTGAAACTGTTGCGGTGTAACAGCATTCGTACATATGATGCACACAGAAAAAAATTCTTTAATATGCATGCTGCATTATTGTAGACCATTAATGACTTCCCCGCATATGCAAATTTATCGGCATGGAGTACATAAGGAAAGTCTACTTCCTGTACGTATGGATGACACTCAGCATCTTTGACTACCTGAAAGCAACAAGTTTTGTTATTTGGGACACCATAGATTCCTGCTAGTTGAGCATAGATGGCGAACACCAGTGTTTAAGGACAAATTCGATGGTAAAACTTGTCAGTATTCTTCCAAAATCCAGGGAATAAGATAAGTGCAAATTCAATAAGGTTGTCAGGTTTTCAAATAATGGAGAAATTACAACAACTTGGCAACATACGATTAGGTCGTCTGTTCAAGAAAGATCAAATAGCTTTGAAACATACAGGTTTTAAAAAGAAGAGCATTTTCTTCATGGAACTCCTATATTGGAAAGATCTAACTATTCGACATAATCCTGTTGTCATGCATATTGAGAGGAATGTTATGAACAACATTTTGGATGTGTTCAATTTACAGTGAAAATGAGAAAAGACATGATAACTTTAGGCATTCATGTTATTGAAAAAGAAGACTGCAATTATGACTTTTCAAAGGCCATTTACAGCTTAAATAATGATCAACGAGAGAAAGTTCACCTTCTTGAAAGAAGTACGGGTACTAGATGGCTATTCTTCACAACTTTCTCAATGTGTAAACGAGGCTCAAAGGAAAATTAGTGGGTTAAAGAGTCATGACAGTCACATTTACATGCAAGTCTTGTTCCCACTAGCTATTCGTGGAGTACTACCTGATCCAATTACGAATTCATTTACAGAGATGAACTAATATTTCAAAGTTATTTGTTTAAAAACTGTAGATTCTGATTTATTAAAATACTAGGATAAGTAAATAGTCATCACATTATGTAAAATGGAGCAGATATTTCCTTCGGTGTTCTTTGATGTCATGGTTCATTTAACTCTACATCTTGCAAATGAAGCGAAAGTTGCTGGACCTGTGCAATACAGATGGATGTATCCAGTTGAACAATTTCTGAGGAAACTTAAAGATTATGTGTTAAATAAGGCTAACCCTGAATGATCTATTGTGGAAGGATATCTTGTAGAAGAGTCCATTATCTTCTATGCCATGTATATGGATGAGACAGTCAATCAATTTAATCGATTACAGAAAAATTATGATGGAAGGTACAATGAGAATGATAAAGATTGTCTTTCCATATTTGATATTCCAGGAAGGTCTATCCTCAGCACAAAGTATAAATCAATCTCTGAAATCGATCAACGTCTAGCTCACTTGTACAGTCTTAAGCAGATTCAAGAGGTTGATACATTTTATAATGAATTTAAGGAGTGTTCACATACAGAAACACGCGAGGCCGACTTTCTCGAGTGGTTTAAACAACGTGTTATTCAAATGAAATAAGGGAACGACCCACAATGGCTGAAGGACTTTGACATAATATCGAATCAATCGTTGAGTTATGGACATTACCATTCAGGTTACATTATAATTGGATTCATATTCAGGACAAAATTCATAGATAATATGAAGGCCACGCAGCATGCTGGTGTTGTTGTCAGTTGCGATTTGAACACTGGATGTGATGTCTACTAAGGACATATCAAAGAAATCATTGAGACGAGCTTCAGTTACGATCATAGAGTTATCATTTTCAAGTGCAATTTGTTTGACATGTTTAAAGAAAGCATTGGCTTCAAACTTGACAAGAAGCATGATTTTTTAAGTTTGAATAAAAATCATCAAATCTTCATTCTTCAGAATCGTTTACATTAGCATGTCAAGTATCTCAAATCTTCTATGTCCCTGACAACACTAGAAATGGATGAATTATACCCGTACGGACAATTCCACATGAATATTTTGACTCCCAAAAAGATGTCGAACATGAAGCAGAAGCAGATGCTTATCAAGAACACTTACAAGAAGTTGGTACAGGGGCAATGAATATTGATATGTAAGGTATAATTATCTTTTATACCATTTTTCTTGTCTATCTTGCTTTATTATTTCAGCTTGTAATGAATTGTCTCATATATCTCACAGTAGCAAAATTTGAGGACATCAAGAAATATTGTTCTAATTTTTTAGATGTTATCAACCAACTAAATCCAACTTGAATTCAATTTTCAAAAGGAACCCAACTTGATACAACTCTTATGTTTACACGAGTTAGGTTAAGGTTAAGAAAATCAACCAACTAACCCAATTAAGATTAAGAAAATCAACCGACTAACCCACATAATCAATGTTGTAGATCCTTTGAACCCACAATGTAGTAAGTAGCTGGTTTGATTGAAATATTTCAATAATAACAGATCGAGTCACAAGTATTAACATGGAACCCTTTTCTTATGATAGAAAATTCATTTTTCTCACACAGATGAAAGCATCTACATA
This sequence comes from Thalassia testudinum, assembly GCA_037157565.1. Taxonomy (NCBI): domain Eukaryota; kingdom Viridiplantae; phylum Streptophyta; class Magnoliopsida; order Alismatales; family Hydrocharitaceae; genus Thalassia; species Thalassia testudinum. The sequence goes on along the minus strand of JAZHRO010000072.1, from coordinate 27,870,931 downwards.
CATAGATCTTAATTTACATTCTTATTTATTATCATCCAAGGATACGGAGATAGAAACAATTTTGCAGGCTTAAAGATCAAGCAAATAAAAGATAGGATAGAATAAAAAAATAAGTTATTCATTTATTTAATAAAGCTTGCCACTTTAGTAACCTCTATCCATTTCAAAGACCTCCAACCAATTCTAGGAACTATGTGATAGCAAGTTGTTGCAAAGAGATCTTGTTACAAATATGTTGAAACATGCTTTTTCTAAGAGACTTGTTATAATGTCTACAAACCAATCTTTGGCTATAATAAATTGTGCCTAAAGAAGACCTTCAATAAGTCAATCCTTAGTTTATGTTGATGTTTATGTTTATGTTTTCAAGGCTCTATTATGTTTATGTTTATGTTTTACTATAGAATGTGTGATTTTCTACCATGTAAAATGTGTCATTTCCTTTTTACAGGACTTTGGAAAATATCTGTAATATAGGAGAAACTCTGTTGAATTTTTTTCAAATTTTTTATTTTTATTTATTTATTTCTTAATATTTATACAAATGCTATTTTTTTAATATATATACAGATGAAATTCAAGAAATTTGCTAATAGGGGTAAGGATGTCCAGGGCACCTCAGCGAGTAGGGATGAGACGTAGCCTCCTTCCACCCAGCCCACCCAGCCATCCCACACACAACCCATGCAGCCCCCCTGCACACAGCCCACCCAGCCGCCCCCACCAAGCCACCTCGCACGCAGCCCACCCAGCCCCCTGCAACCAGACTCCCCCATCCGTTCCTAGGTACATCGCTCTATGTACTCCCCACGCACACCTAGTTTTCATGGTACCTAATCCCACATTTATCCGGCAGCGTGAATATGTCTGGCCTGGTGATCTTGCCCGACAATACCAAAACAAGGGCAAAAGGGTGGTTACCAATGTAATGCGAGAGCCAAAACCAAAGGTTGCCACCCACTACCTTAACGACAACAAGGATAAGGACAAGGGTGACAGCAGCGGCAAGGATGAGTACGAGGAGGGTGAGGATGATGCTGAGGTATAGAGGCCACCTTAGGAGGACCCTTAGGCTGAGGTAGGGACCAGTTCTACTGGTAAGAATTGTCGATAATATCTTATTGAAATTTACTTCAAATATTTTTAATTTTTAATTATATTTTTCTTATCAGGTAATAAAAAAAAGAAAGGGGTCCAACAAGAAATACATATCTAGATGCACCTCTAGAGGGGACGAGAATCAAAGTGCATATCGACGAAGCTGGAGAAGATCCAGACTATCCTTCTTTCACAAGCAGATTGCCCAGGATGGTAAAGGAACTCATCCCCCTTTGTTGTTTTAACTGGAGGAGGGTCTCCAGGGAGATCAAGAGGCAGCTTATTCATAATATGGAGGTAAATAATTATATATTAATGTATATATATAAGTTTACTTTAATAATATTTAATTCATTTATATGATTTGTAATATTACAGGCGATCTTTGATTAGGGTGACAATTCGAATGTCACCAAGTACATCCTCAGTCATGTCACGAGACAACATCATGATTGGAGGATGGCATCGAAGAGAAAGGTAAATTTTGTAATATTTCTCATTTTTTATTATTTACTTAATTAATTTCTTTAGACAATTTATTTGTATAATTTAGTATTATAATCCAATGTCGTCTAATGAGGAGGCATTGAGGAACGTGCCTCCTACAATAGCAGCAGATGTGTGGAGAGAATGTTGTGAGCATTGGAATAAGCCTAAGATTGAGGTAATTACAAATACTTTTAAGAGCATTTGGAGATAAATGATTTAATTGTTTCCCATTACAATATGTTATATGTACAGGATCAGGAAAAGAGGAACGAGGCCAATAGGGCCAAAGCTCCACCACAGACCCACTGTTTGGGTCGAACTAGTATAGATAGAGTTAAGGCTAAATATGTAAGTAATTCCTTATAATTATGTCACTTTTTTTAATTAAAGTTTTAATGATAACTATTATCTGCAAATCTCTAAAATATATTTACAGGCACATTCACACGATGGTGCCATGCTCAATCGGGTTGGTGTGTATGAAGTTACTCATAGCGAGGCCAGCACCAATGGCAGGCGAACATTGACACATGAGACATACCAAACAAAGCATGTAAGTAACATTTATTTATCAACTACTTTAATTTTTATACTTACTTTAATATGACATTAAATTATTGTAATTTGGAGGGAGAAATGATGAACTTAATCAACCTCCTATAGATGCCGCTTCTAGCACTCAGCAACACCCTCCTATGACACCTGAGGAGGCTTTTAGAAGCGTTATGCCTCCAGAGCACGGAGTCTTCGTTCGTAGTGGGGGGAGAAGTCAGACGATCTCCAGCTGGTATGGGCAGAAGGGGTCAGTGACAGCAACCATCACCTAGCAGATGTAGACACAGCTCCATGATCTCACCTCATAGTTCCACCAACAAACTCAAGCTTGGCAAGGTGCCAAGAAATTCATGGAGAAGCAAAAGAAGGAGATGGAGCAGTAGAAAGCAGAGATGAGAGAGATGATGGCATTATTACGAGGCAGCGGTCGGGATCACACTTCATATCACTACTCGCCTCGTAGAGACGACAACGACCTTAGAGGTGGTGGAGCAGGATAGGGGTTGGGAGTTGAGGCATAGGTTTAGATTATTTATCTTTTCATTAGTTAGGTTTTGTATTTTTCTTATGTATATTTTGACATTATAACATACTCTTTTGGAAAAAAATGAGAGAGAAAGGAAGAGAGGGTGGGTGGCGTCGGGAGGTAGGCGGCGACAGCGTGGAGGCGGCTAGGGCTGAGGAAGGGGGTGAATGGAAGACATGGAGGTCGAGGAATTGGAGGAGGAGGGAGAGGGTCTGGCAAGAGCGTGTTGGTAGGACGATTGATAGCTACCCAAGAAGGCCTTGGAGGAAAGCTAATGGTGACATCTTGTGCTTCAGATGTCGACAAAGGGGGCACTTGGCTGTGACCTGCAAGAACCCTCTAATATGCCTAGCATGCAGGGGTGAAGGTCACAAACGTGACTCCTGCCCTAGGATGAAGCTGCCACATGCAAAGATGACCTCTCTGCGCCCCGGCTGGGTAACGATGAAGGAGTCCCAACTGCCACCACCGCCGGCGCTTGGCAGACATTCAATTGAAGTGGAGATCCCGCTATCTGAGGAGATCTCTTTGGCGGAGATCATGTTGAGGGGTGCTCTGATTGGTGAGATTATGGCAGGCAAACCCTCGATTGAAAGATTTCAAAATTTGGTATGTTCCCTACAACCTTTGTCTGTGGGTTGGAAGGTTGCAATGCTGTCTCAATCTTTCTTTCTAGTCTTTGGTTTGGGGATGATGGATGTGGAAAGGCTGAGATTTAGATCGAGTTCTTTTGAAGATATTAATGTGGTTTGGAGAATGGTGTCCCCCTTCGATGGGGCTCTCCCTGATCGACCCCCTCAAAGAATGGGTTCTAGGAGGGAGATTCTTGAGATCAAAGGACTACCATTGCACTTAAGATCTAAGGGAGTTGTGGCCAAGATGGTTGCTGGTTTTGCTTCCATCTGTGAAGGATCTAAAGTCATGATTGAAGAAGGGGACATCCGCTCACTTAGAATTGAGGCTGATGTCTTCAAATCTGGCTCGGTTCCTGATAGGGTTACGATCAGATGTGGAGGCTCCTCATGGCTTATTCGCCTAGCAGTGGTTGGGCAAGTGTCTGTGCTTCCAGAGCATGGGCAGGTTAAGACGTCTGTGGCTTGTTCTGAGGAGATGCAACAGGATGAAAGGGTGGGCCGCATTTCACCAGATGAAGCCCCTGAGTCCAGAAAGAGGAAGGACTGTCATCAGGGCTACATAGAGGAGTTGATGCATATGGAAGTTGTTGGTGCCTTAGGAGGTTTGATGAGAACCTCATCATGAGCCATAACTAGCTCATTTTGACCCAATACAAAGGATAAAAGCTCCTACATATCTCAAGGAAAAGCTTAACTCAGAGAATTCTGAGTTTGAAAAGAAAACCAGTCATAAGGGGTAAAAGTGCAATTTTACCAGTATAAACTGCATACAGGGTAATTCAGGGACCAAACACAGGTCAAAACAGCTTAATAAGAATAAAAGTGGGATGAGATGATCTAGCAAGGGCTACAGCACTTCCAAGGAACCAAATGATAATCTGTAACCCTAAAACAACCCACTTCAATTCACAAGGTTCGAGGCAAAGTAAAAATAGAATAAACCCTCTAAAATTCATAGAAAAATAATCTCTAGGGTTTAGAACCTTCAATTTGGCCTTTAGAACCCATTTTGACCTACATTGAGAACCATGCCCAATTAATAACTTAATTTGGGTTTTTGCGCAAATTGACCGATCAAACAAGGTTTAATATGAAAATAAAATTCACCATCAGATTCCTTAGGTCCTAATTAGTCATGTATAAAAACTTGAGCCTAAGAAGAAACCTCCTTGACCGACTTCACACTTTGGTCCTCATATATTTACTCTTTGGCCCTCAACTTTTGAACCCTCGCATTTTGGCCCCTAACTCTCCTTCGTTCTTTGCAATCAGGTCCCTCCTGCAAAACCCTGCCAGCACCATGCTCCGGCGACCTTGCGCGGAGCATGGCGCCGCGCAGGGTGAGGTGAGGGACCTGGCAAGTAAACCGGGGGTGCCCTGCGTCGTCAGCCGTCGCAGGAGCACCCCCCTGGTCATTGTAGGCCACCATACCGGCCGTGCGAACGCACGGACGGTATGGGTTCATGTTCCGACCATTCTCCGGCGAGGGAGACACGTCGTCTCCCTCCGCCTTCCTCCCTGCTTCATCCCTATAAATACCCCCCGCCGCTCCACCGACGAGGGCAGCCTGGATCTGACGGAGAAAACCCCCAGCTTTCTTCTCTTCTTCCTCCGGCAGACGCTCACCAGCTCCGGCGGCTTCCTCCCCCTCCACCTCTTCGCTCTGCCGCACTACCAGCAGCAGAGACTTCCTCCCCTGCTCTTCCCGCGCCACGCCGCACCCAGCTGGCGCCTCTCCAGCCCTCTGCTCGCCGCCGCCCCTCTCCCTGAGCATCGTCTTCTCCGGCGACAGTCGATACGACTGTCGCCCTGTTCCTCCCCCTTCGTCCCTGCAAGTAAGTTAGACCTACTCCCCTTCTTCTCCTCTTTCTTTCCCCGCTTTCAATTTAGTCAATTAAACCCTCGACCGCTCCTGTTCACCCTCATCCTCTCCGCCTCCGACCACCCTCCGGCGAGCCGCTCCCATCACCTCAGCGACCCACACGGCTCGCCAACCACCGCAGAACCTCCGCCTCCTCACCCTGATCCTCTTCCGCCCCTCCACTTCCCACCAAACACCCTCTGCAGATCCACCGAACACACCCACTTCCTCGCTCACAGTTTGACCTAGGACGACCTGTTAGCTCCACCTCGCCCCCTGCAGACCCCCTGACCACCTTCGCCGTGCCACGGCGAAGGTCTCCCGCCTGTCTGATTTGGCCGAGAGGCCGTTCTTCTGTGACCAGGTGACTCGCCCGCCGTCGCCATTACTGCGCAGGCAGAGCTGCTTCACCTGCAGGTGCAGGCACGCCTTCGCCCAGGGTTGACTCCCAGGTTGCGCAGGGACTCTCCGCGAAACGTCCCTGGTTCACAGACGGGGCGAAGGCCGCGCGGGAAGCCACGATCGCCCACAGCTCCATCCGCGACGCGCGCTCAATTGGGGTGGGACATTTAGTCCCACCTCGGAACCTCTCGGAGGCGCGCGGACGCATAAAGGCAAAAAGTGCCTTATGCTGTCTGCCTCCTGACCACGGGGTGAGGTCCCTCTCACCCGACCCGACCCGGCCTCGTCCGTGACCACGCTCCGCGGACCTGACCCGACCCGACTTAGACTGACTGCACTCCTCGCCCACCACCGCACGCCGGTGGGCCTGGACCCGGGCGTGACCCGAACCCGATTACCCGGTAGCTCTGGGAGAGCTTTCCCAAGAGTGGTTTCAGAGAGAAAGAGAGACGCGGGGGAGGGGGGTAGAGTAGGTTTTGCCTCTTGACGAAAAAACTCTGAAGTGTGCAGGCCAAAGAAGAAGAAGCAGACCCGCTGAAGAAGAAGGAGCTGCTGCACTGTAGCAAAGGCATCGTTAAGTCGTCTCAGCACCGGGGCAGACGACGGAAGGTCAGCAGCCAGAGCAGGAAAGAAGACAGGCTGAAGAAGAAGGAAGAGCAACGGCCAACGCGAAAGAAGAAGAAGAGAGGTCAAGGCAGAAAACCAAAGAAGAAGAAGAACAGGAAGAACAAAAGCCAAAGAGGAGATAAGACAAAGAGGAAGAAAGAAGAGAAGAAGAAGAAGCCAAATTTTCATCTCTCTCTCTCTCTCTTTATTTTTGTAATAGAACATGTATATCTCTAGAATACAACTTGCTCCCTGAGTTCGACCTCGGGAACTCTTTTATTTTTCCGAGTAAAAAATTTTTTATATGAAACGTTGGTAACAACCGGCTTTACTACAACGTTATAACAAACCCGGTTGCCGCTATACGCTTTCATTTTGGCGCCGCTGCCGGGGAGCAACGGCTATTCTAGAGGTAAACATTCCTGTATCTTTTGATTTCTGATAATCTCCTCTCTTTTGTGCAGCTACAGGAACTCAAGAAGACAAGCAACCACACGACAACCACTCCGAAGACAGGTAAATTTTTCCTCTCACTATTAACCCCTAAAAGAAAAGAAAAGAACAAGCAATATAGGGCTAACCTGTCTTCCATACTTAGTAACCATAAAAAGTTGCATGTTTTCAACTCATCACTCCTGCACACTATTAAGGGTATTTAAGGGCTAACACATTCTTGCTTGAGCCCTAATTGCCCAACAAAGAGTTAAATGGACCAAGTAGAGCCAACATAAGGTCAAACATTAGGATTTCAGTAGAGACACACCCCTTAATCAAGAATTGAGGAAATCCTAAAGAGGTGTGCCCAAGCCATTGATTGAAAATAATTAACAAGAAAAATCCTAAACAATTGGCTCTCTCTAAACACTTGAACCCTAAAAGACAGGACCTAAAAGCTCTTAAAGAAAACAATAGGTAAAGTTGACCCCTTGGGTTAACCAACCTTAAATTAGGTCACTCTTTGCACTTAAAAAGACTAAAGTTCAAGTGAAACCTTAAGCACCCTGATCTTAAAATTGGTAGACTTAAGAGGTCAAGATCCCCATTCTGGTCTACCTGGAACCGCAGTGACAAGAGAGGTCGGGTGGGGGAAACCCTGTAACCCGTGGGGACGCTCTACCGTGTAGGGGTCTTCGCGGGACTCTCCCTCTCTGGCTGCCCAGGTAATTCTCAGGTGGACGATCTTTCTGATCAAGGGGTCCATCTACCCCGCACCTCTATAGTCACCCAACACATTTTTTGGGTGTCTTGATTGGGTCCAGCACCCTCTAAACTTACCTCTCCCAACTGTGCATGTACGGAAGGAGGTCTCTAAGACCACCCTTAAGACCTCCATTAGAAATTCGCTCTCGTCAAGGCCAAGCCTCGACGCCCGTATTTGTGCAGCAACACCCTCACATTATTCTCTCTTCTGATTCAGAACCAAGTTCTTCTTCTTCCCCCATCATGGCTCAGCCAGTTGAGGAAGAAAATAATCTGGAACACCAGCTCCAGCGACTCAATGACCTCTTCCAAAACTTCGTGCACCCACCACAGCGTCCTATGATGCGAGACCACTACAATCCTGCTGCGGTGGCCATTGAGCCTCGAGTTAGAATCCCGATTGGAGGACCTGATTCCGAACTAAAGCCCAACATGATTCACGCTATACCTAAATTCCATGGGCTTAATTCTGAAGATCCCTTCCAGCACATCAAACAGCTAAAGCATCTGGCCCACACTTTTGGATCAGATGCGCAAAATCGGGATATTCTTCTCATGAAGATGTTCTCCTTTTCTCTTATGGACAAGGCCGCCCATTGGTATCAAACTCAGACCCGGCCGATCAACACTTGGGAAGAACTTCAATCCGAGTTTTTGAAAAAGTTCTTTCCCGTTGGTCGGACCAACGCCTTGCGCCATCAGATTACACACTTCACTCAACAATCAGGAGAACCTCTCCATGAGGCATGGGATCGTTTTCAGGATCTCATGAGGAAGTGCCCCCATCACGGAGTTCCTAAATGGGAACAAGTCCAATCTTTTTACCAGGGACTCCGTGAGGACATCCGCCTTTTCGTCAATGCAACCTGCGGAGGAAACATCATGGGTCAACATGAAGACACCGTATGGGAGATTCTCGAAAACATGTGCGAGAACTCCATCAACAATGACTCCATGGGATTATTCGACAGGACGAATACCCGCGCAGCGACGAATCTTAAGGGAGCACATGAGACGCAGGGCCTGTCCGCATCAGTCGACCTGGAATTAATGGCCAGTCGATTGGACAAGGTCTCAATTATTGAGAAGAAGGTGGATGAGCTGACTCAGCACTTGCAGCGAGCCACCTCTGCGCGTAACTCCTTTGCACAACCTCCTTCCACACAGGAAACTGTGCAAAATATCCTCCACCGATCCTCCCCTGGGATGGATCCATATCCATCCCCATCTGATTCTTGGACTGGAAGATCATCCGATCCTTTCTTCACCAGCCGGGGGAACTCCATTCCCCCTTTCCCTGATTCTCAGGAGGTTCCTCAGACCTGCGAGGACCTCAACGCCATCCAGAACGACCCATTCTCCAACACTTACAACCCTGGATGGCGAAACCATCCCAATTTTCAGTGGGCGGGAAATCCCCAAACCCAAAGACCACCTTTTCAGTCCTGCCCACAGCCCTCTCATCACTACCAGCCGCCTCAGCCTCGGCCCAACCCTACTTATCCATCAGGGCCAAATCAAGATCAAATGTCCTTAATCCTTCAGACTCTGGCTGACATTCAAAAATCGAATGCGGCCATTCAAAAACAGCACAAGGACGAGCTTACTGAAGTTAAAACTCAACTGGCCCAGTTAGCAAATTCTCGCCAGCCAGGCACACTCCCTTCCCAACCCCTTCCTAACCCAAATAACGTGCCAACCCAGAAGCGCGTTATGAATCCAAATTTAGGCCACGCTCAATGGATTTATCAGGCCCCCACTGCTCCATCTCCAGACGAGATGGAAGCCTCTACTTCTCGTACGGGATTTCAGCAGCAGCCACCCCTCCTACCAAATCCAAACCAAAATCAGGCCGGATTAAATTCTGTAACAACACGTAGTGGTAAGACAACTCAGGACCCGCATTATCCAAACCACTCCCAGCCTGATAATCATGACCCTAGGATAGTTATCCAAGGTACCATTGTTCCAGACCCACAACCTGGACCTATCCTAGAGGAACCAACCAAGATCCCGTTTCCCGAGGCCCTGACCAAGGGAAAGAAGACCACCAAACCCGTGGCCCCTGAGGAGGACCTGGTCAAGCTCTTTGAGCAGGTCCACATAAACATCCCCTTAATGGATGCAATCCGCCACGTACCAGCTTACGCACGATTTCTAAAGAATATATGTACACCCCAGCGTAAGCCGCGAACCAAGGGAGGGAGCCCAATTGTTCTGTCAGAGCAAGCCAGCTCTGTAATCCTTAGTAGACTCCCACCCAAGGCAAAAGATCCTGGAACTCCCCTGATCTCCTGTAAGATAGGTGGTACCCAATTTGATAGAGCATTGTTAGACTTAGGTGCATCTATAAATCTGATACCCACATCCTTACTTGACCATCTGGAAGAATCTGAGCTGAAACCAACCGAGGTGACATTACAATTAGCAGATCGATCTATAAAGTCACCAAAAGGGATTCTCGAGGATGTTATCGTGAGAGTGCGGGATTTCTATTTTCCAGTGGACTTTATAGTCTTAGACATGGATGCACCTGAGAACCCTAGGGATACACCAATCATTCTAGGGAGACCTTTCTTGGCTACTGCTAGAGCCAACATCAGCTGTGAGGAGGGCCAAATAGAGCTTAAGTTTGGAGATCAAACACTGAAAATTGATATATTTAAGGCCCAACAAGGAATTAATTGCGGCGTCATCAAGCAAATTTCTGACATCAAGACTTTGGTTGATGAATCACACCTCCAGAATGACTTGAGTATTCCTCATCAACCACAGAAATATCTTGACCCGCAAACAGAGGAGTCAAATCCAGATGTGAACAACCCAGTAACTCCCACCCTTGAACCTCACATCTATACTGAACCACCCGCTGCTGCTGAAAACCCCATCCTCGAACTAAAACCCCTTCCTGCTCATTTGAAATACATCTTTTTGGGTTCTAATCAGACCCTTCCTGTGATCATCAATTCCAACCTCAGTCCTGAACAGGAATCCCGTCTGATTGTTGTCCTCCAGCAACATCGTAGAGCCATCGGATGGACCCTCGATGATTTGACTGGAATAAGTCCCTCTTATTGTACTCATCATATCTATTCAGAAGAGGGCACACGACCTTCTCGTGAAATGCAGAGACGCTTAAACCCCAATCTGCAGGAGGTCGTGAAAAAGGAGATCATCAAGTGGTTAGATGCCGGGATCATCTACCCGATCTCCGATAGTCGTTGGGTGAGCCCAATTCAGGTCGTGCCTAAGAAGGCAGGACTCACCACTATAACGACTGAGACCGGAGAAATCATTCCTACCCGATTAGCCAACTCGTGGAGAGTCTGTATAGATTACCGTCGACTCAATTCCTCCACGAAGAAGGATCATTTCCCACTACCCTTCATTGATCAAATCCTCGAAAAACTAGCGGGAAATAGGTTCTTCTGCTTTCTTGACGGGTACTCCGGTTATAACCAGGTGGCAATCCATCCTGAGGACCAAGAAAAGACCACGTTCACCTGCCCCTTCGGAACGTACGCTTTCCGAAGGATGCCTTTCGGTCTTTGCAATGCACCCGCTACTTTTCAGCGATGCATGCTTGCCATATTCTCAGATATGGTAGGTGATTATCTGGAAGTCTTCATGGATGACTTTTCAGTTTTCGGAGCATCATTCGACGATTGCCTCCAACACTTGGTCCAGATACTCAGGCGGTGCATCGACGTGAATTTGGTTCTTTCCTGGGAAAAGAGCCATTTCATGGTGCCTGAGGGAATTGTCCTGGGACACTCAATTTCGGAGAAAGGTATCCAAGTGGATCGAGCTAAGGTTAATCTGATTTCTCACCTTCCTATGCCTAGCTCGATCAGGGACATCCGATCCTTTTTAGGGCATGTCGGTTTTTATCGACGATTTATCCCTGATTTTTCAAAAATCGCACGCCCCCTGACCACTCTTCTCTCCAAGGATGTTCCCTTCGAAATCTCCAAGGAATGCACTCAAGCATTTGAAATCCTACGTGACCGAGTCACCCAAGCCCCGATCCTACAGTCCCCTGGTTGGTCTCAACCCTTTGAGATCATGTGTGATGCATCCGACTTCGCTGTAGGAGCGGTTTTGGGGCAGAAAAATGACAAGAAACCTGTGGTCATTTACTACGCCAGCAAAACACTCGATGAGGCTCAGCGTAACTATACAGTTACTGAGAAAGAGCTGCTAGCTGTAGTATTTGCCCTAGAGAAGTTCCGATCATACCTTCTGGGTTCCCATGTCATCATATACTCGGATCACACGGCTGTGAGGCATCTCCTTGCAAAGAAGGACGCGAAACCTCGATTGATCCGATGGATCTTGCTGTTGCAAGAATTTGACCTCGAGATTCGCGATAAAGCGGGAAAACAAAACGTGGTAGCTGATCACTTGTCCCGTCTTCCTTCTGAAATGATAGACCCTTCCGGACCCATCACTGAGCATTTTCCCGATGAGCACCTGCTGACTATTGGTACTAGCCTTCCATGGTTTGCTAATATTGTAAATTACTTGGCATCTCATCAGACCCCGTCCGATTGGCCGAAGGCCAAGAAAGACAAATTACGCTCCGATGCCAAGTATTACATTTGGGAAGACCCGTACCTCTTCCGCATAGGTGCCGATCAGATCATCCGGAGATGTGTCCCGGAAGGGGAAGTCAACAATATCCTCTCTTTCTGCCATGACCAGGCATGCGGTGGCCATTTTGCCGGGCATAAAACCACATCAAAAGTCCTCCAGTGCGGCTTTTACTGGCCCACACTGTTCAAAGACGCACACAGTCATTGCAAGGCATGCAGTCGTTGCCAGACTTTGGGCAACATGAGCCGTCGTGACATGATGCCTATGCAACCGATTCTAGTATGCGAAATCTTTGATGTTTGGGGGATTGATTTTATGGGCCCCTTTCCTGTTTCGGATGGTTTCGAATACATTCTGTTGGCTGTGGACTACGTGTCCAAATGGATCGAAGCCATACCGACCCGAACCTGTGATCACAAAATCGTTCTCAAATTCATTCATCAACACATTTTCTCAAGGTTCGGGATTCCTCGTGCAATAATCTCTGATGGGGGGACCCATTTCACAAATGCTCAGTTTAGGTCACTGATGACCAAATACGGGGTGTCTCACCGAATCTCTACTCCTTACCACCCCCAAACTAATGGTCTAGCTGAGCTGTCGAATCGGGAGATCAAGAAAATCCTGCAGGTCACTGTTCGACCTGACAGGAAGGACTGGTCGTCCCGACTTCCGGAAGCATTGTGGGCCTATAGGACCGCCCACAAGACCCAATTGGGCATGTCTCCCTTTAGATTGGTGTACGGAAAGGCATGCCACCTTCCCGTCGAACTGGAGCATAAAGCCTATTGGGCAGTACGGAACTGTAATCTGGATCTTTCTAAGGCTGGGACCCACAGAAAACTCCAAATCAGCGAGATCGATGAATTGCGCATAGACGCGTACGAGAACTCGCAAATCTACAAGGAGCGGGTTAAAGCCTTCCACGACAAACACATCTCAAGAAAGATCTTTCATCCTGGTCAAAAGGTCCTACTCTTTGATGCCCGACTCAAACTCTTCCCAGGAAAACTGAGATCTAAGTGGGTCGGACCATATTTGGTCCAACAGGTTTTTGGAAATGGAGCAATCGAAATCAGTCCACTCAGCCACGATTCTGAACCTTTCATCGTGAATGGTCAAAGACTCAAGCCGTTCATTGATGTAACTTCTACTGATTTGGCTGAGGCATCTTATATCCTCCGTTCCCCTTGAGCTTATTGCGCCCAGCCGATGGCGTAAAACTCAGCGCTTAACGGGAGGCAGCCCGTCATTCTCTTTGAAAACCTGAAACTTGCTCTGACACCTTTCAGCACTCGAAGTTCACCCTTATAGACAGCCGACCCCAACTCAGATGTTCGCATCTGAGATTTGAAATCGTCCGCAAAAATTCAACCCGACCCATCCACTCACCCAAATTTCTGTCTTAAGGAATGAACTAAGACCCCCTAGGTTACAATGAGGACATTGCAAATCTTAGGCATGGGGGGGTAGGAAAGTGCAAAAACTTGTAAGAAAAGGTTTCAAACAAAAAATTCACATATGCCAAAAATACCATAAAAATTAAAAAATTTTTTCGAAAAAGAATAAGAGGAAAAGAGGAGAAGGAAAATTTTGTGAAGGAGAAAAGAAACAAAATGAAAAAGGAGCACAAAATTATGAGAAAAAGTGATAGTCATTAGTAAGGAACTAAGGAATTAACCTAAGTTCTAGACCTCATTCGAGAAAATAACTGAAAAGTGCACAATGAGATTAGTAAGAATGCAAACCTTAGGCATTCTTGAATAGACTCTTAGTACCCATTAAGATCTGGACACTCCTCAAGAGGTTGAGGAAAATGAAAAGCTGAAGTATTAGGTCTAAGGCTTAGGGAGTATTCGGCCTCGTTAACTAATTTTTGGTTTACGGGACTCAGTAACCTAAGCACCCTAATCTCACACACAGCCTGGTTCAGTAAGCGTAAAAATCAGAATCACGCAGAAGCGTCGCAAAAATCTGAAAAGAACATCTAGAATAGGAGCGGCCGATCAACACAAGTTGATTTGGACGAGTTCCCAGCGCGGAGAGGCGGGAAATCCCCTCGAAGATGCGTAACAAAATATCATCTCCTCGGTGCTTGTCTCTTAGGATATTTACATATCCTACGGGGGGCATGTAAGCACTCTGCTGGTTCAGATTCCATGGATGGCATTATCTCGAAATGTCAATTGCCAGGGTCTGGATTCGGCCACGGAATACCATGGATGGGATTATCTCGAAATCTCAATAGCCAGGGTTCCGGGGGTTGCCATGGGCGGTGCTATCTCGAAGCATCGATCGCCAGGAACCCTTGAGGATTGATGATGGGAGCAAGGAATCTGATACAGACCGTGTTGAAAAGCCAATCCTAGGCTAGAACTAAAAAGAAAAAGAGAGAGAAAACTCTCCAAACAGAAAAACTCTCTATCTCTCTCTTACAAAACGCACTGCGAACTGAGCCAGGGCTAAAATCATTTCAAGCACGGGTGCTTTAACCACGAAGTCCAATAAACCTTAGGTTAGTTCTTGTGGGCCTTAAAAACCTTTGCTAAAAGACTGAGGCTAAGGCTAGACAGATTTGGATCTTGACTGGTACTGGAGTACCTTTTAGGCCTATGATCAGCATTCTAACCTAATCTATGAAGGCACTTATCTAAAACTATTGAAAACTTCATGGTCTAGAACAAGGGTTGAAACCTTAAGTTTTTGCTAAGGGACTAGCAAAAGCTAGGCATGGGGGTATGATGAGAACCTCATCATGAGCCATAACTAGCTCATTTTGACCCAATACAAAGGATAAAAGCTCCTACATATCTCAAGGAAAAGCTTAACTCAGAGAATTCTGAGTTTGAAAAGAAAACCAGTCATAAGGGGTAAAAGTGCAATTTTACCAGTATAAACTGCATACAGGGTAATTCAGGGACCAAACACAGGTCAAAACAGCTTAATAAGAATAAAAGTGGGATGAGATGATCTAGCAAGGGCTACAGCACTTCCAAGGAACCAAATGATAATCTGTAACCCTAAAACAACCCACTTCAATTCACAAGGTTCGAGGCAAAGTAAAAATAGAATAAACCCTCTAAAATTCATAGAAAAATAATCTCTAGGGTTTAGAACCTTCAATTTGGCCTTTAGAACCCATTTTGACCTACATTGAGAACCATGCCCAATTAATAACTTAATTTGGGTTTTTTGCGCAAATTGACCGATCAAACAAGGTTTAATATGAAAATAAAATTCACCATCAGATTCCTTAGGTCCTAATTAGTCATGTATAAAACCTTGAGCCTAAGAAGAAACCTCCTTGACCGACTTCACACTTTGGTCCTCATATATTTACTCTTTGGCCCTCAACTTTTGAACCCTCGCATTTTGGCCCCTAACTCTCCTTCGTTCTTTGCAATCAGGTCCCTCCTGCAAAACCCTGCCAGCACCATGCTCCGGCGACCTTGCGCGGAGCATGGCGCCGCGCAGGGTGAGGTGAGGGACCTGGCAAGTAAACCGGGGGTGCCCTGCGTCGTCAGCCGTCGCAGGAGCACCCCCCTGGTCATTGTAGGCCACCATACCGGCCGTGCGAACGCACGGACGGTATGGGTTCATGTTCCGACCATTCTCCGGCGAGGGAGACACGTCGTCTCCCTCCGCCTTCCTCCCTGCTTCATCCCTATAAATACCCCCCGCCGCTCCACCGACGAGGGCAGCCTGGATCTGACGGAGAAAACCCCCAGCTTTCTTCTCTTCTTCCTCCGGCAGACGCTCACCAGCTCCGGCGGCTTCCTCCCCCTCCACCTCTTCGCTCTGCCGCACTACCAGCAGCAGAGACTTCCTCCCCTGCTCTTCCCGCGCCACGCCGCACCCAGCTGGCGCCTCTCCAGCCCTCTGCTCGCCGCCGCCCCTCTCCCTGAGCATCGTCTTCTCCGGCGACAGTCGATACGACTGTCGCCCTGTTCCTCCCCCTTCGTCCCTGCAAGTAAGTTAGACCTACTCCCCTTCTTCTCCTCTTTCTTTCCCCGCTTTCAATTTAGTCAATTAAACCCTCGACCGCTCCTGTTCACCCTCATCCTCTCCGCCTCCGACCACCCTCCGGCGAGCCGCTCCCATCACCTCAGCGACCCACACGGCTCGCCAACCACCGCAGAACCTCCGCCTCCTCACCCTGATCCTCTTCCGCCCCTCCACTTCCCACCAAACACCCTCTGCAGATCCACCGAACACACCCACTTCCTCGCTCACAGTTTGACCTAGGACGACCTGTTAGCTCCACCTCGCCCCCTGCAGACCCCCTGACCACCTTCGCCGTGCCACGGCGAAGGTCTCCCGCCTGTCTGATTTGGCCGAGAGGCCGTTCTTCTGTGACCAGGTGACTCGCCCGCCGTCGCCATTACTGCGCAGGCAGAGCTGCTTCACCTGCAGGTGCAGGCACGCCTTCGCCCAGGGTTGACTCCCAGGTTGCGCAGGGACTCTCCGCGAAACGTCCCTGGTTCACAGACGGGGCGAAGGCCGCGCGGGAAGCCACGTTCGCCCACAGCTCCATCCGCGACGCGCGCTCAATTGGGGTGGGACATTTAGTCCCACCTCGGAACCTCTCGGAGGCGCGCGGACGCATAAAGGCAAAAAGTGCCTTATGCTGTCTGCCTCCTGACCACGGGGTGAGGTCCCTCTCACCCGACCCGACCCGGCCTCGTCCGTGACCACGCTCCGCGGACCTGACCCGACCCGACTTAGACTGACTGCACTCCTCGCCCACCACCGCACGCCGGTGGGCCTGGACCCGGGCGTGACCCGAACCCGATTACCCGGTAGCTCTGGGAGAGCTTTCCCAAGAGTGGTTTCAGAGAGAAAGAGAGACGCGGGGGAGGGGGGTAGAGTAGGTTTTGCCTCTTGACGAAAAAACTCTGAAGTGTGCAGGCCAAAGAAGAAGAAGCAGACCCGCTGAAGAAGAAGGAGCTGCTGCACTGTAGCAAAGGCATCGTTAAGTCGTCTCAGCACCGGGGCAGACGACGGAAGGTCAGCAGCCAGAGCAGGAAAGAAGACAGGCTGAAGAAGAAGGAAGAGCAACGGCCAACGCGAAAGAAGAAGAAGAGAGGTCAAGGCAGAAAACCAAAGAAGAAGAAGAACAGGAAGAACAAAAGCCAAAGAGGAGATAAGACAAAGAGGAAGAAAGAAGAGAAGAAGAAGAAGCCAAATTTTCATCTCTCTCTCTCTCTCTCTCTCTTTATTTTTGTAATAGAACATGTATATCTCTAGAATACAACTTGCTCCCTGAGTTCGACCTCGGGAACTCTTTTATTTTTCCGAGTAAAAAATTTTTTATATGAAACGTTGGTAACAACCGGCTTTACTACAACGTTATAACAAACCCGGTTGCCGCTATACGCTTTCAAGGTTGCAGCCAAGTCTAGGCAGCCAAAGGTGCTATGGATGATGCTGAAGCTTTCGAGGAAGACTCAGAGGTTCCTAGCAGTAAAGAGGAGGGGAAGACAGGCATGGAAATTATTCTCAGCAGTGACAACAGAGCCCTCCAGGAGGTGAATCAGGAGCAGTTCACTTCCCCAGCTGATCTGAAATTTGGAAGTGGATCTAATCAGAAAAGGGGGGTGGGTCGATCCCCTTACATGCTCAGAAGGAGAAGGAAGGAGAACCTGACCCCCATTTTGGAGCAGACCATTGCAAATTCAATCATGGTTGAGTATGTGGGCAGTTTGGCTCAAGGGGATCAACCAGGCAAGGAATGAGAGTGTTAACTTGGAATGTGTGTGGGCTGCGCAATAAGGTAAGAAGGGCTTCCTTGTGTAGATACCTTTCTGAATGGGAAATTGATTGTGTTCTCATCCAAGAGACACATGTGGAGGAGGAGAATGGTCAGGTATGGGACTTTTTTAGGTAGTCTAGACATGCAGATGTTGTAGTGAAGGGTGCGGCTAGAAGGTCTGGTGGAATGGCTATTTGGTGGAGAAAATCTTGTCTCATGGTAACTGAAGTCTTTCGTGATAGGCATGTGCTTACTTGTAGATGTCTATCCCCTCAAGGAGACTTGGAATGGTTTGTCTCGTGCATTTATGGCCCTTGTGCTGCTGCAAACAGGGCAGGCCTGTGGGAGGAACTATCTGCAGTGCATCAAAGGGTGCATGAGGTACCTTGGCTTATAGGAGGTTACTTCAATTGTCTCCTATCAAGTGAGGATAGACCTGAGGGTAGGATGGACAGTTCAATGGCTGGCTTCCAGATGGTTGTGCAAAGTCTGGGTGTCACCGAGTATCCTATCAGTGGAGTTGAATTCACTTGGAGAAATGGCAATGGACAGTCATCTAGGTTAGACAGATTCTTTGGTAGTCCAAGCCTGCTGGTGAGGCATCAATTATCGGCAGTTATGAGCCTTGATAGGCCCTTTTCTGACCACACTCCACTAGTGTGAGATAGTGGGACGAATTCTAACATTGGGTCGTATTTCAAACTCAAGAAGTCCTGGTTTAGGGAGGAGGGCTTTGTGCAAATGGTAACTCATTGGTGGCAGAACAAGGCAGTGCAAGGATCTGCCACACAGCAGCTGTCTTCAAAGCTGACAGGTCTGCGCTCCATGTTGAAAGAATATGGACAAGCAGTGGCACTGATCAAGGAACAAAGGAGGGTGGAGGCTTTGGCAGTGATCAGAGAATTGGACTTGAAGGAGTGCAGGCAGCCTTTGAGTACTCAAGAATAGCAGCAAAGACAACAGATGCAGTCAGCAGTTGGGGAGGAAGATCTGAAAAAAGAAGTGGACTGGTGTGAAAGATCTAGACAACTGTGGCTCAAAGAAGGTGATGCTAACACGAAGTTTTTTCATCTCACGGCCAGTGCTAGGAGAAGATTCAATCTTATCTCATCAATTAAAGTGGGTGAGAGAACTATTACTTCTATTAATGAAATTAGAAGTGAAGCCGGCAAGTATTTCAAAGAACTTGCCAAGGCTACACCAAGGGGCTCTTGGAGGATGGCATCGGCTGATTTCCCAAGTGTCAATTGTGATCAGAGGGCCATGCTTGTTGCTTCTATTTCTGAACAAGAAACATTGAAAGCAATTAAAGACTTAAATAATGAGGGGACTCCGAGTCCGGATGGGATTAAGGTTTTCTTCTACAGAGAAATGTGGAGTGTTGTCAAAATGGATGTAATGAAGGTTATTCATGAATTTGAATTGGGTAACTCTGGGTTTGAGAGACTGAATAAGTCCTATTTGTTCCTGTTACCAAAAAAATCAAGTGTGGAGAATTTCTCTGATTATAGACCCATTGCATTATCAAATTCTATTTATCTTATTATCAGTAAGATTATAGCCAATAGAATGCGGGAGGTACTAAAGGATTTGATAATGCCAGTCCAGTCTGCTTTTCTTCCTAGGAGGTCGCTACAGGAATCCTTCATTATGGCGCAAGAGATGGTAATGGGATGGCACAGGTGAAAGACCAAGGCCTTTCTATGGAAAGTCGATTTCTCCAAAGCTTATGATTCAGTCTCCTAGCCGTACCTATGGGAAATCCTCAAAAGGAGAAAATTTCCACCTCAGTTGATACAGTAGGTAAAGAGGTGTATCACGACTACCTCCTTTTCCCCATTGATAAATGGGAAACCATGCCGAACATGGATCCAACCCCAATGTGGGGTTAAGCAAGGGTGCCCACTTGCCCCTTTGATTTTTATCCTTGCAGTGGATACATTGGCAAGATATGCATGCAAACTAGCAGCTGATGGACTAATAAGGGGGTATTCAATGTCTAATAACAGGGCCTTAGCTCCCATTCTCCAATATGCAGATGACACTGGTTTTTTTGTGGAAGGAGGGAAGAGGGAAGTGCAAGTACTATTTTATATGGTAAAGATTTTTGGTGAGATTTTTGGTCTTAGACTTAATGGAAACAAATCTTCCTTGGTCTGTTTTGGTATGAATGAAATGATCCAGAATGACATTTCGACCATCTTGGGCACGCCTGTGGTCACACTGCCTATCAAATATCTGGGGTTGCCTCTGAAGTGCACTAAACTGAGGAAAGCAGACTGGTCCTTCCTAAATGAAAAGGTGGCTACGAAATTAGAGGGTTGGAGTAGTCGCTACCTTTCTAAAGGTGGGAGGTATATTTTACTGAACTCGGTCATTACATTGATTCCAGTTTTTTTTCTTTTCTGTTCTCAGAGCCCCAAAATCTATTTGGAAAAAACTTGATGTGATGCGTAAAAGATTCTTCTGGAAAGGGGCCTCTCACTAAGGGGCTTTCCTCCAACCAATAAAATGGGATTCGATCTATAGGCCAAAGAAGATTGGCAGCATGGGTATTAGATCCCTTAAAGAATTTAATGATGCTTTGTTGTTGAAGTGGGTTGTTCGACTGCTGCAAGGGGAAAAAAAAATGTGGACAGAGATTGTTTAGGATAGCTATGGGGCTGCCAATGATGAGAAGAACCACCTAAATCCTCATAAACCCTCTCCTTTTTGGTCTTCTGTGATGAGTGCC
Organism: Thalassia testudinum; assembly: GCA_037157565.1. Lineage (NCBI taxonomy): Eukaryota > Viridiplantae > Streptophyta > Magnoliopsida > Alismatales > Hydrocharitaceae > Thalassia > Thalassia testudinum. The sequence continues at coordinate 27,850,477 of JAZHRO010000072.1, read as the reverse complement.
TTGCCAGATAATTGGATTTTGTTCAAATATGTTTTAAGTGATGGGAAAAGCTTCAGATTCTGGCTAGAGAATTGGTTGTCTGGGGGTGTGATCAAAGACAGGTACCCCCTTGCTTTCACAGCTGCATCTGATAAGAATGCTGTGGTTTTTGATTATTGGGACGTGGCTTCTGAAAAGTGGTCTTTGAACAATGCTTGTGGAATAACCACGAAACAAGAACACGAGCAGAAAATGAGTGCCTCATGCAAGAACTTGATGCCTTCAAACCCACACCTGATGAATATGACATATACAAGTGGGAGGGTAATTTTTCTTCAGCGACTGCCTATGACAAGCTGGTTAACTCATCCAGGACGGCGGAAGTTGATGAGGTGGGAAAAAAGTTATGGAAATTAAAGGTACCTTTGAAGGTACAAATTTTTTTGTGGTTATGCAGAAGGGATGGTCTGATTACTGGAGATCTAAGGCACAGGAGAATGGGAACTCCTACCCAGTTTTTCCACTTATGTGGGATGCATAACGATTCCAGCACTCACAGTTTTTCTTCGCGTGTGATCATAGATTATGTCTGGAGGAGAGTTTGTAGAGATTCTCTTCCCACATGGGAGAATCTTTGGAGTTCTCTTGTGAGGGTGAATAAGTCATGTTTACCTATGGTGGTTGTTCTATGGTCTATCTGGAGGGCTAGGAATGAGTGTGTTTTTCAGGAGAGTCCAATGAATGTGGATAAGATTGTCAATAGCTGTTGAAATCTCATACATCAATGGGGTTCGACCATGTAATTATTTCATTATTCTTTATTAATAAAAGCTCTCCTGGTTTGCTATCGGTGATTCGATAGCAATCCTTTCCTTCTCAAAAAGAAAAAAAACATACTCTTTTCATTAGGTTTATATATTTGTTGTATGTTGAATGTTTTATGTTCCATGTTGTATGTTGAAATTTTTATATTGTGTGTGTTTTGTATGTTGCATATGTTTTAAGGTGTTATAAGATTCTATAATTACCTACATTATATAGGAAAAAAGAAATACACATATATACACGACGGTTCTATGTAGAACTGTGGTTTTGATATAAACGACGATTATGTGAAAATTGTCGTTTAGAGAATTATACGACGGTTTAACAACCGTCGTCTATAGTTCACGTGTATCATAGACGACGGTCATCAAAACCGTTGTTTAATGGTACTTCACGACAGTTTGTAAAAGAACTGTCATTTATAAATATAGATGACGGTTTCTACAACCATCGTGTATACACTAACACGACACATACTTTCGCGACGACATAATACAACGATTTTCATGTACAGTGAAAAGCGTACATCGATGTAGTGTGGGTACTGATTCCCTAGAGAAGGAGTACGAAGGACAGGTGTAGAAGGATGTGGAACTTGAGGTGAATGAAAACCAGGGTGAGTCAGAGGAGCGGTTGAATCACGTGTGCTTCGTTGAACCTTTGAGGATTGTGTCCTTGATTAGGCATGTTTCTAGGGTTCGAAATGGGTTGGGAATGGAGGGCACCAATAGGTCTATCATTAGGCTTAGGCCCTATCCGGTTCTTCAAATCCCTGATGGACTAGGTCAATTATTGCAAAGCTCGCAACATGGAAGTATTTGTGTCCATTAGTTGTTGGTTCTACTTCAAAATAGCCAATTCAGTTTGGTTAGGTTGGTTAGGGGACAAAGCCCGATGGTCCGACCCTGGTTATAGGCATTAGGCAAGCTAGGGTTCATCTGATAGGGTCCAAATTGTGCAATTTGTTGGTTTCCTTGCCCTTGACTTTTCCAAGAAAAATTTGGGTGGTTTCTCCAACCAGGATTATAAGTGTTGGGGAAAGGATCTCTATTGTTTCCTTGGATGATGAGGATAAGTGTGTGAAATCAGGATAGCAAATTAAAATCAAAGGTCCCTGCTTGGCTCCTATGTAAAGGGCCCTGGGTCAGTTGGCTCGCATCTTGAGCCAAGTGCAGCTTGTTCACAAACTCCGTCCTTGTGGGAGCTTGGATAGTCGATGATGGGAGAGTTGCTCCCTTCCTATTTTGGCTCATTAGTTCAACCAGGTTTTTAGATACAACCTCAACTTTGTTCAATTTTTCACAAATCAAATTCATATCCACATTACTAAAGCTCTCCTAGACCTCATAAATTCCACCACTAGGTTGCATGGATCTTCCATAAGTTTCCATGGAGGCATTATTCATGGAATTCTTAATCATATTCTCATCTAAATCAAAAGCACTGTTTTCAACTTTGCTCATAAAGTTGCCTCCACAGGCGGCATCCACAAGGCTTCTCATTGGATCGTTAAGCCTGTGATAAAAGATCTGCACTAGTTACCATCTAGGAACCTCATGATGCGAGCATTTTCTTATGAAATCCATAAATCTGTCCCGAGCTTCATGTAATGGTTCTTTAGGGTGTTGGGAGAAGGTGGTGATAGCTCTTCTAAGTGCATTGGTTTTTCCAATTGGGAAAATTTTCTTCAGGAAGGCGCTTCGTAGCTCCCCCCATGTGTAACGGGCCTTCCTATAGACCTAAACCAATGACTAGCTTTGGCTTTTAGTGAAAAAGGGAAAGTTTCATTTTTAGCTCATCATCAAATAGATTGGGAATTCTAATTGTCTCACTAATGGCTACAAACTCTTCTAAGAATTGAAAGGGATCTTCATCATTGTTGCCCTTAAAATGAGGTAGGAGTTGTATAGTGGAGTGCTTAATCTTAAATAGAGCCTCTACAGGAGGGATCCTAACATAAGGTTGGTGTTGATACTGGGTAGGGTTGTAAAAATCCCACAAGGGTCTAGCCTACAGATGTTGTATCTGTAAAATCTCAAGCATCTCTTGCGTCTGGGTCTGATGATCCTGTTGAAACTAATCTAGTTGGAGTTGGAGGTTTTGGATCTGAGCCTGAGGATCCATCTGATTTGGTTGTGGATTCGAGTTGGCTGGGCTAGCCATCAAATCAAGATCAGAGTCTAAATCAGATGTAGAACTAGATTCACCAATAATCGATCTCCTCCTTGCTTCTTGGCTCGCCGCTCCTCTATAGTTCTAATATTTCGTCGTAGTATAGTATACAGAAGCAGTTACCAGTTTAATACAATTTGTTACTCAGAAATAAAAGTTTTCCCGAGGTCGAACTCAGGGAGCAAACTATATTCTAAAAGTACAATGTTTCTATTACAAAAATGAGAGAAAGAGAGAGAGATTTGTCTTGTTGGCTATTTCTTCTTCTCTTCTTTCTCTCGTCTTTGTCCTCTTCTTTTTCTTCTCTTCAGTCCCTCAGTCTTCTTTCTTCTTCTTCTTTCTCTTCTGTTCTTTTGTTCTTCTTTTCTTTCTTTTGCTTCCAAGCTTTTCTTCTTTCTCTTCGTGTCCTGCTTCTCTCTTCTTTCTCCTTCAGCTCTTTGTCTCCTTCCTTCTATTCTTTTTCTTTCTTTCTTCTTAGCGATGCCTGGTCTTCTTTCCTTCTTTTCTTTTTCTTCAGAGCGTCGTCTGATTTTTCAATCAGACGACTTAAGTAGCCTCTGCTACAGTGCATCCTCCTTTCTTCTTTCTTCGTCTTCTTCTTCTTCTCGCAGTCCTTCTTCTACTTTGCTTCAAGCAGCCACGGCGTTGGCTGCTTCTTCCTTCTACTCTCTTCTTCTTCTTCTCTGCCTTGGCCTACACACTCACAGCTTGGTCAGAGGGCAAAACCTAATCTTACCCTCCCCCGCGTCTCTCTCTCTCAGATTTCACTCGTAGGGTCGCTCTCCCAGAGCCGCCGGGTATTCGGGTACGGGTCGCGCCAGGGTCCAAGCCCACCGGCATGCGGTGGTGGGTGAGGAGTGCAGGTCGGGTATACGAGTCGGGCCAGGTCCACGGGGGGTGGTCGTGGATGAGGCTGGGTAAGCGGGTAAGAGGGACCTTACCCCGTGTAACTGAGGCGATAAGCCTACAGCACTTTTCTAATTTATGCGGGTGCGCGGCCTTCAGAACTACCGAGGTGGGACTAAATGTCCCACCCCAATTTGGCTCCTGCAGCTGAGAAAGCTGCAGGCAATTGCGGCTGTTGCGAGGCTTTCACCCCAGCTGCGGGTCTGGGCAGCTGCGTGGGGGCGAACCGCGCATCCTGGAGAGTCAAGCCTGGGCGAGGTGAACCTGCAGCTGCAAGCGGAAGAAGCTCCACCTGTTCAGCAATGGCAGCGGAGGACGGGTGACCTGTTCACAGAAATACGGCCTCTCGGCCTAGTCAGAAGGTGCAGGGGGCTTCACCGGAGTGCGGCGAAGCTCGTGAGGGTGGTGGCGAGGCGTGGGGCGGAGTGCAGGGGCTGCCCTAGGTCGGACTGTGGCCGGGGGAATGGGTTTGTTCGGAGGGTCTTTAGGTACCGAATGGTAGGAAATGAAGGGGCGGAAGTGGTTCAGCATGAAGAGGCGGAGGTTTTGGGTCAGTCGACGAGTCGTGTGGAGTGGTGGAATGATGGGGGTGATTCTTCAGAGGTTGGCCGGAGATGGAGTAGGCGACGGCGGTCAGGAGCGGTCGAGAGCTTAATTGAAGGTAAAATAGTGAGGAAAAGAAAGAGGGGGAAGTGGGGAGAAGTTCTGACCTAATTGTAGAGTCGAAGGGGGCCGAAGCAGGGCGACAGTCGTATCGACTGTCGCCGGAGAAGAAGGTGCCCAGAGAGAGGGAGCGGCGGCGAGGAGAGAGCAGGAGAGCGCGCGCTGGGTACGGCGCGACGCAGGAAGAGCGGGTGAAGGCAGTTCTGCTGTTGGTATTGCAGCAGAGCGACGAGGAGGAAGAGGAAGAACCGCCGGAGCTGGAGGGCTTCTGCCGGAGTGGGAAGAGAGGAAAGCTGTGGGTGATTCTCCGTCAAGACCGAGCTACTGAGTGCGGCAGACGAAGGCAGCTTTTATAGAGGTGAAATCAGATAGGAGGGCGGAGGGAGGCAACGTGCCTCCCTCGCCGGAGGACGGTCGGAGATGGAGACCCATACCTTTCGTCCGCAGAGACCATGGAGGTGTCCTTGCGACAGCAGACGTCGCAGGGAACCCCCGGTTGTCTTGGCAGAGGGTCTCCCTCACCCTGTGCGGCGCCATGCTCCACGCAAAGTTGCCAGAGCATGGCGCTACTCAGAGTTTTGCAGGGAGGATCCAAATGCAAAGAATGAAGAAGACTTAGGGGCCAAAATGCGAGGGTTTCAAAAGTTGAGGGTCAAAAAGTAATAGATGAGGACCAAAATGTAAAGTCGGTCAAGAAGGTCTTTCCTTAGGCTCAAGTTTTTATACATGACTAACTAGGACCTAAGGATTCTAGTGGTGAATTTTATTTCTAGATCAGACCTTGTTTTCCTGGTCAATTTGCATGAAAACCCAAATTAAGTCATTAATTGGGCATGGTTCTCAATGTAGGTCAAAATGGGTTCCTAAGGCCAAATTGAAGGTTCTAAACCCCAGAGATTATTTTTATATGAATTTTAGAGGGTTTATTCGATTTTTTATTTACCTCGAACCTCGTGAATTGGAGTGGGTTTATTTTTAGGGTTACAGGATGTCATTTAATTCGTTGGAGTTGTTGTAGCCCTTATTGGATTAACTCATCCCACTTTTCTTTTTATTAGGTTAGTTTGGCCTATGTTTGGATCCTGAGTTACCCTATTTTCAGATTGAGTTGGTGAAATTGCATTTTTAACCCTTAGTTGTTGTTTTCTTCACAAACTCAGAATTTCTCTGAGTCAAGCCTTTCTATAGTTATGTAGGAGCTTTTTCTTGCAAATCTGGGTTAGATGGTGCTAGTTTAGGGTTTATGATGAGGTTCTCATCATACCCCCATGCCTAGCTTTTGCTAGTCCCTTAGCAAAAATCTAAGGTTTTAACCTTTGTTCTAGACCACGATGTTTTTAACAACTTACGATAAGTGCTTTTTCATTTGAACTTAGATTAGGTCAGAATGCTGACCATAGGATTAAAAGGTACTCTAGTACCAACCAAGATCCAGATCTGTCTAGCCTTAGCCTCAGTCTTTGGCAAAGGCTTTTAAGGCCCACAAGAACTAACCCAAGGTCTATTGGACTTCGTGGTTAAAGCACCCCGTGCTTGAAATGCTTTTAGCCCTGGTTCAGTTCGCAGTGCGTTTTGTAAGAGAGAGAGGTAGAAAGTTTTTCTGTTTGGAGAGCTTTCTCTCTCTTTTTCTTTTTAGTTCTAGCCTAGGATTGGCTTTTCAACACGGTCTGTATCAGATTCCTTGCTCCCATCATCAATCCTCAAGGGTTCCTGGCAATCGATGCTTCGAGATAGCATCGCCCATGGCAACCGCCGGAACCCTGGCTATTGAGATTTCGAAATAATCCCATCCATGGTGTTTCGTGGCCGAATCCAGACCCTGGCAATTGACACTTCGTGATAATGCCATCCATGGAATCTGAACCAGCAGAGTGCTTACATGCCCCTAATAGGATATGTAAGTATCCTAAGAGACAAGCACCGAGGAGATGATATTTTGTTATGCATCTTCGAGGGGATTTCCCGCCTCTCTGCGCTGGGAACTCGTCCAAATCAACTTGTGTTGATTGGCCGCCCCTATTTTAGGTGTATTTTTTAGAATTTTGTGACGCTTCTGCGTGATTTTGATTTTTACGCTTACTGAACCAGGCTGTGTGTGGGGTTGGGGTGTTTAGGTTACTGAGTCCCGTAAACCAGAAGTTAGTTAATGAGGTCAAATACTCCCTAAGCCTTGGACCTAATACTTAAGCTTTTCATTTTCCTCCACCTCTTGAGGACTGTCTAGATCTTAATGGGTACTAAGAGTCTATCCAAGAATGCTTAAAGTTTGCGTTCTTACTAATCTCACCATGCACTTTTCATTTCTTTTCTTAAATAAGGTATAGAACTTAGGTCAATTCCTTAGTTTCTTACTAATGACTATCACTCTTTTCTTCAATTTATGCTCCTTTTTGTTTCTTTTCCTTCTCCCACAAAATTTCCTTTCTCCTCTTATTCTTTTTTTTTTAAATTTTTATAGTGTTTTTGGCATATGTGAATTTTTTGTTTTAAAACCCTTTCTTACAAGTTTTGCACTTTTTATACCCCCCCATGCCTAAGGTTTGCAATGTCCTCATTGTGACTTAGGGGGTTTTTATTTACTTAGTTCATTCCTTAAGACAGATGTTTTAATGAGTGAATGGGTCGGGATGAATTCTGCGGACGATTTCTAATCTCAGATGCAAGCATCTGAGGTGGGGTCGGCTGTCTATAAGGGTGAACTTTAAGTGCACAAAAGTATGAAAAGGGTTTTGGATTTTTAGGAAAATGACGGCTGCCTCCCGTTAAGCGCTGAGTTTTACGCCATCGGCTGGGCGCAATAAGCTCAAGGGGAATGGAGGATATAAGAAGATTCAGCCAAATCAGTAGAAGTCACATCAATGAACGGCTTAAGTCTCTAACCGTTCACGATGAAAGGTTCGGAATCGTGGCTGAGCGGACTGATTTCGATAGCTCCATTTCCAAAAACCTATCGGACTAAATATGGTCCGACCCACTTGGATCGCAGCTTTCCCGGAAAAAGTTTGAGTCAGGCATCAAAGAGTAGGACCTTCTGACCAAGATGAAAGATCTTTCTCGAGATGTGCTTGTCAAGGAAGGCTTTAACCCGCTCCTTGTAGATTCGCGAGTTCACATACGCGTCTAGGCGTAATTCATCGATCTCGCTGATTTGTAGTTTTCTGTGGGTGTCAGCCTTCGAAAGATCTAGATTACCGTTCCGTACTGCCCAATAGGCTTTATGCTCTAGTTCTACGGGAAGGTGACACGCCTTTCCGTACACCAGTCTAAAGGGAGACATGCCTAATTGGGTTTTGTGGGTGGTCCTATAGGCCCACAATGCTTCCGGAAGTCGGGACGATCAGTCCTTCCTGTCAGGCCAAACAATGACCTGCAGGATCTTCTTAATCTCCCGATTTGACAGCTCAGCTAGACCATTAGTTTGGGGGTGGTAAGGAGTAGAGATTCGGTGAGACACCCCATATTTGGTCATCAGTGACCTAAACTGAGCGTTTGTAAAATGGGTCCCCCCATCAGAGATTATAGCACGGGGAATTCCGAACCTTGAGAAAATGTTTTGATGAATGAATTTGAGAATAATTTTGTGATCACAGGTTCGGGTCAGTATGGCTTCAATCCATTTGGACACGTAGTCCACAGCAAGCAGAATGTACTCGAAACCATCCGAAACAGGAAAGGGGCCCATAAAATCAATCCCCCAAACATCAAAGATTTCGCATACGAGAATCGGCTGCAAAGGCATTATGTCCCGACGGCTCATGTTGCCCAAGGTCTGGCAACGACTGCATGCCTTGCAGTGACTGTATGCATCTTTGAATAGTGTAGGCTAGTAAAAGCCACACTGGAGGACTTTTGATGCGGTTTTATGGCCAGAGAAATGGCCACCGCATGCCTGGTCATGGCAGAAAGAGAGGATATTGTTGAATTCCTCCTCCGGGACACATCTCCGGATGATTTGATCAGCGCCTATGCGAAAAAGGTATGGATCTTCCCAGATGTAATATTTGGTATCAGAACGCAATTTGTCTTTCTTGGCCTTCGGCCAATTAGACGGGGTCTGATGAGATGCCAAGTAGTTTACTATATCAGCAAACCATGGAAGCCTAGTACCAACAGTAAGCAGGTGCTCATCAGGAAAGTGTTCCGTGATGGGTCCGGAAGGGTTGATAATCTCAGAAGGAAGACGGGACAGATGGTTGGCTACCACATTCTGCCTTCCCGCCTTATCGCGAATCTCAAGATCGAATTCTTGCAACAGCAAGATCCAATGGATTAGTCGTGGCTTCGCGTCCTTCTTGGCAAGGAGATGCCTTACAGCCGTGTTATCCGAGTAGATGATGACATGGGAACCCAGGAGATATGATCGAAACTTTTCAAGGGCAAATACTACGGCTAGTAGCTCCTTCTCCGTAACCGTATAGTTACGCTGAGCCTCGTTAAGTGTCTTGCTAGCGTAGTAGATGACCACGGGTTTCCTGTCAGCTTTCTGCCCCAGGACCGCTCCTACAGCGAAATCAGACGCATCGCACATGATCTCAAAGGGTTGAGACCAATCAGGGGATTGTAGGATAGGCGCCTGGGTGACTCGGTCACGCAGGTTTTCAAAGGCTAGTGTGCATTCCTTGGAGATTTCAAAGGGTACATCCTTAGAGAGAAGAGAAGTCAAGGGACGCGCGATTTTCGAGAAATTCGGAATGAAATGACGGTAAAAATCAACGTGCCCCAAAAAAGAACGGATGTCCCTGATCGAGCTAGCATAGGAAGGTGAGAGATCAGATCAACCTTAGCTCGATCCACTTGGATGCCTTTTTCTGAAATTAAGTGTCCTAGGACAATTCCCTCAGGCACCATGAAATGGCTCTTTTCCCAAGAAAGAACCAAATTCACCTCGATGCACCGCCTGAGTATTTGGACCAAGTGTTGGAGGCAATCGTCAAATGATTCTCCAAAAACTGAAAAGTCATCCATGAAGACTTCCAGAAAATCATCTACATATCTGAGAATATGGCAAGCATGCACCGTTGAAAGGTAGCGGGTGCATTGCAAAGACCAAAAGGCATCCTTCGGAAAGCGTATGTTCCGAAGGGGCATGTGAACGTGGTCTTTTCTTGGTCCTCAGGATGGATTGCCACCTGGTTATAACCGGAGTCCCCGTCAAGAAAGCAGAAGAAACTATTTCCCGCTAGTTTCTCGAGAATTTGATCAATGAAAGGTAGTAGGAAATGATCCTTCTTCGTGGAGGAATTGAGTCAGCGGTAATCTATACAGACTCTCCATGCATTGGCTAATCGGGTAGGAATGATTTCTCCGGTCTCAGTCGTTATGGTGGTGAGTCCTGCCTTCTTAGGCACAACCTGAATTGGGCTCACCCAACGACTATCGGAGATCGGGTAGATGATTCCGACATCTAACCACTTGATGATCTCCTTCTTCACGACCTCCTGCAGATTAGGGTTCAAACGTCTCTGCATTTCACGAGAAGGTCGTGCGCCCTCTTCTGAATACATATGATGAGTACAATAAGAGGGACTTATTCCAGTCAAATCATCGAGAGTCCACCTGATGGCTCTGCGATGTTGCTGGAGGACAGTAATCAGACGAGATTCCTGTTCGTGATTGAGGTTGGAATTGATAATCACAGGGAGGGTCTGATTAGAACCCAAAAAGATGTATTTCAAGTGAGCAGGAAGAGGCTTCAACTCGAGGATAGGGTTATCAGCAACGGCAGGTGGTTCAGTATAGACGTGAGGTTCAAGGGTAGGAGTTACTGGGTTGTTTATATCTGGATTCAACTCCTCTATTTGCGGGGTAAGATCTTTCTGTGGTTGATGAGGTATAATCAGGTCATTCTGGAAGTGTGTTTCATCAACCAAAGCCCTAATGTCACAAATCTGTTCGATGACACCGCAATTGATTCCTTGTTGGGCCTTAAATATATCAATTTTCAAGGTTTGATTCCCAAATTTGAGCTCTATTTGACCCTCGTCACAGCTAATGTTGGCTCTAGCAGTAGCCAAGAAAGGTCTCCCTAAAATGATTGGTGTATCCCTAGGTTTTTTGGGTACGTCCATGTCTAAGACTATGAAGTCTACAGGAAAGTAAAAATCCTGTATCCTTACAATAACATCCTCGAGAATCCCTTTTGGTGACTTTATAGATCGATCTGCTAATTGTAATGTCACCTCGGTTGGTTTTAGCTCAGATTCTTTAAGATGGTTGAGTAAGGATGTGGGTATCAGATTTATGGATGCACCCAAGTCTAGCAAAGCTCTATCAAATTGGGTATCACCTATCTTGCAGGAAATCAGGGAAGTACTAGGATCTTTTGCCTTGGGTGGGAGTCTACTTAGGATTACAGAGCTGGCTTGCTCTGACAGAACAATTGGACTCCCACCCTTGGTTCGCGGCTTACGCTGGGGTGTACACACATTCTTTAAGAATCGTGCGTAAGCCGGTACATGGCGGATTGCATCCATCAAGGGGATGTTTATGTGGACCTGCTCAAAGAGCTTGACCAGGTCCTCCTCAAGTGCCACGGGCTTGGTGGCCTTCTTTCCCTTGGTCAAGGCCTCGGGAAACGGGATCTTGGTTGGTTCTTCTAGGATAGGTCCAGGTCTTGGATCTGGGATAGGGGTAGGAACGTCCTGGATTACTGTCCTAGGCTTGGGATCACAATCAGGCTTGGAGTGGTTTGGATGAGGTGGGTCTTGGGTTTCCTTACCACTACGGGTTGTTACGGAATTAAGTCCTGCCTGGTTTTGGTTGGGATTGGGTAAGATAGGTTGCTGCTGGTAACCTGCAAAAGAAGTGGAAGCCTCCATTCCATCTGGTGAAGGAACAGAGGGGGCCTGATAAATCATATGGGCATGGCCCGGGTTTGGGTTCATAACGCGCCGCTGGGTTGGCACGTTATTTGGATTAGGAAGAGGTTGGGAAGGAAGAGTGCCTCGCTGGCGAGAGTTTCCAACTGGGCCAATTGGTTTTGGACCTTTGTAAGTTCGTCCTTATGTTGCTTTTGAATAGCCGCATTCGTTATTTGAATGTCAGCCAGAGTCTGAAGGATAAGGGACATTTGATCCTGATTTGGCCCTGAAGGAAAAGTAGGGTTGGGCCCAGGCTGAGGCGACTGGTAAGGATGAGGGGGTTGTGGGCGGGGCTAAAACGGTGGTCTTTGGGTTTGGGAATTTCCCATCCACTGAAACTTGGGATGGTTTCGACATCCAGGGTTATAGGTGTTGGAGAACGGGTCATTTTGGATGGTGTTGAGGTCCTCGCAGGTCTGAGGAACCTCCAGAGAGTCAGAGAAAGAGGGAATGGAATTCCCCGGGCTGGTATAGAGAGGATCGGATGGACCTCTGGTTAGAGAATCAGATGGTGGATATGGATCCATCCTAGGAGAAGATTGATGGAGAATGTTTTGCACAGTTTCCCTTGTGGAAGGGGGCTGTGCAAAGGGGTTATGCGCAGAGGTGGCTCGCTGCAGGTGCTGAGTCAGCTCATCCACCTTCTTTTCAATAATCGAGACCTTGTCCAATCGACTGGCCATTAATTCCAGGTCGACTGATGCGGACAGGTCCTGTGTCTCATGTGCTCCCCTAAGATTTGTCGATGCGCGGGTATTCGTCCTGTCGAATAATCCCATGGAGTCATTGTTGATGGAGTTCTCACACATTTTTTCGAGAATCTCCCACACGGTGTCCTCATGTTGACCCATGATATTTCCTCCGCAGGTTGCATTGACGAAAAGACGGATGTCCTCACGGAGTCCCTGGTAAAAAGATTGGACTTGTTCCCATTTAGGAACTCCGTGATGGGGGCACTTTCTCATGAGATCTTGAAAACGATCCCATGCCTCATGGAGAGGTTCCCCAATTTGTTGAGTGAAGTGTGTAATCTGATGGCGCAAGGCGTTGGTCCGACCAACGGGGAAGAACTTTTTCAAAAACTCAGACTGAAGTTCCTCCCAAGTGTTGATCGGCCGGGTCTGAGTTTGATACCAATGAGCGGCCTTGCCCATAAGAGAAAAGGAGAACATCTTCATGAGAAGAATATCCCGATTTTGCGCATCTGACCCAAAAGTTTAGGCCAGATGCTTTAGCTGCTTGATGTGCTGGAAGGGATCTTCGGAATTAAGCCCATGGAATTTACGTATAGCATGAATCATGTTGGGCTTCAATTCAGAATCAGGTCCTCCAGTCGGGATTCTGACTCGAGGCTCGATGGCCACCGCAGTAGGATTATAATGGTCTCGCATCATAGGACGCTGTGGTGGGTGCACAAAGTTTTGGAAGAGGTCATTGAGTTGCTGGAGCTGGTGCTCCAGATTATTTTCTTCCTCAACTGGCTGAGCCATGATGGGGGAAGAAGAAGAGCTTGATTCAGAATCAGATGAGAGAATGATGGGGTAGGGTTGCTGTTCAAACGTAGGCGTCGAGGCTTGGCCTTGACAAGAGTGAATTCCTAAAGGAGATCTTAAGGGTGGTCATAAGGATCTCCTACTATTCATGCACTGTTGGAATAGAAGAGTTTAGAAGGTGTTGGACCCAATCAAGACACCCAAAAATGTGTTGGGTGACTATAGAGGTGTGGGGCAGATGGACCCCTTGATCAGAAAGATCGTCCACCTGAGAATTACCTGGGCAGCCAGAGAGGGTGAGTCCGGCGAAGACCCCTACACGGTAGAGCGTCCCCACGGGTTACAGGGTTTCCCCCACCCGACCTCTCTTGTCACTACGGTTCCAGGTAGACCAGAATGGGGATCTTGACCTCTTAAGTCTACCTTTTTTTATTTTAAGATCAAGGTGCTTAAGGTTTCACTTGAACTCTTAGGTGTTTTTGTGAACAAGGTGGCCTGATTTGAAGGTTGGTCGACCCTAGGGGACAACTTTACCTAGTGGTTCCCTTGAGAATTTAGGCCTTGTTTTTTTAGGGTTCAAGTGTTTAGAGAGAGCCAATTGTTTAGGATTTTTCTTATTAATTATTTTCAATTAATGGCTTGGGCACACCTCTTTTGGATTTCCTCAATTCTTGATTAAGGGGTGTGTCTCTGAAATCCTAATGTTTGACCTTATGTTGGCACTACTTGGTCCATTTAACTCCGTGTTTGGGTAATTAGGGCTCAGGCAAGGAGGTGTTAGCCCTTAATTACCTTTAATACTGTGTGCAGGAATAATAGTTTCTGAGAATATGCAGCTATTACTATGTATAAAAGATAGGTTATGCCTATTTCTTTTCTTTGTTTTTCCTCTTTAAAATTTTAGGGTTTAATAGGAAATTACCTGTACCGGGCTACGTCTTTTTCTTCCTGTACCTGGTCAAAAGAGAGGAGAGATTATTAGGAACTTACAAATAGAAATTTTATTACTTCTTGAATAGTCGTTGCTCCCCGGCAACGGCGCCAAAAACTGGCTCGCCGCTCCTCTATAGTTCTAATATTTTGTCGTAGTATAGTATAGAGAAGCGGTTACCAGTTTAATACAATTTGTTACTCGGAAATAAAAGTTTTCCCGAGGTCGAACTCAGGGAGCAAACTATATTCTAGAAGTACAATGTTTCTATTACAAAAATGAGAGAGAGAGAGAGATTTGTCTTGTTGGCTTTTTCTTCTTCTCTTCTTTCTCTCGTCTTTGTCCTCTTCTTTTTCTTCTCTTCAGTCCCTCAGACTTCTTTCTTCTTCTTCTTTCTCTTCTGTTCTTTTGTTCTTCTTTTCTTTCTTTTGCTTCCAAGCTTTTCTTCTTTCTCTTCGTGTCCTGCTTCTCTCTTCTTTCTCCTTCAGCTCTTTGTCTCCTTCCTTCTATTCCTTTTCTTTCTTTCTTCTTAGCGGTGCCTGCTCTTCTTTCCTTCTTTTCTTTTTCTTCAGAGCGTCGTCTGATTTTTCAATCAGACGACTTAAGTAGCCTCTGCTACAGTGCGTCCTCCTTTCTTCTTTCTTCTGTGTCTTTCTTCGTCTTCTTCTTCTTCTCGCAGTCCTTCTTCTGCTTTGCTTCAAGCAGCCACGGCGTTGGCTGCTTCTTCCTTCTACTCTCTTCTTCTTCTTCTCTGCCTCGGCCTGCACACTCACAGCTTGGTCAGAGGGCAAAACCTAATCTTACCCTCCCTCGCATCTCTCTCTCTCAGATTTAACTCATAGGGTCGCTCTCCCAAAGCCGCCGGGTATTCGGGTACGGGTCGCACCCGGGTCCAGGCCCACCGGCGTGCGGTGGAGGGCGAGGAGTGCAGGTCGGGTATACGGGTTGGGCCAGGTCCACGGGGGCTGGTCGCGGACAAGGCCGGGTAAGCGGGTGAGAGGGACCTCACCCCGTGTAACTGAGGCGATAAGCCTACAGCACTTTTCTAATTTATGCGGGTGCGCGGCCTTCAGAACTACCGAGGTGGGACTAAATGTCCCACCCCAATTTGGCACCTGCAGCTGAGAAAGCTGCAGGCAATTGCGGCTGTTGCGAGGCTTTCACTCCAGCTGCGGGCCTGGGCAGCTGCGTGGGGGCGAACCGCGCATCCTGGAGAGTCAAGCCTGGGAGAGGTGAACCTACAACTGCAGGCGGAAGAAGCTCCACCTGTTCAGCAATGGCGGCGGAGGACGGGTGACCTGTTCACAGAAATACGGCCTCTCGGCCTAGTCAGAAGGTGCAAGGGGCTTCGCCGGAGTGTGGCGAAGCTCGTGCGGGTGGTGGCGAGGTGTGGGGCGGAGTGCAGGGGCTGCCCTAGGTCAGACTGTGGCCAGGGGAATGGGTTTGTTCGGAGGGTCTTTAGGTAGCGAATGGCTGGAAATGAAGGGGCGGAAGTGGTTCAGTGTGAAGAGGTGGAGGTTTTGGGTCGGTCGACGAGTCGTGTGGAGTGGTGGAATGATGGGGGCGATTCGCCGGAGGTTGGCCGAAGATGGAGGAGGCGACGGCGGTCAGGAGCAGTCGAGAGCTTAATTGAAGGTAAAATAGTGAGGAAAAGAAAGAGGGGGAAGTGGGGAGAAGTTATGACCTAGTTGTAGAGTCGAAGGGGACCGGAGTAGGGCGACAGTCGTATTGACTGTCGCCGGAGAAGAAGGTGCCCAGAGAGAGGGAGTCGCGGCGAGGAGAGAGCGGGAGAGCGCGCGTTGGGTACGGCGCGACGCGGGAAGAGCGGGTGAAGGCAGCTCTGCTGCTGGTATTGCGGCAGAGCGACGAGGAGGAAGAGGAAGAACCGCCGAAGCTGGAGGGCTTCTGCCGGAGTGGGAAGAGAGGAAAGCTGTGGGTGATTCTCCGTCAGGACCGAGCTACTGAGTGCGGCAGACAGAGGCGGCTTTTATCGAGGTGAAATCAGAGAGGAGGGCGGAGGGAGGCGACATGCCTCCCTCGCCGGAGGACGGTCGGAGATGGAGACCCATACCTTCCGTGAGTTCGCACGGGAGGTATGGGCATCCGCAGAGACCATGGAGGTGTCCCTGCGACAGCAGACGTCGCAGGGAACCCCCGGTTGTCTTGGCAGAGGGTCTCCTTCACCCTGCGCGGCGCCATGCTCCACGCAAAGTTGCCGGAGCATGGCACTACTCAGGGTTTTGCAGGGAGGACCCAGATGCAAAGAACGAAGAAGACTTAGGAGCCAAAATGCGAGGGTTTCAAAAGTTGAGGGTCAAAACGTAATAGATGAGGACCAAAATGTAAAGTCGGTCAAGAAAGTCTTTCCTTAGGCTCAAGTTTTTATACATGACTAACTAGGACCTAAGGATTCTAATGGTGAATTTTATTTCTAGATCAGACCTTGTTTTTCTGGTCAATTTGCATGAAAACCCAAATTAAGTCATTAATTGGGCATGGTTCTCAATGTAGGTCAAAATGGGTTCCTAAGGCCAAATTGAAGGTTCTAAACCCTAGAGATTATTTTTCTATGAATTTTAGAGGGTTTATTCGATTTTTTCTTTGCCTCGAACCTCATGAATTGGAGTGGGTTTGTTTTTAGGGTTATAGGATGTCATTTCATTCCTTGGAGTTGCTGTAGCCCTTATTGGATCAACTCATCCCACTTTTCTTCTTATTAGGTTAGTTTGACCTATGTTTGGATCCTGAGTTACCCTATTTTCAGATTGAGTTGGTGAAATTGCATTTTTACCCCTTAGTTCCTGTTTTCTTCACAAACTCAGAATTTCTCTGAGTCAAGCCTTTCTATAGTTATGTAGGAGCTTTTTCTTGCAAATCTGGGTTAGATGGTGCTAGTTTAAGGTTTATGACGAGGTTCTCATCACTTCTCTTTACAAAGCTAGCACCAAGTGTGGATTTTGTGATCTAGTTCCAGGAATACACTTGGAAGAAGGTTAACGACGTGGAGAGAACAAGAGAGAGATGTGTGTGCACAATACAAGCAATCAAACCCTAGCCCAAAAGGGTTGCACCTATTGGACATAGTCCAAATTTTTCTAACCTTAACTAAATGACCTGACCCATGAATTACTTGGTTGGCCAAAAGGGTGGGACCCTCTAAGACACCTCGCACTGTGGGACACCACTAGAGGTTAACACGGTTACCACACTAACCTTTCTTGTCACCAATTGGTCTAAATAGACAAAGCCTCAAATACAATCAACTAGGTATAGCTCCAATCTAGAAAATAAAATTCAACCTAGTTGACACGTCTATCAAGTTAATTAAGGCTTAGGATTTAAAGTGCACAAGATTAAATGATGGACGTGAGGGGGATGGGTACCCAATTAATTCAATTTAGATGTGTGTGCATGCCAAACAAAGGTCCACAAATAGATGTAATTGTTGATCTTTTAATGCTCAAATAATTAATTCACCAATTTTAGGGTTCAAATTTTAAGGTCTTTTCAAACAAGTTTTGAGCAGAATAGATAGCACTTTGCAATCACATGACCTTGATCTTTTTTTCCTTCAGATTGTGAATCTGACAACCCTAATGTGGTACCTTATCATGTAGCTTCTAATTAAATCAATTTTAAATCAAGTAGTGCGACCCAAATAATGCAACAAAGGCTTCTCAAACACCAATTGAACAAGCACACACTAAATAATTTTTTTCTGAACTTTTAGGGGCTTAAAATTTTTTTTTTCAGATTTTTCAACACAGAATGCCAAAATAATGTAAATAGATCCCTAATTAGTATTTTCTACACATAGTAATAATACATCCATCAGAAAATTTTTTCAATTTTTTCCAAGAAACTAAATTTGATCAGAAATCTAATAAAAAATTTTCACAGAATTTGGAGTTGTATATAATTCAGGAAAATTCGGTGAGCCTGGATCTCCAATAGAAAAATTTTATATTGACCCATCTATAGTAAAAGACTTTTATAGGATAGCACAAAATGACTTTTCGTGTGAAATTTGGTGGGTTTATTGCTGATTTCAAGGGTATCACCTAGTAAAACTTTGGAAATTTTTGGATGTACCAATAGTTAATGAATAATTAAATTTTTAATTTAGCAAGAAAAACCAATCTGAACTTGGTTAGGAAGAGATAAAATCTTTAAATCACAAGTAGAGTAGGATAAGAGATTTTTCCTTTTTGAAATAATTCTAAATGCAATTACTCCTAAGAGTCATGAATATACCTAAGTCTAAGATGTAGATGGCCTACCTGGAGATCTCCACCTGCACTTTCTTCTTCTTATCATTCCGTGATTTGTTCTCGTGCGACTGCGCGATGATGCACACAAAATGAAAAAAAGAGAAGTTAGATCTCACAAATGCAAATCTAGATGAATATATTAAAAGTGAAATAATCACATTGTCTCCCTGGCAACGGCGCCAGAAAGTACTTTGAACACGGTTGTGATTGCGAAAAATCGCTTTTCGTCGTAGTAAATGCATACAAAAACTCTTAAATTTATAAATCAGATCGAACTCGAGAATATTAAAATCATAGATTAAAAGTGGAGTCTGAGTTGTTTGCAATAAGGCAAACAGATTAAAATCGTTTTCCTAATTAGAACTAGAACCGAATATCAACTAAGATGATTATTGGAACTAATACTAAATCTAAGGGCATGCAACTACTAGAACTATAATATACTACTACTAAGAGCATACAACTTAAAGACAAGTTGAAAATAAATACTAGAACTTTTATTGAATAAGATAAAAGTTTAACACCAATAGTAGTAGTACAACTAGAGGAATGCTTGAAAAATTACAACTAGAACTAGATTACTATAACTAAAACTAGACTAGAGAAATGTAAAAATTATGGGCTTCGAATGCGAAGTCCGGAACGTCGACGTAGATGTAGATGCGAAGGCGTACTCATTAGAACCACCAGAGGTGGCGTGGACTAGCACTAGTTAGTAGAGACTATGTGGAGGTAGGAAATTCTAAGTAGGAGATGGATCTAAGGAGGGGGTAGCTAGGCGTTTATATAGGACCCTAGGAGGCTTCCTATTGGTTGGTCTAAGGTAACTAGGATCACTAATTTGGCTTATTAGGATTAATAGGTTAAGGATCAAGGGTTAGGATTAAAAGCTAGGTGATATGATATGTTAGGATTAAAGGCTAGGTGATAGGATATATTAGACTTTTGTTGGAAATAAATCAAAGGTCTAGGTTCAATTAAGAGAGTGATTGATGGCCTAGATTTAATGGTAGGAAGGCATGTGAATTTGGTGGAAATGGATAAGTGGGTTGGGATTCAATAATGGGGAATCGATAGGGAGAGGGAGGAACCATTGTTTCGTGGGGGAGGGGATATGCATATGTGAGTTTTTATTTTTTTTTTTTTTTTGTTCGGTGGAGTTGAGTGGAAAGGAATTTGGTGGATGGGATTTTCGGTTCAGTAAGTGGGTATTTGTATGGGAAAGTCCGTGGCTTTGCATGGAATTTAAGGTGGATGTTGGCATGGCAAAGGATGGAGTTCGGTGGGGTTTAATTTGTATAGGTTGGGCGTGGGATTTAATTTACTATATAGGGAATGGCGGTGTTTGCATGGATCGGGTACGTGGGTTGTCGGGATATGGGGTGGGGATTTTCGGTGGAGTGCATGGCATAGGATAGGAGTTGACGTGGGGGATATTGGGTTTGGCGTTGGTGTATTTATGTGGAACGAGGTTTCATGCATGGGATATGGACGTGGGGGGTTATGTTGGTATGCGGTTTTCAATATATGTTGGAAATTAGATTAGCCACATTAATGTGAAGTAGGTCTAGGCCAATTAGGGTTAGGTGTAGGAAATTGGGTCCTCATGTTAGGTCCTAGGTTGGGAAGTTTGGGTTCTTAAATAGGCTAGGATTGTGTTTCTAAATAGCTTAGGATTTTCGTTGCACTACTAGACTTAGCCACTTTCCAAGTAAACGCAAATCAAAAAGTCTATTTAGCCTTCCTCCGATCAACCTAGAATTTTCACCTTCACATATAAAAATAAATACATCAAGGTACCAGATACAATTGTAGAAAAAAGTTTACAAAAACCTAAAAGGATGCATTATTTACAGAATGACCTAAAATGCCTAATCTGATCTAACTGAATGCAATCAAACCAAGATTACCCTTAAACCAACATTAGTTAGGTATTAATTAGCATAAATAAATATAGAAATATCAATGCACCAAACCTAGTCCATACCAATTCAATTCCACCAAAACCTAAACCCTAATTCCACCACCAAAAAATCATAACCCCACAAAACCAAAGATCAATCCTGGCCCTACACGCCCTCATCACTTGTCCACTCCACCCTTACACTTCATCAATCCATGTCCTTTTATTCCCTTCCAATCACAACATGCCACGCCACCTCTCTCCACATCAAAAACCCCACGCCACCTCTCTCCCCATCATCAAAACTTATCCTAGCCCTACATTCCAAGATCAACCATCCACCTCTACCATCATCTTCCACTTCATCTTTTCTCCTCCACTCACATTTTGCCACCTAAGTACGACCCGGTTCTCGAATCCCTACAGAACACGAGAATCGGACCGACTCGACTGATCCCAAGACCCAGTCGTCCAACGAGAAAGTAACCAAAAAGCAGTAAAATAAACCACATTTACCATGCAAGTAACTAACAGTAACAAAAGTACAGCAGTAAAGAAAAGAACTACTACAGTACATACCACCACAACAGTAGAGAATTAAAACAGGTACAGAAATATAATGCTTACAATAAAAGAGTACAAGTGTAACAGAATATACTCACTACAATAGAAAAATGGTACAACAAAAGTACAACTACTGGGCTCTACTAGGCCCAGCGTCCTCCGCAGCCACAGGCTCTGGCTGCTCAACACCTGGTCCTGAAAAGGTGACAAAGGTGACACGTCAGCGAAACGCTGAGTAGAGTGGCAACCAGCTAGCTAAGAAAACAGTAAAGGTGGACAAGTAGCTGTTGTTTTTTTTTATTATTTCTCTGTTTACTCTTTCTTGAATTATTTCTCAGATCTTTCTCTTGATCTCGAATGTTCTTCGTGGGAATGATCTTGATTGCAGTCTTTTCCGAAAAGTAGAAGTAACACGTGGTGCTCTCCTTGCTGGGAGAGTCCCCCATAGTGGTCCTATCCTCAGTCAACCACCCCAAGGTCACTGACAGACGTAACGGTGACTACAGCACGTGGGATAAACGCACGGGTAGCTACCCCGCACTGGCACGCGGTCAGTCGTTTCCGTTAACGAGTGTGCCCAAAGCACAGCACGGAACCAGTATAGGGCAGAGCCCTCTCAGTAACAGGGGTCCAGCCCCTCCACAGTAACCAAATAGGGGTCTTACCCCTCCACAATCCGCACACCCTTGCCTGACTACCCTGGTTTTCCCAGTGGGCCTAACAAGTCGGTGTAGGACGGCTAGCTGAACCCCAAGGCCCATGGGGTGGCTAGCTCTCTCCCTACACTAATAGCTCTCCTCGGTACTGTGTACGCGAGGGCCAGAAGTCGGTACAAAGTGACCAGACCTAACCCCAGGTCCCTGGGGCGGCTAGCTCCACTCTGCACTAAACAGGGGGACAGTCGCTCTCCTTAGTACTCCGTACTCAAGGGCCAGCTCACTTCCCCATCCACTTTCCCAGTTTCATTCTATTTATTTTCCAGGAGCTCTACTCCTAATTCCCCATAGGGTTCATACTCATATTTCTCAGGTCATGCCATACTAGGTTTCATCATTTCAGTTTCATTCGCATATAGCCCGTGTTTCCAACATTTAATTTCAGTTTATATACAAGCAACTCAAATTTAGTTTCCAACAACAGAAATTACACGTAGCAGTTACTAGCAACAGTACTCTATGTTTCACAGGCTGTTGTTATCCAATTAGAGGCAAGTATCATTATTCTATCTACTTATCCAAGACTACAATTCAGGTATTCAAGACATTCGTTTCAGTGTTTCCGTTCCTAAGATTCATGCCACACCCTAGGATCTATCATTCAATCTAGTTTTCAAGTCCTAGGATTCATGCCATACCCTAGGATCTATCATTCAATCTAGTTTTCAGGTCCTAGGATTCATGCCATACCCTAGGATCTATCATTCATCTCAGAGATGCATTAATATTGGTAAATAACTAAGAGGAGCCACTCTACCCGAAAAATTGGGAGTAATGGGGGCATGATCGGCAGGTCCGTGTGCCTCCGCAACCCCGAGAGCCACAACGGAACGAGGTCCTAACACAAGGATCAATCACAAGGAACCACTTAAAACAGGATACGAGTACTTTAAACAAGTAGAGGAACTAATTATGAGAAGAACGGAATTTCAAATGCAGAAATCGGACCTCGAACGGACCCAAAACGGGTCAAAAATGACAACTCTGACTCAAATCAGACGTCTGGAACACCTTCCAGACGTCTTAAAAGGTGGTCCAAATCATACCTTACTCTGAGCTGTTCCTCAGACATCCAGGATCCTGCTGAACCGTCTGGACCTAATTCCAGACGTCTGACTATCACTTCGGACGTCTGGAGACCCTCTCCACCGTCTGGTGCTTCGCCCAGACGTCTGAATCGTGTGGGAGGGCGTGCCCTGCGCCTTCCCGAAGCAAAACCTGCACGCATACGCAAACACACTCTCAACACGGCATGAGATAGAACTTTCGGCGGAACGACCTACATGGCCATATCCGCAAAAGGAGGAAGATGAGAAATATCGTACCTTTCAGACATCTGGATCTCCCTCCAGAAGTCGCCCGCGTCATCTGGACGTAGGTCCAGACGTCTGATTCTGGGAAAATTTCCCAGAATCAGAACCTCCTTGCCTTCCTCCTGCTGCGCACGACCACGCCACGCTTGCCCGCCTGCTGCCTGAGCTGCAGCAGCCCCAGGGTAACCCCCCTCAGCAACACGCTCCCACTGCGTGCCCGTCGGCTGGCTCCGAGCTGCTCCGGCGATCTCTCTCTCTCTTCCTCGCACGCTCTCCCTCTTCTCCCCTCTCGTTGCACCTCCTCCTCTTCGCACACACCCGGTAGCAGCTGCTGCCCACGCTCTCTCTCTCTCTCTCGTGATCAAGCTGGAAGGAGGGGATGATGGGGTGGTGGGTGAGGGACAGGGAAGGGGTATTTGAAGGCGTGGGGAGGGAGAAAAAGTGCCTGCAGTTCGGTAGGCTCAGTCTGCACACGCACGCGCACAGACTCGCAATCGTACGCCGCAAAAATTTATTTCCAGACGTCTGGGAAGGTGTCCAGACGTCTGGACCAACTCCCAGACGTCTTAAAAAGTGTTTGATGTCTTGGGCCTTAACAACATAACAAACTCAAAGGAAGTTTCGTCCTGAAACTTGCGCTAACTAGGGTGCAGAAAAAGAACAATATACGCATAACAAACTCAAAGAGGACGAAGCTGGTCCAAGAAGACGTACCCTCAAAGAGCTCCGGGTATCGCTCCCGCATCACCGCCTCAGGCTCCCAGGTAGCCTCCTCGTACTGCTGGTTCCTCCACAAAACCTTCACTAGGGGTACTTGCTTCCCTCTTAGACTCCGGATGGCTCTGTCGAGAATCTGCACTGGCTGCTTGAGGTAGGTTAGGTCGTCACCCACCTCGATGCTCTCGTGGCTCAGGACATGACTAGGTTCGGCGACGTACTTCCTGAGGTTGGACACGTGGAACACGTCATGCACACCAGAAAGCTAGGGAGGAAGGGCAAGCCTGTAAGCAACGGGTCCAACCCGCTTCAGGACCTCAAAGGGTCCCACGAACCTCGACGTGAGCCTCCCTCTCACCCCAAACCACTGTAGGCCCTTCATGGGCGAAACATGAAGGAAGACATGGTCCCCAACCTCAAACGGCACCTCTCTGTGTTTCCGATCTGCATAGCACTTCTATCTGCTCCTAACAGTGCGGAGTCACCTGTGAATCTGCTCGATCACCTCCTGACTCTGCCGGATCAGCCTGGGGCCAACCTCCCACTTGGTCCCCACCTCAACCCAACTCAAGGGTGCCGTACACCTCCGTTCGTACAAAGCCTCGTAGGGTGCCATGCCGATGCTCGAGTGATAACTGTTATTATATGCAAAATCCACCAGGGGCAAGTGCTCCTCCCAAGAGCCCCTCCAGTCCAGTACACAAGCACGCAAAAGGTCCTCAAGTGTCTGTATCGTGCACTCATACTGTCCGTCCGTCTGGGGGTGGTATGCTGTACTGAACCTCAACCGCATCCCCAGGGCCTACTGAAACTCAGCCCAAAACTGGGACGTAAAACGGGTATCCTAGTCGGATACGATCTCCTCTGGAACTTCGTGTAGACATACCACGTCGCGGATATACCTCTCCGCCAACTGTGCTGGTCCAAAGGTGACTCGGATTGGCAAGAAACGCGTCGTCTTCGTCAATCTATCAACGATCACCCAGACTGCATCGTATCCTAGCTGGGTAACGGGCAAGCCCACCACCAAGTCCATGGTGATGCTCTCCCACTTCCACTCAGGCACTGGAAGTGGCTGCAACGGCCCTGCAGGCCTCTGATGCTCAGCCTTCACCAGCTGGCACACTAAACACTGCTGTATGAATTCACCTACATCTCGCTTCATCCCTCTCCACCAAAAGTCGTGTCTCAAATCATGGTACATCTTTGTGTTTCCGGGATGTATGGTAAACCTGGAACCGTGTGACTCAGTCAGGAGCTCTCTCAATAGCTCCTCGCCCCTAGGAATGCACAAACGTCCCCTCATGCACAGTACCTGGTCTGTAAAAGAGAAGTCCCCAGGGTTTCCTGATAGCACTCTATCACGCAAAGACTGTAAGTACGGGTCAGCCATCTGTCCAGTGATGATGTGGTCTATCAGCACCGGCCTCGTCTATCGTGTCACTGTCACTGCCCCACAGTGCCCCAATAACTCTAGGGGCCGCCAACTGCCCATCTCCTCCATGAGGCTCCAACTCTGCACCTGTAAACTAGCCACGTGGGCGAGTGCCTTTCGACTCAAGGCGTCAGCCACCACGTTGGCCTTTCTCGGGTGGTGCCTATGACCCAAAAGTTTGGGCCAGATGCTTTAGCTGCTTGATGTACTGTAAGGGATCTTCGGAATTAAGCCCATGGAATTTAGGTATAGCATGAATCATATTGGGCTTTAATTCAGAATCAGGTCCTCCAGTCGAGATTCTGACTCGAGGTTCAATGGCCACCGCAGCAGGATTATAATGGTCCTGCATCATAGGACGCTGTGGTGGGTGCACAAAGTTTTGGAAGAGGCCATTGAGTCGCTGGAGCTGGTGCTCCAGATTATTTTCTTCCTCAACTGGCTGAGCCATGACGGGGGAAGAAGAAGAGCTTGGTTCAGAATCAGGTGAGAGAATAATGGGGTGGGGTTGCTGCGCAAACACGGGCGTCGAGGATTGGCCTTGACAAGAGTGAATTCCTAAAGGAGGTCTTAAGGGTGGTCTTAAGGACCTCCTACCGTACATGCACTGTTGGAATAGATGAGTTTAAAAGGTGCTGGACCCAATCAAGACACCCAAAAATTGTTGGGTGACTATAGAGGTGCGGGGCAGACCGACCCCTTGATCAAAAAGATCAGCCACCTGAGAGTTACCTGGGCAGCCAGAGAGGGTGAGTCTTGCGAAGACCCCTACACGGTAGAGCGTCCCCACGGGTTACAGGGTTTCCCCCACCCGACCTCTCTTGTCACTGCGGTTCCAGGTAGACCAGAATGGGGATCTTGACCTCTTAAGTCTACCTCTTTTACTTTAAGATTAAGGTGCTTAAGGTTCCACTTGAACTCTTAGGTATGTTTTTGTGAAAAAGGGTGACCTAATTTGAAGGTTGGTTGACCCTAAGGGTCAACTTCACCTGGTGATTTTGAGAACTTATTAGGTCTTGTTTTTTTAGGGTTCAAGTGTTTAGAGAGCCAATTTGTTTAGGGTTTTTTCTTAATAGGTATTTTCAACCAATGGCTTAGGCACACCTCTTTCTGGGAAGATCTTTTCTTTGTTAATAGAAGGTGTGTCTCTAAAAACCCTAGATTTTCAATCCTTGGATTGGCTCTAGTTGGTCCATTTTAGTTGCCTCAAAATTTTAGTATCTAGGGCTCAATCAAGAAGGTTTTAGCCCTGGTTACCTTAGTTGGATGGATAGTTAAGCATGTGTTGAAATGAAAATTAGGCAATTCTGATGAATTACTATGTATGATGCAGGTAGCCCTAAGTTGATTTTTCTTTTTGTTCCTTTTCAGATTTTAAGGGAGTTAAGAAAGGGCTAATGAGGGTTACCTGTTTAGTGGAGTGTTTGTTGTGCGGCTGCTCTTCTCATTTTTACCTGCACATAAGAGAGAGAAAAAGATTAGCAATCTCCTAAAAGAAATTCAAAGCTTCTAAAATAGCCGTTGCTCCCCGACAACGGCGCCAATGATAATGGCAGCAGTTTTCCCAACCGAACCTTGGCTAGTCTTTGTTTGTTTTAGTGCTTATTACAGAAATATCGTTGTGGTATAAAATAGCTACGGTTGTCGTTGCCATTACAATTTTTTTTACTCGAAAATAGTTTCCCGAGGTCGAACTCAGGGAGCTACTGGAATTCTAGAAGTACAATGTTTCTTTATTACAAAAATAAGAGAGAGGGAGAGGGAGAAATAGATTTGTGTCTTGTCGCTTTTTCTTCTTTTCTTCTTTTCTTTCACTTCAGCTGCAGAACCTTTTCTTTTCTTTTTCTTCTTTTCTTTGTCTCCTCTGAAGCTTCATCCGTCGTCTGATATCTCAGTCAGACGACTTAAATGGCGGTCAGCTACAGTGCTTCCCCTCTCTTTTCTTCCTTTGCTGCTCTTTCTTCTTCTTCCCGCTTCTTCCTTGGTCTTCTGCCTTGCTCAACTGCAAGGCTTCTTCAGAGCTTCTTCTTCCGCTCCTCTTCTTCTTCCTACGGCCAAGTGTGAACCTTCTTCCCTCTCACCCTGTTCCTGCACAAGGCAAAACCTAACCCTTCCCTCTACCTGCACGTCTCTCTCTCTCTCTGTAAACCGCTCATAGGAAGCTCTCCCAGAGCCGGGTTATCGGATCGGGTAGCGTACCCGTGACCAGGCGTACCGGCGTGTATGGTACGCGAGGAGTGCGCAGGTGGTGTCAGGTCGGGTCCGCCGAATCCTCGTGGTGAACTCGCGGACCGGGCAGGTGAGTGGGGTGAGGGACCTCACCCCGTGTTACTTGAGGAAACCAGCACAAAACACAAATTCAATTTAAGTGTTTCCACTCACCTTTGAGTTCACGAGTTGAGACTAAATGTCCCACCTATTTCTTTGCTCACGCCCGCAGGGTGTCTTCTTCGATTGTTACTGCTGGGTTCCTTTTCCAAGCCAATTGCATAGCTGTGTACATGCGCAAGACCAACCCGCTTCACCTGGGACCTTGACACCTGGAGCGCACGGCCTAGAACAGAGCTTGCGACCTTCTTGCTCTAGCGTCAACGGCGGAAGGGGCTGAAGATCTGCCGAACACAAACAGGGCCTCTCGGCCTAATCAGATCACAGGGATACCTTCGCCGTGGCACGGCAAAGGTAATGCGGGGTGTGGTAGGTTGCAGGGCGGTGCCTGGCGGCAGCCCTAGGTCGGACTGCAACCGAAAAGATGGGTTTGATCGGGGGAGTGTTGTGGAGGTGTGGAGTGGCAGTGGAGGGGTAGGGGGTGTCGGGTGAGGTGAGGCGGAGCTTTTGGGGTAGGTGGCGAGTTGTGTGGAGAGGTGGATTGACGGGGGCAACTCGTCGGAGAGTGGCCGGAGATGGAGAAGGTGAGGGCGGTTAGGCGCGGTCGAGGGGTAATTGAGCGAATTAAATTGGGGAAAAGAAAGAGGGGAGGAAGAGAAATAATAGTAACCTACCTACAGGGACGAAGGGGGCCGGAGCAGGGCGGCAGTCGTACCGACTGTCGCCGGAGAAGAAACACCCAGAGGGGGAGAGCGGCGACGAGGAAGAGAGCAGGAGGGCGCACGCTGGGTACGGCGCAACGCGGGAAGATCGGGCGAAGGTGTATCTGCTGCTGGTATTGCAGCAGAGCGACGAGACGGAGGAGGAGGAACCGCCGGAGCTGGTGGGTTTCTGCCGGAGTGGGAAGAGAGGAATGGTTGGGGTTTTCTCCGTCAGGACCGAGCTGGGAGAATCGGCAGGCGACGCTGGTCCTTATAAAGGCGATGGCGGAGGGGTGGGCGCAGGGAGGCGACGTGCCTCCCTCGCCGGAGAATGGCCGGAAGTGCGACCCATACCTTCCGTGCGTTCACACGGAAGGTGTGTGCGTCGACAGAAGGCATGGCGGTGTCCCTGCGACAGCAAACGTCGCAGGGAACACCGGGTTCAATCTGCAGGACACCTCCCTCACCCTGCGCGGCGCCATCCTCCGTGCAAAGTCGCCGGAGCATGGCGCTGCGCAGAGACTTGCAAGAGGGACCTGAACGCAAAGAACGACAAAGAAACTAGGGTCCAAAATGCAAGGGTTTCGAAAGTTGAGGTTCAAAAAGTAATAGATGAGGACCAAATTGCAAAGTCGGTCAAGAAGGTTTCTTCTTAGGCTCAAATTTTTATGCATGACTAAATTGGACCTAAAGATTTTAATGGTGAATTTTATTTCTAGGTCTGACCTTGTTTGACCAGCCAATTTACATAAAAACCCAAATTAAATCATTAATTGGGCATGGTTCTCAATGTAAGTCAAAATGGGTTTCCAAGGCCAAATTGAAGGTTCTAACCCCTAGAGATTATTTTTCTACGAATTTTAGAGGGTTTAGTCGATTTCTACCCTACCTCGAACCTCGTGAATTGAAGTGGATTTATTTTAGGGTTACAGAATGTCATTTAATTCCTTAGATTTGCCATAGCCCTTGTTGGATCAGATCATCCCACTTTCCTTCTTATTAGGTTAGTTTGACCTATGTTTGGACCCTGAGTTACCCTGTTTACAGATTGTGTTGGTGAAATTGCATTTTTACCCTTTATGACTTATTTTCTTGTTAAACTCAGAATTCTCTGAGTCAAGCCTTTCTTTGAGTTATGTAGGAGCTTTTTCTCGCATATTTAGGTTAGATTGTGCTAGTTAGGGTTCATGATGAGGTTCTCATCAGTCAGCAGGAAGGCTATGTCCCCCAACACTAACCTCACAACCTGTGTACACCTCCTCAGCTACAAACAGCTGCCCACTCAGACCTCTGATCACGAACGGATCCTCTAACAACATACAGTCCTGCCCCAAGCTAACCGCAAAACTGGAAGCGACAAACGAGTGCATAGTGTCGGAATCGAAAAGCATGTAAACAAGTCTATCGGAAACTCTAACCATACCTGCCACCACTGATACCGAAGCTCTGGCATCCCTGTGTGTCAGGGCGTTGATACTCCCCTCAGCCCTAGGTGCGAACGAAGCAGCCACACTCTGAGTTGGACGGGTAGCCGCTGGCCGATACCCTCCCCGCGACTGCTGTCCTCCTCCTCACACCTGGAAACCCGACCACCTGTTCGCCCTCCATTGCTCGGCGCGGGAACCATCTGCT
The DNA here is from genome assembly GCA_037157565.1 of Thalassia testudinum. Classification (NCBI taxonomy): domain Eukaryota; kingdom Viridiplantae; phylum Streptophyta; class Magnoliopsida; order Alismatales; family Hydrocharitaceae; genus Thalassia; species Thalassia testudinum. The sequence continues at coordinate 27,821,068 of JAZHRO010000072.1, read as the reverse complement.
GACCTCCAGCCCTAGACGGACAGTCCCTCCTGATGTGGCCCTGCAAGCCACACTGGTAGCAAAGGGGGACTCGACTCCCGCCCTCAGAGGGTCCCTGTTGACGGCTAGGCAGGGGTCTGGTGCTAGCAGCTGGCCCCTGTCGGGGGCCCCAAAGGCTGCTGACGGCCCCGCAAAGCGCGACGGCTCTCCTGCGAGCACCACGTGCCTCCTCTCTCGTCAGCCCTGTGAGAAGTCTTGCCGGTAGGGCCGCTTCCGCCTGCTGTCAGTGTCGCGTGCGGACGGGTTGGCCTCTTCGTATGTCATAGCTGCCTCCACCACACTTGAGAATGTAGGCAGCTTCAGGGGTTTGACATACCCCCGAATCGTAGGCCGGAGCCCCTCGGTGAACCTCCAAAGGCACTCCTCCTCAGTAGCCACGACTGTCGCTGCAAAACGAGATAGCTCCAGGAAACGCGTACGGTACGCGCTCACAGTCATCGTCCCCTGGCGAAGAGTATGGAACTCCCGCCACCACTGATCCTACCACGTCTGGGGGAAGTACTGCTCGCAGAAGAGGGTGACGAACCAGTCCCAAGTCGGCTCGTCCCTCTCCTGACCCCTGACCGCCCTCCACCACCTGTGTGCCGCACTCTCCAGCTGATACGTGGCAAAGGCCACGTAGCACTCCACAGGGGGGCGAAGGGTGTCAAAAACCTTCTCGATCTGCTCAAGCCAATCCTCCACCTCGGTCGGGCCCTCATCCCCCTTGAAGGAGGGGGGCTTCAGCTTCCGGAACTGTCCGAAAAGCTCAAAGTGGCGCTGAAGTGGAGATGCTGGTGCGTCTCCAGGTAAAGAAGCCTCGTGCTCGGAAGTGCCAGAGGAAAGTGGGGGTGGTGGAGGCCCACCCTCTCTCCCGCATCCAGCGCCGTGTCTGTCTCGTGATCCCACAGAGGACTCCCCCTCCGCAGCCCCAGGGAGAGGCACTCGTGGCGGCGGGTGAAGCTCCTCTCGCACGATGTCCCGTATCAGCTGGGCGAGGTCCTGGGCCTGAATGCCCGGAAGCAGTGGCTGGTCCACTGAGGCGTCGGGCTCAACGCGCTTGCCCCTCCGACTTCGTCCGCAGCCCGCCTCGCTACCTCCTCGTCGAGGCATCTCCTGCAAGGAGACGCGAACACGGAACAGAAAAGACGTCAATACGAATCGAAATTTAATGAAGAAGCCTAGAAACAGATGTCAAAAGGTACGTTGTGGTGGCTACTCTAGTTACAGGCACGTGAATTGGTTATTTTCCAGCTAGTTGGTTCACTTCTCGAGATGACCTTTCTCTGATACCATCTTGTTATGACCCGATTCCCGAATCCCGACAGGACACGAGAATCGGACCAACTCGACTGATCCCAAGACCCAGTCGTCCAACGAGAAAGTAACCAAAAAGCAGTAAAATAAACCACATTCACCATGCAAGTAACTAACAGTAACAAAAGTACAGCAGTAAAGAAAAGAACTACTACAGTACATACCACCACAATAGTAGAGAATTAAAACAGGTACAGAAATATGATGCTTACAATAAAAGAGCACAAGTGTAACAGAATATACTCACTACAATAGAAAAATGGTATAACAAAAGTACAACTACTGGGCTCTACTAGGACCAGCGTCCTCCGCAGCCGCAGGCCTAACAACCCCGTCCGCGTGCCTCCGCAACCCCTAGAGCCACAACGGAACGAGGTCCTAACACAAGGATCAATCACAAGGAACCACTTAGAACATGATACAAGTATTTTAAACAAGTAGAGGAACTAATTCTGAGAAGAACGGAATTTCAAACGTGGAAATCGGACCTCGAACGGACCCTAAACGGGTCAAAAATGACAACTCTGACTCAAATCAGATGTCTGGAACACCTTCCAGACGTCTTAAAAGGTGGGCCAGGTCATACCTTACTCTGAGCTATTCCTCAGACGTCCAAGATCCCGCTGAACCGTCTGGACCTAGTTCCAGACGTCCGACTATCACTCCGGAGTCTGGAGACTCTCTCCGCTGCCAAGTGCTTCGCCCAGACGTCTGAATCACGTGGGAGGGCGTGCCCTACGCCTTCCTAAAGAGAAACCTGCATGTGTACGCAAACACACTCTCAACACGGCATGAGACAGAACTTTCGGCGGAACGGCCTGCATGGCCGTATCCGCAAAAGGAGGAAGATGAGAAATATCGTACCTTTTAGACGTCTGGATCTCCCACCAGATGTCTCCCGCGTCGTCTGGACGTAGGTCCAGACATCTGATTCTGGGAAAATTTCCCAGAATCAGAACCACCTCGCCTTCCTCCTGCTGCGCACGACCACGCCGCGCTCGCCCGCCTGCTGCCTGAGCTGCACCAGCACCAGGGTAACCCCCCTCAGCACAACGCTCTCGCTGCGCGCCCGTCGGCCATCTCCGAGCTGCTCCGGTGAGCTCGCTCTCTCTTCCTCGTGTGCTCTCCCTCTTCTCCCCTCTCACTGCACCTCCTCCTCTCCGCACACACCCGGCAGCAGCTGCTGCCCACGCTCTCTCTCTCTCGTGCTCAAGATGGAAGAAGGAGGGGACGGTGGGGTGGTGGGTGAGGGAGAGGGAAGGGGCATTTGAAGGCGTGGGGAGGGAGAAAAAGCGCCTGCAGGTCGACGAGCTCAATCTGCGCATGCACACGCGCAGACTCGCAATCGTACGCCGCAAAAATTTATTTTCAGACGTCTGGGAAGGCGTCCAGACGTCTGACCAGACGTCTGGACCAACTCCCAGACGTCTTAAAAAGCATTTGATGTCTTGGGTCTTAACATAAGCCAAGCCATATCAACAATTGGCCACGCCACCCACCTCCAACAAACCCTTATCAATCCATACTCCATGCCAACCACCACCACCTTCTCTATATAACCCCTCCATCCCACCTATAAAGGGATTCCTCTCTCCATCTTCTTCCATCCCATCTCTCTCCTCCACGTCATTCCTTCACCTCTCTCCCATCTCTGTCTCCATGATTGTCTCCTCTCCTTAGAAACCCTAGGACGATCTCTTCCTCCTACTCTTCCCTTCTTCTCCATAAAAATCATAATTACCTCTATCTCCCTTGATTGCGCAGCAATCATAAAACTTAATTGACCTAAATTGAGTTAGACACTAGCATAACTTAGGAGTAACTCATTCATTAATTGCATATTCTGTATCTTTACTGCTTTACATAGATATTCATGAAACAATGCCATAATGCTATACTAATTAGTGTAATATTTGGTTTGCAGGTAATAAGAAGCTTAGGAGATAGCCTAAAGCTAGATAGCGGCTAGAGTTGCAACAGAGCAAGAGCAAAAGCTAGGAATAAAGTTGCAAAGAAGTTGAAGACAGAGAGTATGGGAGAGGTATACTATACTACCTTTAGGGATTTAATGTTAGAATTAAAGTATGAAGAACATAGGGCATTCATGCACTTATCCCTAGCCTTAGGATAACCCTAACAACCTTTCCATACCTAAGCCACCCTCCCATTAGGTCTTTTTAACCTAGAACACCCTAAAACCATCTTTCCAGCCCACCTCCGGATGTCCAAACAGTGTGCTGGATGTCCAATTTCTGCAGAACCCACGAATAGAATGTGATGCCCATACTGGTCCAGTATTGGACATTCGACCTATCCATCAGACTCCTAATTCTGAAATATAAGACGTCTAACAACTGCTCTGGACATCAAGAGGTCTTGTCTAGTTCTTTATTTGGAATTTGAAGCTACATCTTACTTCTTTACGCCCAGTTAACCTACTAAATACCCTAGGAAACCTAGTTAGAGGTACCCTAAGCCTATTACACTATCACTAGCCCCTCGGAAGAACCTAATTAGGTTCTCACTAAGCCCAATTGACTTAGTAGAAGTCAATTGAACTCTACCTAGCTAATTGGACGCATGGAGTCCAATTAAACCCTAAATTCAACCAATGCAAATCTAATTGGACTCAATCAGAGTCCAATTGACTCACAACCAACCTAATTGGGAATTATCTCCCCTAAATACACACACATTAATCCAATTAAACTTGTGATGAGTTTAATTAAATCCTCTACCTTAGTGGTAGGTTGTATAAACCTATTTTTAGGACCCTACCAAAACCCAATTACCTAGACCTATAGGAATCCACCTAGACCAACTAGCTGCCACCCAAGTGGTCCACCCAATCACTTAGGTAATGCACACACACACACCACACAAGTGGCAGGCACTTGAAGACCTAAACCCTAGTCTCCACTTAATCCACAGCTAGATCCACAAATTGTGGATCTAAAATGACCCACTCTCCAAATTTAGCCACCACCTAAGCCTATTCTAAAGACTTCTTGGATGGCCACTTGAAGAGTTCCCAACTCTATAAAAGAGCCTTGATAGTGGTTGCCCAAGCCCCCATCATCTTGGATGCCATCCACCACTCCACCTCCATTCACGAGCTCCCTCCTCCATAGCATCACCTCCACATCCAAGAGAAGCTCCTCCAACAACTTCTCAAGAGGCCGGCCAAACACCACTTTAGCCTTCCTCCTTCTCTCCTACCACCTCAAGCTAGACGGCCACTAGAAACCACCTTTGGTGCCTGCTTTTCTTGTAGAATTTATTGTTCTTCATATTTAATTCCTCGCATTACTTCTTGCTAGTAGCGTAGTATTACTATCTCTTAGAGTGCACACATACTCTCCATGAGATCCATGCATGCATCTCTTTTCTATTAGCGTAGATTTAGTTGTTTTCAATTCCCTGTATAAGCACTCCTTTTGAATTGATTGTAATGACCTGATTACTTGATTCAATGCAATAAATTCCTGTTACATTCATTTGGATCATATTTTTCTTTTCTACAAATAAAAATGTCAGTTCCGAAGGATGTCAAGGATTTAATGATAAACGAATTTTCGATTGGTCACCATCGAGTAGTTGAAATCATGTGCACAGAGATGCAGCCTTTCACATTCATTCTCTGACTAACTCATGCACATGTTTTACGTGTAAATAACACGACCGGCGATTTGTATATTCGTGCCTTAAACATCGGACTGCAATTTTAAATGAGTAGAGAAAAGAAATCAGAATCAAACTCGCAAAAATCACGCCTCCCTGAGATCGACTGGGACTCATCTAGTCTCATTAATTTTTTTTGTTGAAATAGATTTTGCATCCATATTACGACGTATTTAAATCAAAAGTGCGATTTACGATTTCAACATCCCTCATACCCCTTCTCTTCCTCTCCACCACAAGACCTCCTCCCTTTACCACTTCATCACACACTCAAGCTTCTCCTCCTCTAGTTCTTCTCTAAGAAACCTACTACTGGTGGTTGACAATGACACTCTCCACCTCCATCATGGGTTCTCCATGTTCTCTACTCTCCACAATTCTACTCCCCTCCTTATCCTTTTTCTTATGTCTTTCTCTTTATGTCATGTTCTTGTCATAGTTTTTGATGTCATTTATAGTTGCATACATTTTATAATGATAAAGAATCATGTTTTGGTGCTTTCCTTCTTGATTTTGCCTTCTTCAGTTAATGATGCATGTTAGCAAACTAGCTTATTTCCAAATTTGAGTTCCTAAATTTTTGCATTTATTTCTGTACATCCAAAAAATCCAAAAAAATATATATCTCATTTCTGCATGTCAAATTAAGTTACTACTCAAATTTCATACAAAAATTCGCTCTATAAAAAAATTAAAAAACCAATTACCTTTGGATACTCTCATTGTCATGATTTAGTCCTTGCATTTTATTTTCGAATCTGCTATGCATGCTTTAGACAATATTTTTGCATAAAAATTGGTAGAAACCTTAGGTAGGTCCTGGATTTTTGCATTTTCAAAAAATTAGTTACATGTGGATTACGTTTAGGTCATGATTCTACAATTTTGTCCTTATCTCGAGTTCCCTTAGACTTCTTCCCTATTAAAAATATCAAAAAAAAAAGAAAAAGTAAAAACACTGACAATACATTAGTTAGGTACAATTAGGAAGTGATTAGAACCTATGTCACCCTGTGAGATGACTTGGGCTCCCATCTTTATTTTTAAATCTCTTATAGTTCGAAAAATATAAATTTAAAACAGTTGCGATTTTGTGCTACAACAACGTAATTAACACTTGACAGATTTCACGCAGTAGCCTCTCATGAGTATATCTAGTTACTCGTGGCCTAGGGATCCCAAAATGGGAAGAGACTAGCTCTTCTTATGTGGTTCCGATTACATAGGTTGTTGTTTCTCGATTTCTATTATTTGGCTTTCCTGGCATCAACCTGAGTATTTGGATTCGAAGAAAATTTTTTAAAATGCCTATATTTCACACTTCCGTGATGGCATAAGGAACTAGAGAATGAATCGTTCGACTCCCCACCCCCTTAGATTATTGAGCAGGGTCTGAGATATTAACCCAATATATACACCATCATCCTTCTTTCCTTCACTATAACGGTCTTGTAATCTTCTTTAACACACCCATCAGTATCATGATTAGAGACATTTTGGGATTCTTCCTCGATCTCCTTATCCAACCTAGAGTCATTGTCAAAGCACAAGTTTGGAGACTTCACAAGCTTTGTTGCAATCCTAAGGTGCAAGCTATTCATATATGTAATAAAATAATGCTTGCAGTCCTTTGACTGAACATTTGCAAACGGCTACCAGGTGTCATTCCTATTTTTATACTTCTTAATTGTCGGCCATTCTATAGGGATATGTTGGAGGCAACATGTTGACATGCTCATATGGTCAAACATAATATTCAAACACATTATGGTAATAGAAAACCAAGAATAGAAACAATGTAAAAAATTTTTCTTATAACATACTTACTAATAACCACATGGTGCATCCAAGTAAAACTTTGTGTAGACTTCCCAATTTCCTTTTTCGTACCTTCTTCAAATCTTCTGAAATGCATTGGACATGTAATATGATACAATGTTGTATAGCTTCTAGCCAATTATATGCTTACAAAGCATATATATCATCAAGATATTGCAAAAGAGTTTGTGGAGTGCTTCCTCTTAAATTTGACAGCAAAAATGTTGTGCACATGTACAAAATTAGGATCTTGCAAAAGTTGACAACACCCTTTTTATCCTTATTGTCGACCATCTTCTTAAGCTTATCTTCTAAGTACTCTTTTATACTCAGGTGATATGATCCCCAAAAATTTTTTTTTGGGTAAGATTATTTTTGAAAACATGACCTCTATAAAAAATTTGTTCACCACTTACCGGTAGCCGTAGTACAACACTAACATTCAAATTGTTTTTTTCCAAGAGAAAATACATTATTTCCTTTGTAACGACTCAGGCCTAGACCCAAGTCTAATAGAAAAAAATTAGCCTTAACAACTTGTTGGGCATAAGTTCAATGAACTTACATCGACCATCCAAAATGCTTAAGCGTAAGTTGTCAAGTAGTAATTCTCAATCCTTATATCACACCACTAACTTTCATGAGTTTACTATGTAGGACTATTCTTTAAGGTGTTACAACCTCCCACACTTGAAATCTTGATGTCCTCATCAAGGTTCAATCAATCAATCAATATACTCCTGGTAGTAGTGGCGGCTCCACCTAATGGCCCACTCTTTTGCCATCCCAAGGGCAGCCCTTTCCTCTTAGTAGAGGGAGTTAGACTCCGATATCATTTGTAAAGATGTAGGTTTAGATCCAAGTCTAATCGAGAAAAATTGGCATTAATAACTTGTGGGATATAGGTCCAACGAACCTAAACCAATCACTCAAAATGCTTAAGCCTAAGTTGTCCAGTAATAATTTTCAATCCTTATTTCCCACCACTCATTTTCATGAGCTCACTATATGAGACAATTCTTTGGGGTGTTACAACTTTTATATCCAAGAAGAATCTCTTGAACATGTCTTGCATTCATTGATAAGACTTTCAAATCTAACAAACCATGAAAAGAAGAGGCCTTCATCACAGTCAGATAGTCTTCTCTAATCTTCAAATTTTGCATAGTCTTTCCACAATCAACAAAGTAGCATCAAGGTTGTAATACCAATGGATCTATAAAAAATTAAATAAAAATTTTACCAACAGAAGGCAATTAAACTAAAATCAATAGAGAAGGAATGTACCTTCAATGGACCCACTCTATCTTTTAGTGTTGACTTGAGAAGCCTTCACTTCCTTTTTCATATCTCTTTTTTTTTCTGTTTTAGTTATACTTGCCATAGAGTTACAACTAAAGTAAAATTTTCAAGTTCATTCATTCAAGCTCATGTAGATTGAAATGATAGTGAGAAGAACAAATGACAATGGAGTTAGATTACAAATGGTCTTCAGCATCCTCAGACTTTATGTCATATTATGCCTTCATCATATAAAACCATCGTATATGATCCCCTGCCATTATCCTATTTTCAGCATCATATGTTCTTATTCTCTCGTACCCTTGGTTTGTCGTCAAAAAGAAAATTCTTCATAGTGAACTGCATCCAAACTCCTAGATACACGTAATTAATTATCTTTCAAACCATTTTATTATCAATTATCCTCGTATAATTGGTGCATTCTTCTATGCACTCCACTCAAGCTTGAATCAATTCAAGGAAAATGAATTGACCGGATTTAGATTCATCCAAATCCTTGTCACTTAGGTTCTTATTTATAGTGAAAAGGAAAAAAATGAAGGCAAATGTAGAAATTAGATTACAAATCTAATGAAGATAGCCCTTTTTTTGGTGCAATTTATTTCTGCACTTCATTACTCATAGTCTATATGAATTATGTAAGCCTTTTTTTAATTCTTTATTATGAAGCAAACTTATAAAATCAACGAAACGAAATCAAAATAAGGTAATCAAGGACCAGTAGATTCCAAGCTCTCCATGCAAAGATACTAACCACAAGATTATACCACACCAATTACATTTTGTTAAAAGGAAAAGAGGAGTCAAAGGTAAAGGAGGAGCAGGAGGGAAGTGATGGATGTGGTGGAGGAGGAGCTCGGGAAGGGAGGGTGGTGGTGGTAAAGGAGGAGGAGCAAGGTGGGGAGGGTAGTGGTGGCTACGGTGGTGGAGGTCAAGAGAGGAGGGTGCTAGTGGAGGAGGATAGGTGTAAGGGTTTGAAATTTTATAGCTAGACAAAAACCAATTAAACCCTTATTTAGTCATATGATTTAGGAATTTGAAACCCTTATGAAATTGATTCTATAGAATGGTCCTAATAATTTCTTGAGAAGGGGGACTTTTGGGTGAAAAGTCCAATTGTGAGACTTGTGAATAAATGGATGGGTTGGTGGAAGGGCATGAGTAAAATTCTTCCCACCTTATATTGAGAAGGGAACAACCCCCCTCCCATTTGAAGAATTTTGATAAGTACGGTAATTAGGTAATAATATTCCTTAATTACCACATAGAGGAATTATATTTGTTAAGTACGATGGGAAACTCGCCCCTTCAAGAGGCGAGTTTGTGGACCTACTTTATATGAAGAGGCGAGTTTCCCCCTTTCCAACCCCCTCACCCATCCGCTTCCCCACACTTGGTCCAATGGGAACTCCTAACTAGTCACTTTTAGTCAGGTTTAACGGATAAATGCTCCTACATAATCATCTGAGGGTCATAATTCCATGATATTCTGATCTGAGAAGAAAATAGTAAATCAAGGTTAATTTCATAATTTTAATAGCACATCTTGAACATAGATTAACCATGACGTTTGTCAGGGGTTAATAAAAGGTAAAATGAGCATTAAAGTCTAAAATGTGGGTCCATACAAAAAGAAACAGGGTTTCACGCGTTTTGAGAACCACAACACTATACAAAACCCTAATTTCAGACCTACTTGAATTGAAGAGGTTTTGGTCAAGATAAAATTCATCTAAACCTCCTAAAATTTATATATAAATATTATAAGAGGTTCTTCACCCTTAGTTTGACCATCTGAACCTATTTTGACCTTCAACAAAGTCACAGACGGGATTTTTCCCTAATTTGGACTTCTGCGCAAATTTCCTAGTCAAAAGTGGTCAAAACTGAAATTCGACTTCACCATAAGATTCTTTAGGTCCAAATTAGGTTGCTATCAAAATTTGGGTTCAATCAAAGTCCATCTTGACCTAGTTTGTATCTCGATCCTTTAAATCTCTATTTCTTTCACTCAGACCCCTAGATTTCAAAATCTCTTGCAAATAGGCCCCTAGGTTTCCTATCTTCTTCACAGATCGATCCCTGCCGCCATTAGAGGTCAACCGACCTCAGCACCAACCTTTGACCTAGTTAAAACTCGATCAAATCACCACCAAATCCCTCCAAATTTGGTGGGATTGGTGTTAAGACGATGAAGATTAATTCCATCAAGATCTTGGACCCTGATTCGTAGCATGGAGATCGTGCGAATGCACAAAATCTATGGGTTTTCTTGATTCCTAAAAGAGGTTCAATTAGGGCTTTTTCTGCGCTTAGAGCTTGTTCTAAAGCTCTATTTAAACCCTGGATTCCTTGTCGACCTTCTTAGCAAGGTTTCAGGCCCAAAATCATTCTTCTTTTCCTTCCTCTGGCTTGCTCCGACCTGCTCCGACAAGCCCTCTCCCCCATCCTCCTATGGCCTCCCAATGGCCAAATTGGGAATGCCACAACCTTCTCCGACTTCATCTGCTCCTTAACAATTAACTTAGGAGTTGCCTCTCCCTTTCTTCCTCGCTGTCTCCCTAAACAGAGCTCTCACCCTCTCCGGTGCCAACCAATCAAAGTCGGCGCCAATTCTCCCTCCTTTCATCCATTAGTTAGGTCAACATCTTCCTCTCTCTCCTAGGAACATTTCCAACTCCTTCCCAATTCAAATCGATCGCCATAACACCCTCTCCCCCTCCACCGTCCCACGACTGACCACACCTCCGGTGAGGCCGCATCGACCCCACATGCATCCTTCCCACAAATTGCCACCACCACAACCTTCCCCGCACTCTCGCAAACAAAAGCCCTAAACTTATTCAGGGTTTTGATCACACATCCACCTCACCGAACACTACCTCCTTCACACACCATCTCCGACTCCGACAGAGCTCCACCAAGGTCACTACTCTCTAAAACCACCACCGATGCACTCGCCTTCGCACGACAACCCTTCTGAGCTTATCATATAAGGCCGAGAGGCTGTGTTTTCTATTTCAGGTACACGACGGAGCACTGTCGCTGCCTTCATCTTCTCCGTCACCGACTGCCCATCTTCAACCCTCAAACAACCTGCGAATACCCTCACTTGATGCGGTTCCAGATCCTGGCGCGGCTCCAGGTTGCAATTGAACCAGCACGCGTCTCCCACTACCTCTATCTAGCACATGATTCAGCTGCAGCTCACGTGGAGACTCGCGAAGGAAGGATGGGGACCTTGGCCCACATCGTATATCACCAGCACCCGTGCAACGTATATCATGCAAAGGTCGCATTGGTTGTTCGCCTCGAAAGCAGGGGGGTGAGGTCTCCCACACACTCCCCATTGCACGTGCTACACACACGCCTGTCCACTCCTCTCGCCTGCACTCACGCCTCAAGGGTCTAGGTGGTGGATCCGTTTACCCGGATACCCGGGTCTAACCTGATCTAAGAAAGGAGAAACTTTTGAGGAGGAATGGGAAGGGTTTTACTTCAGGTGTGCCTCGGGGTGCGTTAGTGTCCTTGAGGCTTTGCCTTGAGACTCTTTGTGCTATGCTTAGAGCCCGTGTGCACCTTGCTGAGGCTCTATACCTTGGTGATATTTAAGTCATCTGTCGAACTTTGAGGATGTCTGGTTTAGTACTGTAGGGATATTTGACATCTGCTCTGGCGTGGTTATTTGAGATTAGTGGTTTAAAGACATTGTTGAGTTATTTGAGTAAATTGAAATGCTTGGGATGTATGGTTAAATTGGAGGGATTTGTTGGTGATCTAAATCACCATTCTTCCTATTCTTTTTATTCTATCATTTCCTGAAATACAATTTGGGCTATTACTGAATATATTCTGATTATCAATTCCTATTGCATATCTGTATTATTGTGCTCATTATTTCGAAATTCAGATTAGTGTTGTAAATTCCATATTTGCTTCCTGCGAACGACCTCAGACTCACATTGTTTTCGAGCTTTATAAACTTAAGTGTTTGTCGTGTTTTTGTCAACTATACTACAACACAAATATATTTCTAAACATTGACGATTTCGCCTTAAAAATTTTGGTCTTTGAGAAACTCGTCTCTTGAAGAGGCAAGTTTGGTTTACACATAACTCACCTCTTCAAGAGGCGAGTTTGTTGGAACTTGTTGGGTCGGCCCGGATAGGTTGTTAATATGATGTTTTTATCGTTGAAATATGTATAATGGTTAACCTAATTCGGACCTATCCATCTCTTTACAAAATTTTTAACCTGGCCTACTTGATTTTATCTTGTCACTTTTAGGCCCAGGGTCGAACTCAGGAAAGTGGGTTCAAGTCGAGTTTCTACGTTTTCCTTAAAACGTGTCTCTTCCATTCATTTATTATGTTTTTGGTGTTTTTTCTTATTTAGATTTTTTTTGCGGTAATCCTTGTCCTTGAGGCACACCCTCAAAATTGTGTCCTTGGCTTTTAACCAAAATAGAGTTCCAAAACAAGTCTTGCTACTCGCAAGACGAGGTACCTGCAAGTCAAAGATTATCTTTTCTCTTTTATATACTTTTTTTTTTATCTTTTTACCAAGAGAGAAGCAAACAGATAGAAAGTAAATATAGTATGTATATATATATATATTATATCTATAAAGGGGTGGGGGTGGAGGTGACGATGGAGTGTAGCACTATGTCGAGTCAGTCGACGTCTAGAGAGACGCAACCAACTCGATTAGGTGTCGCGTGGAGTGTGGATGGATGATGGATGATGTATGGGTCCACGCTTTTTGTACGCGTGTATCGGGGAATATCAGCAACTGGGGCAGATATTCCCGCAATACAGCGTTTGGCAAATAATGTGAAAATATATATATGTGTGTATGTATATAAGTAAATATATCTATATATATATATATAAATGTATAGGTATATATGTATAGATATATATAGATATATATATGTGTATATATATATATATAGGTGTATATGTATATATGTATATATGTATGTATATAGCTATATATGTATATATGTATATAAATATATGTATATAAATATGTGTATATATATATAATACTATATAGATGTATATATATATGTATATAAGTATATGTATCTAGATATATATGTATATATATAAGTAGATAGATATGTATATATATATATATGTATATAAGTATGTGTGTATATATATAAGTATATGTGTAAGTATATAGATATATATATACGTATATATATATCTATATACTTACACATATACTTATATATATATATACACATACTTATATATATATATATATATATGTATGTATGTATACATAACTATATAGATATACTATGTATATAAGTACATATATATATATAGATATATGTACATATATATATATATATATATATATGTTACTATATATATATGTTTATACTAGTGTTTATGTGTGTGTGGGTGTGTGGAAGTGTCGGTGAAGATGTGTGTGTGAGTTGGTGTAGTGTACTGAGAGTGAGTGAAAAAGAGAGAGAGAGAGAGAGAGAGGGAGAGAGCGGGAGAGAGAGAGAGAGAGAGCGGGCGGGAGTACTCGCACCAGAGAGAGAGCTGGCGATAGTTGGAGAGAGAGCGGGCGATGGCGCGAGTTAAGACGTCTGCTGGAGGCGGCGGACGTCCGAACGTCGCGTCGTCTGGAGATGGCGACGGACGTCTGGACGTCACGGGTGCAGGTGCGCCTTTGCGTGAGGATTCTGCAGGCCGGCGCGAAGACGACGAGCGGGCGATGGCGCGGGAAAGCGAACGTGGAGGAGGTCTGCAACTGGTCGCGGAGGGGCGTGGGGGCTGGTAGGGGACGGCGAGAGGGCCTGGCCGGCCGCTGCAGTGCGCGTAGCGGCCGGTCGCGGGTGCAAGGGCGGAGGCAACAGAACGGAGAACGAAGCGAAGGAGGCCCTGCAGGCACGCGCGGAGGGCTGAGCGCCTGTGGGGAAGGTTGCGGAGGAGGCGGGGGGTCCTGTTGCTGCTGCTGCTGGCTGCTGCTGCCGCAGCTTCAAGCTTCGAAGCTTGAAGCGATGGCAATGGCGTGAAAGGAAATAAATGAAACGAGGGAAGGCACCACTCCCACCGGCTCGTCGAAGAGCTGGGCGGTGGTGTTCCCACTGTGGTGGTGTGCACCACAGTGGGTACTCCTGCTCGTCGGGTGCCTCCTCGACGGAGGGCCGACGTATGGGAAGGGAAGACGGTGGAAGAGGTGGCTGCAGGTTTTTGTTTCGTGCAGCAGCGTGTGTCTCGCGAGGAAGAAGCTGTAGCTTCTTATAGAGGAGGAGAGAGTGGCGTGCCGGCTGCAGCAGGGAGAGGGCGCGGGATTGGCAGCTGCAGGGAGCGGCGTTGGCAGGGAGAAATGACGTGGAGTAAATGCATGCAGCTGCTGCGGGAAGAGAGGTGCAACCGCGGGAAGAGAAAAAAGAAAATCAAGAGGAGAAAATAAAAAAGATATGGATTTTGCAATGAGGCACTTGAGGAAAAATGTAAATATGCAAGCCATTATTTTCAATCTTCTCTCCGCTTAATTTAACGCATGAATGCAAGTGTTTTTACAAATGCAACTATAGAATCCTAATATGCAACGTTAATGCTAGGAAATAGCATGAGAAGGCTTTATTGCAGGCGTATTTTGAGGTGCAAACATACACCCCCATGCCTATCTTTTGCTAGTCCCAAGCAAAACAGTATTTAGAAATGATCTTAAGCTGAAGATTTTCTTCTGAGGTGATATAGGTGTGTTTATTATCGAATATTGTGAGAACCAATTGTAAAGAAGACTACCAGCACTTTAAGTCTCACATGACATAGATCATCTCTCAACTAACCAGGACTCTTGATATTTAAACCTTAAGTACGATTTCCAGGACCCAGGAGGTTTTTGCTGTACTCGAGAGCTCAAGAGGTTATGGTTTGTGCATAGTGAAGTATCAAGACTGACCAGATGAACATTAAGACTCAATCCCAGGGTTTCACGAATTTTTAAGTACAGGTTGGTCCCAGTTTCAGCTCATGTCTTCAGATTGACCCTTAAGATGATGACGGAAAACTCAACTCCCATTTTCTGATTTTTTTTTTTTTGGCTCACAGGAAAATAACGGATTTGTAACCTGCCCTGACGAACTTCTTGTAGGGAAAAGACTTTATAGACATTTATGAGATATACTGACTCTTTTGCATTTTTTTTTTTTGAAACACGTGTCAGTATATCTCTTACAACACATTCAGAAGGAGCACACCTTTTCTTTTTGGTGGGAGAGTTTCTTTTTGGTGGAAAGAGTCACTCCTAAACACAAGACTAAAGCCTGGGATAAAAAGTCTACCTGCGCACACAGGTAAGGACTCCACCTTCCCTAATGAACACTAGGGTTGGATCTTATGTTCACCTGGCCTCTCCTGACATGTGTAGTGTGAACCACATTTACTTAAGCTCTCAAGTAAAAGTAAATCAACGGATCTTGTACTTGTGTCTCAGGTACAAGAATACATCCTTAGTTAGGAGAGATCTTGATCTATTTTGTCAATGCTTTAAGTGAATTAAGCCGAGCCTGAGCGAATCAAGCTTTTGTGGCCTGGAAATTCTTCAAAACAGAGGTTGAATATCCATAAACACCTATTGTATTTTTGTTTCAGCTTTTAGATCATTACTAAACACCATTTTCCCTCTCTATTTTTATTTATTTATTTATTTATTTATTTTATGTAAATATAGAAACTGCATGATACCCTAAAATACCCAGATCCTAAGAATGCCTATCCACCCCCCCATGCTAAACAATGCTACGTCCTCATATGCATGCAGGGAAGGGTAGAGAAAGGTCGAAAGATCGGGTAGCGAGAGCTGAAGTGCAGGGTATAGATCAGGGTGGTAGGGTGGGTGGAAGCTGGGTGGTGAAGTGATCGCGATAGAGGCGTGAAAAGTGATGGTGGATGGTGAGT
This sequence comes from Thalassia testudinum, assembly GCA_037157565.1. Classification (NCBI taxonomy): domain Eukaryota; kingdom Viridiplantae; phylum Streptophyta; class Magnoliopsida; order Alismatales; family Hydrocharitaceae; genus Thalassia; species Thalassia testudinum. The sequence goes on along the minus strand of JAZHRO010000072.1, from coordinate 27,804,998 downwards.
GCTGTTAGGGTGCCTCCCAACAAGCGCTGAATTTAACGTCCCTAGCTGGACTCAGAATGAGGCAAAGAATTAGTTACCCTCCAGCAGGGCAACGATTTCTCCAACGGGGGCAGGTTCATGAGTCAGATAGGGTTTCAAACGCTGCCCGTTGACCGTAAATTTACTCCCAGATTTGGGATCTTCGATCTCGACGGCCCCATTGGGGAATGGTCTTGAGACCAGGAAAGGACCAGTCCACTTGGACTTCAATCTCCCAGGAAAGAATTTGAGTCGGGCATTATAGAGCCAAACTTGCTGAGATGGCTCAAATTCCTTCCGCCGAATATGGCTGTCGTGAAAAGCCTTAGTGCGTTGTTTAAAGGTTAGAGTAGAATCATAGGCTTCACGACGGAGCTCTTCCAGCTCTTCGAGTTGGAGTTTCCTTTCTCATCCACACAAGTCTGGGTCGAGGTTACATTGGCGAACCGCCCAATAAGCGCGGTGCTCCAACTCCACGGGCAAATGACAAGGCTTCCCGTAAACGATTCTATATGGAGACATACTAAGGGGAGCCTTGAAGGCGGTCCGATACGCCCAAAGCGCGTCAGTCAGCTTGTCGGACCAATCCTTACGGTCAGGCCGAACCATTTTCTGGAGAATCTGCTTGATTTGTCGATTCAACACTTCCGCCTGGCCGTTCGTCTGAGGATGATACGGGGATGCGAAACGATGGTGGACTCCGTACCTCCTCAGAAGTGCCCGAAAAGAAGCATGGGTAAAGTGGCTTCCTCCATCCGAGATAATGGCCCGAGGGATCCCAAAACGTGCAAAGATGTGGTCCTTAACGAATCGGGTGGAGATAACATGGTCAGCACGACGCGCGGGAATAGCCTCGATCCATTTCGAAACATAGTCGACGGCCACAAGGGTGAATTCGAAGCCGTTGGATGGAGGAAAGGGACCCATGAAGTCAATTCCCCAGATGTCGAAGATTTCCGCAGCTAGGATGTGCTCCAAGGGCACCATGTCACGACGTGCCATTGACCCTAACGACTGGCACCTAGTGCAATGCTTGGCATAAGTGTGTGCGTCCTGGTGAAGGGAGGGCCAAAAGAAACCGTACTACAACACCTTGGCTGCAGTTTTCCTCCCAGAGAAATGGCCTCCACAGGCCTGATCGTGGCAGAAGGATAGCACACTGGGGAACTCACTGTCAGGAATACAGCGACGGATGATTTGATCAGCACCTATCCGAAAAAGAAGTGGATTATCCAAGAAATTATACTTTGCTTCTGCCATGAGACGCTCGCGCTATTTTTCAGGCCAGCCACGTGAAAGAGATCCAGAAGCAAGGTAATTGGCAATGTCGACATACCACGGTCCACTTGCCACATTTATTGCCAATAGGTGCTCATCAGGAAAAATTTCATTAATTGGCAGAGTAAGTCCAATATGGTCAGGGTCCAGTCTGGAAAGGTGATCAGCCACAACATTCTGGGCTCCGACCTTATCGCGAATTTCAATGTCAAATTCCTGGAGCAGAAGGATCCAACGAATCAGTCTAGGCTTGGCATCCTTCTTGTGCATGAGATGGCGAATGGTCGCGTGATCAGTGAAAACAATAACGTGAGAGCCCAGAAGGTAAGAGCGGAATTTCTCCAGCCCAAAGACGACCGCCAGTAGTTCCTTCTCAGTGGTAGTATAATTACGTTGGGCCTCGTCCAACGTCTTACTGGCGTAGTATACCACGAAGGGGTGTCTATCGCGTCTTTGACCCAGGATGGCTCCGACTGCAAGGTCTGAAGCGTCACACATAAGTTCAAAGTCAAGGGAACAATCAGGCAGCTGGAGAATAGGGGCCTTGGTGACAGCATTACGCAGCTGCGTGAATGCTTGTATACAGTCGGGGCCCATGTCGAAGGGCACGTCGGTTGACAGGAGATGAGTTAAGGGTCGAGAAATTTTGGAGAAGTCTTTGATGAATCTCCTATAGAAATTGACGTGTCCCAAGAAGGAGCGGATTTGTTTGACAGAACCAGGCAAAGGTAAATCAGCAATGACGTCGAGCTTAGCTCTGTCAACCTCGATACCCCTATCGGAGATGATATGTCCGAGAACAATTCCCTCGTGCACCATAAAATGACTTTTTTCCCAGGAAAGCACGAGGTTTACATCAATACATCTCCTAAGGATGCGAGTCAGGTTGGCAAGACATTCGTCGAAAGATGGTCCAAAGACTGAAAAGTCATCCATGAAGACCTCGAGAAAGTCACCCACCATGTCATGAAATATCGCCAGCATGCATCTCTGGAAAGTTGCTGGCGCGTTACAAAGTCCGAACGGCATCCTTCTAAAGGCGAAGGTGCCGAAAGGGCAGGTAAAAGTGGTTTTCTCTTGGTCTCGGGGGTCTATTGCCACCTGGTTATATCCTGAGAATCCATCCAGGAAGCAGAAAAATTTATTTCCCGCTAACCGCTACAGGATTTGGTCAATAAATGGTAGCGGGAAGTGATCTTTCTTGGTTGCAGCATTGAGTTTCCTATAATCTACACACACTCTCCAAGATGTAGGAGTGCGTGTACGGATGGATTCGCCCCTGTCATTGACACGGATGGTGAGTCCTGCCTTTTTGGGCACAACGTGAATCGGACTCATCCAGGGGCTATCACTGATCGGGTAGATTATACCCGCATCTAGCCACTTAATGATTTCCTTCTTAACGACCTCCTGCATGTTAGGGTTGAGACGTCGCTGCATCTCGCGGGAAGGTCGAGCCTCCTCCTCCGTATATATACAGTGAGTGCAGTAGGAGGGGCTAATGCCAGATAAGTCCAATAAAGACCATCCAATAGCTGCCTTATGTTCTAGGAGGACCTTAGTTAGTTTGCACTCCTGCTCCCTGGTTAATTTTGAACTGATGATTACAGGGAGTGTTTCATTTGGTCCCAGGAAAACATACTTGAGTGTATTAGGCAGCACTTTTAGCTCGGGAGTGGATGGGGAAGGATTTGGCATTTCTTGGGACGAGAGTGTCCCAGACGGGTAGGAGAACAAGTTAGGAGGAAGAAACTGGCCTTCAGATTGGCCAAGAAGAGGGCTTCTTGGATAGATGGATCCAAAAATAAATAGCCCCAGTGAGAAGTATATGGGCTCAAGGTCCCAGTGTGGATTTGCAAATTCGCCTGATTTGGCTGGGAAGAAAGGGCAATTCGGTCTTCATGAGTGTGGACCGACGGTGAGTAGCCCGGATATGACTCAGACCACGAGGTATGGGAAGCGGAGAAAACCTCGTCAGAAGTCTGGCCAGGAGAAGGTACTGGACAAGGGAGGGATTGGGGAACGTCACAGTATGTGTTGGTCAGGCAATCATCAGTGTTTATAGGTAATCCGCAGCAGTCCGAATAGGTCCCAATTAGTCTGATACACGCGCTGACGGCCATGTCCTCGTCAGACGTGTCATCCTCGATGCAATCGCAATCAAAGTTCTTGGTTGCCTTGAATATGTTAAGCTTGAGCTTCTCAGACCCAACGGCAATCTCAATACAGCCCGACTCGCAGTCGATATGGGCGCGGGCTGTGGCCAAGAAAGGTCGACCGAGGATGATCGGACAATCAGAAAGTGAACTAGGAACTTCCATATCTAACACAAGAAAGTCAACAGGAAAACAGAGACTATTGACCCTAACCACCACGTCTTCCACCACACCCTTCGGGATTTTGACAGAACGATCTGCCAACTGTAACGTGACAGGGGTGGGTTTCAGATTTCCCAAGGAAAATTTTTCGAGCATGATGGTCGGTATGAGATTGATGGAAGATCCTAGATCAAGCAGGGCACGGTTAAAACTGCAGCCTTGGATGCTACAGGAAATCAGTGGTGTGCCCGGATCTTTCTGCTTCGGTGGTAAGTTTGACAGTATAGCACAACTCGCATGAGGCGAGAGAACCACCAGATTCTTAGTCTTCTTTGACTGTCGCCTGGGTGTTGTGTAGTCTTTGAAAAATCGAGCGACAGTAGGTATGTGGTCGATTGCCTCGAGCAGGGGTACCTTGATTTCTACATCCCTGAACAAATTACGCAGGTTGTCAAAGGCCTGCATATTTTTCTTTTTGCTTTTGTCTCCCTTAGTAGAGCCTCAGGGAATGGGATTGATTCTGGCACAAGTTTTGGTGCATCGTCCTCTCGCGAATGCGGTATGCATCCCGAATGAGAGGGCGAAGAAGAAGACGGGCCAGGATCAGATCGAGGCGGATCGACGGTCTGCTTACTGCTCCTCGTAGTGATAGCATTGGACGATGCGGGTCCAGTGGGATCATACGGCGGAGGAGGGTTTGCAATGCGGACATAAGAGTGTGGTGCTGCAGCGGGATTAACCTGTCCCTGAGAAGGTCGTACCTGTGGTTGAGAACCATGGGGTAAGAAATTTCACGGGTTTGGAACAGGTTGGGCGGGAAGAGTGCCTTGAGATTGAGTCGCCATGCGTAGTTGACTGATCTCGGCGTTCTGCTACGCCAATTGGTGCTGAAGAGAGGTCATGTTCTCTTCACGGCGCTTTGACATTTTCGTCATCATTCGCATCAATTTGTCAAGAGGGCTTGATGCGTGTTCAGTTTGTGGTACGCAAGGGCCTGATGGCGGATTTGCCATAGGATTAAACTGGACCCTTGGGATGACGGGTGCGGACGGTCGCATTGGTCCACCCGCGGGGTTTTGGCACTGCGGGTTGTTGGATCATGCAAAGTTCGGATGATTACGCCACCCTGGGTTATAAGTGGCAGAGAACGGGTTGCTCCCCAGGGCGCAAGCGTCTTCTATGCCAGAAGACGCGTCCGCATGTAGATATGCGTCCGAGCACACGGAGGCTTGGTCCTCCGTGTCGAAATACTAGCTCGCAGAAGCCAGTTCCACATGACTTACCGAGTCGCTTGGCGCGACACTCGGTAAGGAAGGTCTAACGGGGTTTCTCGGGATAAGCCTGGTATTAGAAGAACTTGGATTGTGACGAAGTGGTGAAGAGGTGGTGTTTGCCATAGATCGGGCGGGGTTGGCCAGAAGCTAGTCCAGCTTCTTGTGCACGACAAAGACTTCATCCAGTTTTTGTCCAATAAGGCTTAGATCAGTGGATGAATGGGAGGGTCCCGTGTCAACTTCGTGGACATTTCGGGGCAGGCTGGTACGATTAAAGGCGACAATGGAAGCATTGTTCATCAAGTTTTCACTCATATTTTCAAACAGTTCGAATGCTCCATTTTCATCTTTATTCATAAAGTTCCCTCCGCAGGAAGCATCTGCAATCTGCTTCAAAGTCTCATTTAGCCCATAGTAGAAAATCTGGGCTATATGCCACTTAGGCAGACCGTGGTGCGGACACTTCCTGAGGAGGTTGTTACACCTCTCCATGCCTCATGAAATTGTTCGCCGTTTTGTTGCGTAAATGAAGTGATAGCACGGCGAAGCGCATTGGTCCACCCGATTGGGAAGAACTTCTTGAGAAATGCTGTTCTCATCTCTTCCCAAGAGTGGATGGTTCTCCCAAGGGTGCGTAACCATTGCGACGCTTTATCCCGCAATGAAAATGAGAACATCTTCATAAGGACTATAGATAACCCGACATTTCTTGGTTTAACAGTTTCAGCAAGTCGGGTTAGGTATTCCAAGTGGAGAAATGGGTCTTCACTTGCAAGACCATGAAAGTGAAAATTGATTAGGCCAATTATGTTTGGTTTTAATTCAAAGTCGTCCCCGCCCATGGGGACCCGAATTTGTCCTATGGTCTCTGTAGCAGTGGGATTCTGATAAGAGCTAAGAGACCTAAGCTCCTCCCGTTCGGAAGGGTTCTGCATTTCCTCCAATGTTTCCCGAATGGCTTCGATTTGCTCAATATACATTTCCATTTGGGCTTGGAGGCGGGTTATGGGATCTACGGCTCCACCACCTGGTGGATTCTGAGGGCGGTTTCCTCCCTCGAGATTTAGGGGTGGGCGTGCAGCCATGTTTGTGGAGGAGGAGGACGATTCGGCTTCTTTTCTAGATTTATCAGTCAATTCAAATAATTCAGGGTTTTGTGACCTCCTCCCAAACATGCACTACCGTAGGAAGAGTTGGGGAGATGAGAAGGGAAAAGGGATGAGAGAAATGACGCCGCAAAGGTACACTTGATTACAAATCAATACAGTCAAGTTCCTAACCTCTACAGTGTGCCCTTAGACCTAAAGATCTAAGTTACCTGCTATCACGAACTACGGAACCGAATGCGAGCACAGCGGAACCACCGGGCCAGATTGAAAGGCCGTTTGCCCTAGTCTTAGACACCTGATAGCACGCGGGAACTCTCACCAGCACGTAGCCGCTACACGCAGGTAGTTAGACCTCTAATCCTTAAAAAGGGTCAAGTTACTACCAGTTTTAATTAGAGGCTTAGGGTCAAGTGCTTTTGGAATGTGAAGGGCGTTGTTTACGGGTAATGCCCAAGTGATTGATTTTCAGAGTGTGTAAAAACAAGCATGCAACGGGGAAATCTCCCCGAATTGAAGTTTTATTGGTGAATGGTTTTTTAGAGTTCAGCCTTAAGTAGTATGGATTTTACGATTTTGCTGAATTACCAATTCAACCAATCTCCGGGTTTTTGCAAAAATACAGGTTTTCCTTCTAAAACCCAAGAAACCCTTCTTCAATTATCAGTTAGTTAATGCATGCTAAAATGCAATGGGCTACCCTAAATGGAGATTTCTAAGTGTGGATGCACGAATAAATTTTATATCAATGTGAAAGGGAGCCAAGGCACTTTAATTCAAGTGCTCATAATCACCAAGAAGAATGTCCACACAAGGCTCAACCAACAGATAAAGAAAATAAAGTTGGTGTTGAAGTATTCAGGATCGAATCACAGGCAAGTTGAAAAGTCGTGGTGAGGTTGGAATTAACTCAATTCCAAGTCTCCCCACCAAAAATGTGATCCTAAATTAAAGATAAGCGAGGCAAAAGAGGGATGCAAGAAATCTTTTTCTTTGCCTCAAAGAATACTTCCCACGACGAAAAATCCAACAATCAAGATTCTCGGATTTTCGCTATGCGAAGTGCGGCGGGAAATCCCGGGGCAGTGGGAGTGAAGACAACCAATCAAACTAGTGAATTTTAATCCACTTGCCCCAAGAAATCCCAAGAAGTTTTTTTTAATTTTTTAGTTTTTAGTTTTTTTTTTATTGAGGTGGCAAGTTAATCCGAGTTTGCTAAGAAAAGGAAAACCTACTTGTTCAGCAACGTATGCGAAGCTCCAATGCGGTGTCGGCGTCTTCACGCTCTCGTTCCCGCCTTAGATCTGCCCTCGTTCCCGACTTCGTCTGCTTGTCTTCTCCTTGCAACCAGATTCACCTGCACATTAAAAACAAAAATACCCGTGAAGAGAGAAGAGAAAAATTGAAAGGAATTGAATAAAAACTTACTTGAAGGCGCACTTCCCCGGCAACGGCGCTAGAAAAGGATGTTGGGTCGGCCCGGATAGGTTGTTAATATGATGTTTTTATCGTTGAAATATGTATAATGGTTAACCTAATTCGGACCTAACCATCTCTTTACAAAATTTTTAACCTGGCCTACTTGATTTTATCTTGTCACTTTTAGGCCCACGGTCGAACTCAGGGAAGCGGGTTCAAGTTGAGTTTCTACGTTTTCCTTAAAACGTGTCTCTTCCATTCGTTTATTATGTATTTGGTGTTTTTTCTTATTTAGATTCTTTTTTCTGGTAATCCTTGTCCTTGAGGCACACCCTCAAAATTGTGTCCTTGGCTTTTAGCCAAAATAGAGTTCCAAAACAAGTCTTGCTACTCGCAAGACGAGGTACCTGCAAGTCAAAGATTATCTTTTCTCTTTTATATACTTTTTTTTTATCTTTTTACCAAGAGAGAAGCAAACAGACAGAAAGTAAATATAGTATGTATATATATATATATTATCTATAAAGGGGTGGGGGTGGAGGTGACGATGGAGTGTAGCACTATGTCGAGTCAGTCGACGTCTAGAGAGACGCAACCAACTCGACTGGGTGCCATGTGGAGTGTGGATGGATGATGGATGATGTGTGGGTCCACGCTTTTGTACGCGTGTATCGGGGAATATCAGCAACTGGTGCAGATATTCCCGCAATACAGCGTATGGCAAATAACGTGAAAATATATATATATGTGTATGTATATAAGTAAATATATCTATATATATATATATAAATGTATAGGTATATATGTATAGATATATATAGATATATATATGTGTATATATATATATATAGGTGTATATGTATATATGTATGTATATAGCTATATATGTATATATGTATATAAATATATGTATGTATGTGTGTGTGTGTGTGTGTGTGTGTATATATATATATATATATATATATATATATATAATACTATATAGATGTATATATATATATGTATATAAGTATATGTATCTAGATATATATGTATATATATAAGTAGATAGATATGTATATGTATATGTATATGTGTATATAAGTATGTGTATATATATATATAAGTATATGTCTAAGTATATAGATATATATATACGTATATATATATATATGTATGTATACATAACTATATAGATATACTATGTATATAAGTATATATATATATAGATATATGTACATATAGATATATATATATATGTTACTATATATATATGTATACGTATAGATATATATATGTTTATACTAGTGTTTATGTGTGTGTGGGTGTGTGGAAGTGTCGATGAAGATGTGTGTGTGCGTTGGTGTAGTGTACTGAGAGTGAGTGAAAAAGAGAGAGAGAGAGAGGGAGAGAGCGGGAGAGAGAGAGAGAGAGTGGGCGGGAGTACTCGTTCCAGAGAGAGAGCTGGCGATAGTTGGAGAGAGAGCGGGTGATGGCGTGAGTTAACACGTCTGCTGGAGACGGCAGACGTCCGGACGTCGCGTCGTCTAGAGATGGCGACGGACGTCTGGACGTCGCGGGTGCAGGCGCGCCTTCGCATGAGGATTCTGCAGGCCGGCGCGAAGACGACGAGCGGGCGATGGCGCGGGGAAGCGAACATGGAGGTCTGCAGGTGGTCGCGGAGGGGCGCGGGGGCTGGCAGGGGACGGCGAGAGGGCCTGGCTGGCCGCTGCAGTGCGCGCAGCGGCTGGTCGCGGGTGTAAGGGCGGAGGCGACAAAATGGAGAACGGAGCGGAGGAGGCCCTGCAGGCGCGCGCGAAGGGCTGAGCACCTGTGGGGAAGGTCGCGGAGGAGGCAGGGGGTCCTGCTGCTGCTGCTGCCGCAGCTTCAAGCTTCGGAGCTTGAAGCGGTGGCAATGGCGTGAAAGGAAAAAACGAAACGAGGGAAGGCACCACGCCCACCGGCTCGTCGAAGAGCTGGGCGGCGGTGTTCCCACTGTGGTGGTGTGCACCACGGTGGGTACTCCTGCTCGCCGAGTGCCTCCTCGACGAAGGGCCGATGTATGGGAGGGGAAGACGGTGGAGGAGGTGGCTGCGGGTTTTTGTTTCGTGCAGCAGCGTGTGTCTCGCGAGGAAGAAGCTGCAGCTTCTTATAGAGGAGGAGAGAGTGGCGTGCCGGCTGCAGGAGGGAGAGGGCGCGGGATTGGCAGCTGTAGGGAGCGGCGTTGGTAGGGAGAAATGACATGGAGTAAATGCATGCAGCTGCTGCGGGAAGAGAGGTGCAACCGCGAGAAGAGAAAAAAGAAAATCAAGAGGAGAAAATAGAAAAGATGTGGATTTTGCAATGAGGCACTTGAGGAAAAATGTAAATATGCAAGCCATTATTTTCAATCTTCTTTCCTCTTAATTAAATGCATGAATGCAAGTGTTTTTACAAATGCAATTATAGAATCCTAATATGCAACGTTAATGCTAGGAAATAGCATGAGAAGGCTTTATTGCAGGCATATTTTGAGGTGCAAACAGAACTCACATTTTGAAGAGGCAAGTTTCTTGTTGTTTTCTTTTTACATGCTGCTACTACTGATTGTTGTTGCTGCTGCTGCAGACAATTGCTGCTACTACTATTGATTGCCACTACTGCTGAAGATTCTTGTTGCTGCTGCTAATAATTGCTGTTGTTGCCGCCATATGCTGTCTATTGTTTGGTTCAAAATGAACTACGACAACAATAAATGTGGAAGTAAAGAGAAACTTTTGACAACCACGCAAAGAATCAGACAGTCCACGCAATATGACACCAATAATCATATTATCCGAATCAGGCAATGAATCATTGACAACAACACAAAGAAGCAATCAATCACAACCAACAAATTTGACAATCAACACGATGAGATTAATATGAAACTTTTTGACCACAAAAGGGGAAATATTGTACCCTACAAAAAAATACTAAGGGTTACAATTAAGCCCCACTGTCAAATACAAAAGCATACAACTAATTCTGTCAACAATTAGTTTCTTCGTCTTCTCCTTCTGGTGTACATCATTGTAGGGTGTTCAAAATGTTGCAACCAACCCTGTAGATCAATTTCATCAATATGACTCCTCGAGGCATCTTCTGAGGAGCTAAAATTTAGAGGATTTGGAGGTGATGGTGACCTACGAAGAACACCCTCCGACATCCCCACTCTAATGTCGATATCTCCAGCCTTTCTCTTGATAGGGTCTCTTGGCGTAATATCGGAGCTATCATGTAACTCGATGGGTGGAGTCATGAATTGATCATCAGTTATGATTTCCAAGGCCAACGAGGGTTCTGTTGTTAGATGTTATTGCAACGAAAATTAAGTTTGTCAATAATTTAATGAGGAATGGAATAAATTAATTTACAATATTTACCTCGGATGGGACCCGTGGATCATATTGGTTTTGATCGTGCAGCTTACTCAACTCAATAATTAAGTAAATTTCACTTAATTAAGAGTAGAAAAAGCCACTTAAGTTAACTCGAAATTGTGTCGGTTGTGTAGTATAGGGTCGAATTAACCTTACATTTTAGAAATTTTTACTGAGTGAGTCCAGGTCGTTCACTGAGAGATATAATTTTTTCTAAATTCACCAATTTTCTTTTATTTCTTTATAAGTTTTAGGAGGTATAACTAAGTTGATTTTAAAGCATGAATTTTGTCAAATGATTTAAACTATAAAGAATATGCAAAATTCCAAATGAAAAACATATTTACTCAAATGATGTACTTTATTAACAAGTAAACATATTAGTTTTCCAATTTTATTTCAAAAGAAATTAAGGCAATAAAAATTATTCTATTAAAACATGCCTTATTACAATTATTAAGAACAAAAAGTAATGCAAGTAAAACAAATTCCCTTTTAGTCTTCAACCCTCTCTTCTTCTTCCTTTCTCTTCTATTTATTTATCCTTTATCATTTACTCTCTCGAACTCTTTTCTTTTTCTTCTCCTGTTCTGTTCCTGCCTCTTCTTCTCTTCCCTTAGTCTTCTTCTTCCTTAGTGCCCTAGTAGTTCCTATGCTCCTTTGTTTAGCTGCTGCCTTCTCAACACTTAACTTTAGCCTTTAGCACTTAGCCGTTAGCTTTGCTTTTCTTTTCTTTTCCTTTAATCCATCAGTTGAACTAGGTTTTTTTTACTTTTTAACCAAAAATTATTTTATTTGCAGCGAGGACCTTTCGAGGATACACAGGGTGGGACTAGACCCTACTCGATCCTCGCCTAATCTCAATTAGGTTCGAATTCGATTTATTTCATTTCGGTTCATAGTCTCAAGCCAATCCAGCACAATCCCGGCCTCCCAGGCCTCGCCCTCCCAGGGCACACTTGCTCACGCCCACTCGGGCGCACACCTACAGGCACACATGCCCGCACACACACATACATATGCTCAGAATAGGTTCAGAATGCTCAGATCAGATCGATAACCGGTGCACCGAGCACTAACGACTGGGAAGCCCATGTAACAAATTGCTTTTGTTCCCAGGCACGCGCTCAAAAACTGACGATGTGGGACTATGTTCCCCCTTCCAGACCCAACTTCAAATGATCATAACTTTCTACTCAGAGCTCTAAATCAAATGATTTAAAGTTTGTTCGAAAGCTCTAAGATAGATCTACACAATTGTAGGGTCAATTTAAGGTTTAGAGGATGTTCTCCTCTTCAATTTGAAATGAAAAATTAGGGGTTCCTACGAGTTATTATTTCCTGGAAATGATTTTTATGTCTATAGAGTCCTCAGATGGACTTTTCTCTCTCATTTAAAGGTCTATACAGGTTCTAAATATTATTCCGCAGCTGCTAGAGTAGGTTATAAGTTCACAAGACCTTCAGGAACAGCGGAAAAGCTTTTCACTTCTCTGAAAGCTTCAGAGATCAAAATTTCAGACGTTGATATGTGCAACAGACACTTAAGAATGTTTCTGATCAATTTCAACAAATTCTAAGGATTAAAACTAAATGATCTGGGCAGAATTCAAGTTCATATCTCATCAAAATATCACTGATGTCAGTTTGGGTTTGAAAATAACCCAAATTAACAGGGTTTGAATTCTCACACAATTATTCATCTAAGCTCACTTTAATCACTCTAAAACCATCCAACAGAATCTCAAAGTCTGTTTAGGCTTCTCAATTCATCAAATCATGCTCAGAGTCAGAATATCAAACTTAGTTTTACTGTGAAGGCACAAAAAGTTGACTTTCTATTAAAAGCTTCTCCACAGGAAATCAAAGCCTCGAATAAAGTCTTCTCAACCTCAGGAACTTATTCAAATCTTCAGATAGGTGTTCTAACTCATATTCGTAGAGTTCCAGGCTCACCGCCTAAGCTTCAAAGTGACTTTGTTCGTCAGAGCCATTGGAAGGATGTTACAGTATTCTAAGAGTTTAAACAGCTTCAGTGCATTGCACTGAAGCTTTTGAGTTCCTTAAATTCTTCTTATATCTCTTTATCAAACTTCTCCAACTCCGCCGGAGTTGGAGAAGATGAACTTCAATCTTTGGCTCCAGTCATTTAATCCTCAAATAAGCATCCTTAAAACAATCAGTGATCCACATTATATCATTCTGGAGCTTCTCAACAAATTCTCAAGGCTGAAGCACAGATTTGGCTCGCCGGAGCTCGCCAGAACTCTGGTGAGTCCAGAAAATATGTAAACTGTGTACAGATTGTAAAATTATGCCATTTTTAATCTAAAAAGGATCCTAAGGTTGCAAGGAACCTTAGAATCACATTTAATTCTTCATTTGTCTCTTTATTTGTAAGATTTGACAGTGAATTCATTTCTTTAAAAATCTGATTTGAATTAAGCTCAGGACTTGTTTAACCACTCGATTGAGAGGTTAAAACAAGTCAACAAATAATAGTATTCATAATTATATAGTTAATTAATAGTTTGAAGTGCTCCTGAGCCACCATTGACAGTAAGCTCAGGAACTTAATTAGATTTGGGCGTTTAATTTATATGTGATAATAATATGTATTATTGTGTCGATTAGGGTCCATAAGTGGTGGATAAATAATGATAGACCCTATGAAGGTGGAATTAGGTTGACTACTGTCGCCATGGACAGTGACAGTAGTCGGTGGAGGTGGAATGTGAATTAGGCGATTAGGTGATCATCTAAGTGTTTAAGTGAATTAGAAATGATTATGGAAGATAAAGGAAGGTGGACAGCGATTTCAAAAGATGAAATTAAGGCTCTGGCGAGCTCAAGGAGTTCGCCGGAGTCGGAGAAGATGACACTGAAATTCTAAAATTACATCTAATCTAGCTACCTAAACTACCTACCTAACTAACTTAGCTAACCTACTCCTACTCCTACTCCTAATCTACTGTTACCTGGACGAAGGGGTCAATAGGGTTCCGCCGAAGGTTCATAGCGGACGACGAAATCAGAGGGTGGAAGAAAGATCTCCGACGGGCGGATTTGAGGTGGAGCAGAGGACTCCTTTGGTCAGTGCCTGTGTCAGAGACGCGGCAGACCATGGTGGATCTCCTTAGCTAATCAGAATGGATGGAGGAAGTCGGAAAGTGAAATGGAAAGTTGCCAGAGTTTTGGACGAATAGCCTATCGAAGTCGGCTACAATGTTAGAAGAGGGAAGGGAGCCAACTTGAGTAAAATCAGAGGGGTGAGGGGGTATTTATAGTAGTTGGCGGCGAAGAGAATGGTGAGGTCTAGCCGAAGAAGGAACTTGAGGAGCTTAATCTCCGGTGTCTTCTCCGATAACAGTGAGGTTATCTCCCACTGAAAAATAGGATTTCCAGTTAATTTAGACCAGTGGATCAAGAGGAGGTGGTGAGCGTAAGCTGCAAGAGCTTGGACAAAGAAGATTGATGTCGGCAGGGAGGTGATCATGCGGTGGCGTGACTCTCTGCCACCAGCCGTTCATTCGGCTGAAGAAGAAGAAGAAGAAGGAAAGGGACTTGAATGAAATAAAACTTAACGATCCATGTGAGAAATAACGACCCGATTGTAATAAATATTAAGGACCAAAATGTAAACCCAGGTTTTGAAGGTTTATTTTAACCTAGATCTTTTTCAACTTTTTATATATGTTAGTAAATAAGGTAAATATTATGTTTTCACCTTGAATTTACATTTTTGACCTTTTTAGATTAATTTATTAGATTAAGTAAAATTACTTGAATTATTATATACTTAGGTATACATTATATTTAAGTTACTTAACTTATTAATTAAGGGAATGATTAAGAGGATTTTCGAGTCCAATTATTATCTAGATTATTAATAATGTCAATTGAATGATAAAATGTCATTTTTAACTTATTTTAAGGTCCTTTATCAAGTATCCCTTATTCTATAATTAACCCTTATATGTTCATAACCATAGCTAATTAACTAAGAAGACTAGTTAATTAGGGGCAATTAGAGATCATGATGAGTGTCTCATCAGTATTCCACCTCCATTCGATCAGGTGAGGACATTCTTCTTGTGGAGGTTGCTGCATTGAAATCATTAATGTCAATATACTGATATTAGTGTATATATTATACTTAACAGAAAGATTTTACCTGTGGGAGGTCATATGGATCTTGTAGTGGCTCTGGGGCCTCTAGTGGAGGATGTGGGGCCTCTGATGCAAGGTCTACTACCTCGGGTGCAAGGTCTGGGGCCTCGAGTTGAGGGTCATGTCGCTGTACCCTCCCACGTCCTCTCCCACGCCCCCTTTCATACCTTTATCCTCTACCACATCCTTGACCTCATCCCCGTCCGTGCCAATGTCCTCCTGCAAGCACGTCATCCTCACCACCTACTACTTGAGGCTCAGGGGCCTTGAACTGCTCTAATATTGTCAGTGTTTATCTGGTTGCCTAAGTAGCTATGTTATGGATCTCCTCTAACTCAGGGTGATCACGTGTCATCTCACAAACTTGAACCCATTTCGAGAACTGCATATATTATTACCAACTAGAATTGTAAAACTCAATTATAATTACAAAAAGGATGTATAAGAACTTACATTGTAATCCAATAATGCTCCAAGTCGACCTATAAACCTCCTGGCTGTCCAATTATACCAAGTGACGTACTCAGGTGTAGTGGTAGAGCCATCTGTCTGTATCACTAGAACAATATGTTGTGCCCTAGCCTCCCAATCCTGCATGTATGATGCATGATATTGACACCAATCGATCTCAAATTTCCCTCTCAGACCCATATCATGGAGGCTGGCATTTGAATCGTACTGCAAAGGGACATCCTAAAGACCGCCAAATTGCCTAACGACGCGATCAAGAAAATGATGCTCCACTATATGGAAGCATATCAAAGGCACTCATGCATGGTAGATGTCCCTCCCAACTAGGCAATACATAGGTAGGTTTTGTTGCATTTCTTCTATGTAAGGTTGCCATAGAACCTACATAATCACACAATTTAATTTATTAGAACATGTTTGTGAACGTAAGAATTCAGGATGAATTTGTAAATTGAATACCTGGTCTGCACTCTAGAGATCAAATGCATCCCTGTAAGGAATAACAACGTTGGTTGACTGCTTCTGAACATCAAAAGTAGCTACCCAACAAGTGCCCAACAATCGTCCCTGCCACTCTGGACGATGGTGCACTGTAGGTGCTATGTGGGGAAACCTCTCCCACACCCAAAGCTATAGCACAACCAATGCTCCACCAATCTTGTTAATCTCCGCACATGTAGGTAAGAAAAGGTAGCGATAAAGAAATGCCAAACAAGCTGCTCCCCAGCTATACTGTCCTACACTTGTTATATACATTCAATAATGGCAAGTGGAAGATGTAAGCGGTCATTCAATCTTAAGCAATAAATATTATAAGCAGTTAAATATAAATTCAACTAACCTCCAAGTCCTCTAACAATGGCAAGTACATCAAGGAGATATAGGCTCCAGACTTGTCTGGGAAAGGAATGCTTCCCATGCACTATAAAATGTAAGCTCGTGCATAATGATGACATGTCTCATCATCCACATCATCTACCATGTCCACAAAGGTCCCCTACAACCAACTCAGTTGTACCCTTGAACCAATAATTTGGTTCTCGCTGGGTACTGCTTCAAGTAAACACTGGCACAACCTAATCCAACTATGAATAGTGGTGACACCTATGACTACTGACCCATTGACAGGTAATCCGATGATGATAGCAATATCCTCTAAAGTGACAGTTATCTTACCAGCAGCCATGTGAAATGTATAAGTCTCTGGCCTCTACCGATCCACTAAAGCTATAATAAGAAGCCAGTCGAGTGATATGAACCCCAAGTCTAGAATCCCTCCGAAGCCTGCTTGCTGAACAAGTTGTGCTACTTGTGGATGCACTAGGATGGAACGCATAACTACATCCCGACAACGGCACCTCAACGCTGAGTAGACCTTTGCTAGTGTACCATGGAACATGTTACTGGAAGATATATCCATAAATGCTAAAAATGCCTTAGTATATATAATATGAAAATTCTAAGGATGCTTACGTCACCGTCCCATACACCAGTAGATTGGTGCACATCCTGGCCATGTAGAATAGAAGGATCAATCGGCCTTGCCTTCATTAACATATAAGGAAAACAAACTTGTAAATATACACTGTAACAACAATAACAAATTTATCACAATTCTTGAGAAAAGGAAATTTATTAAAAACATTGCATTTACCTCTATTCGGACAATTCTTCTCATTATGACCAGTATTTCTACAAGCACTACATTTATTGATGTTTCTATTACATCGACAAGTGTTTGGCTATGTGACTTGTTGTGTGGATGACGAGCTTCCGTGTTGTAAATGGGGACAATGCCTTCTGGTATGGCCTTCTTGCATGCACACACAATAACTATTCCATTGTCGACTTTCTCGAATATCCATCTCGTTGTGGATACGAGATGACTTTGGTCATCCTTTATCTCATTTTTTCTCCTACCAAGGGATGTGCTTCTGAAATATGTATGACTGCCAAACTTTAGGATCAGGTATTGGCTCGAATTTCCCCTGATATATTGACATTTGTTGCTCCCACGTGTACCAATGGGCGACAGCTCATCTAGATGTCAACACTGCACATACATGCGAGCGTGTGATTCTATATGTTTGCCACTTATTGCAGGTACAAGTCGCATTCCTTATGTCTACTTTGTGAAAAATCTCTCCATTCAAACCGTATGGTGTCACACGCCTACCAGTGAAAAATCTCTCCATTCAAACCGTATGGTGTCACACGTATGGATCCGGAATCCCATGAAAATGAGTGATGTTATGACCTCTCCCTATATTCAACCAATTTTCCAGTATATCATTCGCAAATGTGGTATATCTCTCAATACTACCCATTACTGCATGTGCTTTTTCACGGTGTTTGTCAAAGTACGCAACACAATTATAGAATGTTTTTCTAACTAAGGCACATATAGGCAATGCCCTAGCCTCTTTGAGAACCGTGCTATAACTCGCTCAAATTTGTCATCATGTTCCTAAATCTATAACCACCATCAAAAGCCATCGTCCAATGTTGCTTATCAATCCCACGTTCATCAAACCATTTAGAAGTGACTTTGCTAATGTTTCTCAATGTATTCATGCAAAATTTCTATTTTAGCAATGAACATTGCAATGCAGCCCTCATTACTAACTTCTTCATATACACATTCTTTACTGATGAGTTAAAATTGCTTGCAATGTGACGTGCACAAAACCTCCAATGTACATGACGTAACCCAACATCATCACTAGCAGCTACAGCAAGTATCCCCCCATGGTGATCAGAAATAATACAAATTGGATCTTCTCGATCACAGATTAGATAATATCTTACACTTTTAAGAAACCAAGACCATGTGTTTGTGGACTACTCATAGATAATAGCGAAAGCAAGAGGCACAATATGTTGATCAGCATCCACACCACATGCAATCAGCAACTTATGCCTATATTTACCATAAAGATGTGTGCCATCAATAAAAATAATTGGCCGACAATGGTTAAACGCTCCAATGAAGGTCCGTATGCCCAAAAAGTTTTCATTAAGATCACGTCGTTTGTGTCCTTAATATCAATTGATTCTAAATCTATGAATGTCCCGGGATTTGAATCTCTAATGGCATGTAGAAGATATGGCAGGTTTTCATAGGACTTGTCCCACTCACCATATACTAATTCAATGGCTTTCCACTTTGCATCCCAAACGCTTCTCCTTATGATTGTATACTTGAATTTTTTATCCATTACCTCAAGTAAGAAATTCACCTTAACCAAAGATGACCGTTTGACACAACCCATTAGGTACTACCCCATGAAATTGCAATCGAGTTAAGGGCTATCTTCATTATCTTGGATATGGCTACAAGTGTGTTGACCATGCAAAGTGTTTGTTACGACCTGATTCCCGAATCCCAATAGGACACGAGAATCGGACCGACTCGACTGATCCCAAGAACCAATCGTCCAACGAGAAAGTAACCAAAAAGTAGTAAAATAAACCACATTCACCATGCAAGTAACTAACAGTAACAAAAGTACAGCAGTAAAGAAAGTAAACTACTACAATACACACAACCACAACAGTAGAGAATTAAAAATAGGTACAGAAATATGAAGTTTACAATAAAAGAGTACAAAAGTGTAACAAAATACTCACTACTACAGGAACGGGTACAACACAAGTACAACTACTGGGCTCTACTAGGCCCAGCACCCTCTGCAGCCGTAGGCTCTGACTGCTCAACACCTGGTCCTTAAAAAGGTGGTAAGTATGACACGTCAGCAAAACGATGAGTAGAGTGGCAACCAGCTAGCAAAGAAAGACAGTAAAGGTGGACAAGTAGCTGTTGTTTTTAATTTCTTTCTTTATTTATCTATTTACTCTTTCTTGGTTTATTTCTAAGGTCTTTCTCTCGATCTCAAATGTTCCTCATGGGAACGATCTTGATTGCAGTCTTTTCCGAAAAGTAGAAGTAGCACGTGGTGCTCTCCTGGCTAGGAGAGTCCCCCGTGGTGGTCCTACCCTCAGTCAACCACCCCAAGGTCGCTGATAGGCATAACGGTGACTACGGCACACGCGATAAACGCACGGGTAGCTATCCCTCCCACGTGATAAACGCACGGCCTGCATGGTTTGTATCCGATAGCTACCTCTGTCTCATCCCAAGCTCTATCGTGTGTGTTAACGGTGACTACGGTACGCAAAAATCCCTCAGCAAGGCACGCGATAGAGCTTTAGCGGAACAGCTTGCATGGCCGTATTCGCAAAAAGGAAGGTATAGGCACAGTACGTACCTATCAGCCGTCCGGAGCTTATTCCAAACGTCATCCGCGTCGTCAGGATGGAGGTCTAGACGTCAGATTCTGAGAAAATCCCAAAATCAAAAGCTCTTTCGTCCTCTTCCCACAGCGCGCGATCGTGCTACGCTCATCCGCCTACTGCTCTAGTTGCAGCAGTGTCGGGGAGGACTTCCCCGACACAACACTCCGCCTCGCGCACGTCGGCCGGCCTCAAGCTGCTCCGGCGAGCTCTCTTCCCTCACTGCTCGCGCGCTCTCTCCTCTTCCCTCTCTCTGCACCTCTCCTCTCCGCCACTGCAACCGACAGCAACTACGGCTCGCTCTCACTCTTGCTCTCGCACTGGAGGAAGGAGAAGACGGGTGGGGTAGTGAACGAGGGAGAGGGGAGAGGAGTATTTGTAGGCGTGGGGAAAGGCTTCTGCAAGTCGGTAAGGGGAGAGAAAGAGAAGAGGACGGCGGAGTTTCAGTCTGCGCACGGCACCCACGCAGACTCGCGATCGTATGCATGCAAAAATTAATTTCCAGACATCTGGGAAGGCATCCAGACGTCTGACCAAACATCTGAACCAACTCCCAGACGTCTTAAAGTGTTTTGATGCCACGGGTCTTAACAGTGTTCAATACCAACTGTTGATCAAAAGTTCTGAAATGATCACGCAATCTCCATATGCAATCTTCAGATTTACGTGTACATATCAATGACCAGACATTTCTATCTGACTCTCGAACTTCAAAAATCACGACTCTCAATGTGAAATTTTTTTAATTACAAACACCAAATCCTACTTGGTTTTAAATGCCATCCCCTTGACCAGTTGTGTATTTGGATGACTCATTCCAGTACAGGAGCTGTAACGACCCGGTTCCCGAGTCCCTACGAGACACGAGAACCGGA
Organism: Thalassia testudinum; assembly: GCA_037157565.1. Classification (NCBI taxonomy): domain Eukaryota; kingdom Viridiplantae; phylum Streptophyta; class Magnoliopsida; order Alismatales; family Hydrocharitaceae; genus Thalassia; species Thalassia testudinum. Next base: position 27,784,396 of record JAZHRO010000072.1, on the reverse strand, counting down.
CCGACTCGACTAATCCCAAGACCCAGTCGTCCAACGAGGAAGTAACCAAAAGACAGTAAAATAAACCACATTCAGCATGAATATAACTAACAGTAAAAAGTACAGCAGTAAGGAAAGAAACTACTACAGTAGGCACCACCACAACAGTAAAACAACATTTATCATATAACAAAAACTGCAGGTAAAGAAGGTACAGCGGAAACAAAACTACTCACTAGAACAGAAACAAAAGAAGGTACAAAGCTGTGGCAACTCTACTGGACCCTACTCGGCCCAGCGTCCTCTGCAGCCGCCGACCCTGGCTGCTCAACACCTGGTCCTGAAAAAGGTAACGAGTGTAACACGTCAGCAAAACGCTGAGTAGAGTGGCAAACTAACTAAAGGCAACAGTAGAGTGTCCAGTAGCTGTTATGTTCTATTACTTCCTTTATTTACATCTTTCAATTTTTCTCACTATTTCATTTACTTCTCAGATCCTTTACTTGATCTCGAATGTCCTCGTGGGACGATCTTGATTGCAGTCTTTTCCAACAGTAGAAGTAGCACGTGGTGCTCTCCTGGCCGGGAGAGTCCCCCGTGGTGATCCTACCCTCAGTCAACCACCCCAAGGTCACTGACAGACGTAACGGTGACTACGGCACGCGCGATAAACGCACAGGTAGCTAGCCCGTACTGGCACGCGGTCAGTCGTTTCCGTTAACGGGTGCGCCCAAAGCACAGCACGGAACCAGGGCAGAGCCCTCTCAGTAACAGGGGTCCAACCCCTCCACAGTAACCAAACCGGGGCCTTGCCCCTCCACAGTCCGCGCACCCTCGTCTGACTACCCTGGTTTGCCCTAGTGGGCCTCACAAGTCGGTGAAGGAGGCTAGCAGAACCCCGGGGCCCGTGGGGTAGCTAGTACTCTCCTAACACTACTAGCTCTCCTCGGTACTACGTACACGAGGGCCAACAAGTCGGTACAGAGCGGCCAAGCCTAACCCCGGGTCCCTGGGGCGGCTGGCCCCACTCTGCACTAAAACAGATACAGGTACTTCCCTTGGTACTGCGTACCCAAGAGACAGTACAACTACATCTCAGTTCCATTCCTTTTCTTTCCAGGAGTTCCACTCCTAATTCCCCGTAGGGTTCCAGCTCTTTATCTCAGAACATCATATGTTTCACTTTCCAGATTCACGTTCTCACATTCCATGATCTCAACATGTTTCCTTGTTCATAACAGGCAGCTGTTAATTAATTTCACAGGCAGCTTATATATTCCTTTCCATTTTTCCAAGACTGCAGTAATATACATTCCACTAGTTTTTCCATCCTAGGATTCATGCCATATCCTAGGATCTATCATACAATCTAGTTTTCCGGCCCTAGGATTCATGCAACACCTAGGAGCTATCATTCCATACATTTCTCATTCCTAGGGTTCATGCAATGCCCTAGGTTCTAGTTATGGTTCCATACTTTAACAGATTTTATTAATGCTTAAAACCACTCTACCAGGTACAACGGAAGTAATGGGGGCGTGGTCGGGAATCCCGCGCGCCTCCGCGACTCTCAAGACGGCAACCGAACGAGGTCCTATCACAAGGATCAAACACAAGGAGTGTCTCAAAACAGTGTATAGCTACTGTAGGCGGGTAGAGGAATAAATTCTGAATCGAACGCAACTCGAATCGCGGAAAACGGAGCCCAAACGGGCCCTAAACGGGTCGAGAAAGATAATACTGTGCAAAATCAGACGTCTGGAACTCCTTCCAGACGTCTTAAACGGTGGATCAGAGAATTACCTGTTCGGCTTGGTTCCCCGGACGTCCAGAAGTCTGTGGCGACGTCTCTCCTAGATCCCAGACGTCCGATGGTCTCTCCGGACGTCTGGAGGTCACTCCCGCCGTCTGGTACAACTTCCAGACGTCGGATTCGCAAAGGATGACGAATCCGAACACCTGCGCACAGCCAACCCTCCTCCTTCAGTACGGTCAGTCGACAAAAGAAGAAGGAGAAAGCGGAACTCACCTTTCAGACGTCTGTATGATCACACAGACGTCGACCTTGCCGTCTGGATATCAGTCCAGACGTCTGATTCTGGAGATTTTTCCAGAATCAGAACCTCGCTCGGCCTCCGCTCGCGACGCCGCCCGCGTCGCACCTCGCGCGTCCGCTGCTCCGCCCGCAGCAGGTCCCTCTTCGCGACGCTCTGCGCCCCCTGCGCCCTCCGCCGGCCGGCCAAGCCGCCCCCGGCGAGCTCGCCCTCACGGCAGAGCCCCGCCCTCGCACGCCGCAGCTCCTCCGCGCCTTCTGCTGCGCCGCTGCCGCTGCGCCCTTGCGTCCGCTCGCTCCGCCCGCAGCAGGAGAGGAGGAAGATGGTGGAGACGGGAGGGGAGGCGCGCCCCCTCCCCCTTTTAACGCCGCGCGGAGAGGAGGAGAGAGACGGCCGCAGTCGCCTGCAGCCGCAGAGAAGATGCGGATCGCAGGTCTGCGCGCACAGGCGCGCAGACGAATATCCCGTGCGAGTATAACTATTCGTCAGACGTCTGTAAACTATCCCGGACGTCTGGTCAGACGTCTGGATGTGATCCCAGACGTCTTTACAGACGTCTGGGCCACCTCCCAGACGTCTTAAAAGACGTCTGGGGCACGAGCTCGTTACAGGAGCATTCATTAGAGTCATCTCTTTCAAGAGGAGGAGGCAAATCGCCATAAAATAAAACATCTCAATCCTCGAGTAACTGAATGCTGTCATGCCTGTTACCAGAACCAAACTGACTCACCCTCCTGTTATGGGTTTGGACATGGTGCATTTACCTGGACATTCTCTCCCCCATTCAACCTATCTTCTTCATCTATGTCATTCTTATGTGGTAAGTCACAGAGGTCATCAATGACTTGAGAAATATGGCTTACCCTACATTCATTCTTAGCAACTGTATGTTCTACTTCATTTTGCCTGTCAAGGGGTACATCACCCATATGACTTTCATTCTGAACATCAAGACTCTCGAGGGGAAGTTCTAGAATAGACATCTGCCCATTAGGTGTGTCACGTGGTTCTTGTGGAGGTTGTTGAGACAATCATTCCACATTTAGTGGTTGAGGTGTACGGACACCCTTACATTCGACATCAATGTAAAGTTCAGTAAATATCCTCCCTCTCTAGGCCGCAATTCCCCAATTGATCATACATTGGAAATCATCATCATCTCTCATAATGGTTAAAAAAAAATCAATCCCTCCATAACAGGGAAAGCAATGACTAATTTTCACTCGATTACTCCCTCGATCATGACCTAAAATCGAGAAAATCTTATCTAATAAATCCTTAAATCTCTAATTCATAAATATCCTTATCCTCTTATGTGGATCCCTATCATATTGCACTATGTTTGCATTTAGGACAATAGAACCACCATAATAGACCAAACCCAACACAAATTCAACCATTCCAAATAGCCTAAACAAATCATAAAATCAAAGGGATTAAATGACAAAATTATATCCAATAAACCTAACAAAATCTTGCCCTAATAGGATTCCTTACTCCAAACAATATAATTAAAATTACCACACATTGATTAATATATATAGCATTCAATCTTAAGATAGGGCACAAACAGTGGTGAAAGTGTGTCTGGGCTCACGGGGGAGGAGATTGGCAGCAACTGTAGCAGCGGCAAGGCCGAAGGAGGTGCAGGGGCAAGGTCGGAGGAGATGCAGCAACGAAGGCGGATGATGTCATCCAACTCACACCAGCAACAGCAACAGGGGCGAAGGAGATGGCCGAAGCAGCAGCGGCGGCGGAGGTCGCCAGAGAAGTAGCAGCAAAGGAGTAGGTCACAGCAGTAGCAGCAACATGGTGATTGTCGGAGCTCTAGCAATAGCAACAGCAACAGCGGCAACCTTGCAAATGGCAAGGGAGGACAAGGGGAAGGGCGCAAGCGTAGAGGTGTAATAGGTAAATTCGCCCCTTGAAGAGGCAAGTTATGTGTAAACCAAACTTGCCTCCTGAAGATACGAGTTTCTAAAAGACCAAGTGTAGGGAAGGGGAAGGGCAGGGGGGTTGGGAATGGGGAAGCTCGCCTCTTGATCCCCTATATCGTAATTAAGGAATATTATTCCCTAATTACTGTACTTAGGAAAATTCTTCCCCTCCCATTTTCCCTCCTGCCCACACCACTTTTCCTCCTACCCAACCTCTGCTTCCATGCCATTTCCCCTCTAAATCGTCAGCCCCCTTCTTCTCTTTCAATACGACACCTACTCCTTCCCCCTCATCAATTTCAGCCATCGAGCAAAGGAGGGAGTTGCCAGCGCCACTAGCTATTGTAGTAGCATCCTTCACACTGCTAGCAATTAGGGTAGCCACACCCCCCCTATTGCGGTTGCAAGCACCTGGTAGTGGTGGCTGCTACTACTGTGGTCGCATAGGCTGCTGCCTTCGAGTTGGTTGCAATGATTCAGGAAGTTGAAACCATTGTGAAGCTTTGGTTGCAGGTATATATGTACACATATTTATTTACTCGTTGGTGCAGCTAGTTGTGGTGGCTGCTTTGGTGGCAGCTTTGGCTACTATTACCGTTGGTGCAGCTTTGGTTGCAAGTATATTTGAAAGGGGAAATGGATGTTGTGGTGGCTATTGTGTTGTTAATGGTGGCACTGTTGTGTTGACAATGCTAGGGAGGAAGGAACAGAAAGGAGGAGGTGACCATGTTCCCATTTCGATGACGTAAACCCCCTTTCACCACGCTAAGATACGGATGATTATTTTTTTCTTCTTTCCCTAGGAAATCATCGTTTGATGCCTCTAAAGATGGATGGATCAAGTGTTGAGTTTGACTTTTTTGCTCATCTTAAATCATATTCATACTGGAGATGATGATTGGAGGTTAGCTTGTTGTATGTGTTGGGATAAAAATTGAGATGGCATGGATTTGCCTCCCCTCAATGAGAATATATATATATATAGATTTTGTGGTTGGTAGAGAAACAAAAAGAAAGAAAAAGGGAAATATTTCCATTTGATGTAAATTTGTCATAAATCCATTGTGAAGTGGTATGTGGCGAGATGCGATAAATGGAGGACTTACGAGCTGTCTGCCTTAAATGTTGGGGGTTCTCAATGCATGACCAAATGAGAGGCCTCGATGAGGCTCTACCCTGCCAACCCTCTTGTGAATGTGTAGTGATAAGAGAGTGGTGAGGGTTATGAGAATGCATGTGGGAGGTTGATTTAGCATGGTAATGTGGCCTCTTAAATTAAATAATGTGGGCTTGAGAACCCCTAAAATTATAATTAATGTGAATTTACTTCACCGATTAAGGAGAACCAACTTTGAACAAGTAAACTTGTTGACTCCGTCGAGAGTCAAACAGGAGGAACTTTCTTAGATTTGAAGGGTCTCCAATAAAAGACCTGAAGGAATCTAGTAGTGTTGTAGGGGATCTAGATAGGAGTTTTAAGTGTGTCTCGTTGTAGTAAAGTCTCCTAAATAGATCTCTCAACAAATATAATTTATAACTCGAATTTTAAAAGAAGTCCAACGTCGAACACTGGGAGAAAATATGGAATTCACGCACTAATCTCAATCAAAATAAATGAGCACAAGAATTTAAGCACAGTAATGATATTTCAATGAATAATTACTACTCAAATCTTGATATTCAATAAGAACATGAGTATTTCAAGAGTTTAAAAGACCAAAAAGATATCTAAGATAAAATAATGGTAATTTAGATCACCAATTATTAGTCTAAGCACATATATATTAACTATTCAATCATATCAAATAAATAAACAGTGATCAAACATCTAGATCTCAAGTCAAACAACTTAAATGTCGCCTGCTACAGTGCTCCTTCAAAGCTTTTCCCTTCTTCGCTTCTGCTTTGCTTCCTTTCTTCTTTTCTCCTCTTCACTTCAGCCTTCCCTCTTCTTCACAGAGCCTCTTCTTCGTTTCACTTTCCGCCTTAGCTTCTTCTTCTACGGGTCTTCTCCTTCTCAACAACTAAGTGTCACACATCTACATAGAGGAGCAAAACCCTCCCCTCCCCCACTCTCTCTCTCTCTTTCCATTCTCTCCTCTTTCTCAGGTATCTGAACCTTAGTCGGGTATTCGGGTTGAGCACAGTAACCGGGTCCACGCTTACCGGGGGTGGTGATGAGCGAGTGACAGTAGGCGGGTTGAGTTGAGCGCATGGGTGAAGCAGGGACCTCACCCCCAAGTGTCTTGAGGTAGTAAGTCGATGGCACAAAAATAATTCATGTGTAGGCGGGTGCTCTTCTAAGAACGATGTAGGACTAAATCCCACTCTTCTTTCGCGTGCGCTGCAGCAAGGAAGCTTCTCCAATTGGTGTAACTGCTGAGGGTGTCTGCACAAGTTAGAGTCACAACTGTGCCTCTTTCTCCCAATTGTGGACCTGGGAGTCTGGAGGTGTTGATTCCGCACCACCTAGAGGTGGACTTGATGGTGAATGTGGCTAGAGGCAGACGGTCATGGTCGAATGAAGTAACGGCGGCAGAGAATGACAGTGAACACCTAAAACTAACGAATACAGCCTCTCGGCCCAATTAAATCACCTCAAGAGCTTCATCGTAGGGCGGGGAGTGCATTGGCGGTGGTCATGTGGAGTTTGGTGGAGCATAGAGGTGTGATGAAGCCAGAGATGGAACGCAGATGATGGGTTGGTCGACGGGTGATTTGGGTGGCCAATAGGGTGGAAGAGGTTAGGGCTTGGTTCGAGTGGATGAGGCAGAGGTTTTGGAGAAGGTGGCAAGACCGTTGGACATGTGTAGTGTACGGAGGACCTCACTGGAGGTGTGGCCAGAGCCGAGGACGAAGGTGGCGTGCGGTTAGGTCTAGGGTTTATTTTTGGGTTTTGGATAAAGGGCTAGAACCTAGGGAACTAAGGGAACCTAACTAACCTACTCTAATTGGACAAAAGGGAGGATTTCGCATGCCGGTGGAACGTCGGACATGGGGAAGATGAAAACTCTGATGATAGAGGCGACGACGACGAAGAGGCGGAGATGGCGGCTGCTGGTATTGCGACGCGTGGAGGAACTTGAGGAAGAGGAATCCACCTGCTATGGTCTATGAGGGTGAATGAGGAAGGTGGTCGAAGAAGGTCACCGAAGCTCATGGAGCATTCAGCCAGAGAGGAGGGAAGGAGGTTTTCCGACCAAAAACAAGCTAAGGAGATTGGTCGTGCAATATGGGTCCTTTTATAGGCCACTGGGTCGAGCTTTAAGCTTAGAAACAAGCCTGAGAGCTTCACAAATCAAGGAATAGTTTTAGGATTTCCAAGAGTTCATGCAAACTCTTGTATGAATTAAGAAGGTCGTGGAAGAGCTCAGATGGAAGGTGATCTCCTCAAGAGTCTCCCTTCCAATTTTGGAAGGGTTTCTCCATGAAATCAGGGAGAAAACCCTGATTGAAAATTGGCTCCTAATGGGTTCACACGACCACGAAGGTAGGGACTTGTGTGTGAAGAAGATGATGAAGTTAGGGGGTCCTTGCAATGATTTCAAAAGTTATGGGCATATTGTAAGGAAAAGAGTCAGACCAGGATTGGAATGCAAACTAAGTTAGGATGATCTCTGATTGAGCCCAAATTTTAGCACAAACCTAATTTGGATCCAAAAAATCTGATGGTGAAGTAGGTTTTAGGTTTTGACCAAGTTTGACTGGGTAATTTGCATAGAAACCTAAATTAGGGCCACTATCTGTTTGAGACTCTGTTTTAGGTCAAAATGGGTTCCAATGGTCAAATCAAAGATACCAAACCTTAGAGAATATTTTTATATGATTTTTAGAAGGTTTAGGTGAATTTTATCCTAATCAAAACCTCAATTAATTAAGCAAGTCTGTTTTTAGGGTTTCAGATGTCCATTAATTCTCGAAACACGCAAAAATCTGTTTCTGTCTGCATAAACCCACTTATTAGACATTTATGATCATTTGACCTTTAATTAACCCCTAAGAAATCCTGTGATTGCTCTACATTTATGATATGATGTTAAAATTGCAAATTTAATCCTGGTTTCATGTTTCTCTCATAAAGGATATGCAATGAATTACAGCCTTCTGGCGGTTATGTAGGAGCATTTATCAATAGATTATGACTAAATAAAACTAGATATGGCTGATGATGACGTTATCATCAAGTAGGCCCATAGGGTTGAGGACCTGTCGAGGGTCAAGAAATAGATATAAATGGCGATTAGGTTCAGATAAGTGGATTCGTAAGGAAAGACACTATGACTACATGAATCGAGGGTTCACTATTGCGGGATGAAGTCCTGAGGAGTTGAAGTAGCTAGTAGCTACTTACGGCTAGCCTTAGAACCTAGAGGATTCCTGGATACAATGACACGCCAGGTGACTGTTGTCAGGTTTGGGTCCCAAGGGGTATCCAAGTCTGACCTGAAGGGTCAGGACATGTGGATGTGGATTTTGGTCATTCCCTCAATACTGACAACAAACTGAGAGATCACACACAGAGGGCCGTGTTCCATGAGGGAGCAATGGTGTGACCCATTAAACATTAGGCCAATCCTGCTTAAATGGGTTAGAGTTGTAGCCTCAGTCAGATGGATGGCCGAAAGGGCACACCCAAATTACGTGCCCCTAGCCGAAGGCACTGGTGTGGCTCGTTAAACATCCAATCTACCCTGCCACAATTAAGATAAATCAAATTCAACTGTACTTAATTCAATACAAGCTAAAACCTTCCTAGAGATCTCCGAGGACTTGGCCTGGGTCGCTCCCAAAAGGCCCAACTATTCTAACTAACGTTGGCATCGTCCTTGCTAGGCGAGGATGGGTATGCCTAACTCAAGGATGACCAGTGCTATTAGACTCTTCCCTCATCAAGGAGAGCCTACCAGGATGGGACTCCATAGGAGGGTAAGTTCCAATCACCTCTGTTAGAGAGGGAATATTTCTAATAACTTGATCTCTGAGGTGAGAGAGAGAACAAATGAAATAAAACTTGTAAATGTTCACAGGATAACAATTTGGAGGAAATTCAAATGGATGACTAGCCTGAAAGGTGGTACCCATACACTACCAACTTTTGCTTTGTTGATAGATGAAATCTTGTCCCTACTGGGCAAGTTGGCTCATCCCATTCTTGTGACCCATTTTAGAGTCCGTGGCATAGCAATTCCAGGACTTTCCCGGGGCTATTTCAACTCCACATACGAGCAAAGTAGTGTCACTACCCAACCTTAAGGCACCCAGGGATGGTTGTACCCGTGGCGTGACACCAAGAGCCATGGAGGGGCCCACCTACTGAACGTTAAATGATGTAAACACGTTTATATCACATAAAGCATCTATTTTTTCATGTTCTTAGACGTATAGTTGCATCATACATTATAAATATCACATAACATGCATCATATTACATTTAGGTTAGATTGTATAAAGTTTAGGTTAATTTTTTCTTTTTATGGTTAGGAAATAGGGCAATATTTTGTCGGTGCCTCAGATTGAAGATCCAACTGTACGGATTTAATCAGGGCGATGATTGGAGTTCAACGACTCTAAGTTCGCCTCGACCAGACTTCCGTAGCATCAGATGTAGTCCAAGAAAGATCATAGGTCAAGGGCCAAGATGGTGTAAATCCATACTTCAAATGACAAATCCGACCACACGGATGGGTTCGGATTGACAATCACAGGCCAACGGCGCAAAAATCGATCTAATCCGACATCTGTGGCACCATCTACAAGACATAGAAGATGGACGGCCAAGATGGCACCACGTAGCGCCGTCTCAGCCGCCCACATCGGCCGTGAACACTCACTGCCCTCTCTCTCTCTCATCAACAGCTTGTTCAACCTCATCCGTTGGATCTTGATCCAACTGCTGAGATCAACTCAAGCTACGCCTCTCCTCTCAACTAAAGGCAAAGCTCACGTGCCCTCAGCCGTTGGATCTTGATCCAACGGTCGAGGATGCCTGAGCGATGAAATATATTCGCACCTCAAACACCTACATAGCACAGCAGTTAAGGAAATGCACAACAGGGGAGCGCAGGTTTGAGCTGCCACAATGCACTCTCTCCTCGCGTGCATGAGGAAAATTGGGCCATCTGATCTGAGATCAACGCCTCAGATCAAGCCATCCAGCACACGCGCAATCGTACACGCCCACAGTGCACGATAAGGAGTGTCCAAGCACAATCCAACGGCAGACAAGGATGAAGCCTTTACGTAAAGAAGAGCTGGTGTGATCAATTCTATGTTATCCAATCTCACGATCAGATAGTTGAGGATTTAAGAACGTTCGCGGGCATTTTGAACGTAGAGGAGAAGAAGAGGCGCGGGCAGGCATTCACTAAGCCCACATTTAGGGCTTTAGTGATGAATAAATCCGACACTAAAGATCCTGACATTAATGTTTTAAACATGAATTAAGCTAATTGCCCCTCCATTCTTCACTTATAAATAGCCCTACGATCCCCACACTTTCTTCATCCCTTCCTCTCTTCTCTCACCCTCTCAAAGGCAATATGAGCTGCTCTCAAACGCGAGATGCTCCATTAGAGTTACAAAAATAATTTTCCATCTTCTCACCTCCTTTGTGGAGCATCCCGCGGTTGTCTTCTCACTGCCACTCAAGAAGTGGATCCTACTGCGACGTCACCCTGGCCCATCCTCTATCTTCCATCTTCGTTTTCCCTCGTTTCGCATCTCACCACATTCTTCTGGCCACTCCGTCAACACAGCTCGTCCTCCAAGCAGCTGTCAAGGAGGATAATTTCTCTCCACCTTCTCTTTTATTGCTTTATAGCATAAATTTCCTGCTTTCTAGTGTAATGAGTAATTGTAATGAGTAGTTGTAACAAACCTGATTCGATGATTATCAAATACCTGTTCATTCTCTCTCTATTTTAACTTTATTTGTATTATTCATTCTCTCTCTTATATTCTTTACTTTTTAAGTAGATAACTAGTGTAAATTCAATTCAACTAGCTAATCTGCTTCATGACAACAAATCAAACGCGATTTTTTATCAAACATCTACCTCCCTATGTTCGACCCAAAATTCCTTTTGAGTTTCGGTAAATTTATTTATTGACGGATTTTCTCGCAAATTACGCTACGATGATGGGTTTTTCGAAACTCAAACATTTTACGACGATTTTCCGCTACAACATTAGATAGCAGTTTATATTCTCATTTTGTTATGGCCTCTTTTTATATGTTATGAAAAACCTATCACAGGGGCCAGTTAAATCTATGTGTGTGTGTATATATACATATATATATGTATATATATATCTTGAGTTGTGTAGAATGTTGTAATAATCGAATTATGAATCATGACTATGTATGTATTCTCATAGATTGGAACAATGTTGTATGTTGTAGGTAGTGACAGTTGATATTGGTTAGTTTTCCTTCTATACTTATTGGTTAAAGATGTTGTGATGGTTATGGGGTGTGCCTGCTTGTATTATATTTCGTGATTATTGTTTACTGTGTTTGGATTGTGGGGTGTACCTACTTTTTAATTGTGATATGCATGCACAGGTCTTCATTTCAAGTACAAGATTTTGGAAAATATTGAGGAAACAGGGGAAACTCTGCCGAATTTTTGACAAGTTTTAGGCCCCTTAGTTTTATTCGATTACTCTACTTGTACCTCTTTAATGGACTATTATGACCCTAGCTAACTCAATATTTGGGACCCGAGCACCGTTACACCTGTTAATCTTCTCCTTAATCGTAGAAGAATTAACGGGGCGTGACAGGAGGAGCAAAGAGGGGAGGGTGATGGTGGCTATGGTAGTAGAGGAGGAGGAGGTTGGGGGGGAGGGGGAGGGTGGTGGTGGTTGTGATGGAGGATGGGCTCCAAGGAGTGGGGGGTGGGAAGAGGGTGTTGCTGGGGGTAGAGGAGGAGGGAAGGATGGCTAGAGGAAGAGGAGAAGGAGAAGGAGGAAGAGGAAGAGGGAGGGGCAGGGATAAGGAGGAGAGGGACAGCTAGAGGAGGAGTAGGAAGAGGGAGGGTTGCAAGAAGGGGGAGGAACAAGAGGAGTTGGGGGGTTCGGTCTGGACCATTGGTTTGATCCAATGATGTGGAGAGGGTGGGTCGGACCTACGTTGGGTACAGGTGAGCTATACTCTCCCTTTTCCCATCATACAATATATATGATATATAAATCAAATCATTTTAGTTTGGTTTTAAATGATTTTTTAACCAAAAGAAGACTAGTGACCAAATCGAAAAATTGGTTCAGCCAATTTACAAATCCAAAAATTGAATTAAATCTTCTAAGATTTGAATTTTTTCATTTGGTTGGGTTCGATTTCCCTTAAATCCATGTTCAAGGAAAACCAAACAAAACCAAATAATAACATATTTGAGTGGAAGCAAAGAATCTATGTAACCGACCCAACTTAGTGTGAGAGAAGGCTTGGTTATTATTGTTGTTGTTAGTTCTGTTCAATTTTCCATTTCAGTTCAATTTCCTTTTTTATTTTTTACTACCCCTAAAGCAAAAGGACATAAAAGCTAATGCAAAGACATTTTTTCCCTTAAAATGTTCAAGGTCTCCTTTAATTAGTATAGAATGTGCTTTAGGCATCCACAAGCTTGTATTTAACGATATACCCATACATTATCCTATTGTGTGTTTGGACGTATATGCTTCCACCTGAAATCAAACCCTAAATTTTGCCATGTGAATCATGTGAAAGTTCATAACCTAAAACAATATAAAAGTTTGGGATTATGACAAAAAGATGAAAAACAAAAGCTTTAAAAAAAAGACAAAGAGAAAGTTCTGTTTTAAAGAATAAGGTTAAAATCACAAAAGTCAATAATTTTTCTTATCTTATATTATTGTTAAAGCCTTCACAAATAATTAAAATTTGTTAAAATTAACTTATTATTGATTTAAGTAAAGGGTAAGTTATTCTTATCTATATTCAAAAAATAATTTGGTAATGGTTTACACATATTACATCATCTCCCAATTTTACAAACTGTCAAATCAATTTTTATCACTACTTAGCCAATTCTATTGCAACTTGCTCTCATTCTTGTAATTCAGCGGTCTTCAAGTTGCCTAGCAACCATATTGCCATATTTGATAATCATAGACACGAGATTCCTCCAAAGGATCTTATCTCAAATATCCACGAAATCACATATATAAAGCATTCACGCGCATAATTCACAATATAAGTGTGTCATTGTAGTGCAAGAAAACGCGATCATTTTACAAAATTTCTAAACTCAAAATGAACAAAATCACAGTAAATCAAGACTCCAAGCTATATCACGGAGATATGTTTTGCCCATATGGCTTCCTAACCTATGCTAAGGATGAATTTTTTTTTTTGGAATTTTCAAAGATATTTTTATATTTTTTTTGGATTTTCCTGTGGAATCAAGGCAAATAGGTTGTTCTGACCCCCTATGCAAATTATGCATCTAACTTAATTTTAATGATGTCCTAAAATTATGCCTAATTTATATAAGTTCCCTAATTAAATACAAAAACTAATGCATTTTGTTTCACGCAAATCAAAGTTATAGAAAAATTCCTAAAAATTTGAGTGTCAAAATTTCAGAGTTCTGATTGATTACAAACCCCTCACCATTGTGAAATTTTTTTACAATTGTATAAATTAATTCAGGACCCAAAATTTTTCAAGAATATTCCTTACTTGATTCGTAAGCCTTAAAAAAAAATTGGTGAATTAATCGAATTGATTTTTGGAAAATGGTGGCAGATTCTGGGAATGATGAGGTTTGGTTTGTCATAGTTAAAATGCACAAGTTAAACTAGAAACTAGGCTAAACACTACATAATTAACACAAGAAAAGGGTTAAGTGTGAGAGTTAGCGAAAATGACCTAAAACAGAAAATTTATGTTAAAAATATAAAATTAGGTCACAAATTGAGGTATTCTATTCAAAGTGTAATATGATGATCCCAATTGCAAATTGAACACACATTTGGATTTAAAAGTTCAAATCAAAGGTGGAATTAACTTCTTAAATGTTCAATTATACTTCAAGAAAAACTTGGTTGTATTTGGACATCATTTGGACCATGCAATAACGAATTTTCAGTTAAGTCCCTTAAGCACACACATTTCATTCATATAAAAACATGCCAAGGACCTTTCTAATAGCCGCAGGACATACTTGCTAGAAACCAAGGCCCGCACTGCATTAATTCCCTTCACAATGGGTTTTTGCACAAATGTTATACCCCTTCATCCTCTTTGGACCTGAGTGTAATTTACCAAATACACCTACTGCCGAACGTGCACTGTAGCCACGATGAACTCATGCTATAGTTGCCGTTGCTTGCATGAGGCACCCATCCTACAGTCGATCTTCCTCAAAGCTTCTCATGCCTTCACGCGTAGGATCACCATCCTCCTCAAATCCTATCCGATGGTGAGATTTTGATTTGAACGCTTACGCGCCCCACTCTCTCCATCTCCACCGTAGAAGCCCTAATCACCTAATCACACGTCGCAGTGTTTGGAATCACTCAAGTGCCTAATTAAGCAGCTACCCAGAGCCTCGCACGCGCTATCAACCTCCTCTCTTACTTTCTTGAGGCAATCCCTTCATCCTCTCCAGTTCACTCTCCCCACACACCCCTGGTCCGCCGCTCATGGCGAAGGAACCCACCTTCCTGCGAACTATCCTCGCTGCTAAGGACCACATAGCACCTGAGGGTGACATCGAGCTTCACTAGCAGGCTTTAAATCTGCTGAAGACCCATCCCCATTCGTCGCTATAGCCACCAACTGCAGATCTTCTCCACAGGTCCCATTCTTCCATTAGTTAGGTTTTAAATTCTTTCTATAGTAATTTAAAGTAGTGATTAGTGTAATTCGATTTGCTAGGAGCAGATTTGACCCCAATTTCAGTGATACTCACAACTCACATTCATTCACTCAATGCATCATTCACTAAACACCCATTCATTAGAGCTTTCAATGAACTTGAAGCTAATTAGCTCTTAGATTTTTTGAGGCGCTCAAAAACCAAATTAAGGGCATTCCACTTAGCCCATACATCCACAAATGCCTTTTTCTGATTTGCAACGATTGAATCTAACTGAATTGATTGAGATGGAATTTTGAGGTTGATTGAATGAGTTTTGGATTAATTGTAAATCATTCAAATTTAATTGCTGAAAGTAGATTTATCTAGATTTGATTTGGATTTCTACAATCGATTTAAACTTGTTCGATCAGAATTTCACTGAGTTTATTCATGGTGTTTTATATGAAGTCGGATTCTGAAATTTAATGAATATTAGGTAGTTTGGGCTAATGAAAGTCAGTTACACTGATTTGAGGTCTTAACAATGACCTAATGGAATTGTCAGCATTGCATTGGATGCCTGAACACCAATTAATGATGTGAAGGTATCCTAGATGATTAAATCATTTTAGCAAGCTCAAATTAAAAGAATTCCAAATGGATGGCATGTGATCTGAATTTGAGCATATATTCTTTGCTGACCGGGACTTTGACCGAGGTTTGATTGAGTTTAAATGAAGGATGGAAAGTCATTTGAGTGGGTTTTCACAGTTCCTATTGATCTCTTTCTATTAAGTTGTCTATGGCTATGTAGAAAAAATCAATTAGGTTATCATTGAGTTTTGATGCAAGATATGGGTTGAAGATGAGTTTCATACTTCTTGATTTATTTTTTTTTATGATGATTTAAATGTGAAGATCTTTTAGATTTCATGCATGGGTTTTAGCAGTAACACAGCAGCTGTGGCTGCTAGGAATCACAGCAATTACAGCAATAGCTTCCAGCTGCTAGTTTCATGCTCTGAGCAGCTGCTAAGATAGAAGTAGTAGTTGTAATTTTGTTTTAAGCTATCTGGAAGTGGAGACAGCAGCTGATTGCTAATCTGAAATGGAGCAGCAATAATAGCTGCATCATTGTCTAAAATTGGCCTGAACAGATTGAGTTTTAAGCTAGGTTTAATGTGTCAAATGAGCTGGCACTGTTTTGTATGTTTAGGAGAATACAACAAGCATTCATGTACAAGTTGAACTTCATGAATAGTTAAATTTAACTTGTAATTTGTGTTCTTAACTTCTTTGTCATCCAATTTTCAGAGCCTAACTGTCTAAATGTAATTTTTCTTGAAAATTAAATCGAAAATCAAGCCTAAATGTGTGAACGTCTTTTATATGGAGTGCTAGTCATGTTTGAGAGTTTGAGTAGAATTCTAACACTTAGAAATGTTTTTGGAGGCCTTAGGTTCAATTGGAAATATTCATTCAAGACCTCTTTTGGGGTTAGTTTGTACATAAATAAAATACTTTAAAAAATAAAAAAATAAAATAAACCTGTCTTGAGTAAGATCACGTATTTTTCTAAGTGTTTACCAAATTTCAAAGTATCCTGAACCCTCGACTTGATAAAACATGCCAACTGACGACTCAGTCTACTTGGAAATTTAATAAAGAACCTAAGAAGAAAAACACCAAAAAGAAACCTCGCTCTCTCATCTCACTCTTTCTCTCTCATCCCCTATCTCTACTTTCCTATAAAAGCTATAAAAATAAGAAAAATCCCAAAAATACCCAAAAATATCATATATTATATATATGCTTGTATATATAAATTAATGCTAAGCTATATGTATATATTGTATAATACGTAGATAATGTACATAATTAACCTATATATGATTATATATATTAAATTAAATATTTAGAATGATTTAGTGCATATATAACTTATTGTATAATTATATATTAATTTATATAAACTAAATGTATAATAACCTAAGTAATTATATAAACCTATCTATATGTACATAATTGTATCTAATACTGTATATAGAAATTTAATCATGTAATATGTATTGCATGATCCAGTAACTTTATTTAATTATGTGTTTATTATAGATAAGTAAGCTATTAAGTTAATTAGGTAAATTATTAAGTTAAAATAAAATAAATTAGTAAATTAAGTTATTACTGAAATAATATATACTGTACATTTATATATATTAATTTTAAATATTTTCATCCTATTTATAACATGTTTATACTGTATAATAGTATTTATAACTTAAATATGCATATATCCATCTTAAACATGTACTTAAATGTATATAAATTAAAATAAAGTTTCTAAAATATATTAAAAATGTATAATAAATAATTTATTATGTCCATTAACACTGTATAAGGTCAATTATACGATCAATTAACTAATTTGTACTTTAATTAAATAATTAACCTTTAATTTAACATGTACAAACAATATATTTTGACTAATTTTATTGTATAGTTAATTAATTTATTTCTCTAAATTAATTGTACAATTAGGTAGCCTTATATAAGGGCTTTGAAATTATATAATTTATTTTTAATTTATATTAATTTATGGCCCTCAAATCGAGGGCCAAAATCAGGCTTTCTGAACACAGCCAGGTGCAGCACAGCACTAATTTGGTGTTGTGGCATAGCGCCACATCGTGCGCGATGAAGCAGTTAATGCCATATAAAAGGAATTTGTGCTGCCAGCTTCTCACTCGACAGCACACGACGCACCTCCTCACCATTACCTCTTCCTCTCTCTCGTGAGCATGATACATGGGCATTTGTGATGATTGTGGGCTAGGTGCCTGGGTCTGGTCCGATTCGGTTAAATTAGATTTGGGTCAGAATGCACTAAAATACACCTAGACAAAAACTAGGGCCAGTTCATAGTAGTGCTTTGCTCCCACCCCAATGGGGTGTTGTGTATCCTACAAACCGAATTGGCCCACCCACTAAAAACCCAATCTTTAGGTAGGTGAACTGTAGTGAACTGGGTTTAAGAAAGAAGAGAGTGGGAGAGGCGAAAATGATTGTGTTTAGAAGTAAAGAGGAGAAGTTAGTCATGAATGCGGCTAAGTGTTGAGAGTCTACCTATGAGTGAGTTAGGCATTTGTACATATGTATATATATGTATAATACATATAGTATAAGTATACAATGTAGTATATGCATATAAATAATAAATAATTGTAAATATGTTTACATATACGGTAGCATATATGTATATATATATGAGTAAAGTAGAGTACTGTTTGACCCTTATGTTGTATATATAGTTTTGTTGTTTAAGACGTTAGTGGCAGTTATATACGTCACTATAGATAAGTTTATATGTTAATATAGATAGTAATTTTTCCCTTAGGTTATGTATATATATTACTGAGGCTAGAGCGACATATATATATGTTAATGTATATGTTATATATGTTACTATAGATATTAGTATGTTAATATAATTTAGTATAGTAGATATTAGTAGCTATTTTTGTACCTTTACTTAGGTATTACTTATATTAGTTGTATATAATTAACAAGTGTAGTAGAAGCTAGTTTTTTATGCATGTTTGTTGTACATTTATTTCAAGCATTGTTAATTTATTCTTTTGTAAATAATTAACCAATTCTTTCATTTATTGGTTCATTCATCCATTTTTGTAAATAAAATTAACATTTTTGGACTTAGAGAGTAATGTATATCAATAACTACCTCCCAGTGAATGACCTGAAAACAAACCAATAAAGATTATAATTAAATAAAATTGGTGCAACATCAGTTTGCATTTATGACATCCATACTACAATAACAACACTTAAAACACCTTTTTAGTGTAACCCGGTGATCATACTCCAGTAGGATAGGGTTTAAGGATAGATTTTAGAATTAAGGTTTTAGGTGTGGATTTTTAGGAAGGTAGAAATTAGGATCAGGGTTAGGGTTTTGGGTCAAAGTCTTGGTCTCCGCCTCAGTTGAGCTTAGATGGCCATTTCTCCTTCCTCCTAAACTTGGTTTGGACATTTCTGCAGAAAAATAAAGCCTCAAATTAGGAATCATGAATTAATTACGCTCAATTGTGAAATCTTATTTCAATGATACATGCATACAATTATAGATAAGATGCCCTAATTCTAATGCAACTAATGCCTCAAAACTAACATAACTAAACAGGTTAACACATAATTGAGTACACACCCCCATGCCTAGGTTTTCCTAATCCTGAGCAAAATATAATCCGAAATACAAATGAAATCAAAACTTGAGTGAGGAATTTTATAATCCAAAGGTAATAGTAGCCACCAACTACAGAAAATATGTGGGAAAGTTCGTATAGAGAGATTCAACAGCACTAGACTACCACCCTAAATATGAGTCACCAAATCCTCTCAAATTCCCATAAACCTTAGTTATCAGCTTCTAGAGTAGTTTCTACGAGTCACAAGTTCACCCAAGGTTTGCACGAAAATGAAATACTAAGTATCTGTGCTCATGAAATTGACTCGACAAGTGGGCAACCAGATAAAAAACATTGCTTTTTCTGAAGAGTAAACTACCTATCATCCCACTCATTCCACTTTAGATCTACCTTATTGCAAAAATGGAATCATTGCTGATGAGACCACATGTGTGGGCTAATTAATTACGTAAATGCCTAAATATTATGATAATGTCTACATTTATAAAGCATACTTTGATACACAAATAGATTAGTGCTTGCATATTTTACTTGCATTTATATAAGATAGTATATATATTATAGGGGCATGCATACATTATATGCATCATTTTATTATTTTCTTGTAAATAACCCTTTTCTTTTTTCTCCACCTTCAAGACCCACCAATCGCAACGGGATCGCCCCCTCCTCGTCGGCCTTAATAGATCGCCCACCCAAATCAACCGAGTCCCACATAGCAGCCTCAACCGGCTCGGAATCTTCGGCCATTCATTGGAGAGTCGGCGACGATTTCTTTAAAAAAAGAGTCCTGTGTGCAGAAGAAAGGACTCATCTTCCACTCCCCCTTGTGGGGATCTCCTCTTGCCTCCACCGTGCTCCTCGTACGCACACCATGGACATGGCGTGCAACGTGATCTAAAGCAGGCATCCATCTTCCTCCTCTCACCCTCGACTTCCTGCGCACGGTGACAGTGTGCGCATCCTCACCACCAACAAACACCGTAGCCACCTTCAGCCCATGCACGACCAACGCCCCTCTGCCATGCCACTGAGCACACGCACGACCGCGCACATGCAAGCCAGTAGTGTGCCCTCTCCTTACGCACTGCCTCCAGCACATGCCGCATCTGCAGCGGCCAAGCCCATCCCAATCACCTCCTACGCGCAAGCAACTAGCCACGCCCGACCTTACCACTAGCCACGCGCGTGTACAACAGCGCATTCCCGCGCCCGCTCTTGTGCGTGCCCTCGCACGCCCTTGTGTGCACACCATCGTGCCACCTTCGCGTGGCCACAATAACGGCTGCAGCTCCTCCTCCTCTCCACGCACTGTTCATCTTCTCCAGAAGAACCCATCACCGCCGTCAAACATACCCACGCAGCTACCTCGTCTGGATGCCATTCTCTGTGCCATCGACTTCCCCATGCTCGCCTTAACGCCATGAGGCCACCCACGACCACGGCGGCTCTTCCCGCCATCCACGCACACACGCGTGCAAGCCATGCCGACATTCTCCTCCTCCATCGGCCGGCCGACGTCGGCCGCCTTTGCCTTCGCCAACACCACCAACGCAACGGCCAAGAGCTAGCCGACCTCCACCGCATGCAGTACGCCCTCCAGTGCTCCTTACCCTGTGCGAAGAGGAGAGAGGAAGAATCCACTATTCTTCCTCCAATTTCTATTTACGTCATACGCCATTGCATCTTCTACTATTCATTTATTTATCTATTTAATATATTACAGTAAATTTGCATGGATATTTGAAATGGTCGGCGACAACTATAACTAGGTTTTGCTATAGCATTGTAGTATAGCTAGTTATTGCCATCATTTCAAATATATATATTTTTTTACTCGGGAATAACAATTCTCCCGAGGTCGAACTCAGGGAGCAAGTCGTATTCTAGAGATATACATGTTCTATTACAAAAATAAAGAGAGAGAGAGAGCGAGAGATGAAAGTTTGGCTTCTTCTTCTCTTCTTTCTTCCTCTTTGTCTTCTCTCCTCTTTGGCTTTTGTTCTTCCTATTCTTCTTCTCCTTCTTTTCTTGCTTCTTGCTTCTCTTCTTCTTCTGCTTTCTGTTTCTTCACTTGGCTGCTCCTTCTCTCTTCTTTTCTTCTTCTTCTTTTCTTGCTTCTTGCTTCTCTTCTTCTTCTGCTTTCTGTTTCTTCACTTGGCTGCTCCTTCTCTCTTCTTTTCTTCTTCTTCTTTGTCTTCAGGATGTCGTTTGATTTTCCAATCAGACGACTTAACCCGCAGATGCTATAGTGTCGCTTCAGTTCTTCTTCCGCAGTCCTTCTTCTTCTTCACCTGTGCCTGCACGCTCAAGAGTTCAGCATCAGAGGGCAAAAACCTACTCTACCCCCCCCCCCACGTCTCTTTCTCTCAGTATTCACTCTTCGGAAGGCTCTCCCAGAGCAACCGGGTAATCGGGAAGGCGGGTCGCGCCCGGGTCCAGGCCCACCGGCGTGCGGTGGTGGACGAGGAGTGCCAGTCAAGTCGGGTCGGGTCGGCCGGATCCACGTGATGAGCTCGCGGACGGGCCGGGTGAAGCGGTGTGAGGGACCTCACCCCATGTGCTGAGGCGATAAGCCTACAGCACTTTTTCAATTTATATCGACGCGCCGCTTCAGAGCCTTCCGAGGTGGGACTAAATGTCCCACCCCAATTTGGCGCCTGCAGCTGAGAAAGCTGCAGGCAGTTGCAGCTTTTGCGGAGCTTTCTCCCCAGCTGCGAGCCTGGGCAGGTGCGCGAGAGCTGCCTTGCGTCCTGGGGAGTCTGACCTGGGCGAAGCGAGGCTGCAGCTGCAGGCGGAAGCAGCTCCTTCTGCACAGCAATGGCGGCGAAGGACGGGTGACCTGTTCACAGCAAAACGGCCTCTCGGCTTAATCAGAAGGTGCCAGGAGCTTCGCCAGAGTGCGGCAAAGCTCGTGCGGGTGGTGGCGAGGCGTGGGGCGGCGTGCAAGGGTTGCCCTAGGTCGGACTGTGGCTAGGGGAATGGGTTTGTTCGGGGGGTCTGCAGGTGGCGAGTGGCGGGAAATGGAGGGGCGGAAGAGGATCAGGGTGAGGAGGCGGAGGTTCTGTGAGGGTCGGCGAGGCGTGTGAGGCTGTGGAGCGATGGGGGCGTCTCGTGTGAGGGTAGCCGGAGACGAAGGGGGTGACGGTGGTCAGGGTCGGTCGAGGGCTTAATTGAACAAATTGAAATAGGGAAAAGAAAGAGGAGAGGAAGGGAAGTAGTTCTAACTTACTTGCAGGGACGAAGGGGGAGGAGCAGGGCGACAGTCGTATCGACTGTCGGCGGAGAAGAAACTGGCCAGAGGAAGGGGCGACGGCGAGGACGGGGCAGAGGCAGCGCGCGTCGGTATTGCGCGACGCGGAGGACAATCAGGAAGAAGTCTCTGCTGCTGGTATTGCGGCAGAGCGACGAGGAGGACGAGGAGAAGCCGCCGGAGCAACGGGGGCGTCTATCGGAGTGGAAAGAGAGGAAGTGAGGGGGCATCTCCGTCAGATCCGAGCTGGGAAGAGCGGCGGAGCGACGGGGGTATTTATAGGGGTAGAATCAGAGAGGAGGGCGGAGGGAGACGACGTGTCTCCCTCGCCAGAGGACGCCGGAGGAAGGAGACCCATACCGTCTGTGCGTTTGCACGGGCGGTATGGGTGGTCGCAGCACTCAGGGGGGTGCTCCTACGGTGGCTGACGACGCAGGGCACCCCCATTTAACTTGGCAGGCCCCCTCCCTTACCCTGCGCGGCGCCATGCTCCGCGCAAGGTCGCCGGAGCATGGTGCTGCTCAGGTTTTGCAGGAGGGACCTAAACGCAAAGAAAGAAGGAGAGTTAGGGGCCAAAATATGAGGGTTCAAAAGTTGAGGGCCAGAAAGTAAATACATGAGGACCAAAGTGTAAAGTTGGTCAAGAAGGTTTCTTCTTAGGCTCGAGATTTTATACATGACTAATTAGGACCTAAGGATTCTGATGGTGAATTTTATTTCTAGATTAAACCTTGTTTGACCGATCAATTTACGTAAAAACCCAAATTAAGTTGTTAATTGGGCATGGTTCTCAATGTAAGTCAAAATGGGTTCCTCAGGCCAAATTGAAGGTTCTAAACCCTAGAGATTATTTTTCTATGAATTTTAGAGGGTTTATTCTAGTTTTACTTTGCCTCGAACCTCGTGTATTTAAGTGGATTTGTTTTTAGGGTTACAGGATGTCATTTAATTCTTCGGAGTTGCTGTAGCCCTTATTGAGTCATTTCATCCCACTTTTCTTCTTATTAGGTTGTTTTGACCTATGTTTGGACCCTGAGTTACCCTGTTTTCAGATTGGATTGGTGAAATTACATTTTTACCCCTCAGTTTATGTTTTCTTTGCAAACTCAGAATCTCTCTGAGCCAAGCCTTTCTAAGGTTATGTAGGAGCTTTTAGTCTCTGTATTAGGTCAAAATGAGCTAGTTATGGCATATGATGAGGTTCTCATCAATATTGTAACGACCCGATTCCCGAGTCCCTACGAGACACGAGAACCGGACCGACTCAACTAATCCCAAGACCTGGTCGTCTAACGAGGAAGTAACCAAAAGAGCAGTAAAATAAACCACATTCAGCATGAATATAACTAACAGTAAGAAAATACAGCAGTAAGGAAAGAAACCACCACAGTATATACCACCACAACAGTA
The DNA here is from genome assembly GCA_037157565.1 of Thalassia testudinum. Taxonomy (NCBI): domain Eukaryota; kingdom Viridiplantae; phylum Streptophyta; class Magnoliopsida; order Alismatales; family Hydrocharitaceae; genus Thalassia; species Thalassia testudinum. The sequence goes on along the minus strand of JAZHRO010000072.1, from coordinate 27,760,711 downwards.
GAACAACATTCATAACATAATATGAACTGCATGTAAAGAAAAGTACAACGGTAACAAGAACTACTCACTACAGTGGAACCAAAAAGGGGTACAAGAGAACAGTGGTAACTCTACTGGACCCTACTCCGCCCAGCGTCCTCTGCAGCCGCTGACCTTGGCTGCTCAACACCTGGTCCTGAAAGGTAACGAGTGTAACACGTCAGCAAAACGCTGAGTAGAGTGGCAGCTAAACTAAAGAAACAGTAAAGTGTACAGTAGCTGTTTTAATTTTCTTTCTTCCTTTATTTACGTCTTTCTATTGTTTCAAAATTTATCTATTTCTCAAATCCTTCACTTGATCTCGAATGTTCCTCGTGGGAACGATCTTAATTGCAGTCTTTTCCAAAAAGTAGAAGTAGCACGTGGTGCTCTCCTGGCCGGGAGAGTCCCCCGTGGTGATCCTACTCTCAGTCAACCACCCCAAGGTCACGGACAGGCGTAACGGTGACTACGACACGCGCGATAAACGCACAGGTAGCTAACTCGCACTGGCACGCAGTCAGTCGTTTCCATTAACGGGTGCGCCCAAAGCACAGCACGGAACCAGCACAGGGCAGAGCCCTCTCAGTAACAGGGGTCGAACCCCTCCACAGTAACCAAACAGGGGCCTTGCCCCTCCACAGTCCGTGCACCCTCGCCTGACTACCTTGGTTTGCCCAGTGGGCCTAATAAGTCGGTGTAGGTTAGCTAGCAGAACCCCGGGGCCCGTGGGGTAGCTAGTACTCACCCTACACTAGTAGCTCTCCTCGGTACTGCGTACACGAGGGCCAGCAAGTCGGTACAAAGTGGCCAGACCTAACCCTGGGTCCTTGGGGCAGCTGGCTCCGCTCTGCACTAAACAGGAGGACAGTCGCTCTCCTTGGTACTCCGTACTCAAGGGCCAGCTCACTTCCCCAATTCTATTCCATTCACCTTCCAGGAGTTCTACTCCTAATTCCCTATAGGGTTCCAGCTCTTTTAACTCAGCACATTCAGGTTTCACCTTTCCAGTTTCACGTTCATACATCCCATATTCTCAGACATGCTCATTTATTCATAACAGGCAGCTATTAAACCAATTTACAAGTAGCTATTATTTCCTTTCCACATTTTCCAAGACTGCAGTATTCATATATTCCACTAGTTCTTCCCATCCTAGGATTCATGCCATAAGCTAGGATCTATCATACAATCTAGTTTTCCAGCCCTAGGATTCATGCAACACCCTAGGATCTACCATTCATTCTAGTTTCTCATTCTTAGGATTCATGCAATGTCCTAGGTTCTATTTATGGCTCCATAATTTAATAGATTATACCAATAAACTTAAAAGCCACTCTACCGGTTACAACAGGCGTACTGGGGGCGTGGTCGGGAATCCCGCGTACCTTCGCAACCCCCGAGACTGCAACAGAACGGGGTCCTATCACAAGGATCAAACACAAGGAGTTTCTCAAAACAGTATACAACTACTGTAGATGGGTAAAGGATTTAATTTCGAAAAGCACGCAACTCGAAACGCGGAAAACGGACTCCGAACAGGCCCTAAATGGGTCGAAAATGACGAAACAGTGTAAAATCAGACGTCTGGAACTTCTTCCAGACGTCTTAAAAAATGAGATCAGATGGTACCTTGTCTTACGTGGTCTCTTAGATGTCCAGAAGCCTGCGGGGGCATCTGGCCTAGTTCCCAGACGTCCGATGGTCACCCCAGACGTCTGGAAGTCCCTCCAGTCGTCTGGCACCACTGCCAGACGTCTGATTCGCGTTGGATGAGAATCTCAGAACCTGCGCGTACCCATTCCTCGTGCTCAGTACGGATGGTCGAAGGAAAGGAAGAACGTACAAAAATAACTTACCATTCAGACATCTGGACAGTCCTCCAGACGTCTTCCCCGTCGTCTGGTTGGAAACCCAGACGTCTGATTCTGGAAAAACTTCCAGAATCAGAGCGCGACTCGCCCTCCACCCGCGACGCCCGGCCGCGCCGCGCCTCGTCCGCCTGCTGCTCGAGCTGCAGCAGGCCTCCCGCGTCACCCCGCGTCTGCTGCTCCCCCGCCGGCCGGCTCTAGCAGCCCCGGCAAGCTCGCCCTCACGGCCGAGCGCCTCCTCTTCTCGCGCAGCACCTCCTCTTCTCGCGCAGCACCTCCTCCCGCACTCGCCGCGACTGCCACCGCCGCCGCTCGCTCACTCTCGCACTGGCTGGAAGGAGAAGAGGAAGGGGCGGAGGCGATGAGAGTGAGGGAGAGGGCGAGGCTTTTTAAAGCCGCGCGGGGAGAGAGAGAGAGAACGAGACAGAGGGCAGCCTGCGCCCGCAGGAGAGAGGGAAAAAGCGACCGCAGGTCTGCGTGTGCAGGCGCGCAGACGCAACCGCGCATGCCGCCGAAACCGAATCCCAGACGTCTGGAAGGGGTTCCAGACGTCTGATCCGATGTCTGGGCCACCTCCCAAACGTCTTAAAAGACGTCTGAAGCCGCGCGTTCGTAACAGATATCCCTCTGATTTATTCAAATTACATATAGTTGTATTTATCTCAAAAAAAAATGATAGCGTAGGGGATATTGGCTAAGGGGAACAAGTTCTATTTTGATTAAGATTGACGATGCTTGTCAGTACTGAGATCATGGCTGACATATTTTCATGATGGCGATTTTGTATGTACGCACCTATATTCTTGATTAACTACATCAATAATGATTTATGTTGAAAAAGAATTGAACAAATTATCATGCACACCCCTTAAGTTTCCTGAATAATTGAGGCACCACTCACTAGTGCACTAGGCTAATTCCTCCCTGTAGAGACGACCTAACTATTTTCATGGTTAAATTTTGAGAATTAAATGTTTTGAAAAGCGATTTTCTACCACGAGATATACTAAAACAACGCGTCATTTTATGTTATAAATTTTATCAAAAACGAAGATTGCTCTATCAATTACCCCTATATATTTACTATATATTTACGTAGAAAGTCCTACACTCCAATGCCTCAAGGTGATGCCGTAAGAGGTACTTTCCTGGCTAGGCCCTACACTCCGATGTCTCAAGATAATGCTATAAGAGACACTTGACCTTATTTAAATATACACAAATATATATATACCATTTCTCTCTCTCTCTCTCTCTCTCTCTCTCTCTCTCTATATATATATATATATATATATATATGAGAAGCTTTCTTTGATGAGAAGATGAGAATAATCCAAGTAAACCGTTGGATGTTTACTCAAATGATGTATGTCTAAGATTTTCCATAATCACCGCCCCCCCATAGGAGACCCATGGTGCTGCAACCTCTAAAGCCTTCTCCTCGATGTGTCTCTCTCTAACCCTCCTCCCTCCCTCTATCTGGTGACTCTCAAATGGCTTTCCTCTCCGTCGACACCCTTTTCTCTCCTCGCCTAGGAAACAACCCACCTCCTCTTCTTCTCCCTCAACCCCTACCACCACCATTGCCCCCTTTTCTTCTCCCTCAACCCCACAACTAACTCCCTCCTCCCCTCCATTGTCATCTTTTCTTAGACTAAAGATACTTAGTTGGATATCATGATGGCTCTTAATGACTTGTCAAAATTCTCATTCTAAACCATTTAGATTTTTTATACTTGTCATCAGCATATCTAACTTGGTGATTGTATTTTCTCCCACTTGTATTGAGGGTTCCATGTTGGGAAATTCCTTAAACCCTTAAGGGCTTAATTGTAAATAATGAACGTCTAACTTAGGATTAACTTGTGCCACAAATTAACTCAACTGGGCTTTATATTAGTTGGGTACCGATACTGGTAGACTAGTATCGGTATCATGAAGTTACAGTTATGGGTTCTATATCCTTATGAGTACCGATACTGATGCCGAGTACCGGTACACATGGGTTACAGTTTAGAACTCATGTCCAGATGAGTACTCGTCCAACACTCACTATGTACCGGTACTCGTGCTGAGTATTGATACTTATAGAGTACTGGTATTTCTCTAGGAAACGACTGATCTCAATAAGTACCGGTACTCATGAAGAGAACCGGTACTGGTTAAGTACTGTATACGCCACCTGTATCTTACTAGTACCGGTACTTGGAAGCTACAGGTTCTGGTGACTTCAAGTCCAGAACCTAACCTGGGACTAATGTGTACTCATACTCATGATGAGTACAGGTACATTTAAGTCCCAATTTTGGACTTAGGATAACTTGGAGCTGATATGTAGCTTGCATGTACCGATACTCATGAAGAGTACTGGTACTAGCAACCTACAATACAATAATGGCCCAAGACAGTATTGTATATGTACCGGTACTCAATATAAGTACCAGTGCTTACGACGGTTACAAAATGTATTTCAAGTTTTCTGAGAATATGAAACATCCCCTTTAAATCTTTTAACCTGCAATTCCAATGGTTATACATATGCCCATTTGAATTGCATATGAACATAAAATAACATGACATGCAAACTCTAGAACGGATCTAATATATAAAACTTACATACACATGATCTAGCAAAACATATGATATCCACACATGTAAAAGAATCTATTCACATTTTGAATACATACCTGCACTCATCATGATTCGAAAATAACTTGGGCTGCTATATGGATCTTCGAAGGGATCCCACTTTCACCTTTCTGGATTGAGAGTAGCTATTAAGGAGAGCCAAACTCCACACACCATTTAGTCTCACTTTTCTCTCTACTCCCTAGGTCAAGATGGGTGTTAAACCCTAGAGAATGACCTAAGTTGTTCCCTTGGGGACCATAACCCTCATAGTAAATAGCAATTATCCCACTAATAGCAAAAAGGGTAACTAGCATATACTCCCATCAAGGAAATTCTAATTACAATTAGGTATCTACACATATAAATTTAATTACCACACTTTCTCTTTTGCATTTCATACCCATATTAAATTAATATCTTTAGCTGATCATTTTACAAATGGGTATGAATTAATGACAATCCTTAAAGTGTATGTTGTATGATTATATTCATATGTTCATATACAAGTCCATATATATATTAGATCATAATCTAACATTCCAACTAATCACATTAGTGTATCCATGTGATATGACATTTAAATCCAAATCACTAATCAAGTGATTGCCATTCAGGTTGGCTCGCCAAGGGCACATAATTCCAACAATTGTGGGTAGTGGGAAGTGTTGATGTGGGATGGGACATGAGGGAGGGGGAAGGAGTTGATGAGGAGAGAAGAAGCGAGGAGATTAGAATCATACAAGGTCGATATGCACATTAGGGTTAGGCTATGGTGTGCATATGTGGCAGAGTGGAAACGAGAATCGACATGGTAGTGGGTTTTTTTCATGCACGCTGTTGACGCGAGATATTGAAGTTTGTGTTCAGTGGTTTATTACTCAACATGGTTGGGGGCGGGGGGTTGGGGAGGAAACATGAGTTTGATGGGGAGTAGAGTCGTCATGTATGTGAGAGAGCTTTGGTTAAGGATGAAATTGAAAGAGGGAGAGGAAAAAAATCAGCCAAATTAAAATGGAGGGTGGAAATAATAATATGACGAGTATATATTTAGATAGAAATGGTGTTGATGGCTCACTATAATCTATTACATATGTAAAAGAGTGAAAGTTACGCATACGAAGTATTTATTAATCTAAAGAAAATAGGAATTTCAATCTCTCCCTTTATCTTTAGGAAATTTATATGAAAAGATCTGACTTTTGCAAAATTTCACTTTCTCCACGAATCTCCATTTCAGGTGAGATGACAACCTCCATACTTGATTATTGACAATGATTATGGATTTTGGATCCAAATTAAGACTCAAGGTCATTAAACCAAATCTATGTAATGTGACTATAGACAAGATCATTTTACTCAATGCAAATTTGGCTAGTGGAGAATAGGTTTATTGGAAATCTATTCTAGCTTTTTAGGTAGAATTCTTAGTAACTAATTTTGCTACATTGCATGAATTACCTACCTTTTGAGAGTTACATGATTTCTAGACACCATTTCGCTCTAGTAATCCAATTCATCTCTCATGGTAGCTGTCCATGATTTTGATTTATTTCAAGCCATTGATTCGTTAAGATCAATCCTCTATATCTTTATAAATGGTTTAACACAATGCCTCACATGATTGTAGATAATGATCGTTTGTCCATGCAAGTTATGTCCTACCTCTCTTGTTATTAATTACTAGTGTGTTTGGTCCTACGCTTCTTACAAGGCTGACGAGGGAAAAAAAATAGAGAGAAAAGATGTGAGAATCCACGCAAGCGATAAAACATCGCCCATGTGAGTGACAGGGTCTACTAAGAATATTTGATATGTACAATATGTATGGGAAAAATTAAAAAGAGTACTAAAAATAATCATGGTTATAATCTGAAGCTTTATTAAACAACTTATACGTGAAGGTATAGTTAGAATTGTTCCATATGATGGTAAAAAAATGAAGTTTAATATATAAATGAATTTAAATTTACCTTTTTATAGTAACACTAACAAAGGATTGGTAAATAATCTTCAATATTTTTGCAAGGATTGGTAAATAGAGATTTACTTCTATAAAATTTGTAAATTGAGAGTTATTCTCACATTAAATGTCGCTGGAGATAAGGGGAGGGAGATTAAATGTGATTAAATGCTAAGTAAATACTAAATATGTACCCTACGAGTAATACTATGTAGGCACCCTATGAATAAATATTAAATATATACACCATGCATCAGCAAATGGATTTGTGATTTAGAAATATGATTGATAAGTGGGTAGGGCATGCATGCATGAGAATTAAATTTGAAAATAAATATATAAACTCAACCTAAACCTAACCCTATTTAAATATCTATATCCAATGTCATTAATACACAATGTACAATAATGTACAATACTTTATACAAAACAAATTATTAAAAAGAAATAGTTGTCTTGCCTATAAAATAAATATATAAATAAATAAATGAATAATGTATATTACACCTATGAAGCAACGTAATTAAATTCACCTTTGAAAAACATTAAAATAACTTGTCAAAAAAAAAGTCACACAAAAATACATAATTTATATTTTAAAATTATGATATAAATTATTTCAAATATATAAATATCTTTTTTAATTATAATTTATTTAATAATATATATATTGTGCACGTGTGTGGACCTTAAGGTTAAGTGGAGGAGGGATAGTGGAACGGAGAGAGAGATGGAAAGGGAGCATTTTTTATGAGAAAAATATTTCTAATTTTTTGTTATAATTTAAAAATATTATTTTCACAAACAACATGTCCGTTGGTTGTGTTACTTGTTTTCCCCTTTATTTTTATGGCACGATCCATCCCACATAATTTTTTGAAGTCCACTGATTTCTTTTGGTAATATTATCAATTATGTATGAAATTATGCACCTAATTAAAATTGATGCATAATATGAATATCTATACTTTATTTTCATTTTCATTATCTATATCCACCCATAAATAAATTCATAACTATATATTTTTCATCGTGGAGTTTTCACCATCTATAACTCATATTCCATCGTAACCGACAATATTGCCTGCTTTAGATATCTTCTTGATTTGATCCAATCCTATTGCAACCTTTGATTTTAGAGAATTCGCTATCTATGATCAACGTTACCATCATTATTGATGTTGTTGATAGGTATGAATATATACAATTTTTTACATTATCAGACATGATAATACTATTTGCAACTTATAATGCAAATTGACACATAATGAAAATGTCTAACACTGCCACGTTTTCTCGTTTAAGACATGTTGCGGATCAACAGAAGAGACAGAGAGAGGGGTGAGTGGGATGGGGGTCGACACGTGGCAGCTCAAAACCTACTTTTTATTATATTAGTATAGAATTTGGCAACACAAATTGTTTGGTGCTTATGGTGGATTTTCTTTCTGACGTACTCTTTACAAGGTTTTAAATCAGCCACTTTTTTTTCTTCGTTATCTCTCTCTCTCTCTCTCTCATAAAAACAGTTTCTTTTCGGATGATTTTCCCTCAGCGTGCTCCCTCAATCATAGATGCTCATTTTCTCTTACGAGATAATATCATTGACAAAGTTTTTGTAAGTGCAATCATCAATAATGTCTTAATTATGGATGCACACGAATCGGATTGGGTCAAATTTTATCAAATCTTGGATCGATGTTTTTGCAATTCAATGCAATAGATTTCAAGTTTCAATCCAATCTAATCCAAATCCCTCAAACTTTGGATTGGTTTGGATTGGAATGACTTTTATTTAATTGTACATGATTTCATAGTTTATGATTGACTTTTTATTAGCTAATCTAAGTTTTAAATAATGATGATGGAAGGAAAATCCTCTTCATAAGATTTGGCATCCATTTAAAAAGTAAGATTGTAAATTTGAGATTTAAAGTTTATTTTTATGATGGAGAAGGGAGTTCGGGAATTTGGGTTTGAGACTTGGGAGAGGGGATGGAACGTAGGTATTGCCAAAAATTTGAAAGAAAAAGAAAAGAAAAGGAAGGGCAGGAGTACTGATGTGCACATATTTAATTGTTCTAAAATACATATTTATATATATTCTTATGTTTATAGAAATATCATGTATTACAAATATTACATAACATGTCTCATCATGTATTTAGATTATTTGTATAAATTATAAGTTAATTTATCTTTTTTGTAGTTAGATGACAGGACAGTATTATTTTAGGATCTCAGATTGAAGATCAAACTGTACGGATCTGATCAGCGCAACAATCAGAGTTTAACACCTTCGAGATCGCCCTGATCGGACCCCTGTAGCATCAGATGCAGTCCGAGGAGAAATAGAGGTCAAGGGACAAGGTGGTGCAAATTCGTACTTCATAAGACAAATCCAACAACACGGATGGGTTCAAATCGACAATTGCTGCCTAACGGCGAGAAAATCAACCTAATCCGACATCTGTAGCACCATCTACAAGCATTAGAAAATGGACAGCTCAAATGGCGCCATGTGGCACCATCCTAGCCACCCACAGCCACCGAACCTCCTCTTCTTCATCCACGTCCCTCAATCTCAGCCCTTGGATTTCCATCCAACGGCTGAGAGCGTCGCAGCCTTAAATAAAAAATGTGACACAAAGTGTAGCGGTAAAGCGTCTTTCGCGAAGAGTGACGATACACACTCGAATTCGCGAGAAGTGGGAGCAACAAAATTCAACCGCTCGATCTCAATCTAGTAGTAGTAGCAGCGATCACGTGGCGCCCTCTCAAGCGTCGGATGGAGGAGCGCACCGCACGCGCGCGATGACGCGCAATCATACGCGCCATCACACATACGCGCATGCAATTACGGAAGATGAATCAGCTTCGCACAAACTTGATCGTCCAATTGAACGATCGGACGATTGATAATGCTTGAGCATGATGAAACGTGCAACTGCTGAAAATCAGTGGCCGCCGACGTGGCCGCACGATAGACATCTGATTAAGAGCTTGGACTACTTTTGCTATGAACTTTTAATCTCACGAATTTTGACCTGGATTGGTTGATCAAAAGGTAAAATTGGTCAACCAATTATTTTGGTCTATCAATGGTTAAGTTTGGTCGATCAATTGGTTTGGTCAACAAAAAATTTAAGTTTGATTGACCAATTTATTTTGGTTGATTAAAGGACTTAATTAATCGATCAATTGTCGTATTTTTATAAAACGAGAATTTCCATAAACGTCTGCTCATGGACTCTATATAAGGGCCACTAGGGGACTCTCATTTGACACACACCAAGAGCAAAAAAGCTCTCTCCACTCTCTCCCCCTCTCTCTCATTCTTGTCTCTCTTTCTTGGTGCGTTCGTTTAACGTGAGATTGGTAGAAAAATCTCAAATCACTTTTGTCGATCTTGCACAACGAGATTGAGAGATCCACAAGAAGTTTTTGGTCGATCAAACCATTAAATTGACAGATCAATCGAGAATTTGGTTGGAAACCAAATTATCTCGACTTAGTTTTCTTGAGGTGGTTTTCGAGGATACCTGAAATCGGAGTGTGCCGAATCTTGAGCTAGATTGTTGTATCCTGGAAGGAGTTCATCAGACCTTCATGCACCAATATTGTGGAGGGCGATACCTTTTCTAACGGAAGTCTTTAATGGGTGCTTAGATCGAAGTGATCTCTAACCTTTCTTCATTTTGCTTATTTGTGTTATTGCATTTTTATTTATTCTTTATTTTATTCTAAATCTTGCCAAATCATGTTTGACCTGCTTGATTTAATATTTTTGATATATGCGAAAATGTTGGAAATACACGTTTTTTATTTATTTCCTTTATGCATTTATTTCAACAGGGTTGGATTTGACAAAGTTGCCTATGGTCAAGAATCAGAAACAACGAGCATGGACACAGGTGCAGTGGAAGAAAAAATTAATCATGGTGAAAGCAACAGGTTAAGGGATAAGTCTTCTCATACAAAAGATGACAAACAAGTAGGTAAGAAGAGGGCAAGAAAAAAGAAAAAGACCAAAACACCAAATTCAATGGTTGGAAGAATAAAAACAAGAACAACAATTAAGAGGGGAAGGAATGAAGAGCAGGTTGATGAAGTTGTGAAAAGGCTTGATAAGGAAGAAAACAAGGAAGAATGAATGGTTGATGCAAAGAAACAAAGCAGAAAGAAGGAAAAAGAACATGCAAAAGTTTTGGTTGATGTGAAAGACGATAATGGGGGGAGAAGAATGATGGAAAGAAAGAGGAGAATAAAGGAGAATTGGGCTTAAACCTGCCAGTGAACACTGATGTTGATAGTGATGCTACAAGTAATTACATTAATGTATCACGCCTAAATTTTTTCATGAATGGTAACATTCATAATGAGAAAATTAATGAAATTATCTTCTTTCTATATAGTATCTGTGCGACCCAAGGGATGACTACAAGGTTTGTCAAGATGTGATGGAAGAAGAAAATTAGATAATAGGCATTGCCATGAGACCTAGCTGATAAGTATGAGTTTAATTGTAATTTATCTCGAAATCTATAAAATTTGTTTCTAATATAATTAGTATTTATGTTTTATAATTCAATTGATTGTTGCATCAAAACTCCATTGTTTGAACTGTGACATAAGGTAAAATAAGGGGAGGGCATTAGAATTTTAACTGTAATACATGTAAAAAAATGTAATGCATTACAATGGTGTCTTACACTACGTGATTAACAAAACTATATTACAAATGTATCACGCTGCTTGTAGAATAGTGCATGTAATTTAATTGTATTACACTATTTACAATAGTAATACACTTGTTCTTCTAATTTCCATTCTAATTACTCAAGTCGTATAGAAACTACTACACACCACTTGCCAACTACTACACAAGCTAATATCTACACAACCTTCCATATGGCGGAATGGTTGAGGATATAGTGCGTAATTTGTAATTTCAATTAAGTGAATAATACTTAGAGAAGATTGTATTAATAGACTTAAATGTGTGAGATCAAAATGTAGATAATAGATGCATACATAGATTTCATTTTCTACAATCATTCCATGCTCTTGAAGGGGGAAACTCCTTATTTTTTCACCTCATTGACCATAATGGTATGTATAACTACTGCTCGATGAAATCAATTCCATTACAAAAAACTTAAGCATGTGCATTTGGCTGATTTGATTAACTTTTGTGTATGAAGAGCTTGATAAAAAACGGAGGCCCAAATATGACTAAGAAAGAGCATAAAACTTTGGACGGAATATTTGATGTGAGGCCAAGCACATTTGGAAACATCAAGAAGGAATTTTTTCCTATTCATCTACTGAGGCATTGAATACTGCTAGTAGCTTGCTTTGAAAGCAAGGAATTCTAGGTGTATGACTCCTTGGGTCATGATAGGCAAAGCAAGGCTGAAGCATATAGATGGGTAATCTTAGATTATGTTTAGATAAGTTTTACTAAAATGCAATGAAGTAGTGTAAATGTTATGATTTTTTATTTTTTTTCAGAGAGAAATCATCGCAAAATACTTTGGGAGGATAATTCGAAATGAGAGGACGTGCGATTGGGGGATACGTTTTGTGAAGGACGTGCCTCAACAACCGGATACCAGCATCGACTGCAAGATCTATCTTCTCAAATACATGGACTTCATCTATGAAAGAAAAAAAATCAAATTCAAGCATAGTGAGATTGGGAAGTTAGGGCACAGATAGCAACAATCCTTCTCAAGAGTGGAAATGAGGGGAGTGATGATTTCATTTTTAATTTCATGAATAGATTTCATTGACCATGGGTAGTGATGAATTGATATCACCAAAACTTGTTTTTGGTGGTGACGCCTTTAAGATCTTTTTGCTGATGTTAGCAAACATAAATATGTTTAGAACAATGGTTTGAATGTGTATATGATATATGTGAATGTTTTTTTGGGTTATGTTTTAAATAATTCATAGCTTAGCATTTTGATACATGGGAAATATGTAGAGATGTTGTGTGACTTAAAAAAACATCAAGAATGTTTCATGATAACATAAAACAACGTTGAAAGTATTTACATGTAGGTAAGGTATTCATCTGCATGTTCAATGTTCTATGTGTCTATAAGCTTTAAATACATATTGTATTATAAATTAAACGACCTACTACAGGTTTGTTTTAAAGTGTTATTCTATGATGTGGTAAGATATGTGGATCTTAATATATTTTTAGTGAAAAAATAATCTATATGCAAGTTTCAAGTTGTTATTTTATTGTGCTTAAGGATTTAGAAAAAATAAGATAGTATAAGGTGAACGTCCATATGTAACGCTTACTTGAGTGTATGCTTGTATTGGGAATTGTATAAAATTTGTGTTACATCATGCGCGATTTTCAGGTACAAGGAATAATCTTTTCATGACGTTGTATTGTATGGACATGCATATAACGTATTATACAATATTATCGTGTTCATATAGTTGGATGGGACTATAACAGAGACTTGTGACACAACGTGTTTCAGACAATGTTTGTATCCCATTTATATAACTTAAGTGTAATACAATGTGACCCAAAAATACAACAAAGCAAGCTACTATTATTTCTAAACTTGAATTGCCTTAATGGTGCCTTGATTTGTGTAATATCATGCTTACAGCCCAATTGATAAAATAAGATTGAAATAACCAAACAACATGCCACATTCAAACAAATATAGAAAAGGTAATGATATAAGTTATTTCATAAACAAATACTCATTCCTAACACAATAGACAGTTATTGACATATAAAAAATGTAATGTATCTACATCATTATTAACTATCGGTGATGACTACAAACGTGAATAAAGTAGATGTGGCATTAAATGACGTTTACTTGGTTATGAGTAACGGGGTGACTTCAACTCCGTACATCAGCTGCTTCTTGGACTAGCATTCACCAAGATTAATGTTGCGTTACACATAGAATAAATAAATTAATGCATAAATATGAGGTCAACTTATTCGTGATTCTATATAAATTATTGATTTTTTTTTGTAACTAAATATTAATACCTGGATGGTTGGATTGCATTCAATAAATTCTTTAATGGGCAATTCCTAGAGTCGTGACATATATTAAACTTTAGACAAAACTTGCACCGATAACCTCTGACTTGTTTTTGTTCATAAATAGGCTTAAAATGAATACTACCAAGCTTTGGTCTATCACTCTTGCCACTCCTTTTTGTCTTCGCAAATTTTGGTTCCATTATCCTAGTATCATTGGTGCTGCATGTCTTCATGAAGCGAGTGACAAGTTCTTTGTTAAGAGAAATCTTCTTATTGACAATAATGCGAACATCATTGATTGCTGACTTAATAGCTTCTTTTGTCATCAAAAAAGTATCGTAGTATTTAATAGCGTCATTGATAAGAATTGAAGACGATGTAACTCCTCTGCATCATCGTTGTGACCAGATACCTTATAAATGGGGTAATATCCTGATTTCTTGATGTTGTTCCTCAATCTAGGAAGGATATAAGAATCTTCAAGACATGATACATTCCTATATTTCAAAATAGCAAAAATATACTTACATGGAATACTAGAAAAATCCATCAGCCTACAATCTCATTTATATACCTTGTTGGTGGTGGAAAAATTAACCTCATTCTCATCACGTCTTAAATTAATGATATATTTGGAGCCACACTCATCAATACTTGCATAAAAAATATTCAACATCAATGAACCATTGATCTCTCTTTGTACATCATAGAATACACTTTTCGTATATCTTCTGAAAGTTGTTTCTCAATTTCCTAAGATGTATGGATAAGTGGTCATCTCATGCACGAATCCTTATCCATTTCATTCTCATTCTCCCTTATCCTCTTGAGAGCTGTTTAAAACCTACATATAAACTCATATAACGTGTTTTGCTTTGTAATAGAGCTGCTGAGAAATGAGTGGAGACTCTCACTTCTTTGAGTTATCTTTAAACTAGCAAAAAATCTATTGCACATGTACGCAGGTACCCATCGAGATCTTCATTCAAATATACAGTTTAGCCATTTATTCTCAAGGAGGCCAAAACTCTCAATAATGGACTACCAACGGTCGTCGAATTCCCTTGGGTTCTTCAAATGCCATATCAATTCACTCAATGTTGATATTGCTTTACCATCAAAGTTGCAAAAACCAATTTTTGAGCTAAACTTGTTCATAATGTGCCATGCACAGTATCAATGGAATGTACTTGAAAAATAAGACTGTACTCGAAAAATAAGATTTAATAATAGCTCCAATAGAGGGATCTTGGTTCGTTACAATAGATGATGGATGCGAACCGATCGCATCAATGAAGCTGTTAAAAAGCCACACAAATGATTCCTTCAACTTGTTCATTAGGAGCCCATTTGCAAATATAACGATTTTCTTACGGTAGTTAACACCATAAAGTATTGCAAATAAAGTTTGTACTTGTTTCTATTATAGGTTGTATTAAATGATACAACGTCTCCAAAAATCTTGTAATCATCTAAGGATATTGGATCCATCCACATATAATGTCTCAGACAATTGTTATCATCCAAATCATATAGAAAGTAGAATTCAGGGGTCATTGCCTTACAATACTCAAAATGATCTATCAACATTTGAGCATCAAACCCTGAAATTTTCTTTTGTTCATCCATCTTCATGTTTATATATCCTTCACAACATTCACAACATACTCACCAACCTCGTTGTGCCTTGATATAAATGCAACTTGTCTGTTCACGGGAATGTCAACATCCGACATTGTAACTAAGAGAACCTTCGTGTGATCCGTGATTTTCTTAATAGGCTTCAAGTATCCTCTCTTTGATGAAGATGATATTGAGTGGTTGTGATTGTCTTCAAACTTCTGCACCTCCCATTTGTTATTAAGAAAATTAAGCTTAATAGCCATTTTTACATTGTAACCTGTCTTGTGAGTACCAAACCTCTTCCTCATGTTGCTTTTGAAAGGTGAGTTTGATTCTGGCAATGGATCAAAAAATGACACCGACTTGTTCAACACATCAAGCGTTTTCTCTGAAAAATCCTCCGATATGCAAACAAACTTCTTATATGACAAAATCTTCTTTTTATAAAACTTGTCTATGGAATATTTTGTGCTACTCTTGTAAATGCTAAACCCACACGCAATAGCATAATGTTCATAAAATTTTGTTGCCTGCACTATAGAGTTGAATTGCATACTGATTTCGGGTCTCATCTGCTCTAGCTCGTCGTTTAGAGGAAGGTTAGCATTAAAATCGCCCAACATAATCAAAGATTAGTCTTTTGAAATGAATAAAGAAACGAGATATTATAAAGAAATACATAGTTGGAATATCAAGCAATATATATGTTAGTTGTGATGGTTCTAAAGGTAATATGTATTACAAAATTATAAATAAATTACTGTGAGTATTATTATATTACTATAACTATAATACAAAGTGAACAAGACATGGATATCAAAGATGCTAAAGTGTATTACAAGGTTCGCTATATGGGTGTTCTTTTGCAAACTACTGCGATGGATGTATTATAATTATTAACACCAATAAGTATCCCTTCATGGTGCGAATATGTTAGATGAGTTGTATTATAAAATAGGATTATAATACAATACAAATGATGCATAATTTATGGGGTTAAGCGTGCATATTACAAAAGTGATAATGTAGTGGTTCATTTTAAACTATATTACAAGATTCTTTATATGGGTGTTATTTTGCAAACTACTGTGATGGTCGTGTTGCAATTATTAATACTAATAAGTATCTATTCGTGATGCGAATATGTTACATGAGTTGTATTACAAAATATGATTGTAATACAATATAAACGATGCATAATTGGTGGGGTTGAGTGTGCGTATTACAAAGATGACGATGTAATAGTTGATTTCAAATATATTAATTAAGAATGTATTACAACATGTCATATCCAGAAGTATCCCTTCGTGATGCAATAAGAAATACAAAATATGCGATGTGTAATACAAAAATAAGCATTTTGTATTAATAATATACGTGCTACTACCATTGAGATCATCAATTATAGGAATGATCTGATCTGATTTTTTGATGTAAAAGACTATTAACGAATGGATCACATGATAAATGGTCTGTAATATCCAAACCTATAGATTTGCTTGCATATAAAAATAATTACGATCAAATACAACATCCTCATAATAATACAAAATATTATTGTGGATATGACGTGCATGTGATAAATGATTCGTTCCTTCTATTACTCTGGATTAGCCTAAAAGATTGTAAAGAAAATAAAACTAAATATTAGTTAAGTAAAAGTCATTCATCTAATACAACGAATACAAAACTATAACTATGATAAAATGATATCGTATGTAATACTATAAAAAATAATATATACGTACAATGAGTGATCCAAGATTGCGGTGACATGAAATAGCCCCAACGTTTGATGAACCAGAGGAAGTTTTGTCAAAAATGACAATGTTCAATAAAATATAGAAACAACAAAATTAGAAATAACACATCGTAACAAATCGTAATTTAATGGATACATTAAAACACTTTCTAATTTACATACTAAATATGTTTGGTAATTTTGGCAAAACATTATAAACCGCTTGTTGATCTGAACAATGGTTTCATTAATCGATAAAATGATTAGATAGATGAAAATTTAAGCTTTCATGTAAATATTAATCACAATGTTGTTATATATATATATATATATATATATGTTATTATGATTGAAATACATATATTATATAGATGTTTTAAATTATAAATTATATCTCATCAAAGCTTAAATCGAAATCTCATCTCATTAAAATAAATAAATTAAAAACTTTCTGGTCCGCTCCGATCGGATCCACAACTTCAATTCGAACCGTTCAAATCCGATCGGAAAGGATGAAATCGCATACTAGTTTAATTCATGTGCACACTCTTAACACGCAATTGCACTATCCACCTTGTCGTAAGGCGTGAGTGTACCGCGCAACAAAAGAGGCGTACGCAACCCAAAACGACTGAAAGCACGACTCCATTTCTCGCCAGCCATCTGAGCCATCTCCCTCGTCGTCGTCGTCGTCCTCCTCCTCCTCCTCCTCCACTCAACCGCCACTACCGCCATGGTACGCCACTTGTCCTCCTCCATACTGCGCCGCCGCAAGACGACTTCCACCTCCACCTTCATCTGCGCAGCAGCCACCCATTCCCAACTCCTCAATACTCCCACCCGCCGACCCTCCTCTGCAACCTCCTCCCGACCGATCACGCGCCATCTGCCGTCCGATCAGGCGATTGCCAAGGAAGGCCCCCATCCGCGCTGCCTTGAATGCAGACCAACCGCCGGATTTCTCGCCCCGATCGGGTCGTCCAGGAGGAGCTTCTGCAGCGGCGGGAACGTCGAGCGTGAGTCCATCTCTTACGATGTCGTGATCGTCGGCGCAGGGCCCGCGGGGCTCTCGGCGGCCATACGGCTTAAGCAGCTTTGCAAGGAGAAGGGCACCGACTTCTCCGTTTGCGTGGTCGAGAAGGGCGCCGAAGTTGGTAGGCCCTTACTCTTACTCTCTATCTGTTTACTTTACTACAATGATAGTATTGCTTGGGCCTATCATCCATCAGAAAACTCCTATTGCATTTCGTCCTCTTTTGTAGTTACTTAGGGCAACAACTTGATATGGATGCTATTGCAGCTTAATGCTGTGCAGAAAATACATTCTCTCCCTCGTATAAGTAGTGCTTAACTTTCCGGAAAATAGGAGGGCGTAATCAACTTAGTAGACATTGTCTCACCAGACACATGGCCTGAGGGAGAGGGCAGGCGAGGATCTGTGGAAGGCTCTCCAAATCTGCTGCAGCAATAGGGAAGATATGGTCAATCTTTGGCATGGATTGCCGAGCCACATGTTAGGCTCATTTTGGGTTAACGTCATGTACTCCTGTTGTTGAAATGAAGGGCAAGTCATTGAATACCCTCAATTAAGTCTCTATTTTGTGGCTGTTGGTTCACATTCCCACCCACAACGGCTCCCAAATGCACCGCGCATCCTCCCTCATATCTGAGGTGATCCCCCCGCCTCAATCTGTACCAAATTGAAGCTATCAACTTGGTATTAGAGTACGCTGATCTGGAGATCATGGATCCCTCGGCCGGCCCTAGCTTCGACGATAAACTTGACTTGATGGTGTGTTCCCTACAAGAGATGATTGGTCTCATGTAGCAACAGTCGAATGCGCTGAATGAGATTATCCATTTGTTGCGGGTAACATGACATTGGATTGAGAGTCTGCGAGTTGTGGACAACCGTCATCACACACTGGGGGAGTGGTTGCCATTACCAAGGTAGTCAAGCTAAACTTTCCACAATATGATGGGAAGGATGATCCGTTGGGGTGGCTTCATTTAGCGGAGCGCTACCTCACGTTTCATGGAGTTGCGGACGATGAACACATCTCCCTCGCATCTTTACATCTCGTCGGTGAAGCAAATCAATGGCTTCATTGGGGGGAACCAGCGGATGCATTACCATGTGGGAGGAGTTCCACAGCGAGCTCTTAGAATGATTTGGTAAGTGCACGTCCGAGCAACTGCTAGGAGAGCTCTGTCACCTCCGCTAAACCACCGCAGTGTTCGACTACTACAGCAAATTTGAGGCCTTGTAGGACCTCGTACCTCCCATGCGTGAGGCAAGCTTCGTCGAAATCATCCCCAGGCTGAAGGAGGAGGTGAGGACGGAGATCTTGGTTCTTGAACCTAAGACCATGGTGCAAGCGGTCTGCTATGCCAAGGCCTTTGAAGAACACAACTCATGTCGAGCATGGTTTGGAGGCTCATGGGTAGGCTCACGTGGTACAACCGTGACAACACCCACCAAGCCCACCCTTCTGTCCACAACTACCTCAGTAGGTACGCCAGTGACCATAAAAAAACTCAAACCCGTCGAGATGACTGAACGTCGCAAACAAAACGTATGTTACAACTGTGATGAAAAATATGTACCCGACTACCATTGTAAGGCCAAGGCGTTCTATATGGTAGCTGAGGAGGGAGAAATTTGGGAGGAGGCCTCCGACAACATCGCGAAGGGTATGGATACTGATGAGAAACTCTCTTCTCGTGCCATCACCGGTCATACCAACGCCAGTCTCATCAAGCTTGAGCTATCCACAGCAGCAGGGCAAGGCCTCGCTCTGGTGGACTCCGACAACTCCATTAACTTTGTCGACCCCTACCTCGTCCCTCAATCCCACCCTCGTCTTCACCTAGGCCGACCCATTTGGGTTTCAGTTGTAGGGGGGGCATCCCTCTTGACCATGGAGAGGGTGAACGATCTTCCGTTCACTTTGCAAGGTCGGCCATACACCCTCACCGCTTATGCCTTGCAACTCGGCAGCTTCCGACACCATTCTAGGGTACCCTGGATTCAGTCGTTGGGGGCTACCTCTTGGGATCTTGACTGCCTCACTCTCACGTACTGGACTTCGGAGGACCCTAGTGTCCTTCAGGGCATCCTATCGGAGGGAGGAGTCATTGTGCCCGATGAAATTCGTCAAGCACTTGCGGAGGCCACAAGCTCTATCTCCTTTGTACACGTGTGGCAGACATTGACCCAGCAACTTAGGTCAAGCACCCCAGTGTCCACCCGACCCTAGCTGTTCTCCTTCAGGAGTTCGAGGATATCTTCACTGAGCCTCGAGGCCTACCACGTCAGCGTGACAAAGGGCATTCCATCGCCATTAAACTTGAAGCCGAACGCATCACTATAGCTCCATACAGGCACGACTGGGCATAAAAAATGAGATTGAGTGGTAGATCCACCTCTTACTGAATGACAGCCTCATTCGCCCTAGTTGTAGCCCCTTCGCCTCTTCAGTACTCTTGGTTCGCAAGATGGATGACACATGGAGGTTCTGCGTCGATTATAGGGTACTTAAACGATTGGACCATCAAGGATCGTTACCCTATTCCCATTATTGACAATCTTCTTGACGACTTAAGGGGTGTCGCCTACTTTACCAAATTCGATCTTTGTTCCGGATACCACCAAATTTGTACGAACGAGGTTGATGTCTACAAAACAACATTCAAAACTCATGACAGTCATTAGGAGTTTCTCATAATGCCCCATCCACCTTCCAAAGGGTCATGAACAACCTATTTCGTCTTTGCCTCCGAGATTTTGTCCTGGTCTTCTTTGACGAAATTATTGTCTATAGTCACACTTGGGAACTCCACCTTAAACACGTGCGCATGGTCCTCGACCTACTCCGTCTACAAAAGTTTTTCGTCAAGAAGTCCAAGTGCTCTTTCGGAGTCACTACGGTCGAGTATTTAGGCCATATTGTCTCGGCCAATGACGTTGAAGTCGACCCCAAGAAAATTGATGCTGTCCTTGCTTAGCCCACGCCTACAACAATCCGAGCATTATGCGGCTTCCTCGATCGAAAATAACCAAATAAAAATGATGACTCAGTCTATTAAGGGTTCGACTTGAATTCTACACATCCATATGCATTAAATCAAAACAAGCTGTAGAATTAGAACGTGAACTAGTAGTATAAGAAGATTGGTGATGCTTCCCAAGCTGGCATGCATTGTAGAGTAACTCGATGGTTGGAGAGATGTGTGGTCTGATACGTCTGAACTTGTCTAGTGCAGGATGGCCTAGTCGTCAGTGTCACTGTAGAACTGTACCAGCACTAAAGGTCACCTCCTCCTAACATGAAGCAGCCAATGGCGTTTGGACTAGGCGATACACGTCCCCTTTCTCATGTCTGCTACTAATCGTCCTTCTGGTAAGCTTGTCGTGAAATGTACATCCAACATCATCAAAAATGACAATACAATTTAGATCCTTAGTAATTCTATTAACAGATAAATGACTGATAGGAAAATCAAGAACAAAGAGAACATATGGTAGTCTCAAACTAGGGTGACCACCACCTCCTCATTTCTATCAATCCTGGAATGTTGGCCATTTGCCACCTGCACAGTCCTACTAGGGGCAACAGACTGAATCCTTTGGAAACAAGAAGAGTTACCACTCTAGTGCCTGGACCCCCCTAAGTCAACCAATCATATAGTGCCATCGCTGGACTTGTTCTGCGAACTCAAGGCAAGATCTATACTTGAGGAAGACGCAAAGGCAGCAGTATCAGAAGAAGATGCTCTAGACTCTTGAGTAAGCTATGCAAGGCATTGAACAACTGCATCATACTCACACGAAGTAGAGTAGAGGGGGGATGAGCTCACGATCTCAGCCAAAATATTGGAAACATTTCAATGTGGACTCCTTCACCCAAACATCCATTTATCCATCAATAGAGTTCTCACTCCAAAGGCCCCTCAACTTAATGGAAAATCCATGTGAAAATAAAATTGTAGGAAAGTCCAATTGTAAAGCCTCATCTCTCATATAGCCTCCACCAAACATCTGCACTCTCTGAATGCCTGGAGGGTAACAACTTTCGATAAAAAATTTGATGTCATTTAAAGTCTTTTTATAGTTTAATATTAGACATTAAACTCAATGGAAGTTCAACACAATAAACATTAGACAGTCTGAAAGTGGAAGAGAACTTCATCCAACTAAAGTAATTGGGGCTTGATGGTGTGACACTAGCTGTTCGCTGTTATCTGAGAGTGCACGTATAATGCTGTTTGGATTGCCATTGGAGAGATGTAACTGTATTAGATTGGTGTACCTATGGAGGGGGAAAAATGATTATTTTGTGAAGGAAAAAAAGGGAGAAAGCCAAGGATTCTATAGGCACCGATGTAGAATCATTCCTTTAATACCATGTTAGAGAGAATAAGATAATTCTAGTAGGAAACCCTGACCTCCTATAAATAGAGATTAAGGTAAATATTACATACTAAGTCTCAAGAAATAAAGAAAATAATAGAGTAACCAAAGGAAACATGATAAAAGCATTTATTGCAATGAATGTATCTTCAACATAGTTCCTTGTTGGTCAGATTTTTAGTTTTCCTGGCTGATAATATAGTTGTAAGTAATTCTCGTTGGTGGATGCCATTATTTCTAATTTTTTCCCCCCTGAGATGATGATGTCGAACAATTTAATGCCAATTAATCTTATGTTGCCCACATGCAGTGTACACTGTCAATTTCAAACATTTTGCAGGCATGGAAAAGGATGATATGCCTGTTTGGAGTTTCTAGTTGGTTGTTAAAAGCAATCCTTTACAATCTTATGTTACTCTTGCTTGTTCTTATCAAATTGTTTGGACATTTTGCAGGTTCTCATATTTTGTCTGGAAATGTTTTTGAGACCCGTGCCTTAGATGAACTTCTCCCACATTGGAGACAAGAGGAGGTGTGATTGAAATTGTACATTGTGCAGTAAAACAGATTTAGGGTACAATTTTAAAATGCTATCAAAGTTGGAAATGCTTGTGACCTTTATCCAACAGTTAACAAGAACTACCAAGTGTTAATTTCGTTGTATAAAATGTAAGACAAAGTAATCATTGATGTCTGACTTCTTTAATGAGGGGTACTAATGGAAAATTATATACAGAACCCAAAAGCTATATAATATGTATAGGATTACTAATATCGTTATGCTCCCTTCAAGCCAGAGTGGATATACAAAGGAACATCAACATAACATAGCTGCATAAATACAACTTCTCAAAAATAACTCCATAAATATAGAATGCTTGACAGGCTTCGTGAACAGATCTGAATCTGATGGACAAAAGCTATATGTGGAGTATATATCTTCCATTGAACAACGACATTATGATTAATGGTCAGCAGTAATGAGTTGTTAATGCTATCAAAGGCACTTGTCTAAGTGCTTGGGCAGCTAGGCAAGGCAGGCTGAGGCTTTGGTGCCTCTCATGGCATTATGAGCGAAAACTTAATCTAGATGCTATTTATCCAAGAATCTTGGCCTACGACACGAGGCATTAGGGCAAGCATAAACAGTGTGTTTGGTGCTTGAACTTCAATTGTTGGTAACTGAATAGGAGTTTTTGCAGTTAAAGAAAAGAATGAAACTGCCTTGTTCAAAAAGAGAGCCCCAATCTTCTTTTTATTGAGGGAGGTATGGGAAGCCCAGATACAAGCAAGAAATAATATGTCATACAATAAGAAGTATTGTGAGAGTTTAAATAAAATACCATGTGACACGTGGCAGGTCAGTCATGGGTACATGTGCATTTGAAAGTTGTGTGAGTTGTGTTGTCATGTGTGACAAGTTTGGTTAAGGAGATATTTTGGTGACTTGTCAAGTTTAATTTTTTAGAAAAGTTGTTTTGAGTCCTATTAGGATTAGGAATAATTGAGTCCTATTTTCTTTATTTAGTCAATTTGTTAAAGGGATTGCATCTTTTTAAATAGAAACCAACACCCCTTGTTTTTCCTTGAGTTCCATAATAATTAAATATCTTCATCTCTAATGTGGACTCCTCTCATGATTAGTGAGATTTTGTACGTTAAAAGGTTGAGTTAAAAATCCTGTCATTGCAGTCTCATAAAAATCCATCAATCAGATAAAATTTATCGAAACTCTGGTGAGTCTCGGGTCGAAAACAGAGAGGTGAATGTTTGATTAAAAATCATGTTGGAATTATTGTCACGAAAACAGATTAGTTAGTTGAAATTAATCTATGCTAGCTATTCTACTTAAATAATAATTAATAGAAGAGAGAGATAGAATAATACAAATAAAGAGAAAATAGGGAGAGAATAAACACATGTTTCATAATGATAGAATCATGTCTATTACATCTACGTGCTACACTAGAAAACTGGAAATCTATACTAGGAAGCGATAAAAAGAGAGGGATGAGAAAATCCTTCTTGACGGCTATTTGGAGGACGAGCCGCGTTGACGAATAGTTCGGGAGATGGGGATGAGATGTTGGACGAGGGAGAATGGAGTTGGAGGAAAGAGGACGAAGCAGGGTGACGTCGTGGTGGGATCCGCTTCCTGAACGGTGGTGAGAGGACAATCGAAGGACGCTCCACGAAGGAGGAGAAAAGATGGAAAAATTATTTTATTCTAGCTCTAATGGTGCATCACAGGTATGGGACCAGCTTGTAGAGCTTTGGAGGAGGTGAGAGGAGAAGATAAGGGATGAAGAAATACGTGGTGAGGGTGGTCCTTTTATGGTTGAGGATATGGGGGCAAAAGGGTCTTTTTCAAAGCTTAAAATAAATATGCGACCTTTAGTGATGCATATAAGTGTCACTAAAGGCGCACGTTGCTGTTGCTTGCATCCAATGCCAGCCATCCATCGCCGATCGCACGATCCACGTGTTGCCACGTCGACGGCTTTTTGTCTTCAAGCGTTGAGGCCTTGGATCATCCTCAGCCGTTCGATCAGGAGATCGGATGGCTTAAAAACCACGCGCCTCTTCTCCTTCAGCACACCTGCAGCGCCTGCATACGATGGCACGTCATCGCGTGCTTCCAAGTGTGCCACGTCGCTATTGCCGCCACCGCTCGATCTCCATCGGATGCTCAAATTTTGATTGCGTGCGCTCCGCTTGCTTAGGAGAGGTGAATCGCATTTCGAACGCACGCCTTCTCTTCGCGATAGAGCGTGCAACCAATGCGTTGCACTCTGCTTCATGTCGTGTTTACGATTTGACGCTCATGTGCCCCCGACTGTTGGATGAAGATCCAACGGCTAAGGGCGTGTGAGCTTTGTCTTCAGCTGAATAGATGTGCGGCCAAGATTGAATCTCAGCCGTTGGGTCACGGATCCGACGGTTGAGATCAGCTGAGCGGATGAAGAAGAGTTGTGGCGCTCTTGGGGTGGCTGGGATGGTGCCACGTGGCACCATCCTGGTCGTCTATCTTTAAATGCTCATAGGTGGTGCCATGGATGTCGGATTGGATCCATTTTCGCGTCGTTGGGCTGCGATTGTCGATTCGAACCCATCCGTGCGGTTGGATTTGTCGCTCGAGGTACAGATTTTACACCACCTTGCCCCTTGGTTTCTAATCTTTCTCGGATTGCATCTAATGCTACGGAAGTCTGATCGGGGTAATCTTAGAGGCGTTGGACTCTGATCGTTGCCCTGATCAGATTCGTATGGTTGGATCTTCAATCTGAGGACTCGATAAATATTGCCCTATTACTTGATCACAAAAAGAGAAAATTAACCTATAATTTGTATAAACTAATTTAAATGCATGATGATGCATGTTATGTAGTATTTATAATGCTGGATGCTTCTATGAGATTAGAAATATGCATAAATAGATATTTTAGACTAATAAGATGTGTACACATCATCTCACACATCTCTCCGCGGCAATTTTCTCACTCCCTCATGCGTGACCTTTTCCACCTCTCGTTGTGTGTAGACTTTCCTAAGAGGAAGAGAACTCCATCCCGATTCTTCACAAGTATAGTTTTAATTCTAACACTCCCCCTTAAGCTGAAGTATGCATGTCATGCATGCCCAGCTTGAAACATAAGAAATCATGGCGCTTCTACGGGAGTGCCTTGGTAGAAACATTTGTAACATGTAGCTCTGATGTAGTCATGGGTGTGCAAGTTTTCCTTGTAATAACCATATCTCTGACAAAGTGGTAGTCCACCTCAATATGCTTGGTACGCTCATGGAACATTGGGTTGGATGTGACAAAGGTAGCTGAGTGGTTGTCATAGAACATAGGCATTGGAAGGGACACTTGGATGCCAAGATCACTTAGAAAGTTAATCAGCCATAGAATTTCACAAGCCGTGTGGGCCATAGCCTTGTACTCGACCTTAGCACTAGACCTGGATACTACAGCATATTTTTTACTCTTCCAAGTAACAAGATTACTACCCATAAAGGTGACATAGCCTGTAGTTGATTTCCTATCCTCTACATATCTTGCATAGTCAGCATTTGAAAATGCGTGTAAGTCTACGTGCTCATTGTTCTTCCTACAGAGCCCCTCCCTAGGATTACGCTTAAGGTGCCTGAGGATAAGATACACAATCTGCTAGTGACTATATTGAGGGTTTTCCATGAATTGGCTTGCCTTATTGACAACAAAGCTGATATCAGGTCTAGTGACTATCAAGTAGAGCGGCTTGCCAACTATATTGGGGTATTTCGTCTTGTCCTAAAAAATAGGATCATCTTCAGCACTTAGCCTCCCAAGGGACTCCACAGGAATAGAAGAGGGTTTGGCCCCCAACTGACCAGTCTCCTCGAGAAGTTAAAGTACATAATTTGTGAGAGTACTAAACCACTGGAGTTTCGGACAACCTCAATGCCCAAAAAGTATCTTCGTGTCCCAAGATCTTTAGTAACAAATGGGACCGCATATAGTCTCTCGTCTTCTGAATACCATTATCATTATCATCGGTAAGTATCATATCATTGACATATATAGCTAGAATAATTACACTTGAATCTCTACGCCTGACAAAGATGGAGTGATTTGATGTGAACCTAAGAAAACCAATTTTCTGTACCTTAGAACTAAGTCTGTCAAACCAGGCTCTTTGGCTTTATTTCAACCATATATTGCCTTTGTAAGCTTGCTGACTTTCTCCACTAGATATACTTTACTATATATTTAACTCACTACTTCTGCAGGCTTACTATAAAAGGATAAATGGGAAAGTGGTGTTGGAGTGGATATGGAGCATCAAGCCTTTCCATGGAGCTGGCATATTTTGATTGGTGTAATGGTAGTTTTGTTGTCGGGTCAATCCTATATGATGCCATTGTTTTCATTAAAAGCAAGTCGAATATTAGTGGCTGATTAAGGTATTAGAATCATGTGCTCTTGATGAGTCAACCTGAGTGGAATCACTTGATCGGTGATTTGGATTTGAATGTCAGATCATGTGGATATACTAATGTGATTAGTTGGGTCCCTCACTATAAGCGGAAAAAGTACTGTAGCCATGTTAGATATACCGATGATAGGTATTGAAGATCTAAACAGTTTGGAACGAGGATTTAGCTAAATCATCAAGAACCATTATGATATTTAACAGTTGTCTCCAGTTTAAGAAACAACGACAATCTTTTCAAAGCACATCCTCTGCATGGGAATGGAGATTCGAGGTTGTTACGCACGTTGAGCCAAGGGGTTGACTTGATCAAGGGGAAACCTTAATCAATCCCATTATTGTGTGCAATTATTCTCTCCACCGGCAAAGAGAGAAAAGAAGAAATGGCAACCTTGCCACTTGCTCTCCTTCCTCCTCTTAGGTTTGGACGCCTAGAGATCTTAGGAGACGTCTTAAGATTCTAGAGGATGTCCAACCGCCCAACAGGATGCCCAGAAGCACCATTATTTGGACATCTAGATTGAAGGCGTCTGGAACTCTAACAAGGACATTGGACTTCTAACTTGAGTTGGCCGTGAGTAATTAACTTGCATAGTCAATGTCTGGAGGAAAATTGAGGTGAGTGTTGCCTTGGGGATTGCGAAGTGTGAAGAGTTTGCGATGTGCACACGACAATTGAGTGTCGTCGGTGCGAAGAGCTTCATTTGCTTGCCGAGAAGAGTCCCATAGAGCTAGAACTTATTGTTGATGGCACAACACATAGGGTGTCGTTCTACTTTGCCTCAATAGGTATGCCTTAATATTCGTGGGGTTCCCGGAATGGGAAGAAGCTAGTTCTTCCCATGCAATTTTGGTTTAGGTTGTTATCTATTTTGATTCTTATTCGATTTTTCGGGCATTAATTCTTGAATTGAAAAATTTTTAACAGTAGGATTTCAAACTTTCGCGATGTCATTGGGGTCAAAGCGTTTGATCCCAACACATGGGGGTGCGGAGGATGCTGGTAGAAGCATAAAGCACATAACATGAAAATATTCCATCAAATTATTTTTGATGATTGACTCCTTTGAAACTACCAAGTGAAATTATCTGAAGGGTGGGAGGAGGGCGAATAGTGGTTGGGTTGCCTTGCAGAGATACCATCTAAAATGTGGAATCAAATTATCATTGGTGCTTGATTCCTTTGTATATAAAGCAATATCAAGGGAAATTTCATAGTAGCCTAAAAACTATATACATAATGGGAATAGAGCTACTAATATTCTAACAATTCTCTTTGGGGAAAGAGATAAAATTTGTTTACACCCTCCTAAAAGAAACACATTTACTAAAAAGAAGAAGAAAATGAAATGGGTATTGCTTATTCTCTTTATTTTAAAAAGGAAGCAAGTACTAGCTTGCCATTTTGCTAGTTGAATTTATTAGTAAAATATCAGGGTAGGACATAGACTTGGTTGCTTTCAGTTGCAAACCTTGCTATACTATTGAATTGAAAGCTGAATGCAATCAGTTTTTGTCAACCTATTTTGTAGGCTCCAGTCAGCGTTCGTGTTTCTTGTGACAAATTTTGGTTCCTCACAGTAAATCATGCTATTCCCCTTCCATCTCCATTCAATAACAAAGGAAATTATGTTGTAAGGTATGGATTTATGCTTCTTGATTATATATGTATATTTTTGAGAGGTAAAAAGATCCTTGCTCAAGCACCGATGCCTAGTTTAGTAATAGGGGTAAATTTTATGAGATAAATTTTTTTCAGCTAGGTTATCCCTCTTTTTTCTTTGGAATGTAGAAGGATAATCCTTCTGGGTTAACCTGCGATTGTTTGGTATGTAGATGAATAACTGATGGGTTATCTTGTGTTGGGTGGGATGGGAAAGGGATGATTTAACTTGAGGGATAAGCTATCCCACCCCTCCCCTAGGATGGCTTATCCCAGGTTGACTGACTCCCTTTAACCTAGGTTGAGCAGTTCCATTGGGTTATCCTAACAACTAAACTAGGCCTTAGAGATCCATCTTGTTCACCAAGAAACTTGTGAGTGTCACAAACTAGACAGAAGGAATCTTTGGTCTGCCACATTATCAACATATAATCTCTCTCTGAACCAACATGAAACTGCTCTGTAGCCAGATTTATAATCATTCAAAATCCATAGGTATAGATCATTTATTTTAAGACTAATAGGATATTGTGAGGCACATCCGTTCTTGCAGCTCTTCTAGTATTGGTGCTAGAAAAGTAGAAATCTTATCAAATCCTATGTTTACTTGCACTTCTGTTGCAATTGATTGGTGGAAAATGGGTTATTGATGACCTCAACCTCGTTACTGTCAACATATCTAATTAATGCCTAGCACCCAACTCACCCTGAAATACTTAGTAGGCCATTTTCTTTGTAGGCATGCATGTTCAAAGATGCTCCAACATGCAAGGAGTCTACATATTCCCCCATGGAAAGCTTGCCATTCACCTCCATTGCGCCTTCTAAATAGGCATGCCTGTTGGGGAAGTCCCCCTTATCTCAATTTCCTCAGAGTTGAGGATTCGCTTAATTTTAAGGTTGATGATGCAGACTAGTGCAAAGTTAAGGTTGACATGCAAACTTGATGCACAGCTGGTCCAACAAGATGGAACTAGATGAAATTTGACAAATTGGCCTCAATTGGAATCATAAACGGTTACAAACTACCCCAATCACCTGAGGAATTTGTGCTAACTTTAGTTAGCAAGGATATATTAAGAGAATTAGCATGCTACACCAATGCTTGCACTATCAAATTTAGTTCTGTGAGGAATCAACAGATCTAATGTAAACGATGGAAAAAACAGATCTAATGTAATTAGCAAATAGGCTATAAGTGAATGTTTTGTTACCCAATCGGTGCTTGGCATGTTGTGTTGCCGTAAAGAATGCAGTGTCTTTTGCTTGCAACAAGGTGAATTATTTGCTGAGTTGTTTGGCTTTTGAGTTCCAAGGTGTTGCAATTCGAGGTTATTAAAGTTGTAATGGGGCAATTACTTTTTGATGGTTCTGTAATTGTGATTGATATTGTGGGCATTGGGGATAGTGGGAAGGACTGTGTAGGGTTTGATTTTCTATAGGTGTAGGAAAAGGTAGGGGGTAGAGAAAGAGAAGTTAGGATGAGGGATGGTGGCTGATTTTGGAGAAAGTGGATAAAAGATGTAAGAAAACATAGAGAAAGGTGTGGGACTATTGGGGAAAGGGAATTTGGCATGAGAAGTGCTGGTGGGAAGATTCCTGTAAGAATAATTCACTCAAAATGTAAAAAAAAAATCTTAGATAAAATGTGGAATGATGCCCGGTCACTACCATGCCAAGATTGAATGCTTTATCTCCTAATAAACATTACCCTATTGTGGAAGTTTGGGATGGCCCATTGATGAGGGGCTTTAGTTCTTGGGTGCAGTAGTTTGAGGGTTCCCTTTCGGAGGCAAGGACGTAGGGGGTGTAGGAGTTGGTGGCTGATAGACACCCTCCTCATCTCCACCGCCAAGCGTCCTCCTCTTGAGTTTGTCCTGAAAGGTACATCCAACATCATAAAAAATTACATGGCAATTTAGTTCATTGGTAATTTTACTCACAAATAATAAGCTCATTGGAAAATCAGGAATAAACAAAACATTAGACAGTCTAATATTGGGGGTAACCATAACAACCCCCTGCCCATCTAAATGAGTGTTGGCCATCTGTAACTTTTACGGTCTGACCTGGTGGAACTACTTGCATCTTCTTGAAAGAAGAATGATCTCCACTTAGGTGCCTGGACACACTTGAGTCAAGAAGCCACATAACATCATCCGTAGGTCCATTATATGATCTAAAAGCAACGACACTACTTGAGGAGACAAAAGCTACAATATCTGTAGCAGGTGCAAAATCCTGTGTCAACTGAGAAAGCCTCTAAATAATTGCATTATATTCTGCACGGGAGACCATATCAGACTTGTCATTTGAAGAAGTGGTGGCCTGATTAGTCATTGGAGGTCTACCATGTTTGATCTAACATGTGGCTTCAACATGACCAACTCTGCCACAAAAAGTGCAGGTAGTTCGGGGCCTACTAGACTGACCTCGTTCATGTTCTTTGCCATAAATAGAGGGTGCTCCTCGTCCTCCATGGCCTCCAGAAGCTGCCAAGGCTTTCGTCTGACCAAGAGTATCAATAGTAGATGGCTTCACCACAATCGTGCTAAGTCAGCTGTAAGTATCCTTTAGTGAGGGAAGCTCTGAGAGAGCTAAAATCTGAGATCGTGCCCCATCATATTTTGGTCCAAGACCATCTCAGCGGTACTCCTTCTGGCCGACATAGGTATATACAGGATGGGAAGCATATACTTCTCAAGAGAAGTATAATACTGAGCAAGTAACTGGGCATCCTAGATCATGATGTATCTGGAATATCTTACTGAAGTTCTTCTCATGGGAATATGTATCATGAAGTGAATGTCATATCTCCTTGGCCATTTTATAGTACATAATCGCATCTCCAATACGGGGTTGAACTATATTCATAATCCATGAGCGTACTATTGCATTATCCTTCTTCCAAGTCACATATTTTCTTGTCTTGTTGGCAGGCTAAGAGTTTAACAATATGTGCTCCTTGTCACGATCCTCCATGGTCATGAGGAATGTTTGAGACCATTAGGGATAATTGGTCTCACTAGCTTGGAAATAGGTACAAAAAATGGGTTTTTATATGTTCTTCCCTCTGTAGCAGTATCCGATGACACTTTTGAAGATTCTCAGGATGCCATCGTGCCTTGAGAGGGAGAAACCCAAAAAGCAGATTTGAATCGTTGATTTTAGATCAAGAAAAATATTTGAAAATAAAAGATGAACCTCTTGATCACAATATCCAAGCACATCGCTTGGAAATCAGACCAAGAGACTCAACGGAGCCCCTGGAACCAATAGACGCAGCACAAGGATGCGGGGAAACACCCTAGCATAGCTATTCAAGGGCTACTGCCCCTCCTTGTCACCGAAGGGAGAGAGAGCCCTTACCAGTGGTGCCTCTGCAGGATAGGTGAGCGGCGATTTGAAGGCTGTCGCCATCGATGGGCCTATTATCAGGTAGTTAGCCCCATCGCTGCTGTTGGGGCCTTTGTAGCCCTTGGGGTTGACTGGTGATTAGCAACACCTCCTTTGTTGGCAAACTGCTGCGCTGCCGGTGGTGACTATAGCCGGCGGCAGCTGAGCAACAAGGAGGAGAGGAAGGGTGTAGGTGGTCAGGGTTTCGAAGGCTTACTTGGGTGGGTTACCATGGTTACGGTCAATGATTGGTGCTCTGATACCAAGTAGGAAATAATGTTTTGTCTTATTGAGAAAGAAAACCCTATACCTTTTTATATAATAAGAGGTGTAGTAAATAGTGTGATAAGACTAGACATAAAAATAAAATGACATAAGAGGAGTCCTACAACAATAGTTCAAGTACATAAAATGGATTCACCATTGTGGAAATTTAAGGGAATGAACTTGATTAATATGAAAAAGGAATCTTTGGCCTTCTTTTTATAGATAGAGGGCAAGGGAAATAAAGAAATCATAATTACACTTAAATGAAAATAACTATGACTAAAATTAGAAAAGACAACTAAATGTCATCTCTGATTTATTTCCTAACAAATAGAAAAGACAACTAAATATTTTCTCTGATTTATTTCCTAACACTCCCCTGCAAGTCGAGTCGCGGGAGACGGCGAAGACTTGGATCCTGTGGATGTTCATGATGGTGTAGACCAACGGTAGTCGAAGGTAGTAGAAGATAGAATAATTAACTTCGACATCTGCATCAACTTGTGTTTCTACTTGTACGTCTCACATAAGGCATTGGATACATGAGAAATCATGACTATAACTTGGGTGTTGCTGCTTTTACGTCTAGGAGTCTGAAGATGATGAGGCTTGATCTTCTTGAGTGCGCATAAGGTCACACGAGTGCCATTGCTCCTACAGCCCACAAGCCAGCGTATCATGCTTGATTTTGCCGAGCATGCATAAGGTCACCTCGCTTCCATTGCTCCTACGCCCCAAGAGCCAGTCGAAATGCTCTAGGTGCGTGAGAGTGCATCCCCTTTACGTGACGGTGCGAAGGTCAACGATGATGAAGCAGCGGTTGGTGGCGGTGGTGATGATCTTCGGTTGTTGCAATTGCTATTGGTGGGCTCCAACATTGAGAAAAGGAGAGGAGATTAATGGAAGAGAAGCGAGGAGATTGACATGGAGAGGAAGGGTCTGCTGGTGGCTCATCGGAGGCCGACGGTGTCGTCGAAGACCCCCCTTCCCTCTCTAGGGCTTCTTTTCTCCTAACCCTAGGCTATAAAGATCGGGGTTTTGATATATATGGAGATTTGTGAGAAAAATGAACTTGGTTGATATGAAAAAAGAGTCTTTGGCCCTCTTTTTATAGATAGAAGGCAAAGGCAAAGAAAGAAATCATAATTACATTTTACTAAAAATAACTATGACTAAAAATAGAAAAGACAACTAAATGTTATCTCCGATTTATTTTCTAACAACCATAATGGACAAGATACCCAACTTGGGTAAAAACCACCACCTAAGTCATCTCAACTTACGATTTCTCGATCGATCGAGTCGATTAAATCATTAACGTGCCACTTAAACGAGGGTTGCACACCTCACTATAACAACACTACTTTGACTGGGAGTAGTGTATCTCAAGACTACTCTTCTCCATGAAGAGTATTTTGTTTCCAACGGAGACGAGAAGCTGCAAGCATGGATACTTAAACAAAATAAAACAAAATACAAAAGAACCTATAGAGTCAAAATATAAAGTAAATAACTTGCTCCTATAGAAAAAGAGACTTCCCTCAGTTGGAAGTGGATTGGTGTGAAAGCATGAAGTAAATGGTGCTCTAGGATGTGAGCTGTAGAGCTTGAGAGTAGCTTGATAATGCCTCACTTTGATCTCTCTAAATGAGGGTGGTAGGAAGAATGGGAATCTTATTAGTGTATCTTCTTGATTTTCTTCTCTCTAATGTATGTCTAATAGTAGGAGTGCCCATAGGTATTTACAGAAGGCTTAGGAACACTCTAGAGGTGCTTAGAAATAAGATATATCTGTTAGAGACAATTAAGGTTGTCAGAAAAGGGATTAGAAATTTGGAAATTGGTGCATATCTAAAAAAGAATGAGTGAGAGAGGGAGGGGGTTGGCAATGAAGGTTGACAGAGGGGAATGGATGGAGGTTCGATTTAGGAGGGTGAGGAGGAATCGTATGAGGAGGTGAGGTGCTTCAAGTGCCTTTGTCGTGGACACCTTGTGGGGAGTTGTCGAGATTTGTTAGATGCTTTTAGTGTGGTGGTGCCAAACATCGCATGAGGATTTATTTTGTTGGACCATGCTAACATTGATAGGGGGAGGTGGGGCTTGGGAGGTCGTCTCCCCCTTTAGAGGGGGTCCCGAAGGTTGACATGCTGGCACCATGGTCTTTGCAGGTTAAAGCAATCGAGAAAGAACTTGTGGGGGCTCTGGTAGGTGATGTAGTGCAAGGGAGATTGGAGAGGGTGATGGAAGAAGGGATGTTTTGACGTCTTCTCAGAGTGGCTATTCTCATTTCTGTAAGGGCTTATCGATGGTGTTACCGAAGGTGCGGTCTTTCTTTGTTCCATTTATTGGGGTGGGGGCTGCTTATTGCTTTTGGCTGGATAATTGGATGGGTCAAGCTAGGCTGAAAGACTGTTTCCCGAGATTATTTGCGTTGGCTATTTATAAGGAGGTCAAAGTGGTTGATTTGATTGTTGGGAGGAGTCGTGGTACCCTTCCTCTGTGGGAAACCTGTCTGATCAGAGGATTGGTGAGCTCTAGGTACTGCTGTAGGAGTTGGAGGGCTTTAGACCGGAAGATGGCAATGATGCTTTTATTTGTGAAGAAGGTGAGTTCTTTGTGAGGGAGGCTTATAGAAGGTTGAGTGGTGGTGGGCTAGTGATGGGCTTAGATTTCATTAGGGACTACAGACAGATTTGGTTAGCCTTTTGTTTGTTGAAGGTCAAAATTTTTACTTGGCTGCTTAGGAGAGGTAGACTCATGACGAGAGTTTGGAGCGTTAGATGGACCTCGGAGGTAGAGAAGTTCTGCTCGCTTTGTCTCATGGTAGATGAAGTCATCAAGAGACTAAATTTGGTTAGCCTTTTTTTTGTTGAAGGTCAAAATTTTTGCTTTGCTTAGGAGAGGTAGACTCATGATGAGAGTTTGGAGGGCTAGATGGGCCCTGGAGGTACAGAAGTTCTGCTTCTTTGTCGCATGGTAGATGAAGATGTCAATCATTTGATCTTTGGATGCTCCTTTTCTACATGGGTTTGGAGTCGATTCTCCTTTGGGTGGTTGTCTCATGTAAGCTTTGCTGATTTCTGGAGGTCATTCAAGTATGAGAACTAGAATGGTGGGCAGAATGTGTTTAGGATGAAGAACTAGAGGTGTTGGCAGAAGTTTAGGGCATTTGGCCTGGGAGGAATGCTGCTATCTTCAAGGGCTAGACTCCTTACATTGAGAATTTTGCTGCTTGTATCTCTTCTTTGGCCAATTTTTGGGCTTTTAACTTGTAATTTGGTTGCTTTTGGCCTTTGTTTAATATAATTCTTTGGTGGTTATCAACCGGATAACCACCCTTTTTTTCAAAAAAAAAAATTGTGCATTAGAAAGGTCAAACCAGTCAATGCTTGGTTGGTATGCTACATTAAGGTTAGTCGACTAACATGTATTCTTAGTTGGCACCCTACAACGGGTGTCAAGGTCCAATTTGAGTTTCACTAGTTGGATGAAGGTTGGTCATCAGGTCCCATGCTAGTTTGTCAACGA
The DNA here is from genome assembly GCA_037157565.1 of Thalassia testudinum. Taxonomy (NCBI): domain Eukaryota; kingdom Viridiplantae; phylum Streptophyta; class Magnoliopsida; order Alismatales; family Hydrocharitaceae; genus Thalassia; species Thalassia testudinum. The sequence goes on along the minus strand of JAZHRO010000072.1, from coordinate 27,724,585 downwards.
TCGGTCATTTGCCTACTAAAGTGTTCTTAGGTCTTGAATCCTTGGACTTGGATATTTTAGGTCATAGGTGTAGGATCTACATTTCATAAGCACACTAGAAGGGGGAATGACTAGTGTGATAAAAATATATTGCAAAAAAAAAAAATTCAAACCACAAGAATGAACACCAGATGTATAGTGATTCCCCTTACCTGGGTACTTTACTACCTAAGTTAGGATTTTTAGCCTGATCCTTCAACCTGATGGGAATCAATTCACTATAACAAGAGGTAATTAACGGGTTACCTCAACCCAGTTACAAGAATATAAAAATAATAAGAGCATAGGTGCAAGTGAAGTAACAAAGCTTACAACTTTAATCCTAAGCCTTCCAACAAAATGTAATTAAAATAATTTTACCAAAGAGAGCTAAGGAAAAGTATTGGCATGCTAATTGATTGAAATCCAGAGCCTTTCATGCCTATGGACTTGTTGTAAATTCAAAATTCTTTCTTGCAAACTTACTAAGCAACAAGTCTAACTCCTTTGCTAGAAAAAAGAGTGTAGAAGAAATTTTTAGAACAAGGGAGAGAATGATGTGTGTGGAGAAAAGGACCCAAAGGGGTTTATTTATAGGCTAGGACGCACCCCCTCCCACGCTCCATGCTCGTTGGAGTATGATTAACATTAATTCAAATGAAAATTAAAGCAAATTAACCTTTTAGATTTGACTCAATGTGTAGTTGGTATCGGTACTCGTAAATGGGTACCATACTAGCTGCTTATAGATTTTCTGCAACTGGTACAAATAATGCATGGGTATTGATACTTATCATGGGTGTTGGTACTCAGCACTCTATGTTGAGTACCAACTATTAACAGGTACCGGTACTTATCATGAGTATCGGTACTTGTTATTCACAAGTTGAGTTCATAAGGCACTTCAGAATTGATCTGTAACCTACATGTATTGGTATTAAAGATGAGTATTAGTACTTCTTAGGTTTAGGGTAAATTTCAGAAAAATTAACTCAAAAGCTGTAATATAACGGTACTAATGATTAGTACCGGTACTTGTTAGTTACAGTTTGAGTTACCAGCACTAGTGATTAGTATTGGTACTTGCAACAAGTACCTTTTTAATTCTTTTGTCTTTTGACTTAGGAAATTTGTTTTTTGTCTTTTTAATACCGATGGGAAAAATGAATGGTTCATTCTTATTTGATACCCTCATGTCCTTTATAGAAAGGTACGTGGGTAAATAACATGACACACCCTTATAGAAAGAAACAAATACAAATAAGCCCCTCAGTACAACTCAACACTCCCCCTCAAGCTGAAGCATAAGCATCAGACATGCTTAGCTTGGAACATAGAACCTTAAGTACAAATGTAGGGTGTGTAGATCTTATCTGTAATGGCCTCTCTGTTGAAGTGACAATCAACTTCAATATACTTTGTTTGCTCAAGAAAAATAGAATTATTGGCTATGAAGGTGGCAGCCTTATTGTCACAGTACATAGGAATTGGGTCTGAAACATGGATACGAAAATCTTGCAGGATAGATCGAGTTTACAACAATTTACAAGTGGTTTGAGCTATAGCTTTATATTCAGATTCAACACTTGACCTCGAGACTACTGCTTGCTTTTTGCTTCGCCAAGTAACTAGATTGCCCCCTATATAGGTACAGTATCCTGTAGTGGATCTTCTGTCCACATGGGCTCCAACATAATCGGCATTTGAATGGCCAGATACATCAACATGTCCATGGTTGTGGAAATGAAGCCCCTTCCCAAGGGCCCCTTTCTGGCATCTAACTACTTGACAAACACCATCCTAGTGGATTTCTCTAGGTTTTTGCATAAATTGGCTCAATCTCCCAACAACAACGGTAATGTCAGGTCGAGTAACTATCAGATATAACAATTTGCCAACATGGCACGATATTTAGTTACCCCAATTTGCCAACCATGGCACGATATTTAGTTATGTCCTGCAACTAGGGGCTATCACCATATGCAAGGCAAAAAGGCGTTTATAGGCACATATGCTGGTTTGTAGCCCAACATACCAGTTTCTTTCTGCATATCAAGAATATACTTACGTTGAGATAGCACAAGTCCTCCTTATGTGTGCTGTACTTCAATACCACAGAAAAAATTGATGGGGCCTGCATTCTTGGTTACAAATTGCGACTGTAGCAATGCTTTAGTATCTTCTATGCCTTTCTTGTCACTGCTAGTCAAAAGTATATCATCAATATAAATAATAAGAATAACTGAACCTACCTCCCCATGTAATGTAAAAATAGAGTGATATGTCGAAGACCTAGTAAAGCTACGTTCCTATATAACCTTGCTAAATCTTTCAAACCATGCCCTCATACTCTATTTTAGGCCATAATGACCTTCTTTAGCCTACATATCTTCTGACACTTCCCCTGAATTATGATTCCTGGAGGTTGCTACATGTATACTTCCTCCTCCAAATTTCCATAAAGGAAAGCATTCTTGATAACTAGCTAGTGGACAGTCCACCTTTTGTTGACAACCGTTGACAGTTGGATCCGAATAGAGGTGAGCCGGGTCACTGGGGAGTAGGTCTCAAAGTAATCAACCTTGAATGTCTGTGTGTAGTCTTTAACAAGGTGGGCTCTCTACCGCTTCACAGTAGGGTGAACACCCACCCACACCCCACAATTGTAGCACCTGGGGGTAGGTCAACCAAGTCCCATGTCCTACGAGATTGTAAGGTTGCCATTTCTTCTTCCATAGCCAGGGTTCAAGATGGATCTTGGAATGCATCTCGATGGTCCTGTGGTACTTGATGATTATCAATAGCTAAAGAAAGCTGGCATCTTGCTGTAGGTAAACTATCAAAAGACAAACTATGAAATAGAATACTTGGCACAAGACTGCTGAGCCTTTCATTGTGCTTTGAGAAGATCCAGGGTAGTGCCTTCAGGAGTAGCGGGTACTTGGTCCTTAGACAAGTCATCAGTAGCTGGTGAGGACTGAGTAGGAATGGTAGACAAAGGCTTGTTTACTTGAGGAGTATCCACAGACCTACGCTGAAAGTGCTTATGAAAGGTATCAGTAACACCAGGATGACGAGGAAAACACCTGGATTAGGCGGGTCTATCTTCTGTTTAAGGGGCTCAGAGGGCTGTGGTGGTTTAGAAGGCATAAGAAGAGGAATTTTCATTGGAATGAGATGTGTCGAAGGCTCCCCCTTCTTTTTATAGTAAGGGATCTCCTCAAAGAAAGTGAAATCAGCTAAAACATAAAATCATCGTGATATAGGGTCGTAGCACCTGTATCCCTTTTGTGTCCCAGAATAGCCTAAAAAGATACACCTGACAAACCGAGGAGAGATTTTATCCACCTTGAATAGATGGTGTTGGGATGTTGGGCAGAATATCAACTTTGTTGATTTGAAAATAGAGGCCTTAGCCCTCTTTATATAGAGAGAGGGCCTTAACATACATGGAAACACAACCAAACATTTACTAAAAATAACAAAGACCTAAATATGGGAAACACAAGTCACAATCTTTAATTTTATTCCCTAACACTCTCCCACAAGTTGAGACGCGGGAGACGGTGAGGACTTCGATCCTTAAGGTGGTGAAGATCAACTCTTGTCGATGTAGTAGTCTTTTCTTCTTGTCTTCTATCTTGAGTGTCTCTTCTTGTACGCCTTCACAGAGTCAATCTACGCTTGGTTTCTCTTGATATATGTGGGAGCACTACTTGTAATCTTGACATCTTGAGGTGGCTCTCGCCTTGTGTTTTCCACTCAAACATATGAGGACCCAAACAATAAAAATCAAGACTTTTAAAGGTTACATACAAGTACCTCAAAACAAGGGATGAAAACTTAACTAGACCTAACATGCAAATAACCTTTTTTTTTTCAAAGGAAACCTAAGTTTCTTACAAAAGGCCCCCATGGCCATTCATTCTTTTCTTCTGTTGGAAGAGGAATGAGCTCCCCTGTACACACTGTAGGGGACTTCGCTGGAGAGGAGCAGGCGAAGAAGCATCGGCCGCAGTAGCAGGAGGCGTCCACGTCGAGCCTCTTCTTCCCCTTGTTCTTCCTTTCTTTTTTTTTTTTCATTTCTGTTGGGCGGTGGTGCCGTAGAAGAGGAGCACGGTGGTGCTCTAGCGAGGTCAAGGGAGGATCGGACTACCTTGATTTGGTAGCATGACCCCCAAGGAGTACGATGGTACCTTCAAATCCTCGATCGAGCGAGGTTTGAGGGCCCAAAATCGTGATTCGAGCCACTGCCTTCATTGGCGGCGCCGATCAAAGATGGGGTCATTGGCGGGTGCATGGTTGGTCCGACGACCCTTAAAGATGGTGGATATGGAGGATGGGCCATCAGTGACCACATACAGTGGTTTCTTGCTGATGCTCGGTCGGAGACGGTGTTGATGAGTTTTTTTTTTTGGTGGCGATGAGAACACAATGACGACAATAGAAGCAAAGAGAAGAATGAGAAAGAGAAAGAGGGTAGGGAGAGAAGAGTGCCTCTCCACAAGCTTGTCGGAGACCAGCAACGCCGCCGGAGGGCCTCCCCCCTCTAGGTTTTCTTCTTCTAAACCTTAACCCATCAAGATTGGTGGCTTTGGTACCATTTTGGGATTTTAGGCATAATGTTAATAAATAGTAACCAAACATTTACTAAAAATAGTAATGACCTAAATATGAAAGCATAAATCACAATCCTTAATTTAATTCCCTAATAGATGGACAAAACACACAACCAAAAATTGGAGTGATAGAAAATGAGTTTTTGCCAGGAAACAGAATAGAATGTGGAGTTTTACCACCTAGTACAGATGAAGAAACACGATTCACCAAATATGTAGCAGTTATAACCGCATTAGCCCAAAAAGAGGAGGGAACATTCATCTGAAACATAATAGTATGAGCAACATCCAACAAATGACGAAGTTCACATTCAGCCACCCCATTTTGTTGGAACGTGTGAACGTAGGATGTCCGATGAATAATTTTGAGGGATAGAAAAAACTAAGATAGGCATTCACAAATTCCAAATTATTATCGCTTCGGAAACTTTTATAACAGTGGATTTTATTTCTTGAATAAAATTTTGAATAAGGATAGAAACTTTGGACTTCTCTTTCATCATAAAAACCCAAGACATCCTATTACAATCATCAACAAATACGAGAAAGCACCGAAAACCACTAAGACTCTGGATCCTACATTGACCCCAAACATGAACATGAATCAGACCAAATACAGACTTAGTTCGCTTATTCTGTGAAGGAAAATACGAACTATGGTTTTTGCCAAGTTGGCAAGCCTCACAGCGAAAGGACCCTGGAAGGGATAGCTCCGAAAATTGACGGTGAAGAATAGGAAGACTAGGGTGACCAAGACGGAGGTGCCATCGAATGGCAGTAGTGGCACAAACAACATCAACAGTAGAAACATGTGGAATGTGGAGGTAGTAAAGACCATTTTTCTCAAGTCCACAAATCTGCTTCATTATCTAGAGGTCCTGCAAGAAAAAGTACTAGTCATGAAACATTGCTCTACATTGTAGGTCTGTAGTAATTTGATTGGTAGACATTAACTTAAGTACAAACTTTGGAGCATGTATAATATTAGATAATGGTAGAGTAGAATAAAGGGAAATATTCCCAAGTCCAATAACTGACGACAAACCACCATCAACTACCTTAACCTAGAATGGGGTAGCTAAATTCTGAAGAGAGGAAAACAATCTAGTATCACCAGTGATATGTGAAGAAGCACCTGAGTCAGCAATTCAAGCAGGAGTTTGGGATCTAACAGACATGGTTGATGTACTTACAGATTTCTGAATCGAGGCTTTAATAGAGGTAGAGGCCTGAGAAGCAATAAATCTTTCGTACTTTGCCCTAGATACAGAGATGTGACCATTATCTTCATGCACTTGAGGAGAATCCTTTGTAGAGACTTAGTGAGCATGTGGGTCCATTCCCTGTAGATATGCATGCTTCACCCAGCAATGATCCACGGTGTGTCCATTTCTGTGACAATATTCACAGAAGAAAGAACTCCGTCCACGACTATGACCACTACATGCACCACTACCACTACCACTACCACGACCGCCTCTGCCTCCAGGGTTTCCTCGACCATAGCCTACAACAACCATGGCAGAGGAATCTAATATAGGAACATCATTAAAGGTCTCAAGTATGGATAGACAAGCGTAAATCTAAGCAGGAGTGGGTATCTCATCCATTGTCATAATTGATCCTTTATTGCCTTGTACTCAAAGCCCAGAATAGATAGAAGATGAATGGAGCGGATGGCCTTTCACTGCCTAGCTATAACAATAGCATCAATATCCTTTAAAAAAAAACATCAGTAGATATGGGTTGATATACATCTTGCTTGTCTCAGAAGTTTTTCATTGTGCCATAATATTTTCTAGAGCCATGGAACCCTTTCTAAGTGTATGAATGTCTTCCACAACACGATACAACCTTATGATGTTGCTCTTGTGGGAGTGAATTTCATGTAACACTTCCCATATCTTCTTGACGGAAGCACAAGCCATGACCTACTTTGCAATCAGAAGACATGTGGCCACCCAATTATTGTCTGCTTACCAATCTGTAGACTTCATAGTGTCATCTTTAGTCAAGATATATTTCTTTCGGTGGGACCTGACAAATCGAGAAAAGGAAGTAGACCAGAGCAAAAAGTTGGATACGTCCAACTTGATAGAGGTCCCCTAGATGTGTGGGGATGCGCTCGTGGTTGATGGTTTCCCCATCTAGTCGCTAATAGTATCCTTTGTCTCTGCCATGGACCCAGTTTGTCTGATTACTCCCTTGATGCCGGAAAACTCGGAAATTGGATCATGTACTTCCTATAAAGCACCAGAGAGATCTGAATAGAACAGTAGCACTTCAGATCATGGAAGAGAGGCAATGCCCTTCTCAGTGAAGATTCGGGTCTCCTATGCCTGGGTGAGAGATTGGAGTATCGCAGCAAGGGGCTGTAGTCCCTATTGGGCGGTAGCAGTGTTGCTAAAGGTCGAGGGAGCCTCCCCAGCACCAGCACTGAGCCTACGTGCAGCCTCAGGCAGCGGCATAGGTGTCCTCTAGGCATGGGCGGCGGAGCTAAAGGCAGAAAGGGCACCTACAGTGGCGCTGAAGAGAAGGGTCGCGGGCAGCGATGTTAGGGCTGGAGCAGCACTTGTAGTGGTGCTAGAGGGAGAAAGCACGTTCGTGATGACATTGAAGAGGGAAGAAAGGCCACGAGCGGCGATGCTAGGATTGGAGCAACACCAGTGGCAATGTTGGAAGGAGGTGAGATGCTGCTGGTGGCAGCGTTGTGGGTGGAGGGCTGCTCGAGACAGGAGAGAGGGACCTAGGGTTTTGGTGGATGTGTGGGAGGGCTAGGGTTGGTGTGATACCAGCCCACTGATCTAGGATCGCTTCTCTCATACCATGATGGGAACAATGAATGGTTCATTCTTATTTTGAGATCCCTAGTACCTTTATACAGAGAGGTACATAGGTAAATAACATGACACACCTTATAGAAAGAAATAAATATAAATAAGTCCCTTATTACAACTCAACAAATACTTTAATTAGCATTCTCTCTGATTTGAACAATTAGAGTTATGAAAATGATTCTTGTTTCGAATGTGACTCTTAATAGTTATCTCTAATTTATTTTAACGCTTAATTTAATTATCTTGTTAGGAGGCATTACAATGTCTACTAAAAATAGAAAACAACTAAAGATAACATCAACTTTGTCATTTGCCCATTCGCTATCCATCATTGCCATTCGTCATTTGTCATTTTGCTCAATAGGCACCATCCTCATAAACCTATTTGTTGCAAGATAGCTCATGAAAAGATCATTAATCTGAAAGGGGTTTTGTTAACACCAAAACTTAGAGAAATGTGGAATAAGGTTCCAACAATAGGTCGTCAGTTAAACAAAATCGGTTGACGTCGTACTATGGGATTGGATGGTGATTGGTTGAAGATTGGATGCCTAGCTAGAGTATCTACCTAGGGTGGGCACAAGTTCGAAGGAAATGTGAATGTTAAGCTCATAACATCTAGAAATTAGTTTGATCGCTGGTTGATGAGTCACTATGTAGCCGGTCAGCGCATTGGGCTATCAGATGGCTGGTTACAATAGCATTGGTTGGTGCATGAGTGCATCACAAAATTGGATGGCAACCTAAACTGTTTTAGGTCAATTTGATGGCTTTTTGTGTGGTTTTAGGATTCCTATGTGACTACCTAGGTTATTTAACATTATTTTAGGACTCTTTAACATATATATAAGGAAAGAGAAAAGGAAAATATGCACCTTGATGCTTTTTCTTGAACAAGCTCCTTCAACCTTCCATGGAATTTGAGCCTGAGCTTACATCAAGCTTCATCCAATGCATCCAATGGTAAACCTGAAATCTTAATCTCCAAATGTAATGTTAAATAATTAAGAATTTTGTTATTATTAAAATCAACGATTTTGGTGTATGTGCACCAATAGGCTCAATACCCTACTCCTTACATCTCTTAACTTGGGCATTAGCTTGACTTATTTGCAAATATCCAAACCACCTTAGATGTTTTTTTCTCATTTTATCTTTTATTCATGCCACTCGTACTTTTTCTTGGATAATCTCATTATGAATACGATCTTAGCTTGCTGGAAAATGAAACCTAAGTACTTAAAAACATCTTTTATCAAAAACACTCTGCTCCAACTTTCACTTGTCCCTTTATTATTCCCCCAGCCACTAAACTTACATTCCATATACTCAATCTTTATCTTAATTAGACACAAGCCTTTATCTTTCAGAGCTACTCTCCAAAATTTTCTGTATACTTTGTCTCTTGTCTCATCAATCCACACAATGTCATTAGTAAAAGCATACACCATGGTATCTCCGCTTGAATATACTTTGTTAACTCATCCATGACAAAGATAAAGAAGTAAGGGATTAAAGTTGATCCTTGATGTAGACCAATGGTGATATTAAAGTGGTTCTCCAATCCAACTTTAATCCTTACACAAGTTATAGCTCCATCATACATATCATTTACTAGGTTGGTATATGAAACTTGTACTTGCCTCTTTTTCAAAATTCTCTATACGATATCCCTTGGAATAGAGTCATAGGCCTTCTCCAAATCAATACAAAACATATATAAATTCTTTTCCTTGACTTTGTAGATCTCCATCATACACCTTAGAAAATGTATTGCCTTAATAGTAGTTTGGCCTAGCATAATCTAAATTAGTTTAATATTTAATTATTCTCTCTCAAAGTTTCATCATATGACTCAACAATTTGATACATCTATAGTTGAAATAATTCTATATATCTCCTTTGGTCTTATGTAAAGATATCACAAACTTTTCCTCTGATCCTATGACATCCTCTTGCTTCACCAAATAACAACAAAGAATTTTATGAGCTAAGTTATATTTTCTCCCATCACTCTCCAAACATCTATAAGAAATATCATCCAATTTTTCCCTGCCCCTTTGCATTGTGGTGTTGGGGTGGGGTGTGGGAGTGGCCTCTTGATGTTTCCTCTCATGAGTCTTTTCGCACATGGATGATCTGACCGTTGATATGATAGATCCCGTGGACAACACATGGCAAATAAGGCACTGGGGTTTAAAACAGTTAGGGAGAAGCCATCTCTTAAATGGTGACTATATTGTTAGGTTAAATTCGCCTCTTGAAGAGATGACTTTGGCTAAAGTCTCTTATTTAAATGCCCGAAATTTCCTCTTTTGGAGGTGGCTTCATAGCAAAAACCGGCAAGTATCAAAGTTTCTCTTTCAAGAGCTGACTTTGTTTCCATACCTTGGCGATTACGGTTCTAGGTGGGGGTTTGGGTACTGTATATAACTCAACATAGGGTAAAAGGGATTCACACTCCCAACATCTATTTACCCAACTGCATATAACTCAAAACACATTCGTTGTCAATATTCTTGAAGCACTTTATGGTGGAAAATTTAGGATTTACCATGTTTGTTCTTTGATTTTTTGGGATTGAAGAAGCATTCGGTTTTTTATGGTTGTCATTCTTTTCTTTCATTTAATGAATGAATTCCAGTAATTTTCTATCTGTAAAGTCAGTATTTTGGTAATCAGCTTGTTAAAATGCTTATATGTTGTAATTTATGAAGTTTGAGCCAGTTAGTTCGCTGGCTGGCTACAAAAGCTGAGGAGCTCGGTGTTGAAATCTATCCAGGTTTTGCAGCATCGGAGGTACTCCATTTAGGAATCATGCTGAAATATTTACAGAAAACAAGTATCAGTGATAGCTATGCTTAATAATTGCACAGATTTTGTATGATGCAGATGGCAATGTTGTGGGAATCCGAACCAGTGATGTGGGCATCGCGAAAGATAATTCGAAAAAGGATACCTTTCAACCTGGTGTTGAACTCAAAGGCAACTGTCTTTGACTTTCCTCTCTTATTTTATTCTCTCAGCAGTTGAGGCAGGTGGCTTTGGTCATATGTCACCTTGCTTGCTGTCTTCTTTATGCATGTAGATTACTGCATGTTGCTCTGGTTCTTGTATTGTCACGTTTTATTCCTTTTTGTTTGTTTTTTCTTTTGGTGCTACGAAATCAACTATGCAATAGGATCATGGAGAGTATTTGCTAGTTGTTGGATTGGGCCTTTTTGACATGGTTGTGGTTGTTGGAATAATTAATTTGCTTTAATCCTTTTTGCAAGATACAGAAGATTTTGTACAATTTCTGGAATCAGTTTCTAGGCTTTGCCTCATTGAAGCTGTACTAAATGCCTTGTGTCGTTCCAAGAAGAAATGCCTGGGTGTGGATATCTGATGGTTTTCTGTTGAAGCTGCCTCCAAACTTCCTCATTGGCCTGAAGATTTCTTTCATGATTGCCATCCAATTTGGGCAACCCACTTCCTTATTGGCTCTCCGAGCACCTGAAGGGGAAATGGTTCTGTCATTAAATCTCATAGTAATTATGATATGGACCATATGGGCCATCACAAAAATCGCCTTGGATAAGAACAAGCTAGAAATCCACTGCAACAAAAATTGTGTTGTTAAGAAGAATTTAATTGAATCTCTCAAATCCCCAGTCTCCTTGGAAAACTCATGAATTAGAACTGGTACATATACCCCTCTACCCTTCAAAAGTCCCTTCTAGAAAAGCTAGAAATTTGAGAAGGAAATCATCCTCTGGTCCCTGTTAAATGATTGGGTTCGGCTGTTTTATTTGCTCAACTCATCAAAGGTCATTCCCTAACTGCTCTTCCCTCCCTTATGTTTTTTCGTATAACTTTGAAGTCCTGAATGTTCCGTGTGTAGCATTAGAAACTAAACTATTGTTGTTCAAAATTAAAAAAATTGAGAACTTCCCATGGGTTAGGTAAGTATGCTTCTTAAGTAAAACAAAGAATTTTGCACCTGTGATATTTTGGGACTTCTGTGGTTGCTACATGGCACTGAATTTCAACAATCAAATTGATTGTCTAAAGCATGTTGCTCTGAGATATGATCGAGTGTTGGTGAGATGTGGAGCTAGCCATTTGTTAGAATTTGTTGGTTGGTGTGCTTAAAGTGGGTGCATTGAGAAAGATGGAGTTTGATGGTGTGAGGAACACTTCAAACTTGTTGATTCAAGGGGCCATGGAAGGATTTTGTAAATGAAATGCATCAAGGATGAAGAAGAGCTGTTTGTAGTAAGGGAAGAGGCTACACGAGGAGAATTATTTTAGATTAATCAAAGGGGTCAACCAATTCAAAAGCTTATTTGAGCAGGTGGAGGCTATTAATTGATATAAGAGATGTAAAGGAGGCTATAAAAATGGCTATGTTAGAGTCCTTTTTTATGTTAGTTTTCCTTGTGTTATGTTAGTTTTAATTTATTTTTGGACTCTTTATGTATTTTTTTTTCCTTTCTATATAAGAGAGGCTAGGATTTCATAATAGAACAAGCCATTCTTTTCCCTCAACATGGTATTAGAGTGGCGATCCTAGATCAACTTTTTAATATCCCACCAAATACCACCTTAAAAATTTTTTTTGATCCTTATACTAAAGGATCTCTTGTTCATGCCTCGAATCTTTGTGTTCGGGTGGTCTTGGAGTGTGTGGAGTGCCCTCGCCAACTACCCTATGCATTGCGCCTCCATACGTTGCCCAAGCATGGTTTGCGTATCCATGTGTATGCCTTGCCTCTATGTCAAGTGTAGCACCTAAGCATCATGCACGCTTAGTGTAGTGTGCGTAGTGCATAGCGTTTGTGTTTGCTCGCATTGTACGTGTAGCGCCTAGCACTTAGCACGCATAGTGCCCCCTCTCTCCCTGCACCTAGTGTGTTTCTATGCATGAAATAGCTGCACCGTGCTCCTCTACATGCATTTTGAACATCTACTGTGCACCTTGCTATGCACCCCTTGGATGGTCTTTAACTTTTCTTGACTGCTTCCATGATTGATGGGGAATCTTTGATCGTTAACTCAGAGGGATCTCTACCTTTGTCTTAGTTTAGGTGATCACAACCAAACTTGCTGGGTTCTAGAACTATGTCAAGTGGTCAACTGCTTACCATTTCGTATCTTTGTTTGGGATAAGATCATCCATGTGCTAATTGATAGGGCCCCAAATCCCAAGGATGTGTAGTACAAAAAATTGGAGAAAGATAACTATCTTGTGATGAATTGGTTGGTGAATAGCATTTACCCCAACATTATTGTAAACATGCTGTACAAGAAGACAAGGAGATTTGAAAGACTTTGGAGAAAATGTGCTCTCTACATACGAGCAGTTCTCGCCATATAGATATGAAATACCAACTAAGGTGATATGTTCTTGGTTGAGTATTTTACTACTTTGAAGGGCTTGTTTAAGGAGCTTGCGGTCTTCTAACTTGCTTATTGTGAAAAACTGGTCATTGAGTGAGTAGAGTGGCAAAAATATCGATTCTTGGATGGCCTAGTACCACAGTACCAGTCGGCCAGAGATCAGATATTATTGCCAGGCTTAGTACTGGATCTTGAGACTCTTTGCAATTTCCTCCAGAAAATTATGTTGACGCACCACCTGCTTCACTTGTCAGTATTCCTGATACATCTTCCCTTTCTACCTCTGAAGGAAGAGGTGGCCGCATTAGTGGTCATGATCGTGGCTGCTGTATCTATTGTCCCTGTATTCACTGCAAGTGCACTAGCCATCCATCTAATAAGTGCTAGGAGAAATTTGGGAAGCCTACTTGGGTGAATCATATATCCACTACTATTGAACTTCTTATGCCAGAGACTAATACAGAGCCATTTGCTTTGCCACTTACTATTGCTGAGTTAGATCGTTTGAGAAGCCTACTGAGGAGTGAGTCTTTCTCATATACTGTTGCCCTTGCTACAGGCATTGTAGCAACTTCTGCTTATGTTGGTACATTCGACTAGATCATTGATTCTGGAGATTTTATTTGTCTTACGGGTAAGGTTGCTCGTTTATCGTCCTCTGGGAGCTTCCCCACTATTATGTTTGTCTGATTGGCCAATGGGACCCAATCTCTAGTTCTGTTGGTACAGTGGAATTTTCTTCCAGATTGCACCTTGATGTTGTGTTCCTGAATTTCCTCTTAGTTTATTATCCGTTAGTCATTTATACAAACAACTTAAATGCCCTACCATTTTTTATAAAGATCATTATTATTTTCAGGACATCCGAATGAAGCAGATGATTGGTGGGGCTTTGAGCAAGGTTGATTATACTCCCTCAACTTACCTTCTGTTTGCTAATGCTGCGTCTATCTTTACTCATCCTCTTTTATGGCACCCTTCAATGGCTAAACTGAAGCAGATGTTTCTTGACCTTCCTTTACTATCTTCGAGTGTGAAGCTTGCCAACTGGGGAAGCATCATTGTAGTTTCTTTTCTCCTTTTTTGGAGAGAAAGAGTTAGGATGTCTTTGATCTTGTCCATTGTGATGTTTGGGGTCCGTGCCCTATTCCTACAGTGTTTGGTTATGGATATTTTGCTGTTATTATGGATGAGAGTTGGGAGAAATAAGTAAATTGATTCATCTCAAAAACCTTACCTTTCTCTATATATAAAAAGAGATGGGAACAATTACAACACAACCTCATATAAGATATTAAAAATAAAAAAGCTAAACACGAACATAAGCATACCACTCATATAATAATAAATGATTGAAGGGGCTCAACACTCTCTGACAAGTTGGAGCATAGATATTAATCATGCTTAGTTTGGAATAACAGATATCAAATGAAGAACGAGCTAAACGCTTGGTGAAGATATCTGTTGTCTGACCATTTGAAGTCACCTGTGTGGTATATAAAAAACCTTTCTAAATCTGGTCTCGCGTATAATGGCAATCTGCCTCCACATGTTTAGTGCACTCATGAAACATGGGATTGTTTGCGATGTATGTAGCGGCTCGGTTATTACATCGCATCTTCATAAGCCCATCAATCTGCACATGTAACTCTGTCAGTAGGGATCGCAACCACATCAACTCTACAACTGTTTGTGCCATCACCCTGTACTTAGACTTAACATTTGATCTGGATACCACCACTTGCTTCTTACTCCTCCAAGTAACTAGATTCCCAGTCACATATGTACAGAAACCTATAGTGAATTTTCTATCATCTAGGCAACCTGCATAGTCAGCATCAGAGTAAGCCATTACAGTGATGGATGCCCCTCTGGTAAACAGAAGCCTCTATTTTGGTGCCTTCTTTAAGCATCTTAGCACCATCATGGTAGCATCTCAGTGCTACTTCGTTGGTCTATCCATAAACAGTCTAAGCTTGTCAACTACAAGATAGGTATCTGGTTTGGTAATAGTCAAGTATAGTAGCTTGTCGACCAACTAGCTCTACTGCTTGCCATCCATTGCCTCTGACTCTCTATCATATAGTTGTGTCTTGGGATCCATAGGAATGTTTACTAGTTTGGCACCCAGCATACTAGTCGCCCTCAATACATCCAGTGCATACTTCTTTTAGGATAAGATAATGCCTCTCCTACTGTGAGTTACCTCTATCCTAAGGAAGTATCTCAAGAGACCCAAAATCCTTCATGACAAATTGCTCTGCTAAGCACTGCTTGATCTTTGTAACACTTGCTGTGTCATCTCCTGTGACCATCAAATCATCAACATAAATCAGGAGAACCACTACGCCTTTCCCTGTCTTCCTGACAAACAGGGAATGCTCAACTGACGATCTCTTGAACCCAACAGACTCTACAACCTGTGATAGCTTTTGGAACCATGCTCTAGGATTTTGTTTGAGGCCAGATGTCCTTCAACCTACGCACATACTCCTGAATCTTGTAATTGGGTGGCTGCTATATGTATACCTCCTCCTGCAAATTGCCATATAAGAAGGCATTCTTCACGTCTAGTTGTGAAGTTGCCAACCATGGTGCACTGCAACTGAAACTAGAATCTGTACTGTGGAGGGACGAGCAACTGGGGAGAAAGTGTCAAAGAAGTCCACTCCGTATGTGTGAGTGAACCCTTTAGCCACAAGGCGGCCTTGTATTTGACCATCGACCCATCTGGGTTGTACTTCAGGGTAAACACTTGTCGGCACCCAACGATAGTGGCTCCCTCTAGTAGTGCAGTAAGCTCCCAGGTACATGAGATCGTAAAGCAGCCATCTATCCTTCATGGGTTGGTGCTAGTTTGGATCGAGCATGGCTTACTAATAAGTGGCTGGAAGATGGGTAGTATCAAGGGCATGGTAGAAACTCCTAAAAGCTGACCCCAATTCATCCGCAGGTAGACTGCCTCCATCTTTGAATGGTACTTATCAAGGGGAAAATCTCTCTGATTTGTGGTCCAAATGTGCACGTAGATGTCGGTGATGCGGGTGTTGCTTGATTTCTTGGAGTACCTTTTCTATAAGGTCTCCCAAATTTCAAATGTGGTCTTTTTGTGGAGAATATTTGAAGCTATTAATGGATTGACTGAATTTATTACCATGTAATTGTCTTTCTCCAACTTTTTCTTCGTCGCATCGTTGATCTCGGGTATCTCCTCCATTAGGACGTGCAACTTGTCTTGACCATCTACAAAAATTTTGAATGCCCTTGCCAATAGGATGTAGTTTAATCCTCCTTGAAGTTTGATCGTTGTGCCTTGGACAATCACCTTCCATTCTCCAGTGGACACCTAGGTCTCGAGCTCCACCATCTTTGTTTTTGTGTAGCGAACCTCTCCCTATTTCTATGCTTCGCATGAGGCACTGGATGTGGAAGAGAGACGGCTCATCGAGAATCCTCTACTCATCTTCTAGGGCCTTGCGTAAGGCGCCAAGGATTTCCAAGGAGTTCTTTGAGAGAACTCCCATGTTGAACGAAGATGCCACAAACTACAGGGCCTTGGTGTTGGTGTTGAGGGTTTACGCACAAGAGCATCTTCTTGTGCGTGAACTCTCTTCTTTTCGCCCTTCGTGTTCCACATGTGAAGATGAAGTTGGCCTAGACGGTGGCTCTGATATCATGTGACGAATTGTGGGGTGTGGTGAGCCTAGGTGCATGGAGTTTCCACACGTAGAGAGTGGAGATCAAGGGAGAGAGAGGGTCGGTGAGAGTTGAGAAAGTTGTAAAGGATGAATCTTGTCTATTTGCAACTCAAATTATCATGTAGATATTACTCTCCTTTTAAAGAGATGCAGTCCTAATCCTTTCTCAAAAAATAGAAAACCGAAAATCAAATCAATCAACCAAACATGGAAAGCCTAAATCAACTCCTAGTTATCTCTAGAACAAAATTTGTCACTTGTGGCAACAAAACTTGGCATGTAAGCCAAAACCAACTCCTAAGAAATCCTAGGGCCATGGTGGCTAACACCTATGACTCATGGTGCCACATGGACAGTCCACGTAGCAACTGTGCCATGTGGCAGTCCATGTGGCATTTATTTCTCCATAAACTTCTTTTGGGTGGTGGGGATTTGAGACTAAATACAAGCTTATGATACTCTTTCTTGAACACAATGCTGGTGAAGTCTCCACAAATGAACTATGGTATTTTCCTTTTGCCAAGTAACAAACCTGTTAAGTGACAATATGCTTCAACATCTCTTTGTGGCTGTGATCTAACTTCACAATTTGACCAAATACTAATTCTTCTATTCTTAAAGGCACATACATCAGTTAATCTGAAGAGTAGAACCACTCCGTCACTTCAGAGGAAGCATAAGATGCCATATTTTGAATTTGACAAGTGCATATGAGAAAATAAAAAAATCTAATAATGCATAGATTTGGGAATGTTTGGTCACTTGAGTAGCATGCACAAAACCCTGGATTGCACATGCATGTGTGCAGCCCTTCTTGGATCATGCACATGACCTTGCATCGGCTACACAAGGTCTTTGTATCTTTGCTGATGTTATTGTTGGGATTCGGTGAAGTGCCACGTGGCAGTTATCTAGAAGGCTCTTGGGCTATCGATTTTGGGTCCATAGGACTAAAAGTAGGAGTTGGTTTCTTAGTTGGTAATTTACCTTATTTAGTTTATTTGTTTTAAGAGATTTGTAAAGATTTGGCTGTTTCAAATCTAGAAGATTTGATTAGATCTTGTTAGTTGAGTCTTTTTAGAAGTAGGAATATGTACTCTCTATTTAAAGAGAGCCTTTCCTATGATTTGAAGTTGAGCAATAGAGCAAATAGAAGAATATTTCCAATACAACAAAGCTCCTCACCTTTCTCTACTTCTCTCTCTCTGTCGTAAATCACCAAGGCCAAATCAGGCCTCTAGCTGGTCAACAAGGAGCAATTGTTCCTTCATCCAGCTGTTGCTTTCTCAATAGACTTGCTGATCACCCATATCAGACACCTGGTGGTTGTTCCAGATGTCTTATATGCATGTTCCAGTACTTTGCATGAGATTTCTGGATCTCTCCACGCACAGGAGCCTCCACGTTCCGTCTGCGCCCACCTAGAAATCTCTACAGTTATAAATGGAATCGTGTGCTTTGCGATGCTGTTGTGCTCAATATAATATGGTTTTGGTTGCCGCTTGCAACACACACACGTGCAAGAGTCTTGCTTTGGTAATTGTGTAAAGCCAATCACAGGGTTAACAGTACATTGAAAGTTGAGCACTTCTGTGAGGGTTATGTTGTGGTGGGAACTGCAAGCCATTAGAGTGCCTGGATGCAGGTTTAGCATGTCTGCTAATGACTTATGTGCTGGAGGATGTAAAAAGATATGCTTGAATGGAATGCCTCTACATGCATAATGTACACAACAGCAACAAAGCCTCTTCCCATGTAATGTAGGGTTGGCTATAGATGCATAATGTATGAAGAATTTAAATGTCCTTGTTTGGAGACACTTCTGGCAAATATATTATTTTTTTCGTAGATGGCTTGTGTAAAGCCTTTAATCCTTTTTGTATGTTTGTCCGTTGTTTTGCTTGATAACTAATTTCAGAAAATGATGGTATAGGGAGAATCACACTTCTTGCTGAAGGGTGTCGAGGTTCATTGTCTGAGGTAGACTTGGTTTCTTAAATTAGTGTGCTCATCTGGCACTCCATTTTGGCTACTATTATTTGCCATAATCATCATGGCATGATTTCCTGTTTTACTTTCAGAAAATCATAAAGAACTTCAAGTTACGTGAGAAGGGACAGGGACAACACCAAACATATGCAATTGGTATTAAAGAGGTAATTATTCTAATTGGGTATAGCTATCTAACAAGCAAGTTTTATATATTTTTGGATAGCATTGGTTCTTGTTTTGGGTGCTGGTGTCCTCTTTCTGAATGGCAACTATATTTTTTCCTTTGATGATTATCATCCTTTTATTAATAACAGCTTTCCACCAGTCTGCAGAAAATAAGTACCGCACTGGCACGATGGCCCTTCCAGTCGTTTCCTCTCTAATTTCTTAAAGCAATTATTCAAATATTAGAGTCTGTTGGATGTTGTTTGTGCATTTGACCCCTCTTTTTTCAAGTCTTTTTAGATTAAGCAGTACCAGCCACTAGTTACATCAAGTCCTATACCATTCAAAGCTCTGACGGAGCTAAGACTTCCACCACAATATCTCCACTTCCTCAAGGTTTATAGCCTCACAAGGCACCATTGTCACTTCCTGCTCCAGTGTAGGACTTGTAGGTCAGCTTGGAGTTACCTGAAGCTGTTTTCAGAGGCTGAACAAAGTGAAAGTACAATGCAACTGAAGCTGTCATTTTAGCTATCTATGGGAAAAGTTGTCCATTAACTGGTAACTTTGAGTTAGCTCTCAAGTAAGCTGACCATAAGCATGGGAGCAAGATTATTATTAGCACTGTGAGGTCCTTCTCCTTGTGGGTAATTATTAGCTAATTTGTCCTTAATGAACTTCTCCAGGGGTTTCTAGGTCCATGTCTCTGTAAATACTTGATATCATGCAAGTGCTTGTTTGACTTTATATTTTTTACACACCCTTAGAACATCTGCCTCATTACACTCTATGCCTTGCTATAAATAGATCCATTGTCTTTGGCTCAACAAGATTAAGCCAAGTTCACGGAAACCCTATGAATTGTCTCTTGCCTATCTTTACCCATGGCCAGAGGGTATTCAGCTTGGGCTTTATGAACTTGGCTTGAGATTGACACGCTGAGGGATAATGAACCTTTCTTATCGAGCATTCTGGTTGAACTTGAGCTCATTTTATAGCTTGATAACCTTATTGTGTCGAGCTTGATGACTCAGCTCATTTTCTGTTCTGATGACTCCGCTTGGTATGTATGTATGTATGCACGTATGTATGTATAGTTTGCAAAGTGAAGCTAAAACATGTCTATCACATTCTAAGTATGGATCCAATTCTCCTCTCTGTTAATAGACTAACTTCCTTAGGAAACTACGTGTTCTTCGATCCTAAGGTTGTTAGAGTTTGGTGAAACTTTTAGGTTGGATAATTGGGGAGGGCTAAAGTTCTGTATAAACCTAGCTTCATGCTAGAGAAGGTGAAGAGTTTGGATCAGCTCTTCTTGTCGATCACATTGCGAAAAAAAGACGATTCACCATCACCTTCACGATCAAAGATAGGGTTCATCCTTTTCAAGGTGTTTCTAGATCTCTTCTTTTTAGTGAATTGTTGGGGGGTTAAGAAACCTTGTTACCCC
This sequence comes from Thalassia testudinum, assembly GCA_037157565.1. Classification (NCBI taxonomy): domain Eukaryota; kingdom Viridiplantae; phylum Streptophyta; class Magnoliopsida; order Alismatales; family Hydrocharitaceae; genus Thalassia; species Thalassia testudinum. The sequence continues at coordinate 27,704,424 of JAZHRO010000072.1, read as the reverse complement.
ACCTGTTTCCTCTTCAAAAAAAAGGATGGTAGCTTCCCTTTATGTAGCAGGGCAAGTAAAGGGATATGGTAGTGTCAAACTACTCCTGTCCCCTTGACATGATGAGTAAGGCAATTAGATCTACCGACATGAGAATGAGACAATTGATGAGAGGAAGAATAGACTTCCAAGTGGTGAGCTAGTCCATGTTCTCTATGTATGTAAGTGCTCCATACCACCAAACGAGAGTCATCCTAGTTATCAATCCTTTAAATACTAGAAGGGACCTTCTTTTCACCCTTAAAGAAAGCCACTACCTGATGAGGGAAAATCCTTGAGTATTGTGCATAGGACATGTAGACAAGCTCAAGGAGGCAAGCTCTTAGATCTCCTAGGCTCAATGGACCTCTTGGTCGTATTGTTTCGGCGTAATGGCAGAGGACAAAAGAGTAGATTGGAGGATTCTCGGGGGATCCGTCCTGACCCTTTGCCAATAATCACTTATTTTGTTCGCAGGATTATTATACAAGAGATTTAGAAAAGGATTTCCAAGAATCAAGAAAGCAAATGTTTCAAATCGCTTGGGTGGGTAAATTCCAAAAAGTGAGGTTTTGTATTTCAATCCTCATATGTTGGGTTGCGTTTTGTTTATGGTGAGTAGGTAGATTGCTCAACCCCTTGGATGCTCCAATCAACAAGGCACTGGGAGAAACAACCCAAAACTGTGGTTAAAGATGAACTGGATTGATCTGGCTGGGTATTAAAAGGTCGCCCTGAGAGGATTTAATACCCTAAGAGAAACACTAGGTCATGGTCAAGTATCATTGGGTGATCCCTAAATGCCTTAGGATCTCCCTATGCCTGAGGGTTAAATGGAGAAGGCTAAATCAAGTCACATAGTTGGAATTGATGCATTTTGGCCTGATTTGTAAGAAGGCAATTAGGTTAGAATGACCATTTAGTGGAAATTACAAGTGGAATTTCCACAACCAAAAGATAGGCATACAATCATAAATCCTTAGGCCATTGTTATAATGGCTTGGAATGTCCTGCCATTTGAGCAATCAAGAAAACAAGTTAACCAAGACTTGAAATCAAGTTGAAACCTTATCCGGTTTGGTCCTTGAAGGAAAAATCAGTTCGGACTCTATTTAGTGAGTCTGACTTGATGTTTTTGTTGTTTATTTTCCCATCATTTCCTTTTATTTGGTCTTCTATGATTTTCCCATACCTTTTTTTTTGAAGGAAAAAGGAGGGATGATGGTTAACAAGGGTTGTTGGCCCCTAAACTTCATTTATGAGGAGAGCTAATTATACCGGAGATTACAGAGCATGTTCTAATGGTACAAAATACATTCTATAGAGGTTCTCTCCCTTTTAAAGAACTCATTAGTAGTGTCAAGAATGAAGAAACGTAGGGAAAAGGAATGACGATGAATCGACTTGACTCAAAATAGTGGAACATAGAATAAATTTGAGGAGGGTTAAGACTTCATCATTAGCTAGAGGCCACTAGAATGAAGTGTCGGCAAAGTGGAAGTCCTAGATACCTATCATTAAGATGTGAAGCAGGGGAAAATGATTCAATCTATTTCTCAAAAGGACCCATCACCTTTTTATATAGAGAAGAGGTATTGGGAAAATAACATGCATGTCCAACAGGAAAATAGAAATAACAAAACAACTGTTGGTAGGACACTTATTAGAGTTATTGGAGTCATTTGTTATGTTTCTTGTCCTGTTAGATTCATGATGTAGTTTTCCCAACACCTTTCCCTATATAAAGAGGTGTAGGTTTTATTTGAGAATAAGACAAGTCATTTTCTATGACTTGGTATCAGAGCGGCGATCCTAGATCGGCGGTCTGGTATCTCACCCCTCATGAGCCTTCGTACCCCTCCACCAAAACCCTAACTCCTGTTTCACACCAGCGGGAGCTGCCGCCGGCCAGCTTCCAGCCGTCGCCGGCCTTGGGAGGCTGCTGTAGCGGTCGCAGCGGTTGCTGGTGCCTGTTGTAGGTGCTGTTGCTCCTCGAGCGCCTTAACAAGGCCTGCTTCTCGTCCTCGAGCTGTGGATCACCTTCCTTGAGCGTTAGCGTCGCCAGCAGGCCTTAGCGTACTTGCCTCGAGCACTACAAGGCACCGCCGCCCCTTCGTGAGTTCTGTAGTGTCGCCTCGAGGCCCTGCGCCGCCGCTCCTCGCGTTGAGGTCCTGTCAGCGCCATTGCTCGTCTGCTCCTCGCGCTGAGGCTTTGTTTGGAGGTCGCGGCGTCGCCCTGAGGTCGTAGCGCCACCCGGAGGTTGGTCCAGCACCTCGAAGCATCGCCCCGGTGCCTCCCTTGACCTTAGGACAGCGCCTTTCATTGCCGGAGCACTGCCTCTGATTGCGGTAGCGTCGCCACCTCCGCAGCTCATCACCTGTAGGTCGCGTTGGTGGCTCTTGGGGTCGATTGAGCTTGCCCAAGCACTGTTAGGACATGTCCTAACGTCCTAACATGCGCTAAAACCTGATCTGCATGTTCTCTGTGATTCTTGAGATGTTTTCTAGGGTTTCTTTGCCTTAGATCTCATGTTCAAGAGATTACTTATCTTTGATTGTGAAGGCGTCAGATCTGAATATTGATTTTAGATCGCACTTGTGACATCTTGTGGCAGTCCTAAGGCACGATGGCCTCCTCAGACTCTTCGGAAGTGTCATCGGTTACCGCTATGGACAATAGAGGTTATAAATCTCCTTTCTTTGTTTCTATCGCTATGTTGAACGAGGCTAATTATGCTAGATGGTCTCGGACGTTCCGCGTAACTGTTGAGGGCCATGATAAGGAACATCTACTGTTGGAGATGGAGTCACAAGATAAAATAGGGAAGACTGCCATGTGGAAGAAAGATAATTCCATGGTTCATGCAGGGATCATGAATTCTGTTGAGCCTTAGATCGGTGATGGAATCATGTATTATAAGACCGCCAAGGACATGTGGGATTCTCTACGCGACACATTCTCATGAAAAGAATTTTAGCAAAGTATTTGAGATTCACCATGCCCTTGGTCATTTCAAACAGGAGGGTCAGTCTTTGTTGCAGTACTATACCATCCTAAAGGGGCTTCTTGAGAAATATGTCTGCCGACTTGTTTGCACATGTTCCACTTAGAGGGCACATAGGAAGGAGTATGCTATCCTTCAGTTTCTTGATGGACTTGGGCCTGACTATGAGGCTGTTAGGTCCCAGATCTTTACTCTAGTTGAGCTTCCATCTCTGGAGGAGGCTTATAGCCGCATGAGCAGAGTGGTTGTTAAGCAACCCGTGTCAGAAAGTGGACAAACCCCTGTACTTATTGCCGCAAAAGGAGGACGTGGTGCTTCATCCACCAGGGGGAGAGAGCATGGTGGTTGAGGTACAAGTGGCAGACCTTGCACCATTTGCTCGCATTGTGGAAAGATCGGCCATACAGAGGCCTCTTGCTGGAGAAAGCATGGTTGACCTCCCTTGGCCAACCAGGCTGTCGCTTTGGAGGAGGAAAGCAACATGGTGTCTCATGCAGACTATGATGCTGTGATCCAGCGTCTCTCCCAGCTGACCCAGGAGACTACTACTACTACTGCAGATACTGTTGCCTTAGCTACTTCAGGTATGACTTCCGCTTACAGGTTTGGTAACACTGATAGTACATTGTGGTTGGTGGATTCTGGTGCATCTCAACATCTTAGTGGGGATGAGACGTGTTTTGGATAGGTTCATAATGTTCCCTCAGGGAGAATTGTGCAGGTAGCAGATGGCAGGCAATGTAGGATTCATGGCAGAGGAGATATTACAGTGACTCCTACCCTGACATTGCCTGATGTTCTTTATGTTCTAGAAATCCTATTAGTCTTTTGTCTGTTAGTAGAATTACAAAAGACTTACACTGTCATGCAATATTTGATGAGCTAGGTTGTATTTTTTAGGACAAACTCACATGGAGGACGATTGGTGGCGGACATGAGGAAGGGGGTGTGTATCGTCTGGTTCAGAATCCAGTTCCGCTACGTGTCAGGGTGAGGTTGCATTTAGTGCTGGTACAACTTTTCAGTGGCACCGACGTCTTCGACACCCATCACTGGACATGCTTCGACGTGTCATTCCTCATATTTCACTGGCTACAGAAATTGTGTGATGCATGCCAGCTGGGAAAGCATCACAGGACCAGTTTTCCTCCTAGCTCATCTCATAGTTCTAATGCTATCTTTGATTTACTGCATATGGATATATAGGGACTGAGTCGTATCCCGGATAGACTGGGTCATAGATTTTATCTACTTATTGTGGATGATTTTTCCAGGATGTCATGGTTATTTCTTTTAAAAATAAATCTGATGTTAGATCAATGATTGAAACATTTATCTTACAAGTAAAGACTCAGTTTTCTAATGTTGTGAAGATTGTGCGGTCTGATAATGCTTTAGAGTTCTGTACATCTAAGTTGACAGGCTTTTATAGATCTCTTGGGATTGTTCATCAAACATCCTGTCCACATATGTTGCAACAGAATGGTGTAGTAGAAAGAAAGCACCGTTATGTGCTTGAGGTGGCTAGAACGTTATTGATCCAGCACAATGTGCCACAGGTGTATCGGGGAGATGCGGTGTTGACTGCATGTTATTTGATCAATAGATTGCTTAACTTAGCCATACAAGAACAAGTTCCATGGTTGGTTCTTTATCCCGAGAAGGATCTATTCATTGTTCCACCTCGCGTGTTTGGTTGTTTGCCTTTGTTCACATTCTTGGACCTGGCAGAGACAAGTTGGCTCCAAGAGTAGTGAAGTGCGTGTTTCTGGGATATAGTAGCACCCAGAAAGGATACAGATGCTATGACCCATGTTGTAAGAAACATTATGTGACTGCAGATGTCACATTTCATGAGCTCATTCCTTATTTTTCTACAGATGGTCATCAGGTGACATTTGAGAGGAATTTGGCTCCTATGCTTGTGCCACCAGTTCCCTTGGAGCAAATCCTTATTACACATCATGAGGATATACCTACCACAGAGATTTCTATGAGGCAGAGAGCAGAAAATACTCAGGTATATAGGCTACCTGTGACATATAGACAGCATGTATGGCGACAAAAACATACCCTCATTACACCTCAGCCACCTGTCTCCTCCCCTAGTTATGTATGTGTTGATATTGACGTGAGTTTTCCTAGTGGTACTTGTTCCTTTGATGAGTCTTATACTTCAGTTGTTACTGAGCATAGTGATGAGGATCTTGATCTAGGCTCCACACAGCTGTACCTAGTATCATATCGTACAGACAATCTCCACTGCCAACCTCGGTAGTTCCTTTGCTGCTTTCACAGTGTCACTATCTGGAACATATGTTCCTACCTCCCATCAGTAGGCTATGCTGGATCCAAACTGGTGTCAGGCCATAGAGGATGAGATGGCTGCTTTACAGTTTAAACGGACGTGGGACTTGACTACCTTGCCACCTTATGCCAGAACAATTGGGTGTCGTTGGGTCTTTGCTGTTAAATACAACCCAGATGACACAATCTCTCGCTACAAGGCAAGATTGGTGGCAAATGGATTTACTTAAACATATGGGGTAGATTTCTTTGATACATTCTCTCCGGTTGCTCGATTGTCTACTGTTCGGATTTTGATGTCTGTAGTAGCTCATTGTGACTGGTCTCTTCATTAGTTGGATGTCAAGAATGCGTTCTTGTATGGAGATCTTTAGGAGGAGGTCTATATGCAACAACCGCCTGGGTTTGAGGCTCAGGGGGAGTGTGTATGCAGATTGAAGAAAGCAATCTATGGCTTGAAGCAAAGTCCAAGAGTATGGTTCCAGAGACTCTCGGAGGAGGTACATGTAATGGGACTTGTAAGGTCCTTTGCTGATCACTCTTTATTTGTCAGGAAGAGTAAAAGGGGAGTTGTTGCACTTCTTGTTTATGTGAATGACTTGATCCTCTCTGGAGATGATGTTGCTGGGATAGCTGAGATAAAAAGGAAGTTAGCTGATGCATTTGTGATGAAGGATCTGGGTGAGCTCTGATATTTTCTTGGGATTGAAGTGGCACGCAACAAAAAGGGCATTGTTCTTAGTCAGCGAAAGTATGCTCTTGATATCTTGTAGGAAACAGGAATGATGGGGTTCAAATCTACCAATATACTTAATGGATCCCAAAGGACATCTTTATGATACTGAGTCTCCGCCTATAGATAGCAGATCATATAGGTAGTTGGTCGGTAAATTATTGTATCTTACTATTGCACGTCCAGATCTTTCCCTTGCAGTAGGAAAGCTCAGCCAATTCATGGACAAATCGACCAAGCAGCATTAGGATGCTGCTATACAGGTGCTTAGGTATGTGAAGAAAGCACTTGGCAGAGGTATTTTATTTCAGAAGGACACATCTATGAGTGTTGTTGGTTACTCTGATGCCGGCTATGTAGGGTGCATAATAGATAGGAAGTCAACAACTGGATTCTATACTTATATGGCAAGCAACTTAGTGACATGGAGAAGTAAGAAGCAACAGGTGGTATCTAGGTCTAGTGCAGAATCACAGTACAGGGCTATGGCTCAGACAACTGCAGAGATGGTTTGGGTCAGATCTGTTCTACATGATCTTCATATTCAGGAAGAGGAACTAATAGAGATGAGATGCGATAATGGTGCTGCTATTTATATTGCCAACAACCCAATGTTTCATGAGCAGACAAAACATGTTGAGGTTGATTGCTACTATACTAGAGACTTGATACAACGTGGAATTATCTACACTTCATCTGTATCATCTGAAGATCAGATTGCAGACATATTCACGAAGCCACTTGCCAGATCTATTTTGATAAGTGTTGTTCCAAGTTGAGCATCATTGATATATATGCTCCAACTTGAGGGAGAGTGTTGGTAGGACACTTATTAGAGTTATTGGAGTCATTTGTCATGTTTCTTGTCCTGTTGGACTCATGATGTAATTTTCTCAACAGCTCTCCCTATATAAAGAGATGTAGGGCTTCATTTGAGAATAAGACAAGTCTACAACCAATAACAAAAATAATAAAAGTAGTATCTCTATTGACAATGGATGCACGACCCATAAGTGCGACCACAACCACGACTAGGTCCAAGGGTATGACCAACTCCAGAACCACTATGCCCACTAAAGAACGCAAAGGCAGGGGTTTTCGTAGGAGGTGTAGTAGGGGGAGCAACAACTGGTGTTGGAGTACTCTCATTAACAGAGATCTTGTGGAGTCTCTCATACATCGTCTCTAGATCATGAATAATATCCATGGCTAGTATTTGATCACGGGTAGACAAATATCTAAAACTCAGGCCATCCAGACTTGCCACATCTGTCGTTGCCTTGTTTGTGTGTCGCAACGTGATGGCTAGAACACATTCAACTCCTTAAAAAGAGCATTCATCTAAGTATAATAGTTGACTAGAGAGTGCTCCCCTTGAGATGTAAACCAGGTCCGATGATAGATATTTGTAAGATGGGCATGATTGGACTTTTTAGAAAATTTCTTTTTCCAGCTATTCTAAATCTCCGTGGTGTTCTTATGAAGCAGATTAGTAGCAATACGTGGCTCGATACTATTCATCATCTAATTCATTACCAAGTAATTGTCCAGTTCCCATCTCTCAAAGTTTGTAGATAGGGCTCTAGGAGCGGTCTTGGTGAGAATGTAGAGCTTTTTTTGTCCTCCAACAAAGATTGTGAATGCTTGGGACTAAAGTAGATAATTTTGGATACCATTAAGCTTCATAGAGGTGCCTTGAATCACAACAGAAGTAGAGGAAGCCATAGGTTGGACTTTGAGAGTAGGAAGAGGTCCTGGCGTCGCCATCTAGAGATAGAAGAAGTGAAGACAGAATTGGAGGCAGATGCCACACTCTGATTTCATACCATCTAAGGGCATAAATGAGATATGAAGGTGCATCTCCATGGACATATCAACCCCTAAGAGAGAGAGATCGAGTCAAGATTCAATCTCTAGGCATCCCAAGGCAATAAAGGGCTGTTAGGAAGCATCTGGATAGCCACTAGTAGCATGAAGATTTGTTTCTGGCGGCACTACTGAGAGGAGGGACATCGGCGATGCTGCTGGCTCTTTGGTGATGTCGCTGGTGGTGCTGCCAGTCTAGGTGGAGTGGTTGGTGGTGATGGAAGAGTCGATGACACTGCTAAAAGGCCAGTGCTGGGGGTTGCAGCCCTTCTTAAGTGTGGGATCACTAGAGTGAAATCGGCGTTAGATTCATGAAAACCTCAGAAGATGGAGATCTTCGCTGTTTCCTCATGTTTGGTGGAGGGTATTGGAGCTCAAAGAGTCTAGGACACACCTTGTTTTGATACCATGTTGGAAGAGAATGAAAATAACTTAATTCTCAAAAGAAACCGTAGCCCTCTTTATATAGAGAAAGGCTATGGGTAAAGTATAGGAAACACCCTCAAGAAAATAACAAATAATGAAAAACACCCCTAGATATAATCTAACTATAACTATGTAAATATCTTGGACAAATGTTGGTTTTATGTGGATGCTAAGGTTGATGGGCAGTGATGAGGATATCTCCAGGCTTATTGTGAAATTCATCTTCATTTAATTGATGCCTCTATTATCTTATTTTGTGCCATTAAAGGCATGGACAAGTACCTTTTTATGTGCTATTCGCAACGTATGATTATTTTTGCTCGCCTACGTAGAAGATGCAAATTTAACCAACTGTTTAGTGGATAATTGCTCAAACTCAAACCTATGAACCTGGTTCTTGATTAGGTGAGAGGTTTTGGGATGTGATACCATTGATAGTTCTCTTTGCTTGCTACATCTTGCTCTGACTTGAGCCCTATGCTCATACCTTTCACCAATTCCATTTCTTACCTTGCTACATTGTGTGGGTCTCTCCAAAAATACATTTTCCAAAACTGAAATTAACCTTTAATTATTTCTAATTGCTGTCCATACAAATTTTTTTTTGAGGGTTGGGTTGTAAAGACACTTAATGGACTACTCTTCCTTGCAAGGTTGAGCTTGCCTCCTTCTATCCTTTTCCTTTAAGGCCTCCTCTTTCCAACAGCATTTACACTCTTTGGTTGATTGGTGAATTTATGGGCCAAAATGAGGTCTTGACACAACCACCACTCTAGCCTACTTTTCTCTAGTAAACACTCCTCCTTGGTCTTGTTCATTTGATAGGAGATTCAGGAATAGCCGATGAGGGAAGCACTTTTGAACCGAGCGAAGGCAAACATGTTGGTAGGCCATCTAAAATGTGTGGATCTTCACCTGTACCTATATTATAGACTATATTGTATAAATGCTGAAATCCATCTTAGAATGCAGAAAACCCTGCTAATGGAGAACCGAGGACTACTTGGCCTAGAATGAGGATTACATACATTTTAGAGCATTATTTTAGGATATGATGACACTGATTTTTCTTATTTTTACCGGTCATGGTGGCCACTTTCTAGCTTTCTTTGATTAACATATAAGAGACAATGCAACTTTTTCCCTTTGGGGGTGTAAGTGGCATAAGAGACCAACAGATAAAACAGAGTATAAAAAGGTTCATTTGTGGGCCATGACGACACTAAAGCCTGAAGTATATGTAATGCAATTTTCGTAGTCAAAGATGGGTTAACTTATTTGGCTCACGAGCCTTGCTCAAGCCAAAAGAGTTGGGCTTGAGCCAGTTAAACTGGGCTCAATAGATTTCGTCTCCAAGTGCAAGCTATGCTAGGCTTACTATGCTGGGTTTCCACTGATTAGGCTTGATAGACAAGGGCAGGTAGATGCACTGCAATCTTTTTATATCAATTTATATGTACCAATAGCCTGCATTATTTTCCCCTGCTTATTGTTCTTTTTTCAGGTTTGTGTCCTTCGTGGAGTTCAGGTAAATACTGCTCTACTATCTTGCAGGTCTGGGAGATTGGAAGTGAAAAACATGTTCCTGGTTCTGTGGTGCACACAGTTGGATGGCCACTGGATTACAAAACATATGGTGGAGGTTTTATGTATCACATGAAGGATAGACAAGTAATATATATTGATCATTGCCATTCATACATCCATTGTTGTGTTTTAAGTTTCATTAGAGTGGGAAAAATTGGAATTCCTTGGGGCATTTTCAAAGTTGTAAACCAGATATATCTGATAAATGGTATCGAGGATTTTACTGATAGAAAGTTGGATTTGATGTGCTTCCAAGTCCTGGAACATGGATGAGCATGCTTGTTTTATTGTTTTATGTGCTTTAGGTCTGACCTATTTCTGGGAAACTTAAAACTGTGAATTAAGCAGCTTTAATATTTACTACATTCTAAAATAATGATTGCTTACTATAGTTTTTGGATGTTGGTGGATCTGAAGCATTGGAGCAGATGGGTACAGGGATAGAGCCAAAAGGAAATTCTGGGGGGGGGGGGGGGGGGGGGGGGGGGTGGTGTGGTGCTCACAGAATAGGACATGAGTATTGTATTACCAATAACTACTAAAAAATAGTTTAATGCAATTAACTTATTATTAGTTGCCCTCGGTGTAAGATGGATAATCATGGATTAGTTTATGAGAAAAGCATAGATTAACAAGAATCAAACATATCATTAGAAATTTGACATTAAAGTAATCAAATGTAGTTAAATAACCAAATATAATTTTAACAAAGAAAAAAATCAATTATTACAAGACAATGAAAAAGGTTTTTTAAAACAATCTCATAAAAAATGCTACCTAGGTTTGTTTTAAATTTTTAGAGAATCTAGAAGGAAAGAGAATAGAGAATTTTTTTTTTAGTCTTCGTGAAATAGACCACTACATTATAGTGATAACTATGGAAGGAGTGTTGATTAGGGGGAGAGAAGGACCATCATAATATTTATAGGGGTGAGTAAGGAGTAGGACGAAATGAAAGGCTTTAGTTTATTATGAGGGCCTACCTCTCTTTATATAGAGAGAGGAAAATGACGAATTACAAAACAACCCCAAGATGGACAAAAGGTGACCAACGCACTCTTACAAATAAATGTAAAGCAAGTAAAGCAAAAATAAGACATCCAAGTCTATACTCCCCCTCAAGTTGGAGCATATATATCTATCATGCTTTGCTTGGAACAACAAGAAGCAAAAGTGGATTTAGGAAGTGAGTAAAAATGTCTGCTGTCCGGTCATTTGTAGCAATAGGGGTTGTATATAACAAGCCTTTCTGAATCAAATCCCTGGTGTAGTGACAGTCCACTTTAACATACTTGGTTCTTTCATGAAACATTGGATTGTTGATAATGTATGTGGCAGCAACAATGTCACACCTTATCTCCATAGGACTAGTGATTTGAATGTGCAAATCTCCCAATAGTGATTTCACCTACATGAGTTCCACAGCTGTTTGAGCCATTGCTCTATTCTTTGATTTTGCACTTGACTTAGAAATTGTAGCTTGTTTCTTATTTTTTCAGGTTACTAAATTTCCAACCACATAAGTACAGAATCTAGTGGTGGACTTTCTATCTGCCAAACACCCAATGTAGTCTACATCAGAATATGCCACAACAGACATGGAAGTGCCTCTAGTAAATAGAAGACCAAGTCCCAGTGCCTTCTTAATATAGCGCAGAACCATCATAGTAGCCTCTTAGTTTTTTTTGTGGGCTTAGCCATGAATTGATTAAGTCTTCTGACATCAAATGTAATGTCTAGTTTAGTGATAGTGAGGTAAAATAGCTTTCCCATAAGTTGTCTGTACTGTCTGCTTTCCCCTGAAGGAGCCTTTACGTCATAAGGTTGTACCTTTGAGTCCATAGGTATGTTTGCTGGTTTTGCCCCAAGCATCCTAGCCTCCTATAAAACATCTAATGCATACTTTCTTTGAGATAGAACTATACCATGTTTGCCATGAGCAACTTCTATCCCCAGAAAATATCATAATGGGCCTAAATCCTTCATCATGAATTGACTGGCCATTCTAGCTTTAATCTGCATTATATGCTCTGTATCATCACTTGTGACAATTATGTCATCCATATAGACCAGGAGGACAGCACATTTCCCTGCTTTTTCTAACAAACAGGGAATGATCTGTTGGTGACCTCTGCAAACCATCAGCTTTTACCACTTAGACAATTTATGAAACCATGCATGTGGACTCTGCTTGAGTCCATAAATAGCCTTCCTTAACCTGCACACACTTCCCGTGTCTCATATCCTAGTAGTTGCTGCATGTACACCTCCTGCAAATCACCGTATAAGAAAGCATTCCTTACAACGAGTTGATGCAGCTGCCAATCATAATGTACTACAACAGAAATCAAGATCCTCATAGTCGATAATCTGGTTACAGGGGAAAAGGTATCAAAGAAGTCCACCCTATAAGTTTGGGTGAACCCCTTTGCCACTAGTCGGGCTTTGTATCTGGCAATGCTGCCATATGGATGAAACTTGATTGCAATAACCCATTTGCACCCAATAAGGCTAGCTCCTAGTGGGAGTGGGGTAAGCTCCCATGTGCCTTTGCTCTGAAGTGCGGCCATCTCCTTCATGGCTTGACGCCACTGTGGGTGAAGCATGGCTTTTTGGTAAGAAGCAGGTACGGTAGTGGAGACCAGGGCTCTAGTAAACCCTGAAAATGCTGTACCAAGATCAGCGGTGTGTAGATATCCTGCAATATGGTAGTTGACACATGAGCTTGGAGCCTTTTGAATGGCAATGGGAAGGTCACTATCCACATATGCATCATCATCTGCAAGATTGTCATTCGTCCCTGTATCATCATTAGGCACCAAAGTATCAGTATCTAAAGACCGTGGACTCACCTGAGTTGGGGAGGCTGGAGGCATAGGAGTAGGAGGCATCTTGAATGTAGTATGTGGTCTCTGATAGGTAATTGTTAGGATCGAAATGAATTAGTTTATTTAGAGAGACCCTAGGCCTTTATATAGAGAGGCATCAGAGAGAGAATTACAAGTATGCCTTTTCACTACACAAAACAATAAAAATACCTATCGTATATAACTCAACACTCAAGCTGGAGAATAAACATCAAACATGGCCAGCTTGGAACAAATATAGTGTAATCTCTTTTTGGGAAGTGCTTTAGTGAAGATATTTGCCAGTTGGTCTTTAGTGCATATTTAGGGTGTAGAAATCTTCTTAGCTAAAATGACCTTTCTGATGAAGTGACAATCCACTTCAATATACTTGGTCCTCTTATGGAAAACAATATTATTTGCAATAAAGGTGGTGGCCTTGTTGTCACAGTGCATCGGAATAGGATCAGGTACCTGCATTCCAAAGTCTTCTAGAATGGAATGGATCCAGAGTAACTCACAAGTAGTCTGAGACATGGCCTTGTATTCAGATTCAGCATTAGATTTAGATACCATTGTCTGTTTCTTATTCCTCCATGTAACCAGATTGCCCCCAACAAATGTACATTACCCTGTAGTGGATTTTCGATCTTCATGAGCACCTGTATAGTTTGCATCAGAGTATCCACAAACATCCAAGTGTTCATTGTCTTTGAAAAGGAGTCCTTTCCTAGGTGCACTTTTCAAGTAGCCGAGAATTTGACAAACATCATCCCAGTGGATTTCTCTTGGTGACTGCGTAAACTAGCTCAACCTTCCAATTGCAAAGGCAATGTTAGGACGAGTAACAGTCAGATACAATAGCTTATCAATCACTGCACGGTATCTGGTGACATTTTGCAATAAGGGGCTTTCATCATCTGTAATAGGCAATGACACATCTATGGGCTCGTATGCTAGTTTGCACCCCAGCATACCCATGTCTCTCAGCATGTCAAGAATGTACTTGCGCTGGGATAGCACAAGTCCTCCAGTATGCTGCACCTCAATACCAAGGAAATAGTTGATGGAGCCTAAATCCTCGGTAACAAATTGTGATTGTAGCATCTTCATTTCCTCTATACCTTGCATGTCACTGCCAGTCAAAAGTATGTCATCTACATAAACCAGTATGGCTGAGCCTATTTTTTTATGCAATGTAAAGACAGAATGATCAGCAGAAGATCTGGTGAAGTCATAATCCTGAACCACCCCGCTGAACCTCTTAAGCCTTGGGACTTTGTTTCAGTTCATAGATAGCTTTCTTTAGTTTACACAACTTTTGACACTCCCCCTTAGTAGGGAAGCTTGGTGGTTGCTCAATGTAGACTTCCTCCTCCAAATCGCCATACAGAAAGACATTTTTGATATCAAGTTGATGGACAGTCTAATGCTTGTTAACAAGAGATAGCAGTATCCAAACCGAATTAAGATGAGCTATTGGGGAAAAAGTCTCAAAGCAGTCAACCTCGAACGTTTGAGTATATCTTTTGGCCACCAAGCATGCCTTGTACCATTCCACAACACCATCAGGACAACATTTGAGTGTAAATACCCATCTACACTCCACAGCAGTAGCACCTAGGGGTAGATCAATAAGGCCCCACGTGCCATAGGATTATAAACCTGCCATCTCGTCCTCCATTGCCAAGGCTCAGGAAGGATCTCTGAAGGCCTCACGATGATCTTGTGGTACCTACGCACTGTCAATAGCCAGGAAAAACTGGCGTTCAATAGTAGACAAACTGTCAAAGGACATAAACTGAGATACAGAATATCTAACACAAGAACGTGGATCCTTCTTTTGTGCAATAAGAAGGTTTAGAGTAGTGTCCTCAGTGGTAGGAGGTACCTGGTCCTCAAACAAATCACCAGTAGCTGGTTGGGAGTGAGTAGAAATAGTAGACAGTGGTTCATCCACTTGAGAAACATCCTGGGTCCTGCGCTGAAAATGTTTAGGAAGAGTATTCGTATCAGGAATCTTAGGACGATACGGTAAAGGACCCGGATCAGGCTGACCAACCCTAGATATAGGTGACTTAGTGGCTTGTGGTGGCTTAGTAGGCATAGGAAGTGGAACCTCATGATGGCTCAGTAGGTTGCTCCCCCTATTTTTGGTAATATGGAATCTCCTCAAAAAACGTGACATCAACAGAAACATAGAATCTCCGTGAAATATGGTCATAGCATCTGTACCCTTTCTGGGTCATGGAGTAGACCAGAAACATGCACTTTACAGAGTGAGGAGAAATCTTATCCACTTTATGTAAATGGATAAAATACACACAACCAAAGACAATAGGAGTGACAGAAAGAAGGTCCTTGCCAGGAAACAACATAGAGTACGGAGTTTTATCCCCCAAGATAGAGGAACAAACTAGGTTTACCGGATAAGTAGCAGCAAGAACAGCATCAGCCCAGAAATGTGATGGAACATTAATTTAAAACATAATAGATCGAGCTACATCAAGTGTCGAAGCTTATTTTCAGCAACCCCATTTTGTTGGGAAGTATGAACGCAAGTGGTCTAGTGAATAATACCAAAGGATTTGCAAAAAGCATGTCCTGGCATTCACAAACTCCAGTCCATTGTCACTCCAAAAAATCTTAATAAGTGTAGAAAACTGAGTCTTTATTTTTACAATAATTTTTTTGACAATATCAAAAACTTCGGATTTTTCTTTCATCATAAAAACCTAGGACATCATGATATGATCATCTAAAATAATAAATATCGAAATCCTCTAACACTCAAAGTTTTAAAAAATGTGAAGCGATCAGAGGCGGTTTGCCTTCATTGAGGTGAGGTGTAAGCCTCAGGTTTTAGATGGAAAATAAGAAAAAATGACTAAAAATCGATGACTTGTCGTTTATCTTAAGAGATGGAACACAAAATATGGGCAACCTGAGTATTAGATGATTATGGTCACATCTCGAGACTAACAATCGATGTGGAGAATAAAGAGCTTAAGCTGATTTTTGGTCACATCTCAAGACTAAAAATCGATGACTAAGGTATTATTTGGAAGAAATATAGGTAATATATGTTCAAAGCATAACCTTCAGCCAAGAGCATAGCCTTCTTTTTGGAAAAATTGATGACTGATTAAAGCATAAAAAAGCATCACCTTCTTATGTGAATCAGATCAAGAGCATCTGTGAAAGAAAGAGTAGAGAAATGTATATAACCTAATGCTTCAACCAAAATAGAAGACTGATAATCGAGAGAGGCATCAACGAAAATAGATGCATAACCTTCTCTATTGTTGCAGTATGTGCCGATGATGAGCTCCAATGACGATGAGCAAGTGCTAGCGATGAGCTCCAAGATCGGCAACAGGGATTGGTGGTGATGGAGTTTTAGGTTTAGGGCTTTGAGGGCTTACAAACGAGGCGGCGCCTTGGCTTAGCCTCAGCGCCTCATCATCGCCTTGACAAATTGAGGTGCTTGCTTCGCAGCATTCACCTGAGGCTACCGCCTCAAGGCGAAATCCTGGCACCTCGCCTCGAGGCGTATCCCTCACGTGCCTTGAGGTGCAATTTTTAAAACCATGCTAACATTGTTGATCTTACAAGGGCCCCAAACATCAGCATGAATAAGAGCAAAAACACTCAGCTTTTTTATTATTTAGTGGAAAAGAAGACTTAAAACATCGGGACAAGACAATGCAGGAAACTGACGGCGCAAAACATGCAACCCGGGATGACCAAGTCTTGAATGCCACTGGAGAGTAGTAGTGACACAAATAGCTTTACACTAGAAGGAGGTGGGATATGTAGGTAATAGAGACTTCTCTACTTAAGTCCACTAATTCGCCTCATTGCCTGGAGGTCCTGCAAGAAGAAATATTGGTCATGAAACATATCCTGACTTCTCAAATCTAGTAATTTGGCTAATAGACATTGAATTAAGCGTAAATATGGGAACATGCATGAAATTTGAGAGAGGCAAAGTGCTAGAAATAAGGATATTTCTGAGACCAATGACTGATGACAAGCCCCCATCAACCACTTTAACTTGAAATGGCGTAGCAAGGTCTTGTAGAGAAGAAGAAAGGGTAGTGTCACCAATAATGTGGGAGGAGGCACTAGAATCTGCAAGCTAGATAGGAGCTTGGGATTTTACTGACATGGCAGAAGTACATGCAGACCTTTGAATTGACGTAGAAGTAGATCCCTGAGAAGCTATAAGATGCTCATAATCAGCCTTGGAAACAGTAATCTGGCTATCATCCTCCTGCACTTGAGAGTTCTCTTTTGTAGATACTTGGTGGACATGTGGATCCATACCCTGTGGATAATCGTGCTTGACCCAGCATCGGTTTACAATGTGTTCATTCCTGTGATAGAACTTATAGAAGAAGGAATTCCGACCATGACCACGTCCACATGTACCACCACCACCACGGGCTTTGCCACCTCTTCCACCCGAATTTGCTCTACCATGACCAACAACTGCTATGGTAGAGGAATCAGAAGTAGGGATGGAATCTGAGGTAGTAAGCCTAGAGAGATGAGCATAGATCTATTCTAGTGAAGGAATATCATCCAGAGTCATGAATTGATCTTTCACTGCTTGTACTCGGGGCCAAGTTTAGACAGAAGCTGAATCGAACGAATGGCTTCTCTCTGCTTGGCAATAATAGATGCATCTGTCGAGATAGGCTGATACACATCTTGCTCATCCCAAGGATTTTTCATAGTGCCATAATACTCGGATAAGGCCATGGTGGCTTTCCAAAGGTTGTGGATATCCTCTACAACTCTATACAACCTTGTAATATTACTCCTGTGGGAGTGTATCTCATGTAGTATCTCCCACATCTTCTTGGCTGAGGCATGGGGCCTGGGCCATGACTTGGCAATAGTTTGTGTCACACTGTTAAGAAGGCAAGTGGCCACCCAGTCATTGTCTGTTTCTCAATCTGTAGACTTCACATCAGGCACAACATCGGTTAGAATGTACTTTTTTTGATGGGATTTGACAAATTGGGAAAAAAAGTGGATCAAAGTAGAAAGTTGGATCCATCCAACTTGATAGATGTTCTTTGCATGTATGGGGGAGCGCTCATGGTAGAAATATTCCTCATCGAATTGCTCACGACTTCCTTTTGATCCCCCATGATGTTCGGAGTTGAGATCCACAAAAAATAGTATCTTCAAGGACTGAAACTCAGATCATAGGGCCTGAAAACTTTGATTTCAGACTGAAAATGCCTCTAAAAAATCACATTTAAGTTGCACAAAGATGCTTTTCAGATCATGTACCTTGTTGGTACTGTAAAGAAATTCGTTTGCACACGCTAGGGCATATGAACGGCCCTAGTGGTGCCTTCCAATCAATAGAAACTCCTCTCCGGAGTTGTGTGAAGCCCGCGCGTTCCTGATTTAGGCCAACATAGCCTCTAAAGGTGACCTAGAGGCCATGTGGACGTGGAGCAAGGATGAAGGTGCATGGGGGGAAGGCCCTGCGGAGGAGGCCCTGTGAGGGCTAGTGCGGCAACGTAGGAGAGAGGAGCTCCTGCGGTGGCGTGGGGAAGGGCCGGTAGACTAGCAGTGGAGGCCTTGGTGGCCGGTGGAGGGGTGGTGCTGCTGGTCTGGGAGGCCAGCGACGTTGCTGATGAGAGAGGGTGGAGGCTAGGGTATTGGTGGGGGTAGGAGGCTAGGGTTTGGTGGGATACCAGAGCTCTAGTCTAGGACTGCTGCTCTGATACCACGTTAGGACTGAAATGAATTAGTTTATTTAGAAAGACCTTGGGCCTTTATATAGAGAGGTACCAGAGGGAATTACAAGTATACCCTTTCACTACACAAAATAATAAAGACACCCACCGTACATAACTCAACAGTAATAATAGGATCATGAAAATGTTCCTTCTCAGAAGTAGTCAAGTGCTCATTCATAGGAACAGAACCACATGGAATAGGTGGAATAAGCATGGGGGCCCTGTCATTCATAGGAAACAAATCACTACTATTAGTAGAAAAATATGGTATGGCTTTATGGAATGTCAGATGATCAGACACAAAATGCTGGGAATTGAGCGGATCAAAACATCTATACCCTTTTTGGGTTCTAAAATAACCCAAGAAAACACGCTTGGTAGCCTGTGGTGCCAGCTTGTCCTATCTAGGACTTAAATCATGGATAAATGCAACGCACCCAAAAAATACGAGGGACAATAGAAAACAGAGGATGGCCAAGATACAGAACTTGCCATGGAATTTGCTCATGAATGGTAGAGTTTGGCATCCTATTAATCAGAAAGCATGCTGTAAGGACAACGTCCCCGCAATACAAAGTAGGCACAGAATGATAAATAAGTAGGGTGCGTGCAATATTAAGGAGATGTCTATGCTTCCTCTCAGCAACTCTATTCTGCTGAGAGGTATGGGCACAAGTGGTTTAGTGCACAATTCCATTTTTGTGGAAAAATTGCATCAAATGAGAAGTACGAAACTCCAAAGAATTATTAGACCGAAACATTTTGACAGTGACAGAAAATTAGGTCTTTATTTCCATAACAAAACTTTCAATAATAGTTCTAACATCAGATTTATTTGTTATCAAGAACAACCAAGTGGCATAGGAAAAATCATTAACATGCACAAGAAAATATCGATGTCCAAGCCGGCCAGGAATCCGACTTGGACCCTAGACATCCATATGAACTAAATCAAATAAAGTAGACGACCCAACATGAGATGAAACGGGAAAACTGGCATGATGGTGCTTGTCAAGTTGACAGTCGTCGCAAGTGATGGTGGTGCTGGTGGGAATATGAGGTAGAAAATGTCTAAGCCTCTCCACAAGAAGGTGGCCAAGGCGAATATGCCACTGGGTTGGAGACCCAGTGGCTAAGGCAGTCTCCCTCTGACATACAAAAGCAACAGTAGTGATAGGAGAGTTACTTAGACGATACACCCCTCCTTCCTTACGTCCTCCATCAATCGCCCTCCTCGTAAGTCGATCTTGTAAGACACAAGATCATGCATAAAAAATTGCTCTACAATTAAGCTCCCTGGTAATGCGACTAACAGACAAGAGATTAATTGGAAAATTTGGCATATAAAGAACATTCAGTAGCTGTAAAGTGGAGGAAAGAGACACACCCCCCTTTTCCAGTCACATGAGATAATCTACCATCGCCACCTGTACTATCCGGTCTGGAGGGATAGATCTCAAGTCTGAGAAGGCATCAGAAGTACCACATAGATGTTGCAAGGCCCCATAATCCACCAGCTAGTCTCCTGTACGAAGTGCAGACAATGAATATGCATTTATTATACCTGACAAGGGGGCAACAGCTGCGGTCTTTGGAGTAGGCTGAGACATCTTACTGAACTTCTGCAACTCAAATTCTGCTTTGGTGATTGTATCAGCCATAGGTGTGGTAATCTCTGTCGTCTAGTGAGCAGTAACTGGCTTTCCGTGCTTCTATTAGCATGTAGCCTCAGTATGACCCGATTTGCCACAATAAGTGCATGAAGGTTTGGGATCACGACCTCTAGCACCTTATCCACGGCCATGGGCACAGGTAGAAGAGGCTTTTCTCCAAGCACCATGAGAGGCAGCCAATGCAGTAGTCTGACTTGCAGTCTTAGGGGAAGTAGCTGCAACTGTAATCCTGCTAAGTCGGCTATATGTGTCCTCAAGTGTAGGCAGATCGGTCATCGTCAATATCTGGTCCCGTGCAGCAGCATACTCTGGTCTCAAATCAGATAGAATTAAAGACACTGTAAACTCTCTCTTGAAGTCACACCAAGAGGAGCACGCACAATCAAGTCTATAGGAGTTATGACTCTCTAATAACCCCTTGACCTGAGAGTAATACAAGGCCAGTGTCTTCCCATCCTGACGAAGATGGAAGAGGTCATGGTAAATTTGGAAGACTCGAGTAGAATTCTTCTTGTGGGAGTATGTCTCATTAAGAGAGTCCCACATCTTCTTAGCTGTAGGATAATACATGATCTTGTCGCCAATCCTGGGTATCACTGAGTTTGTCATCCAGGCACAAATCATAGCATTATCACGATCCCATGTGACATTGATTCCTATTTTCTCTTCAGGTTTAGGTTGACTCAGGATGTGCTTCTACTTATGGTCCCTAATGATCATCAAGAACATCTGGAACCACCATGGATAGTTAATCTCGTTTAACTTGATCATAGGGTCGAAGAACGGTCTCTTGTATCCCTTGGTGTCTATAGAGGTGTTTGACATGACTTCGAACGAACTGGACCCACTAGAAGGACTAGAGGATGCCATCTTGCTATCCTCTACCACCTACTAGATGAAAACGGAACCTTTTGAAGCAAAAATCAGACTTGAAGTTACCAAACCACGATCTGAAAATAGATTGTAAGATCGTGAAATAGGGTTTAAACGGCGTAGTAACCCTTTTCAAAGCATGATCTAACGAGAGTGAGGCACCTCTCCCTATAAAGATCTCGCAAGGAGATCAAACGAAGTGAGGAGAGTGCACATAGGCACCCTTACCAGTCAACACGAGAGCATTAGAGGGCCAGAGGCTTGGAACCCCTATAGTGGCCTCTTGATGTGGGCAGCGGTGGTGCTTAGGAGGAGCAGCGGTGACGTAGCCTTGCTAGTGGCGGTGGCAGACCCCTAGCGGCGGCGGCGGCGGCACAGCCGGATCGCAGTAGGGAGGAGCTTGATTGCCCCCTTTGTTGCGCGATCAGCAACAGCTGATGAGGAGAGCGTCGCTGCTTCCTCCTCTTTGTTGGACGACAGCGGCAGTGTTGGGAGAGGTGGCGGCGGCGACGGTCTCTTGCTAAGGGCACTGCTAGGGTTAGGGTTAGGGTGGAGGTGTCAGAGGCGTATTTTGGCGGGATATCTAGGGCATTGGTTTAGGACCACTACTCTGATATCAAGTAGGACGAAATAAAAGGCCATGGTTTATTATGAAGGTCCTATCTTTCTTTATATAGAGAAAGGAAAATGACGAATTACAAAATAACCCCAAGATAGACAAAAGGTGACCAATGCACCCTTACAAATAAATGGAAAGTAGGTAAAGCAAAAACAGAACATCTAAGTCTACAATAGGGATATAAATCATATGGAAAATGGGATTTAGGGGTGGTTGGAAAGAAGAGTCGCAAATATTATTGGATTTCATTTTTGGAGAATTTAATATGATTTTGTAGGTGGGGGGTTGGGAGGGGGGGAAGGCAACATAAATGATATATGTGCATGGAATTCTTGGGGTTTAAAGAGTGTACTAAGGTGTACATAAAGGGCTTGATACTTAGCATAAGATTTTCCATAAAACCATGCATTGAAGCCTAAGGCCCTATTTGGCGTTGGTTTTAAAAGGGGGTTTATCCTATGTAGCAGTCATAACTGCTATAGTGCATGAAGAGTGCAAAAGTTTTATCCTCCACCTATCACATCTACCACTATCCATTACATCTACTCTCACCAATTCTATATACCCTCATTAACTCACACCGATCACATCTACCTCTTATTAACCCACACATAATACAAATAAAAACAAAAATTAATAATAACATATTAACTCAACTATTACATTCACACCCACTAACCCTCCTCTTATAAATCCGCTCTCTCTCATTAAGACTTCCTAAACTTTACCCAGTCTTACGTTTTAAACCTTTACCAAACGGGGCCTAAGGTGTTTCTGGCCCTCATGACCACATCCACATCCATGCGTGGATGACGAGATACCTCTGCCTCCTCCCTAGGAGGCTTCGATGGTGTCACCTACTCTTGGGAATTCCCAAAATTCTCCCTAGACTTTATGTTGGTGGAAATGCTCTCTTTGTATTCGTCGACACCAGTAAGGATCGACTGCGACCATAGTGCATGATTGGACCCATTGAGCTTTGCAATTGAGTCAAATACCGAGTTCTTGAACATCCCTGAGACTCATTTTTTTTAATGGGTATTGAATATCTTTTTTAATGGGTAAATTGAATATGTTGAATGCCATTTACCTTGACCAAATTGGAGTGTCAAATAAGATACTAATCGCAAATCACACTATTACCAATCTCTCACCACCACCATCGTGTACCCATCAACAACCTCCACCATTTACACATAATACCACATGTTCATCACAAAACATGTAGTAGAAAGTTCACATTTTGGATTTCAAAATGCGAACAAAAATTGAATAGACTACCACATCTTCATATGAACATAAAGGAGCAATCGGTCTGATTAACCTTAGGAAAAATCAACTTGGAAGCATAGGCTTTGCTTTAGTGACTAATAACGGTTGCAACAGGAGAGGAGGCACGAGCCTGCTAGTCGGATGGTCATTGTGGGGTCATTGCCAACTAGCTGGCTAGTAGGCTGTTGAGTGGAAGCCTCCTTTTTAGGTCATAATGAATAGTGCCCTCTTAGGGCATAAACCCCCTCCACTTAAGTTGCGTTCTCTCTTGACTTGGATATTGTTGAGAATCCCAATGCAAAACAAGGACTTAGAGGATTATTTGATGGAGAAAAGAGAGAAGGCTATATTGAGCTCTAGTCTAGGATCGTCATTCTAATACCATGTGAGAAGAGAATAAGTTGATTCAAAACCCAAAGTAAATCCTTGGCCTCTTGTAGAAAGAAAATGAGCATTCTCATTAGTTTACGTAAGCCTAGGTCCCTTATATAGGAATAGAGAGCTCTAGGAAGGGAAAATACATGATTGCCCTTACAAGAGTGGAAATAAAAAATGTAAACGAAAAGGAACATTGACATAAGGACTAAGTAAGTCAAGTAACACTCCCCCTTAAGCTTGAGTATAGATATTGATCATGCTCAACTTGGACGAGACTATTCTTACAGTCTCGGGTGTCCGAACCCCCTTGTTTGTAGACCTCGTCAATTATTTGGCCATTGGTCAAGTCCCTTAGGACTGGACCACGAACAATGGGATAGACTTATATCTGAGTCCAAATACTATTTTTGACATGGTCTCAAGCTGTGCCGCGTTGTTAGTGAGTAGATTATTCGTCGATGTGTTCCGAAAAACGAGTTTCAAAGCATACTCGAGTTTTGCCACGTATCTGCGTGTGGTGGACATTTCTCCGGAAAGAAGACGGCTGCGAAAATATTGTAGTCTGGGTTTTATTGGCTATCTTTGTTCATGGATGCCCAAGATTTCTCGAGGTCATGTTCCCGATGCTAGGCACTCGGAGCATAGCCAAGAGAGATATGATGCCCCTAAACTCGACCTTTCCCGTCGAAATCTCGACGTTTGGGGCATCGATTTCATGGGACTCTTGTTTCATTTGGACACTAGTATATTTTGGTTGCTGTTGATTATGTGTCCAAATGGATCAAGGCTATTTCCACCCAAACCAATGACCACAGAGTGGTCATCGACTTTGTCAATAAGAATATCTTTAGTTGATTCAGGATCCCGAGAGCTATTATCAGTGATGGTGGGACTCACTTCACCAATGCCCAGTTTAGGAATTTACTGGCAAAATATGGGGTAAATAATTGGATTTCCACACCTTATCATCCCAAGATGAACAGATAGGATGAGGTCTCAAATCGGGAGATTAAGAATATCCTACAAAAGACGGGTAGGCCTGATAGGAAAGACTAGACCCAAAAGCTTGATGATGCTCTTTAGGTCTACCGTACGGTGTACAAGATGCCTGTTGGCATGGCTCCATTCTGTATGGTGTTTGGTAAGGCATGTCATCTACCCGTAGAAATTGAACACTAGGCATTCTAGGCTATTAAGAGATGTAATTTTGACCTAGACTTAGCTGGAAGGACTAGGAAACTCCAACTATCTTAGTTGGAGGAGCCTAGAAATGATGCGCATGAAAATACCAAAATCTATAAGGCAAGGACTAAAGCTTTACATGATCAGATGATCTCCCGTAAAAGCTTTGAGCCGAACTAGAAGGTCTGGCTTTTTGACTCTCGACTTAAGCTCTTCCTAGTAAGCTTAGGTTCAAGTGGAACGACCCCTTCATTATCAATCGGATTTTTCCAAACGGAGCCGCTTAAATTTTTGACTCGAAAACGGGTAATTCTTTTAAAGTCAACGGACAACGTCTCAAACCTTATGTTGACCGTGTTTATCCTGAACCCGTTTCAGATAAGGCTGCTCTAACCTTGGCTTGATATCTGTGGTTGAACTTCTCCTAGGTGACGACATTAAACTCAGCAATTGTGTATAGTCTGTATTCCGAGCTAACCAAAATCACATTGAATTAAGGTACTATCTTCTCTATTTTACCCTTTTTATGATTTTATTTACAATGTCGACATTGCATAAGCTAGGCATGGGAGGGTGGTTAATTCTAAATTATTTTGTCATCTTTGTAGATTCTTTGCATTGATTCTCTTTATTAAAAAAAAATGAATTAAGAAAAGAGAACTTAGCATTAGGAGTTTTTCAACTTTAGGAAACAATACGATAGGACCTGAATACTTAAACTTTTCACGCTTACGGGCTTAATTAGCCTGGGTGTCCACTAAAATATAGACCTGTTTCTCGAGTTCTCGTCAACTTAAAATTTATTTGAAGTGGTTAAATAAATTGGGGTGATAAGTATGCGACTTATCAACCTACCCTCTGATTTGAGGGGACTTATAGTCAAGCATCTGCACACTATTTGCACTGACTCACTTCTTAGGATGTTTTAACGGAAATTGGGTAGCTAATGAACTTTCTAGGATGGTATGGCTGACACGTTGCTGTGAGTAATCCATTATAGCCAAGTGTCCAGAGCCTAGCCACGCAACCCATTCTCTTTGACTGTTGCCTTTAGGTAAATCTTAGATCAACGAAGTCACTTACTCAGAGAAAAAAAATGAATAAAAAAAGTAAACAGAAAAAGGAGAAAAAAAAGCTACACTTCATCGCACGGGTATGGCTGGTAAGTTGCCGTGGGTAACCCTCTATTGCCGGTTGTCCAGAACCTAGCCTAGAAAAACACACAAATAGTTCCTAAACACTTAGGGAGAAGTGGGAAGTAGAATAAGCTGGAGAGATATGCACTGGGTTCACCTTTGTGTTGACCCCATAAAAATAAAAGTAGGGTGAAAGCTACCAGCCAAATAGATACACCTTTAGGTAGAATATTTTCATTAAGGGTCACTTAGGGTTGTAGAAACCTGAAATCAATTTTGATTGCTGTTTAGTGAGTCTATCACATTTTCATAATAAGATGCTAACACTTATAGTTGTTTTGAGTCTTGGGTGGTTTGGGTAGCTGTAGAAAGTTGTCTCGAAACTCTAAACTCAGAAAGTCCAAATAAAACTAGAAAAGAACAAGAAGAAAAAAAATTATATCTTCTCTTTTGCTCGGAATAAGGCGAGGACTTGGGTAGTCTAAATTTTGGCAGGCACTCAGGTGCTATTTAGTCTTCATAGTTTAGGTCCTTGGTTGAAGTGTCCTAGTATTGATAGATAACTTATGCCTGAGTAATCAAATCTTAATTCTTGTTTTATAAATAGCATGTAGTTCAATTTTTCTAGGGATTAGCAAAAGATAGGGTTGGGGGTGTGATAAATACATATTTATGTGGGATAAAATGCCTAATTTGCAGGTTCCTAAGATGTTTAGATATAATTGGCATTGTAAATAAGGCATAACATTTATCATATTGCATTTAGGTTGACTTGTACAAATTATATATTAATTCACTTATTTTTGTGGCTAGGGGCTTCAAATGGCGAATCCAACTGTACGGATGGATCCTGATCAACGATTGTAGCTCAATGACGCAAAAATCAGTTCAATCGGATATTCATGGCATTCTCTGTAAGCATTTGAAGATGGACGACCCAGATGGCATCACGTGATGCCATTTAAGCCACCTAAGGGCCATTGCAGCAGCCCCTTAGCTCCTCCAACTCATTCCAATTGTTGGATTGCGATCCAACAACTGGGAAATGGCTACGTCGCCCTACCATCGATGCTCCATCTCAAGAGGGGCTCATCTCAGAAAATCTCGATCGTTGGATCTTCATCTAGCGGTCGAAATCTCGCACCACTAATCCTTGCAGCTCGACCATCCGTTGGCATAGTGAAGTGGTCTAGCGTGCTGTTCTCCAACTGCGGACGCGAGTTCGAGTCACAGAGAGCACCTCAACGTGTTCCAATCGAAATTCTGATCAAACGGTCGTGAAGCAGCTGCGTCACTCAGGTGTGGATGAAGTGCGATTCGTGGAGCATGATCGATGGCTGAAAGAGCGCCAAATGATGCTACGGATCTGCATTGGCAACAGACACGATCCTACGCGTGATATGCACGATTTGAATTGTGCGCGAGGCACGATCTCAGCCCTCCATTCACCATCCAACGGTTGTGGACCTCGTGTGCGAGCGTCAGCTGTGGCAGCGTAGTGCCAGCGAGTGTTGTGCACAACTTGATGACAACAGGCGCACAATCAGCAAGTGAGATCAATGGTGCTAGTGCGTGCTAGCGCGTGCGCAGCAGCGCCCTCTACCCGGCTAAAGCCCCATTTTTCACCTATATAAAGGCCCTACACCCCCCAGGCCTACCATCTCTACCTAGCAGCTACTTCCCACTTATCTTAAAGCTCTAAAAAGCCTTCCAAGCTTCCAAGAGCCCTACTCCCAAGCTCCAAGGTGCTCCTATTAATGTAGAAACCTTATCCTCCACCAAATACTCGTCCCTCTCCGCATCACCTTCATATGAAACCTTAGAGCTGTCCCCTCACCTCCATTCAGGTAGATCACCTCAATCACCTCACCCCCTTTCCATTAGCTTGGTGAAGCCTTCCTCTACCTGGGCTCCTCCTGCACCTCATCCTCGTCGTCCTGCACCTCATCCTCTTGGTTCAGCTGTCGCCAAGCACCACCATCTTGTCGAACAACTGCTTCGGGAGATTCCTCTCACCCCCTTCTCTCTTTTTTATTTTGTATTCTGCTAGATGTAATGAAAATCTATTTTTTTAATATATAAGATATTTGCTCTCTCTATCTCTCTTTCCTCCATGGTAAAATAGAGTAGTTTATTTAGTTGGAATATCAACTTGTTTTTTTACCTTTCGAGAAAATTCCCAAAAAGGAATAAAAACGTGGATTATAAATTGAATGTCGCCTCTTCGTGTTCGATCTGGAACTCATCCAATCTTGGTAAAAATTATTTCATAGCCAGATTTTTCGCAATTATGTCGACGGGTTTTTCAAACTTTGACTTTTCCCAGGAATTTTCTAACTGATCACCCCCCATCCTCACGGCCATAACCAATCACGTTCCCCGTCAGTATATCTTGAAACACCAATGTCATAGCATCAAAAATAGCCTGACAATGCAATTCTTTAGTAATGCGACTAACATAGCAAACTCAAAGGAAAATCAGGAGCATGAAGAACATCCTACAGCTTTAATATTAGGAGATAACTGAACTTCTCTATGACCAATAATTGGGAAACTACGACCATCAGTCACAAAAATAGTCCATCCTATGGTGTCTGGATGTAACTTGACAAATTGATGGGCCTTCCCACAGATGTGGCGAGGTGCCCTAGAATGCACTAACCAATCTAGTGTACCAGTATTGGAATGGCATGCAAGGCATATACCTGAGGAAGTAGCAATTGCAGCCGTATCACCCTGAGGGACTTGACCAGATGTGGCATCATACTTTGCCCATGCAATAGGAGACTCTAGGCTAGTCTCAGTCCTAGTAACAGCCAGAGGGGCAGAGGCAGGGTGTCCATGCTTAGACCAACAATTGTCTTCCAAGTGCCCATTCTTTCCATAATAGGAACACTGAACTTTGGGGCAACTTTGTCCTCCTCGTCCACAACTACGACCCAGGTGGCTTGACCAGATCCCCTACCACGACTAGGAGACACAGCCATGGCAGAAATGTGCTCCCCCTGTAGAGTAGAAGCAAGAGTAATATTAAGATGACTCAACCTATTGTATGCCTCCTTAATCGAGGGAATCTTTGGTAGCCTAGTACGACAATTCAGTTGCTTGCAAATTTGGCTAACAGACCGTCAACTGAGAGGAAATTAAGGAGCACAATAAACATCTGACAACTGCAAACAGGGAGAAAACTACACAGTGCCTACAGAAGTAACAGGAGACATTCTTCCATTTGCAAGTCGAACAGAAGTCATAGTATCAGAATCCCTTTTCGAAGATAGACAGGTGGCTCTACTAGTCAGATGAGTAGAAGCCCCAGAGTCAATGATCCAGTCAGCCGTACCTAAATAAGCAGCATGTGCTGTAGTACCTATAGCCAGAGTAGCAGTGGAGGACATTTTATCTGTCAGCATCTGAGATCTGGTTGCTTCATAAGCTAGATCCAAACTGGTAAGAAAATGACTAAACATGGTTTGTGCTTTGTACTCCTTCTGGCTCGCACAAGTGCACATAGGAGTATTGGCGTTGAGTTTCTCAAATGCAAACTTCAGGTAAGAGTAGTATTGGGATAATGGCCGTCCATCCTGCCTCATGTGGGCAATCTCATGATGCAACTGAAGAATCCTGGCGGCATTCTTGTCCTGTGAATAAGTATGCTGTAGATTTTCCCACATCTATTTAGCAATTTTGTAATACATTATCTTAGCAGCAATTCTATTAATGGTCGTGCTCATAATCCATGCACAAATCATGGCGTTATCTTTCTTCTAGGTGGGATACTTGCCTACCTTCTGCTTTGGCTCCGACTTAAGTAGGATATGATCTTTGTCATGAACCTTCACCACATTGAGGATTGACTGGGACTGTAGGGGGTAGTTTGACCTGGACATCACAATCGAGCCAAAGAATGGGCTTTAGAGCTCTTATTGACTCCCATTGCTGTGAGACGATGCCATTGTCACCTTGGAAGACATCCCTACTGATTGGAGGCCAAAAAATTAACCAACACTGTGAAAGAAATGGCTACAACTTTATATCAATGGCTGAAATCGCACTTTCTAACGAGACGGTGATGCTCCAGTGACTGGCGAGATGGTGGTGAAGAATGACCACCTTAGGTAGGGCACGATTAATAGATGACCAAGGGAACCCTTAACAACCCAATTCAAGGTCCCAAAAGGGGATTTGAACTGGGCTGTAGGGGGGCAGGGGGCGTTGGGTGGCACTAAAGCCCTAGCGACTTCTCGGCTACCTCTGCACTGTCGAGGGGCCATTGGAGGGGGTTGACCTGGTCGGTGGTGGTTAGGCGACCCCCTCACCGTTGGGGCATAGCTGAGGCTGCGCTCCGACGAGAAGAGAAGTGGATTCTCTCGGTATTTTTGGTGAAGAAAGGACAGAAGGAGAGCAAGGAGGTGTTAGACGTCGGCCTAGGACTGTCGCTCTGATATCATATAGAAAGAAAATGAGCGTTCTTATTAGTTCATGTAACCCTAGGCCTTTTATATAGGAACGGAACCCTAGGAAGGGAAAATACAAGAGTGCCCTTGCAAGAGTGGAAATAAAAAATGTAAACAAAAAGGAACATTGACACAAGGACTAAGCAAGTCTAGCAAAACCTCTGTTTATAGGGAGAGGCTAGGGAAAATTAAAGACATGTCTCTCAAAGAAATAAAAAGATAAAATAGACTGAAAGGAAAATAAGGACAAGTCTCTCAACAACCTTGTGGCCCCAGATTTGAGAGGTGTATTGATGGTGGAATCAAGTTTAGAGATATATTAATTTCTAGAAATATATTCAGATGAAAGGAAAAGTGAACATCCTCTGAACTGACTCGCTATTCCTGCTGAGTCGATGGTGGCAACTATGTTCTACGACTGGGCATAATCCGGTCTTTATAGAGTGCCACGGTTATTAACAGTTAAAACAAACTTCGGCAGAATTTTATTGATGTTTATTTCCTGGTCACTTTCTATTGCAACTTCAGCTGTTTTGCTTTCTATTCGGTTTCCTTGGGAAGAATCTAGGATGCTGAACTGCTAATGTGAGAAATTTATCATGACAGGTATCTGTTGGTCTGGTGATTGCATTGGATTATCGAAACCCCTATCTTAGTCCTTTTGATGAATTTCAGGTGAAACGCCATAGTTATGCTTTCGCTTTGCATCTTTTGGCTTCCATTCTGTCAAGGTTCTCTCTTTTGTTTTTGCCCCTTTGGAAAAAAAAGGTTCCTTTTCTTTGGGTACATTCTATTAAGGTTCTAGATAATGATTTTTTCAGTTAATTGTAGGTAGTGTGTTAATTAATTTATGTTTTGTAAATAAGAGTTTATGATTAAATTTTAGTTCTATTGGCAATTTTGTTTTCCAACCCATTGACCATTTTTTCGTCGGTTAGAATATTGGATTCAATAACTCAATCAAGGAAAACCTAGCTCTCACTATACATATATAGAAAGGGAGAGAGAATGAAAAATTACATTAGGGCCCTTAAGAAATAAATGAATAAGTAATAGAAGAACAAGTGTCTCAAGACTCCTCAACCTAGAGTATTGACATCAATCATGCTCAGCTTGAAATAACTAACAAACAAAGTATATGGGAGCACCTTATAAATAAGATTTTTGTAGCTTATTTGTTGTATGAAACATGAACTATATCTACCAGTCCCTTCCGAATCAGGTCTCTAGTATAGTTACAATTCACTTCAACATGTTTGTTCTCTTGTGAAAAATTGGATTGCTGACAACAAACGATGTATCCTTGTTATCTCACCTTATCTTCATCGTGAATATTAATGGAAGGTGGCATAGTGTTCCTTCTTTATGTTCCACTACCTGTACATTGGCTCAGAAGGTACAATCCTTGAGGTCGGCTTTGATCAGATATAGGAAGGAATAAAAAGTGCAAAGGGATAGAAGGCGGAAGAGGCCTTACAAACTTACAGTGTATCTTCGAGTTGAATAGATAGGGGGAGATGCAGTTGTTATCAGAGGATGAGGCCATGAAGAGGAAAGAGTGGTAGAAGGTAATATAGGAAGAAGACCAAAAAATTAAATTGGATTGGAGGCAGAAATCTAGACAAATTTGGCTTAGAGAAGAGGATGCCAACACATGTTTTTTCCTTGCTTCAAATAGTGCAAGAAAGAGGCTTAATGCTATGAATTCATTGAAAGTTGATGGTGTGGTCCTGAATCAAAGACAACATATTTGTATGGCGGTTTGGAATTGTTTCCATACTTTTACAAGGTGTGGATAGCCTAGTACCTAGAGACTTGGTGCTTCCAACATGCTAAAGGTTTTTGATGATGGTATGCAAATTTTGGCTAGGGAGATCATTGAGGAGGTGCTTGTGGCCTTGCGTGGTTTGAAGGCTGAAGGTGCTCCGAGAACCATCAGGTATCTTTTTACAAAGACTTTTGGGAGGTGGTTGGTTGAGATATTATGGCTATGATCAAAGAATTTTTTCAAGGAAACCGTCGGTTTGAGAAGCTAAATAGGTTCTATCTTCTAGTGCCAAAGAAACTTGGGGCTGAGACCATTCATGATTACAAGCCCATTGGTCTTTCAATTCTCTATCTTATTATTAGAAAGGTGCTTACGAACATATTGTGGGATGTTGTACTCGCCATTATCAACCCGGTACAAGCTGCTTTCATGAAGGGAAGATTGTTGCAGGAGTCTTTTATTATAGCTCAGGAGATGATGCCCTCCTGGTCCCGAAGTGGGAGGAAGGCTTTTATGTGGAAAGTGAATTTCTCGAAGGTATATGACTCAGTGTCTTGGTCATATTTATGGGAGATATTCATGAGAAGGGGTTTTCTTGAACAATGGGTACAATGGGTGCAATGGATGAAAAGGTGCATAAGTACTACTTCCTTCACTCCACTTGTAAATGGAAGATCTGCTAAAGCTTGGACTCAACCCCAGAGGGGAATAGATAGGGTTGTCCTATTGCGCCTATATTATTCAATATTACCATTGATACTCTTGCGAGGCTTTCTTTTCAAGCTTGTGATGCAGGCCTTTTTTGCAAGTTGACTTTCAGCAGGAATGATAAAACTTTAACGTCGCTATTACATTACGCGGATGACATGATTTTCTTTGTGGAAGGAGAGTTGCTAGAGGCACGTCTTGTGAGTCATGTGGTAAAAATTTTTGCCAAGATTTTTAGATTAAAAATAAATGGGATGAAGTCTTTACTGTTCCCCTTTGGAATGGATGAGCAATGGTCTACTGCTATTACAAGTGTATTAGAATCCCTTGGGTTTGAACTACCTGCTAGCTATTTGGGAAACGGTCTACTGCAGTTGCAAGTGTATTAGAATCCCCTAGGTTTGAACTACTTGTTAGCTATTTGGGTTTAGTTTTGAGAAACAAAAGATTGGTGACATCTGATTGGAATGGCCTGTTGAAAAGAATGACAAAGAAATTAGCCTCATGGAGAGGACAACTCCTTTCTCGTGGGGGGCACCTTGTACTGCTTAAATTCGTTCTTTCTACAATCCCTATTTTTTATTTGTCTGAGAAAATGAACTAAGCAATTGTTATTCTCTAACCCTACCTCATAATATATAGAGGTGGGAAAAGTTTAGTATAACCCCAAGAAAATAATAAAATAATAAAAGGTACAAAGATTGACCACGTAAGCAAATAAGTAGAGACTGAAGGGACACAACACTCCTCAAGTTGGAGTATAGATGTTAATCATGCTTAGCTTAGAATAATAAACATGAAGGGATGAACGTGGTAGTGGCTTAGTATAGATGTCTGCTGTCTGTTCCTTTGAAGTGACAAAGACTGTGCAAATGAGCCCATGCTGGATCAAATCCCGTGTATAGTGGCACTTGATGTGCTTTGTTCTTTCGTGGAATAGGGGGTTGTTAGCAATGTACATGATAGCTCTATTATTACATCTCATCTAAATAGGTGTCACAAGAAATATACAAGTCTGTCAAAAGCAATTTCACCCACATCATTTCTGCAGTCGTGTGGACCATATCTTTATACTCGATTTCCGCATTGGATTTGGCAACAGCCACTTGGTTTTTACTCTTCCATATCACCATATTCCCAGTAACGTAAGTGTAAAATCCTGTGGTAGACTTCCTTTCTGTCAAGCATCTTACATAATTTGCATCTGAGTATCCTACCACACTTATGGAAGTCCCTCTATTCAATACAATGCCCTGTCTAGGTGCCTTCTTCAAGTGCCTCAACACCATCATGGCTGCATCCTAGTGCTGCTTTGTCAGCCTATTCATAAACTGACTCAATTTTCCGACAGGTAGGGAACTGCCAGGCAGATGATGGCCAAATAAAGAAGCTTGCCAACTAGCTACCTATACTATTTATTGTCAAACACCTATGCCTTTTCATCATACAATCTAGCTTTGGGATCGCTTCTAGAACATCTAGAGTGTACTTCCTTTGAGATAGAATAATTCCCTACTTGTTGCGAGCAATTTCTATCTCAAGAAAGTACCTTAATTGCTTAAGGTTCTTCATGACAAATTTGCTTGCAAGATATTGCTTGAGCTCAAGAATGCCACTTGTATCATCCCCTGTAGCAGTCAAATTGTCCACATACACAAGAAGTACCGCCACTCCTTTTCTCATCTTGTTGACGATGAGGGAATGATCTGATGTAGATCTTTGGAAGCCAATGGCCTCAACCACCTTGGAGAGCTTCTGAAACCAGGCTTTGGGACTCCTTTAGCCTATATATGGCTTTTCAGTCTACACACACTCCCCCTAAGTCTCAGCATGGTGGCTGTTGCATATATACCTTCTCCTGAAGATCACCGTAGAGGAACACATTCTTGACATCAAGTTGGTGAAATTGCCAATTATACTAAGTTGCAATAGAGACAAGAATGCAAATAGTTGGAAGCCGAGCAATAGGAGAAAATGTGTTCAAGAAGTCCATACTGTATGTCTGGGTAAACCCTTTAGCTGCAAGAATGCCTTGTGTCGAGCAACAAATCCATCCAGGTTATATTTGATAGTAAACACTCATCTACAACCAACAATAGCTGCTCCATTTGGAAGAGTAGTAAGCTCCTAGGTGCCCCGTGAATGTAAGGTAGCCATCTCATCCTCTATGGCTTAGTGCCATTTTGGATTGAGCATGGCTTGCTGGTAGGTGGTAGGTAGTTTGGGTGGTGGAGATAGCAGCATAGAACCTCCCAAAAGAAGTGCCTAGGCCCTCAAGAGATAGGGTCCTTGACACATCATATCGGGCATAGCTTTAAGGTGCCTTTTGAATAGCAATTGGAAGATCCATATCATTAGGCATAGTCCGTTGTACTGGCTTAGAAGTAGTGTCAGGCTTAGAAGTAGTGTCATCAATCTTTGGCCCTGTATCATCACAACTCGGTAAAACATCATTAGTCTGCAAAATATTTGTGCTCTCCTATAACGGGGAAGTTAGTGTCGGTGAAGGGGCACTGCCTATAAGTGATAGAAAGCCTAAAGGTAACAGGTGGGTTTTGATATTATGTAGGCTTAGTAGTGGAGGGCAGAAGGTAAGGAATTGTTATACTCTCTAAAGGTATGGGAGGTATGGACATAGGTGCCTCAACAATCTCTAGAGAAAGATCACGCCTGGCAGGGAGAAATAAGGGATGGACTCATGCATGGTAACATCAACATTGACGTAATGGTGACTAGAAATTGGATCAAAGCAATGATAACCCTTTTGAGTCCGAGAGTACCCCAAGAAAACACACTTGACTACCCTTGGTGCTAACCTATCACGACCAGGAGTGAGAATGTGCGCACAAGCAACACACCCAAAAACTCTTAGAGGCACATGGAAAATCTCACGATCATGATACAACAGTTCCTAAGGGATTTGCTCATGGGTAGTAGAGCTGGGCACCCTATTGATCAAACAAGCAGCAAATATGGCATCACCTTGTAAATAGAAGGAACACTGTGATGTAACAGCAAGGTGCAAGCTACATTAAGGAGATGCTTGTGTTTCCTCTCAGCAAACTCCA
The DNA here is from genome assembly GCA_037157565.1 of Thalassia testudinum. Taxonomy (NCBI): domain Eukaryota; kingdom Viridiplantae; phylum Streptophyta; class Magnoliopsida; order Alismatales; family Hydrocharitaceae; genus Thalassia; species Thalassia testudinum. Next base: position 27,668,741 of record JAZHRO010000072.1, on the reverse strand, counting down.
TTCTGTTAGGAAGTATGAGCACATGTTTGATGCACAATGCCATGGGATTTATAAAATAGAGACAACCGACGACTACAAAACTTAAGAGCTTTGTCCGATCACACAGTCTTAAAATAGTAGAAGACTGGATCTTTATTTCCAATATAAAATATTCAATAATAGTGCCTACATCAGACTTACCTTTTATAAGGAAAACACATGATACTCTTGAAAAAATCATGTGTTAATAGCTATGGCCCATACAACATGTCAGCTTCTCTGGGTAAAATCTCTATTGCATGATTTTGGAGTGGATGTCCAAGGAGCCATACCCATGTATTGTGATAATAAAGCTGCTACATTCATTGCTAATAATCCAACCTTTCATGAAAGGATAAAACATATTGAGATGGATTGTCATTTTATCCGTGATGCTATGCTACAGGGCAAGATTTGTACTCCATATATTTCTACCAAGGACCAACTAGTAGATATTTTCACGAAGGCTCTCTCATGGAAATGGTTAGAGTATCTTTCCATTAAGCTGAGCATGTATAATGCGTATGCCCCAGCTTGAGGGGGAGTGTTAGAGTAATTGCTTTTTCTCTGTTGTTGCTTTTTAATCTTTATGTTTCAATCCTTGCTGTCTTTACATTTCAGTCCTTTCTTTTTTTGATCCTTGTATATGTTTTGTTCCTTGGGTTGCTTTTTATATAAAGGACCTAAGGGACCCTTGAATAGATTTTTGAGGACATTTCATCCCAACATTGATGGTATACTTTTGACTGGTATAGAAGATACTAAAACATTGCTATAGTCGCAATTTGTGACTGAAGATTGAGGTCCTGATAATTATTTTCTTGGTATTGAAGTGCAGTAGACATGAGGATTTGTGTTATCTTAGTGTAAGTATGTTCATGATATGCTGAAAGAGACTGGTATGTTTGGTTGCAAACTAGCATATGTGCTTATGGATGCCTCTTTACCTCTTGCAGATGGTGATAGTCCCTTATTGAAGGATGTGACTAGATATCGTGCCATGGTTGACAAATTACTATACTTGACAGTTACTCGACCTGACATTATGTTTGCAGTTGGAGACTGAGCCAATTGATGCAGGCACCTAGCGAAATCCACTCGGATGGAGTTTGTCAAGTACTTAGATATTTGAAGGGTGCCCCTAGGAAGGGGTTTCATTTCTAGAATCATGGACACGTAGATGTATGTGGCTATTTAGATGTCAATTATGTTGGAGCACATGACATGAGGTCCACTATAGAATACTGTATCTATGTGGGGGGCAATCAAGTTACTTGGCAGAGTAAAAAGTAAGCAGTGGTCTCAAGGTTAAGTGTTGAATCAGAATATAGAGCTATGGCTCAAACTAGTTGTGAACTGTTGTGGGTTTGGTTCATCTTGCAGGATTTCGGCGTCCATGTCTTTGGCCCGATTCCTATGTACTGTACGAATAAGGTTGCCACTTTCATTGCCAATAATCCTATTTTTCACGAGAGGACTAAGCATATTGAAGTTGGTTGTCATTTCACTAGAGAGGTCATTGCAAATAAGATCAATACACCTTAAATCTGTACTGAAGATTAGATAGTGGACATCTTCATAAAAGCACTCTCTAGAAAGCAACTTGAGATTTTATGTTCCAAGCTGAGCATATTTGATGCTTATGCTCCAGCTTGAGGGAGAGTGTTGAGTTGTATTGAGTAGCATATTTATATTTATTTCTTTCTATAAGGGTGTGTAATGTTATTTACCCATGTACCTCTTTATATAAAGGTACTGGGGATCTTAGAATAAGAATGAATCATTCATTTTTCTTAGCAGCCTCCTCATCGACAGTTGTTTTATGTTGTACCTTGGGTGTTTGATTGTGTTGCTTTTCTGCACCTTTTTGGTCTTGGACGGGATAAACTGGCACATAGAGCGGTGAAATGTGTTTTCTTGGGGTATTTTCGGACACAAAAAGGATATCAATGCTTTGATTCTATTTCCTCTTGTCATTTTGTGTCTGCTGATGTTACTTTTCATGAGGAAATTCCGTATTTTTCTAAGTCTGGTCATTACTTAGCTCTTGCTATTTATGTTGCTCCTATGCCTATTCCACCTATGCTCCTTGGAGCTATTCCAGGTACTCAGGCACCTACCATAATGCCTATGGAGATATAGAAGTATGCTGAGCTATTGTTACTTATAAAAGGTCACATACCACCTTGCAGGTTCCCCCACTTGCCTTCTCTAGCCTCCTTAGGCTAGGTGAGCTTTGCATGTTTAGACACTAATGAATGTGTCTTTAATGATGCAAATAGATTAGCTTCTGATTTAGTTGAAGAGAATGATCTTGACTTTTCGATAGCCATTTGGAAGGCTCCACAGAGTTGTGCCAAATATCCAGTTGTAGGCAGTTTTGTGACAGATGGTATGGGGACAGATAACATTTTCAAGTTTCTGTCGTGCACCTGCAACCCCTCATGTTCCTGTGACGCGTCATGAGGCCATACTTGATCTAAAGTGGCAACATGCCATGGAGGAGGAGATGATCGCACTTCAGAGCAGAGGCACGTGGGAGTTGACATCCCTACCAAAGGCAGCTACTGTTGTTGGTTGTCGCTGGGCCTTTGCATTCAAGTATCGTCCAGATGGGCCTATTACAAGATACAAGGCTAGGCTTGAGGGGTTTACTTAGACCTATGGAGTAGACTTCTTTACACTTTCTCCCCTATTGTGCGCCTGTCTACAGTGAGGATTCTTGTGGCCACTTCAGTACATAGAGATTGGGAGCTACACCAGTTGGATGTCAAAAATTCTTTTCTTTATGGGGATTTATAGGAAGAGGTGTATACATGAAGTAGCCCCCAGGTTATGAGGTTCAGGTGCAGGTTACGGAAAGCCATTTATGGTTTTAAGTAGAGCCCCTATGCTTGGTTCCAGAAATTTGCCTAGGTTGTGGAGTCTGTTGGTTTTCAGAGGTCGTCTATGGACCACTCCCTATTCGCTAGGAAGATAGGGAGGGATGTTACTATTCTCTTAGCATATGTAGATGACTTGATTGTCATAGGAGATGATTTTGAGGGAATAACTGAGATCAAGAGAACCTTGACTGAGCAGTTTGTGATAGATCTAGGTCGTTTGAGATACTATATTGGGATAGAGGTGGCTCGCAGCAAAAGTGGCATTGTTTTGTCCTAGAGAAAGTGTGCTCTAGACATCTTGCAGGAGGTTGGTATGTTGGGGGCCAAGCCAGCAAGTATACACATGGATCCAAAGGTTCATTTGTATAATATTGAGGCTGAGGTAGTTAATAAGAAGCAGTAGAGACAGCTTGTTGGGAAGCTGTTGTATCTCACTAACACCAAACCAGATATATCTTTTGTAGTTGGCAAATTGAGTTAGTTTATAGCTAAGCTTACTTGACAGCATTGGGATGCAATGATGATGGTCCTTAGATACCTCAAGAAGGCTCCTAGGCAGGGTCTTCTATTCACTAGAGGGACATTATGATGGTGGTGGGCTATTCAGATGCAGATTATGTAGGGTGCCACATTGATCGGAGATCCACTATTAGTTTTTGTACTTATGTTGCTGGCAATTTTGTGACCTAGAAAAGCAAGAAGCACGAGATAGTCTTCAGGTTCAGTGCAGAGTAAGTATAGGGTGATGGTCCAAACTGTTGCTGCGATGATCCGGATTTGGTATCTCTTCTGATTGACTTACATGTTGAGATAGATGGTCCTATGGAGATGAGGTGCGATAATCATGTGGCCACTTATATAGCAATGATCCTAAGTTTCATGAGTGCACGAAATATGTGGAAGTTGGTTGTCACTACACTAGAGATATTATTTTGAGAGTGTTGCTCTACACAACTCCAATATCTTTTAATGACCAAATAGTAGATATATTTTGGTGTCTGCTGTTCCAAGTTGGGTATGATTGATATCTATGCTCAAACTTGAGAGGGAGTGTTGTACCCCTTTGGTCAGTTATGTTTTTATTCTTATGTAAGGGTGTGATTGTATTTTTTATTTCTTTCTTGGAGGTGTATTGTAATTGTCCAACCTCTCTCTTTATATAAAGTGAGAGAGGGTTTTGGAGAATAAATAAATTATTTGTTTCTCCCAAATAGTTTCGACGCCATATTCAAGTTACTCCATTGTGACGTTTGGGGATCATGTCAAAGTTCAAATCATTTGGGGTACATATTTTACTTGGTGGCACTATATGACTTCTCACGTCTTACTTGGATCTTTCTATTGAAATTCAAGTTCGAAGCTGGGAATGTGATTTGTGTCTTCCTGGTGGAGATTACAAATCAGTTTGAGGCAAAGGTCAAGATTGTTCAATTGGACAATGCCTACACTTGCTCCCTATGAGCTTTCTATCGGGAGCATGTAATTATCCATCAGAAAAGCTGTCCCTACATGTCACAGTAGAATGGTGTGGCAGAAAGGAAGCACTGATACATCCTAGATGTTGCGAGAACCCTATTGATATAGAATAGTGCACTTGATAGGTACTGGGGAGGTGTAGTCTAATACTACTTTATAAATCTAATGCTACCTCTTGTTCTTGACGAGTAGGTAACTTATTCCATTTTGTTTCCAGATTGTAAGTTATTTGGGGTGTTGCCCAAGGTTTTTGGATGTGTGACCTTTGTCCATCTTCACGGATCCAACAGAGATAAGCTTGCTCCTCGAGCCATCAAGTGTATTTTTCTTGGATATTTAAGAATGCAGAAGGGGTATTGCTCTTTTGATTTGGTAGGGAGACACTACTATGTCAGTGCTGATGTCACCTTCCATGAGTTAGTTCCTTATGACTCTACGTCCTGTTCCTACATTCACACTACTGCATTTGACGATGTTGTTGTTATTCCATTTCCTGCGCCCTCAGATACCCCTCAGAAGAAGCTGATTGAACCGACATTTACTTCCCATGGTCATCTTGATAGCATGTTTGAGAGGGTCTATTCTCACCAACCTAGACAGGAGCCTCTTCTTTCGACACTAGAGCCTTCACCTACTCCATCTTCAAGGCTTTGGAAGGCACAAGACAAAGCTACATGGCATAAATAAAAATCTTAGTCCATTTGGGAGGGAAATGAGGGAGAGAGGTGTATGTTGGGGTAGCTCTTTGAGGAAGGTGGTGTGCTACAAATGTAGGGAGTGAGGCCACCGTGGGACAGAATGTCATGACCCTGTTGTTTGTGTGATCTGCAAGGGTGTAGGGCATAGGAGGTGGAAATGCTCGAGGAGAGCTTTTTCTTCTACGGTTCTCCCTTCTCCACCTAGTCCACTTGTGGTGGAGGTGTCCTTGGATCGTGTTTGGCCTCATTGTGGAGTGGATGATTTGCTGGAGTGATCCTTGGTGGGCATCCTCATTGAAGGTTGTGTTTCTTTGGAGGCTGTTAAGATTCACCTGTGCAACTTGGGTTTGGAATTGGTATGGAAGGTGTCTTCCTTCTCTTCTAAGCATTTCTTGCCGTTTGGTTTGGAGAAGCATGCTTTGGAGCGATTAAAGTTTTTAGAGGTGAGAATTGGGGAAGGTGTGATTCGATGGAGGTTTCCTGTAATTTATGGAGGAGCCATTGGGGTACGTCCCCCTACCAAGCACTCGATTGAATTCTCTTTGGTTGGGATCCCTTTAAGGTTCAGGTGTAGGGAGGTGGTAGAGGAGATTTGCTCGGGCTTTCTCAAGGTGATGTCTTGCTAGGGTCTGGACGTTGTCTAAGGATATCTATCGCGTGTTTTCCTTCAAGGTAACTTGTTAATGGGGTGCTCTTTGCCGGAGAAGTTGGTTATAAGATGTGGTGGTTGTTCTTGGCTCTTGCACCTTTAGAGGTTGTCAATGGTGCGTGATAATTCCTTTGTTGAAGTTCTTGTTGGTGGTGGCCGGAGTAGGCAATCGGTTGCTTCGCATGGCAGTGCTCTGGTGACCAGGCATATTTGGAAGGTGAAGATTCCTGGGGCCGGTTCAAATTTCAAATCTGCTTGTCATGGATTGCCTTATTTGCCTCCAGAATTGGTGAAACAGGTTTTGAAAGATGGGGGGGTGAAGGCTCCTGTTTTGGGCAATTCACAGGTGGTAGTTGGTGTTTTTATTGGAAGATCTCCAGTTGTGAATGTTTCCATAATTGCTGTGGCAACTTTCACGTCTCCAAAAATGACAGCTGGTGCTTTTATTGGGAAATCTCCAGCAGTGATTATTGCCGCAAATGATAAGGCAGCAGTTGGCGCAGAAGGTGGCGTTGGTTTTGGCAAGGATGAGGTGGCAGCTAGTGAGTCTCCAAAGGTTGTCTTCTCCAAATATGCTGCACATGCATAGCAGAATTTAAATGTGGGCCCCATGGCCAACGGTCTTGGCACTAAACTTTGTGCCTCTGGATTCGGAAAAGGATCTGGAGTTGGTGAGTTCCATTTTGGATCTTTCTCTGATCTATTTGTGTTTGGGCCAGATAACCAGGCCATTCGTTCCTCTCCTTGTTCTGCTGCTCATGCTTTCAATGGCTGCTGGTGTGAGATGACCTCATCTGCTGGAAGTGCTGATGCAGACTGTGATGCAGTAGTGCTGAAATGCTCCGCTGATAGTGATGGTTCCTCTGCTGCAGCTGCCGATGCAGACCGTCTCTGCTGCAGCTGTAGCAAGTGCTGATGGAGCTGGAGTTGATGCTGCGAAGGTTAAGAGAGATGTTGGAGCTATTGTAGACCCTGATAGGGTTGCGCAGAAGGTTGTCACGCAGAAGGTTGTGCCCTGCCCCGATGGTGTTTTTGAGGCTGATGGAGCTGCTGTAGATAAGAATGGGCTTGTACAGAAGGCTGTTATCTGCCCTGATCGTCTTCCTCAGCCATCGATCAATTTTCGTACGCCCTCTAAAGTAACTTCAAGTAGAAGGGAGGAGGGATCTCTTCTGAGTACAGAGGATCAGGAACTGGGATCTCTTTATGTGTCAAGAGTGACCTTCTATACTGCTCTTGTGACAAAAGAAAGTTTGTGAAGGACAAGGTGATCGGGAAGGAATGTGAAGATGAGGTGTAGTCCAGGGTGGCTAGAGAAGGTGTCTTCAGCTCATGGTGGAGGGGGTGTCATGCATTCCCATCGTTAGAATTGTTTCTTGGAATGTTGGAGGCCTTCAGGATGGGGGTCTATTGTGAAGAATTATTTGGCTGAGTGGAAAGTAGATATGGCTTTACTACAAGAAACACATATTGAGGGCATAGATTGGACAACTGTTGATGGTGTTGGAAGAGGTTCCTTATCTGCTTTTCTTTTTGCTGATGCAGTGGGTAGAACAGGGGGCAGTGGCTGTTGTGGAATGAAGATGTTTTTAGGCTTGATGACTCCTTGGTGGGTTCCCATGTTATCACCGGCCTCTTCACTTGTAGGATGGATGGTACTAGTTTCGTAGTTTCTACTGTTTATGGGTCTTGTCTTTCTTCATTGCGTGATTCCCGTTGGGATGAACTAAGGCAGGCAGCGGGAAAGGTTGATGGTGGCCCTTAGTTACTTGGTGGTGATTTTAATGTCACCTTGTTTGTGGCAGACTGCCTGGATGGGAGGTTGGATCCTGGTTCAGTGTAATTTCGGGAGGTGGTCGATGAGTTAGAGTTGATGGACCTCCTAGTTTCTAGGGCTTGATATACGTGGAGAAATGGGGCAGGTCAAATGCCAAGGGTAGATTTTTTTGCAGCGTTCCTCTTGCTAAATCTTTAAAATGGCACCTTTGTTAAAGCCTTGGTGAGACCTTCTTCTGACCATACCCCTTTGCTTTGGGACAATGCAGAAGCTATTTCAACAACTTACTTTAAGTTCCAAAAGTCTTGGCTGATGGAGATAGACTTCATAGATTTGGTGGCACAAAAGTGACAGGGTGTCCCTACTAGTGATTTAGCGGTTTGCACTGTGGCAGAGCACATTAAGGCTGTTAGGCAGGTAATGATGGACTTCAGGAAGGAGGTGAAAAGAAGACAGGATGGTGTTAGGGAAGATGCTTTGCAGGCTTTGGCTGAGTTGGATAAGGAGAGAGGTGAACTTGACTTGGCTGGTCAGGATGGGAGGGTGATATGGCAGAATGAGATAAAAGAGGAGGATCAAAAGATAGAGATTGACTGAGGCAGAAATCCAGGTAACTGTGGCTTCGAGAAGGGGATTCCAATACAAAATTCTTTCGCATGGTAGTTAGTTCTAGAAGGAGGATGAATATGATTACGTCCATTAGACTTGATGATGTCACAGTCTCGCAGAGACAACATATCTTCAAGGCTTTTGTAGGCCATTTTTATGCATTTATGAGGAGAAAACCTTAGGGTAGATAGAGGTTGGGTTCTTCTGAGATGGGTTGATTGGATGAAGCTATGAAGGAGGACTTGTTTAAGTCTGTAATGAGTGAGGAGGTGTTTCAGGCAATTTATGGTTTGAAGGCAGAAGGTTTGCCAGGTCCTGATGGCTTGCCAGTTATTTTTTATAGGGAGTTTTGGGATGTTGGTGAAGATGTGGTGGCAGTGGTTAGGGAGGTCTTCCATGAGAATAGAGGTCTTGAGAGGCTGAATTGTTTTTTCCTCTTCCTGCTCCCTTAGAAACCTTGGGCTGATACTGTGGATGAGTTCAGGTCTATTGCTCTTTCTAATGCAGTATATCTGATAGTGGCCAAGACTTTTGGGAATCGCCTGAGATCTGTCTTGCCTATGTTGATATCTCCTGTCAGCTTTCATTTTTGGTAAGTCTATCATGGATTCTTTTGCATTAGCTAAGGAGATGTTTGCCTCCTGGAATAGATCATGTACACCTACTTTTTTATGGAAGGTGGATTCTCTAAGGCATATGATTCTATCTCTTGGGCCTATCTTTGGGAGATAATGAGGATGGGTTTTCCAGAGACTTGATTTAGGCTTATGCAAAGATGCGCTACGACTATCTCATTCTCGATCATTGTTAATGGTAGATCCTTCAGTTTTTGGACGCAACCATAGGGGGGTGTTAAGCAAGGTTGTCTGTTGGCACCTTTGTTTTTCAATATTGCAGTTGACACGTTAGCTTTTTTGGCTTTTAGAGGCTGTGGAGTTCATCTTTTCAGTGGGTTTTGTCTGACTGGTGATGGTTCTCTGCTTACCCCTCTTTTGTAGTGTGCAAATGATACTCATACTGTTTTCTTTGTTCAGGGTAGTGCTTGTCAGGTGTGGCATGTGGCACACTTGGTTTGGTTGGGGAGATTTTTGGCTTAAGGGTTAATGGTAGAAATTGGTTGAAATGAGATAAGTTTATTGCAACCCTAGGTCTCTCTTATATAAAGAGAGACCAAAAGAGTAAAAATACATCCTTGCCCCTAAGTAGCACACATGAAAAAGTTAGAAGGAAATAACTCACATATGGTATGCCAATACTCCCCCTCAAGCTGGAGCATATATATTTATCATGCTCAACTTGGAGATACATGAATCAAATAAAGATTTGGTCAAGGACTTGGTGAAAATATCTGTAGTCTGCTCCTCAGATGCAACAGAAGTGGTATATAGCAATCCCTTCTGAATAATGTCCCTGGTATAGTGACAGTCAAGCTCATCATGCTTTGTTCTCTCATGAAATGCTAGGTTGTTGGCAATGAAGGTGGTTGCTCTATTATCACATCGCATCTCCATAGGGCTAGAAAACTACACCTGTAGGTCAATAAGCAAGGATCTGATCCACATCATCTCTGCAGTCATCTGAGCCATAGCTCTATACTCAGACTCGACACTGGATCTTGTAACTGTGCCTTGTTTCTTGCTCCTCCAGGTGATTAAATTTCTTGCTAAGAAGGTGCAGAACCTAGTAGTGGATTTACGATCCACATGGCATTCGGCATAGTCTGCATTCGAGTAGCCAACCAACGTCATAGAGGACCCCTTTGAGAAGAAAAGATCCTTTTCAGGAGCCCTCTTGACATATCTAAGTACCATCAATGCTGCATCCCAATGTTGTGTTGACTTGGCCATGAACTTACTCAGTCTCTCGACTGCAAAGGAGATATCCGTCTCGTGATAGTAAGATACAACAGCTTGCCAATAAGCTGTCTATACCTTTTGTTGTCCACCACTTGTGCATCCTCATCATAGAGTGGCATCTTGGGGTCCATAGGAATATTGGCCTCCTTGGCCCCAAGCATACCAACCTCTTGCAAAATATCTAAAGCATACTTTCGCTGAGATAAGATCACACCTTCCTTGTTGCGAGCCACCTTAATACCAAGGAAATACCGTAAAGCCCCCAGCTCCTTCATGACAAACTGTTCTGCTAGGATGTGCTTAACTCAGCAATACCCTCCATATCGTCCCCTGTGATGATCAAATCATCTACATAAACCAAAAGTACCACAGTACCTCGTCTAGTTCTCCTGACAAAGAGTGAAAAATTAGCTGTCGATCTCCTGAATCCAGCTGCCTCTACAACTTGTGACAATATCTAAAACCAGGCTCGGGGATTCTATTTGAAGCCATATATAGCCTTCCGTAATCGGCATACACACTCCCCGTGGCTCTCAAATCCAAGTGATTGCTGCATATAGACTTCTTCTTTGAGATCACCATAAAGGAAGGCATTCTTCACATCTAATTGGTGCAAGGGCCAATCTAACTGAATTGCCACTGCAATCAACACCTGAACTGTGGAAAGTCTAGCAACTGGAGAGGTGTCAAAGAAGTCTACCTCATAGGTTTGGGTGAACCTTTTTGCCACAAGGCGGGCTTTGTACTTAGCAACACCACCATCAGGATTGAACTTTACAGTAAATACCCATCGACAGCCAACGAGTGCAGCACCATCAAGAAGTGAAGTAAGCTCCCAAGTCCAACGGCCTCGAAGAGCAATCATCTCATCCTCCATGGCTGCCCGCCATTTTGGATCAAGCATGGCCTCATGGTGTGTAGCTGGAATCTGTGTAGTAGTTAATGCCTAAGTAAATCCAGCAAACCCAGGAACAAGAGTATCAGTAGCAAGTGCCCTCACCGTGGGATAAGTAGTACAAGTCCGTGGCTGCTTCTGAATAGCTGTCGGAAGGTCAATATCATCGCCTGACACATCACCTGTCCTGTCCTTGTGACCATCACATGGCAAACATACGTCAGTGTCTAAAGGACTCACCTGAGAAGCTGATGGTGAGGGCGAGGATGGGGGCCCCTTATAGGTAGCATGAGAGCGAACATATGTTTGCAGTGGCCCAGTCAGGCGTGGAAAGGGATGCGTAGCAGGTGGTGGTGGTGGTGGTGTTGTAGGGACAGAAATCTCAGGAAAGCTCCCAAAATGAATGGGAGAATATGGCATAGGCACCATATCGCCCTCGGGAGGCATCTCAACAGTCATCATAGAAAAGAAAGGTACAGCCTCATGAAAGGTAACATCCGCTGAAACATAGTATCGAGAAGTAAGCGGATCAAAATAACGATAGCCCTTTTGTATCCGGGTATAACCAAGAAAAACACACTTAACTGCTCTCGGTGCTAGTTTATCCCGACCTGGTCCCAACAAATGGACAAAGGCAATACAAACAAAAGTTCGAGGGGTGACGTGAAACAAGGGACGATCAGGATACATGACTTGAATAGGAATCCGTTCATGTAACGCAGCATTAGGCATTCGATTAACCAAAAAACTAACAGTCAAAACAGCGTCACCCCGATAGAGAGAAGGGATAGAGTGGTGAATCAACAAGGTGCAAGCAACATCAAAAATATGACGATGTTTCCTCTCAGCAACACCATTTTGCTGAGAGGTATGAGGACATGTTTCATGGATAATGCTACAACTAGAAAAGAAATTGCGCAAATGTTAAGTACAAAATTCCAAGCCATTATCCGAGCGAAAGCACTTCACCAAACAAGAATGCTGAGTTTTTATTTCTTTGAAAAAGTTCTCAATAATTTGTTGCACATTAGACTTATTTTTCAGGAGAAACATCCAAGTCACACATGAAAAATAATCAACTAAAACAAGATAATACTTGTTCCAAAGTCGATTAGGAGTACGACTGGGTCCCCACACATCCATATGGATCAAATAAAAAATGACAGATGAAACAGATGTAGAACTGAAAAAACTAGCCCTATGGTGCTTGCCAAGTTGACAAGCATCACAGGTGAGAGCAGTAGTGAAGGGAATATGTGGTATAACACATCTGAGGCGATAAATGGGTAGATGGCCAAGGCGGTGGTGCCATTGGAGAGGAGATCCAATAGAAGCAATGCCCTGGGTAGCAGAAGCAGCAAAAGCAGTATGGCTCTGACAATACACCCCATGTTTCTCATGCCCTCCACCAATTGTCTTCCCAATGAATTTCTCCTGCAAGACACAAGAAAATGCATCAAAGATAGCTTGGCAGTTTAGATCCCTAGTAATGCTGCTAACAGACAATAAACTCAAGGAAAAATCACACATAATAGACACCTGTAAGTCTCAAATTAGGAGATAATGACATATCTCTCTTGCCAACAACTGGTGAGTGTCTCCTATCAGTCACCTGCACTGTCCTGGTAGGTGTAACAAGTGCCAATTGAGAGAAGGATCCACGGTTGCCACATAGGTACTTGGATGCACCAGAATCAATTAACCACTCATCAGAAGACAAAAGTGATGACATACCAGTCGCAGGTGTCTCTGATGAGGAGGCCATGGTTGCAATGTCCGGAATCTAAGAGGAGGATGAAGCCTGTGTCAACTGCGTAATCTGCTGTCTCAGGGTCTCAATCTCTGTACTCAAGGAGCTCACATCAGGACCGGTAGGCACTCCATTGAGAACCTTAGCTGCTTGATTGGTCATGGGTGGCCTACTGTGCTTCTGCCAGCATGTAGCCTTTGGATGACCAAGTCTGCCACAGTAAGTGCATGGTGTCAGTACGTGTACCAGACGAGCGTCCACGTCCACGACCACCTGCAGGGGAAGGGGTACCCCTGTCACGTCTAGGGATCACTGCTAGTGCGGATGTCTGAGTACCTGTGTCTGGAGCAGGAGTACGAATTGCAACTCTGCTGAGTTTATTGTAAGCCCCCTCCAAGGTAGGAAGCTCAGGAGCTGTGAGAATATGATCTCTGGCAGCAGTATACTCATGTCCAAGACCTGCCAAGAAGAGAGGTACGACCAACTGTCTCCGAAAATTCCTCTAAGAATCACAGGAAAACCCCGGTAGATAAGAGTGATGTTTCTCCAGCATTCCCTTCAAGAGGGAATAGTATTGTGGTAGAGTGCGTCCTTCCTGGCGCAAATAGAAAAGGTTGTAGAAGACCTGAAAAACTCATGCAGAGTTCTTAGCATGAGAATAGGTCTTGTGCAAGGACTCCCTCATCTTCTTTGCAGTGTCGTAATACATGATCTCATCCCTTATACAGGGAATAACTGTCTGCATAAGCCACGCAGAGACCATGGCATTGTCTCTATCTCAGGTGGTGTTGGCTCCAGTCTTGCTCTCGGGCTTCAGATCTGTAAGGATGTGGCTCTTCTCATGACCCCTAACGGTCATGAGGAAAGTTTGAGATCACCGTGGGTAATTGGTGGACTAAAAAATGGATTCTTCAGTACCCCGGTGTCCAAAGAAGTGCTCGAATTCACCTCAGACTGATTATCTGAAGTCATCCTTACAATCTTTGAGCCACAATCGGACTTTTATATCCAATAGATCATCAATTAAATCTGAATCATGCAAAATCAGATCTGCATCTTCACAAGAAATCCCCTTAGACTAGTGTTGGCCTAACCCAGGTGTAAGGAGACCACCCGAGAAGGCCCCAAAGAGATCTAGGTCTCTTTCTCCTTATTGTAAGAGAAGAAAGTAGCCCTAGGAAGGGGCTACAATTCCCTCAAACGTGCAGCAACACGTCGATCTGTTGCCTTAGAGGTCGTCGATGCTGCCTCAGGCACGCAAGGTTGCTAGGCGACACTTTGAACAACCGCACGACCACTGATGCACCTCCGGTGAGGCACTGCACTGCCTTCAGGACCACTGTAGCACCTCAGGCGCATACGATGACTGTCCGATCGGCTGGAGCGCCGTCGTGAGGCGCTGCGCCAACTCAAGAGCGTTGGAGTGCCGACTCAGGTGTGCATAGCCACCGTGCGATCGGATGGAGTGTTGCTGTGAGGTACTGCGCTGCCTCAGAGGTGCTGGAGCGCTGCCGTGAGGAGCACTGAGCGCCGCCTGTGGGTGCTGCTGGCTCACCAGCATCACCGCAGCACCGCCGCACGTGTTGTAGCACGTCGCCGGGCTCCACCAAGAGCTTTTGCTGCTCTCGAGGGAGAAAGGAGACCTAAGGTTTTGGTGGTTAGGATTTTGGAGGCTGTGAGGGATGGGATACCTAGAACTACGATCTAGGACTGGTGCTCTGATACCAAATTGGTTGAAATGAGATAAGTTTATTGTAAACATAGGCCTTTCTTATAAAGAGAGACCAAAAGAGTAAAAATACATCCCTTGCCCCTGAGGAGCACACATGAAAAAGCTAGAAAGGAAATAACACATATGGTATGCTAACAGTAGAAAATCTGCTTTTATTCCTTTTCACCTAAATAGGGCTCCGAGGACTGTATTTCTGAGATTCTTCATACACCAGTTGTTAGGTTGCCTATTATGTACTTGGGTTTGCCTTTGAAGGAGAAGCGTCTGGGTATGTCCGATTTGAGGCTTGTAGAGGAAAGGATAACCAGGAGATTAAATGGGTGGAGTGGAAGGCTGTTATACTGGGGTGGGAGGTTGGTTTTGGTTAAGGCCATGTTGTCGGCAATTCCAGTTTTTTACCTCTCTTTGTGTAGACCGTCGAAGAATATTCTTGCTAGATTGGAAATGGCCTGGAAAAGATTTTTCTGGAAAGGTTCTAATCATCATGGTCGTTTTCTATAGTTAGTGCCTTGGAGGGAGGTTTGTAGGCCAAGGAAGAAAGGTGATTTGGGAATCAGACGGTTGGATGATTTCAATGTTGCGCTTCTTATGAAGTGGGTGATGCATTTCTTGGTAGGTATGGTCTCTTGGATAAATTGTCGAGAGATTCGTATGGTTCACTCGTGGAGGTTGGTCTATGTCATTCCAGAATTGTACAACCTTCCTCTTTATGGGCCTCTATTGAGCCTCTTTTGAAACAAGGTATTTCTTCTGGTTTTTTTGGTCCCGTCCTTCATGTTGGGTGTTCCTTTTATTTTTGGAAAGATGATTGGATGGGTTGTGGTAAACTCTAGTTTTTATTTGTAAGGCTGTTTGGTTTGACCCATGATAAGGAGGGTGCTTGTTTCTGAAGTTTGAGACTCAAATTCTAGATGTTGGTCTCCTCTATTGCAGCCTGGCCTCTCAGATGCGTCTTTGCAGGAATTGTAGGAGATGCTTTAGATCTTACATGATATTTCTGTGAATGATGAATTAATGGATGGATTTAGGTGGGATGATGGTATTTTCATAGTGGCAAAGACTTACGCAAAATTGACTTTGGAGATAGGCCCTGCTTCCCTTATATGGGAGGATTGTTCATGGACGTTGCCAATTCATTTGAAGGTAAAAATTTTTCTATGGCTATTTAGAAGGGAGAAGTTGGTGACTAAAGCTTTCGTGCAAAGTAGGTCGGTGATGATAATATTGATTGCCTTTTGTGGGGTGGCAACGGAGGATCTTCAACACCTTTTCTTCCAATGTATCTATCTAGGGAGGTTTGGGATCATTATAATGCTAGATAGGCTGGAATGTCTTCTTTTGTGTCATGGTGGGAGTCTTTTCGCTCTCTTGTACATGTGGATACGGTAGGGTGGGTGAAAGCCATTGCTGTGTTATGGTCGATTTTGTTAGAATGGAATGATTCCATCTTCTGGAAGGAGAAGGCGTGGGTCGAAAATATTGTAAGGGAGGCATCTTCTTGGGCTGAGTTGTGGCTGAATATTTTGTAAGTCTGCTCCAATTTTTTTAATGGATTTCTAGGTGGTTACTGATGTCCGGTAACCATCCTTTTCTCTCAAAAAAAAAAAACCTCTCTACATAGATCGATGCCTCTTCCAGTCCTGGTGCCACAAATAGTCTTGGTCCCTCTGAGATGGTGTCTTCTAATGATGATGAAGATACCGAGCTTGACCTTCCTATTAAACTAAGGGGACTTGGTCGTGCACTCTACATCCTTTCTCCCAACATATGTCCTTGGCTAGGCTATCCCTGAATACTGTTAGTTCATCTCCACTCTGTCCAAACTGTAGATTCCTCCTACTTACCACCTAGCCTTGGTGATCCACAGTGGAAAGGGGTTATGGAGGAGGAAATGGATGCACTATGCTCATGGGGCACATGGACACTTATTGATCCCCCGATAGGTGCAAGATTATTGGGTGTCGATGGGTCTTCACAGTAAAGCATTGGCCAAATGGGTCTGATGAGCACTATAAGGCAAGGCTGGTAGCTAAAGGCTACACCCAGACATACGACGTTGACTACTTTGACATGTTTTCCCCACCAGGGAGGCTTCTCACTATTTGGATTCTTATTTCTGTAGTTGTCCATTTTGATTGGGCTCTTCATCAACTAGATGTCAAGAACGTCTTTCTTTATGGCGCTCTTTACAAGGAGGTCTACATGTAGCAACCCCCAGGGTTTGAATTGTAGGGGGAGTGTCACAGACTCACAGGGTGTGCAAACTTCATAAGGCAATCTATGACCTTAAGTAGAGCTCGTGAGCGTGGTTCCAGAAGTTATCTGAGTTGGTATAGTGTATAGGGTTCAAGAGGTTAGCAGATCACTCATTGTTTGTTCGAATGACAACATAGGGACAAGTTGTGATGTTGGTATATGTTGATGACATCATCTTGACATGGGATGACACGACTAGCATAGCTACCACCAAGGATTTTCTACATCAGCTCTTTTGTTACCAAGGATCTAGGTCCACTTAAATACTTCTTTGGTATTGAGGTGGCTCAAAATTCCAACGGTGTATTATTGTCTCAACGTAAGTACATTCTTGATCTTTAGGAGATTGGAATGTTTGGTGCTAAGTCAGCCTCGATACCCACGAATCTCGATCAACATATCTATGAGAATGACTCTGCATTGGTAGATGTAGGTAGTTCAGAGCCTTAGTAGGGAAATTATTGCACATAACTGTGACACATCCAGACATAGCCCTTGTTAGAAAGGTGAGTCAGTTGTTAGAAAGGTGAGTCAGTTCCAAGGTTCAAGAAGTTGACATGCAGTGTATGGTAGGTTGGGTCTCCACATAAAGAGTGTGGTATTTGGATGAGTATGTAGATGAGTATGCGGTTTTCCATTATTTTAGTTTAAAAGATATAAAATAATTAGTTAGCTTATTAAAATTTGTATTATATGCAATATTATAGCTATACAACTACCTCAAGCGGTATAATAAAAAAAAAAGGTTAATACTCATATTTTTTCATTATTAGAATATAAAAGATTAGACATTGAAAAAAGAATTTAGAGATTAGAATCCAAATGTTCATGTTTGTTATTAGTGGACATAAACAATAGAAGTAAATCAAGAATAAAAAACTTAATCAAAGACTTAAACCAACTTAAAACAAAATATTCTATCAGGTATCTAAAATGAAATCTAGATAAAAAATCTAAAATCAGTCTCAATCTTAAATGAAATCTAAAACAAAAACTTAAAATCAAAATTGATGCAAATCAAAACAAAAAAATAGTGTACAATGGACATCTTGTCAAATAATACCTAAAGGGCTAAAAAGAAGAAATCTATTAAAGCCTCAAATCAAAATCATATAGCAGGTACCTTAAGAGCTTGGCTTACTACCATTGCCGACTAAAAGAATCCTTACCGCTGGTGCCACCTCCAACCAAAGAAGCTCGATGCTATTGCCAATTGAAGAAGCTCACTGACGTAGCTAGTTGGAGATGTTTCTTGTTGATTGCTCCTCGTCATCGCTGTCGTGTGGAGAAGCTCACCTCACATGATAGGTTTTGATGGGTGATGGGGGTATAATGGCTTTTTGACGAGGGTTTTAGTCTTGGGGGTTTTGTGGAGAGGGATGCGATGTGAGTTTTATTTTTGTGAGTTAGCGGGGGGTTAATGTGTCAACAGGGAGTGGTATCGGGTAAGTGTTGGGTTAATGTGGGCTTTCTTTTTGAAAAGATTCCAATGGTGGCTTTGTCTGAAAATCGGGTGAGTATGTGGCTGAGTAAACGCCTACTTGACCTTGTTACTTATTCAGACCCAACTGCAGGACCGCATGGCACTACACAGTTCGGGAAGGGGTCCGTTGATGCCTATTCGGGCACCTACTCAGCCTAGGCGACTGACTTCCTGGATATTGGTTAATTCATGGACAAGCCTCGAAGGGTCCATTGGGAGGCAGTAATGATGATTCTGAAGTATCTTAAGTTCGCCCTAGAAAAGGGGCTCTTCTTCTCTTGTGGACACAATCTTGGTGTCATGGCTTACATTTACGCTGATTACATTTGATGCCTAAAGGACAGGAAATCTATCTCTGGTTTCTGTACCTTTGTATGGGGTAACCTGGTGACGTGGAGAAGCAAGAAGCATACTGTTGTAGCCAGGTCAAGTGTGGAATCAGAGTATCGTGCCATGGTCCAAGCCTCAGCCGATCTTATGTGGGTTTGATCGGTCTTCCTAAATCTACAGGTTCCTGTCACGGATCCTATAGAGTTGAAGTGTGATAATAAGGCAGCTACGTTTATCGCAAACAACCTGGCTTTTTACAAGTGGACAAAGCATGTGGAGGTAGTCTGTCACTACACTAGAGACAACTCAAAAAGGTTACATTCACACTACTCACGTGTCGTCGGAGGACCAAGCAACCAATGTGTTCAGCAAGGCACTTTCTCAAGCTATCTTCAACAGATGCATTTCCAAGCTAAGCATGATCAACATCTATGCTCTAACTTGAGAAGTGTAGAGTATTTATTCTGTAATTTGTGTTTTTGGTTTTGGGATGAAATGTCCTAAAAAATCTATTCAGGGTCCCTTAGGTCCTTTATATAGAATGCAACCCAAGGGACAAAACATATACAAGGATAAAAAATACTAGCAGGGACTGAAATGTAAAGACTAAAAAGCAACAATAGAGAAAAAATAATTATTCTAACATTATCCCTCAAGAGCATAAGAATCAGGCATGCTCGGCTTGGTGGAAAGATACTCTAACCATTTTCGTAGGAGAGGCGTCGTGAAAATATTTGCCATTTGGTCCTTGGTAGAAATATATGGTACAGATCTTTCCCTATAATACATCATTGATGAAATGACAATGTACCTTAATATATTTTGTTCTTTCATGAAAGGTTAGATTATTAGCAATGATTGTAGTAGCTTTATTATCACAATACGTGGGTATGCATCCTTGGACATCCACTCCAAAATCATGCAATAAAGATTTTACCCAGAGAAGCTCACATGCTGTATGGACCATAGCTCGATACTCGAATTCTGCACTCGATCGAGAGGCAACAACCTATTTCTTACTTCTCTATGTCACAAGATTGCCCCCAACAAAAGCTTGTAGTAGATCGTCGATACTCATGACCCCCTACATAATTAGCATTTATGAGCTTTGTAACATAAGCCTTTTCTAAGAGCATTTTTCATATATCGTAAACACCTGCAACACTCTAGACTAATGTATCTCTCTAGGAGCTTGCATAAACTGACTTAAACGACCAACAACAAATGTGATATCTGGTTTAGTAATAGTAAGATATAACAACTTACCAATGATGGCCCTGTATCTAGCTACATCATCAAAAAGAGGATTGTCATCATCCATAAATTGGAAAGAAGGATCAAGTGGCACTTTTGTAGGTTTACATTCTACCATACTAACCCCACGTAACATATTAAGAACATACTTTCTTTGAGACAAAATCATACCATCCTACAAATGATGAACCTTAATACCTAAAAAGTTACTAATTTGTCCCAAATCCTTGGTAACAAACTGTAAATGGAGGAAGGCCCTGGTATCTTCAATACCACCTATATCACTACCTGTAAACAAGATATCATCAACATATACAATAAGACTTACTGATCCAGACTTAGTATGCCTCGAAAACACAAAATGGTCTGCAGAAGACCTGGATAAACCAAACTCCTGTATTGCCTTGCTAAACTGTCAAACCAAGCACGAGGGCTCTGCTTAAGTCCATAAATTGCCTTCCACAATCGGCACACTTTATGACACTCCCCCTATCACACAAAATCCGGAGCCTGCTGCATGTAGACCTCATCAAGATCTCCATAAAGAAAAACATTCCTAATATTCAACTGGAAAACAAGCCAATTCTCATTCACCGCCAAAGAAAGAAGAATGCGAACTGAATTTAGACATGCAACAGGAGAAAATATCTCAAAATAATCATTACCATGTGTTTAAGTATAACCCTTTGCTATTAATTGAGCCTTGTACCTCTGTATGGATCTGTTAGGTAAATATTTCAGGGTAAACACCCACTTACACCCCACAATTGATGCTCCAGGGGGTAGGTTAGTTAATTCCCAAGTGCCTTGAGAGGTAAGTGCCTCAATCTCCTCTTTCATAGTTGTAGTCCATGCCTCATCCTGAAAACCCTCAACACGATCACGAGGTATGCACGGACTATTAATAGCAGCTGAAAGCATCTGTGCTGAAGAAGATAAACCATCAAAACTCATGATGAGAAATATCATATCAAACACAAGATCTAGTGCCTTTCCTCTTGGCAATAGGAAGATGTAAATCTTGCTTATCAGTGGAAGAACTTACCTAACCACCATTGGAGTCCATAGGAATGGTATCAGATTGAACAAGAATGATAGTAAGTGACTTAGCAATAGGTTTTGGTCGATGGTGATAAGGATAAGGATAAGGAGAAATAAGATCGACATATCATAGGGTGCCTGCTTAATAAAATCCAGTGGGCTCATAGTGGTGGTAGGAAGCTTGGAGGGCCCTGGAGGCGTAGCAGAAGAAACAGGCAAAGGGATACCAGTGGAAGGAGTGCTCGAGGAGTCCCCCTTATTAGAAGAATCATATGGAATCTCCTCAAAAAACACATCGGCACTTACATAAGATTTTTGATACATTGGATCATAACACCGATACCCCTTTTGGGTTCGAGAATGCTCAAGAAAATTAGATTTGGTTGAGTCAGGGGCTAACTTGTCCCAACTAAAAAGATGAACAAAAGCAACACAACAAAAAACAATCGACGGTAATGAAAATGGTTCTTGATCTGGAAACATAAATAAAAAAGGTGTACAACCACCTAAATAGGAGAAACAACTCGATTAATGAGAAATGCGATAGCCAAAACAGCATCAGCTCAGAAGTGAGCAGGAACATGCATATGAAATAGTAATGTTTGGGCAACATCAAGAAGGTGTCGAAGCTTTCGTTCAGCAACCCCATTCTACTGTGAGTTGTGAACATAGGAAGTCTAATGAATAACATCTTGTGAAGCAAAGAAACTAGACAATCAGGCATTCACAAACTCCATACCATTATCACTTCGAAAGACATGCATAGTCGTAGAAAATTGTCTTTATATCATTGAAAAAATTTTCAATCAAAACGGGGACCTTCGACTTTTGTTTCATCAAGAAAATCCAAGACATTCTTGAATAATCATCAACAAGAACAAGGAAAAAATGGAAGGTCGTAACATTGGTGACCCGACACGGGTCCCACACATTAGATGAATCAAAGAGAAAACTATGGTTTTAAAAAATGTGAGGCGGTATCGAGGCGAGTTGCCTTCATTAAGGTAAGGCGTAAGCCTCAAGGCACTCGAGTCGTAAGCCTCGATTTTTGGATGAAAAATAAGAGAAAATGGCATAAATATATATTGTTAAGTGCTAATAATGAAAAATCAATATAAAAATACACTTTCATGTTATTTTTTCTTTATCATAACATTTAAATGTTCATTACTAAATATTATTACCACACAGTACACACAACATTCACATATAAATTAATATAACAAGATTTAAATACACATAAATACCACACAACATGTAAACTCTTCAAAAAACCAAAATACTAGTAACATAATAGTACAAAAAAAATCAAAATAATAATAAAAAATATTTTTTTAAGAGAATAATAATAAACATGTAAAAACAAGATTTAAGTAAACAATCACCACATTGCCTCTTCAAAAAAAACTAATTCAGTGATCACATAACATGTAAACTGACTACATAAAACATACTTTAACACAACTAAACAATAAAATAAAGGTATAAGTAAGAAGAAAGAAATGTAATGTGTAACTCAAAAGAGGTTGAGACGCTTAGCAACAACAGCAACAAGTGTGATTGAGACTTGAAAGGGGAAGGGGGCAACGATGGGCAATGGAAATGGGACAAACTGGTAAGGGGTGGTACGTAGGGGAGGTGACTAACAACTGACAATGCAGCAACAGCCATTGGTAATGATAATGGAGGAGTCTAAAGAGGAAGAATGATTTGCAACAACTAAGGGTGATGGGATTTTTAGGGCTTGAGAGGCTAGGGCCATTGTTTGAAGTCAGGTGATGGGTATAGGATTTTAGAAAATGATTTTATTTGCTTTGTTATGTCATATGTAACTCACATGGCCTTCAAGTGTGAACTTTTGACGGAGGCTATAGCCTCGGTTCTGCCTCGTTGCCTTATCGCCTCAGCTCCGCCTCGTTGCCTTATCGCCTTAGCTCCGCCTCCACAAATCAAGGCGCACACCTCACTCTGCAACCTTGAGGCTATAGCCTCAGGGCGATTTTCTTCCACCTCGATTCGAGGCATAAGTCTCGAGTGCCTTGGGGCTAATTTTTTAAAACCATGGGAAAACAAAACTAGTCCTCTTATTAGTAGAAGGAAACGATGACCTATGATGCTTGCTCAGCTGACAGGCATCACAAAATAACCAATTAGGAACATGAAGATCAGGAAATTGTCAACGTAGCACAATAGGACTCGGGTGACCCAGGCGAAGATGCCACTCTAAAGCAGCAGTAGCACCAGAAGCAACAATTGTAGGTTGAAGGGAAGATAGTACAACCCATTCTGTTCAAGTCCATTAATCTGCTTCCTTGTCTACAGGGCTTGCAAGAAGAAATGCTGATAATAAAATATCACCCTGATTCTTAATAATTTGACCAATACACATCAAGTTCATAGCAAAACTAGGTGCATGCATAACATTAGAAAGAGGAAGAGTATTAGTCAAGGTCACATCACTTAGCCCAGTGATAGAGGACAATCCACCATCAGCAACATGAACTTGGAACGACTTCTCAAGTGGGCGAAGAGATGTAAACACAGATAAATCTCCTGTAATATGTGAAGATGCTCCAGAATCAAGTACCCATCGTGGACCACGAGGTTTAGCTGACAATGCAACTTGCTCACCTTGCTGAATAACAGATGCTGAAGTAGAAGGTTGGGAGGCAAGTAATTTGGCATGCTCATCTCTAGAAATTGTGACCTTCTCTAAGAAGTGATTGGATTTCTCCTTAATAACCTAATTTGAATGAGTTTCCTGAGGATACCCATGCTTTGCCCAACATCGATCAATTATGTGCTCGATCTTGTGACAATAGTCATAGTTGAAGAAAAGAATAGTTCTTGTTATTACCAAACCATCCCTACACCTCTTTATATAGAGAGAGGTGAGGGAAAAATAATAACATAAGTCCATCAAGGGAAAATAAAATAACAAATAGTCCCTCAACAAGAAGTGTAACTCAACACTTCTCCTCAAGTTGGAGCATATATATCCATTATGCTCAGCATGTTTCTACACTTCTCAAATTGGGCACGAGGCAGTGGTTTGGTAAACACATCAGCAGTTTGGTTGGTAGAAGCAAGACATGTACTACGAAGTAGACCCTACTGAATTAGGCTCCTGGTATAGTGACAGTCAGGAGACTTATGGAGCTTGTGTCACTATCATCCCAAATGACTTAAAGAGATTTCTTCTTTCCTTCTCACCTAGGTTGTTTTCGAACTTCCTTCTTTTTAGCATCCTTCTTGAGTTGAGGGCACTCTTTTCTCATATTCCCTTTTCTTTTTGTAGTTGTAGCAGATGACTTGGTTGTCTTATGGTTCTTCCTTTTTCTTCTTCCAATTCTTTTTGTTCTTTAAGAACCTTCTGAACTTTCTGGAGAGTAAGGCTGTCTCCATTGTCTTCGTCTTTTGATTCCTCAGAGTTGGTGTCATCCTTTAAAGCGATGTCTTTTTTTTTCTTGCCTTCACCTTCATGTTCCTTCATATGCTCAAGCTGAACCTCATAAGTCATTAGGCTACTTATGAGATCATCTAACTGGAGCAAAGAAAGATCTTTAGATTCCTGGATTGCTGTTGTCTTTGTCTCCCAGTCACTGGTGTTACGACTTGACCTGGACCCACGTGGGGATAAGGCTGGACCGTGTTCTATCCCATGATTTGGTCGTCCATCAAGCATAAACTAAACATATCGACATTCCTATGCCTATTCCACCAGTTCCCTTCGAGCAGATTCCTATTACACATGGTGAGGATACTACTACCACAGAGACTTCTGCGAGGTAGGAGGCAGAGGTCACTCATGTATACAGGTTACTTGTTACATACAGACGACATGCATGGCGACAAGAACACTTGTCCTGTGCTCTTCTTGACAAAGAGCGAATGATCAGCAGAAGACCTCACGAGCTCCATGATCTGTACCTCCTCTGATAATCTCTAGAACCAAGCCCTCGGGCTCTGCTTCAAGCCATAGATGGCCTTCTTCAGTCTACATACACACTCCCGCTACGTCTCAGACTTTGGAGGTTGTTGCATGTAGACCTCCTTCTTAAGATCTCCATAAAAGGTGTTGTTCACATCCAATTGATGAAGAGGCTAGTCATAATGAGCCGCAACGGACAACAGAATGCGAACAGTAGGGAGTTGGGCTACAGGAGAGAATGTATCAAAGAAATTTACCCCATATGTTTTGGTAAATCCCTTTGTTACCAATCTCGCCTTGTAGTGAGAGAGTGCCATCTGGGTTGTACTTGAGATCAAAGACCCAGCGACACCCTACTGTCTTGGTGTGAGGAGGCAAAGTGGTCAGTTCCCACGTCCCTTTGGAGCATAGAGTAGCCATCTCATCCTCCATGGCCTGACGCCATTTTGGATCGAGCATGGCTTACTGATGGGATGTAGGAGTCTACGTTGTAGAAAGAGCAGCAGTGAAAGTAGCAAATGATCTCCCAAGATTGGTAGTGGACAATGCTCCTACAGTATGGTAATGGGCACAGCTGCGAGGAGCCTTCCGAACTGCAATCGGAAGGTCAATATCCTTTATAGGCTCAGTATCAATAAGAGGAGATTCATCAGAGGAACCTGCACAAGCACTACTAAGACAACTTATGTCAGTATCAACCCATACTTGACTAAGGGAGGAGACGTGGCTAAATATTTGGTTACCGTACATTTAGGAACCCGCGAAGATCATCATTGGTTTCATCACGCTAATAATGAAGTGCTTATGATTCAAGATATATGGCACTACACCTTTCTTAGGTATTTCAAATATTCACGAATCTTTCACATTAGAAGACTTATGCAACCTCGATGATTAATTTCAAAATCCACCGCCTTTTAATAATGGGTTACATAATTCATATTCTCCTTGTATCATTGGGATGGGAATGGAGACCAGCTCCTTTCCAGAAAGGCTGTCCTCTTCTCTTTCATGTATAGGGTTGATTAAGACCCATATGACCATGTATGGAATTTCGTACATCCCAATATATGTGGAGCGAGCCCATGTCTTCTGATCCACTATGTATACTTACAAGAGCGGATCCGTGTGATCCTTTTAAGAGATCATGTGTCTCTTGTGCTCTCATATACACATCAGCTTTCTAGTCTTAAGAACATTGTGGGTACATTGATCATTGATCCACTAAATGTGTATATTTAAACATAGAGACATCTGATTCAGGTTAAAGGATACTTCTTTGTGATAGTAATATGTGGACTTCTTTATCTCTGTCTCATTGAGTCAACTCTTTGACTCAACTTGCATGACAACCTCGAATCCCCATTTTTATGTAGAGGATGTGCATCAAGGGCATTAATCAAGCAACTGTCTCTTGAGAAGATTGTCATCTATTTTCTGACTAGATACAAGTGTTGGATATCATGATAGTTTTTAATAACTTATTAAAATTCTTGATCCAAATGTTTGGATCTTCGATACTTGTTATTGTTTATATCGAACATGGCTACAATATATTCTCCCAATTGTATTCAGGGATCCAACTAACTACATCAATGTGTCCATGAGATCTAACACTCAAATTCAAATCATTGATCAAGTGATTGTACTTAGGTTGACTTGTCAAGGATACATAATTTCAACAATTTGTTAACGGGAACCATACCATTTGAGGTTGTCTATGGTAGGCTTCCCTCATCTTTGCAAGCTTATGTGCACGGGTATTCATGTTTGGAGGTGGTGGCCTAGAATCACTTAGCTGACGATGCCATCTTGCATGAACTCAAGGAGCATGTTCATTGTTCCTAGGATAGGATGTGCATCATGGCTAATCGTCATTGACAGGATGTTTAACTGTTCAAGGGTTAGCTCGTTTACTTGAGGTTACCTACGTTCCTCTCCATGGCATTGACCAGAGGACCATGCCACAAACTCTTGTCGAAGTATTATGATCCTTTTCTAGTGGTGCGCAAGATAGGTAAGGTTGCTTATGATCTTTGATTCCCAGATTGGTGTAAGGTTCATCCAATGTTTCACATTTCCCAACTCAAGCTACACTATGGGGCGAGCACTACCAATTCCTCATTTGCTAGTTGAGTGGCCATCGAGAGATGGATAAGAGCACTACTCGGAGTGCGTACTACAGTGGGTATGGTTAACTGAAAGCAGAAGGCAACCACTTAAATTCTGGTGCTCTAGACGGGTAAGGACGATTTGATGGCAACGCGGGAAAACTACAAGGACCTGCAACTGAAGTTTCCCTTGTGGGTTTGAGAGAATGTGGTCTTCCAATAGGGAGTTGATGCACACAATCTTGCATGAAGGCCTTAGCGGATCCTTTGAGAGGATATGGAGTATAGAATCAGGTTAGTCCTGTAGTTTGGTTAGGTATGTTTACATGAGTAAAGTCGGGTTGGCTCTTACATGGGCTTGTTGGTGTGGGGAACAAGTCAATGGGTGTCACATCTGTAGGGTGTGCGGTGCAACATCTCTGTGTGGTTGCAGTCAACTTGTGGGAGAATTACGATTGGAGAGGGTTGGTTGAGGCCTCCTGCAATGTGTTGTTCCTGCAATGCGTTGTCTAAGAAAGGTTGGTTGGCCGGAGTCCTTAGTGTTGAGTGATCTTATATGTATTTGGGAAGGACCTCAAGAGGAGGACATGAATGCATTACCTTCTTTTCCCATTTTTATCTTCCCTTGGTCGACAGTAACCTTCTCACGATCAACATAGGTCTCAAGGTTGCAAAAGACAAACCACTTGACCACCCCTACTTGCTAGTTACTCTTTAAGGCTCCAAGCTTTGGGGTCTTCTGAGTTTCTTTCCGATGTTTCTTTGGCCTTCCTTACCCCTTCCCAGGAGGTTCAACAACCAACTCCTCACATTTCATGCTTGGCGCGTTAATTGGCCTTATTTGCAAATATTTAAATCACCTTAAATTAGTCTCTCTTATTTTATCCTCTATCTTTGCCACCTCAACTTTTTCCCTAATAATCTTATTAGTAATCCAGTCCTTCCTTGTAAATAAAAGAACCTTGACACTGTCTATTGGTCTGTTTAATTCTAGGGGGTCGTTGGTTTGAAATGAGTGCTTGTCAATGAGCTAATTTTCAGTATAGTTTAAAGGCTTTAAAGAAGCTCTCAACGTAACAATCATTTAAAATTTGAGCTTGAGTTCAGTCCCACCTTATTATTGTTTGCATTGAGGTTTGTGAAATTATTTACTGGTCAATATCTATTAGAATTCGGAAGCTGAAATTTCTATTCCAGAGTTTTTCTTACCAGACACAAGCACATTGACTTCTTGCTGACATTTGTAGTGAAACCATGTTGCTGAGAAGATGTGAAAGCACATGACATCTACTGATTTCAGTGTTGAAGGCAACATGTGAACTTGAATGTTTGGTAGGGCTTAACTGGGAACGTAATGTCCTTAAATACATATCTCGCATTGGTGGGATACTTTGGTTAATTTTAACTCAAGATACTTACTAGATTTCTTTTTCTAAATAAAAGTAGTTTTCTATGAGTAGATTTTTCTAAAAGAAACTTTATTTGTGAAGAAAAATTCTATTGCGGAGAGCTATAATTCCATCAAAATTGGCTTACAGGAATGATGAGACTATAAATATGTAACTTTGGGAAGAAACAATCCCCTATTGGTTTAGACTAGTAAGAGGGGTCCTAGGAATCAAATGTGTTTTCTATATTTACAAAACACTGCTACTTTTCTCAGAAACTCAAACATCACCCGTCTATCAGAAGGATTTTAGATGGTGGAACAGTACTACAGTATGGAGCTCGCACTTTAAATGAAGGTGGATTTCAGGTACTCATATCTCTTTAGGATTGCTTTCTATCTGGTATTTCTGGATTACTTGTTTTATTTCTTGACTTAGTGCTTCTTTACTTACAAGAAAATATCTACTCATTGATGACAAGACTTTTCATTATCTCGTGTTCTTTTCACATTTTGTAAGAAGTTTTCATTTAGTACTTGGTTCATCTTGGTCCTGAGCATGCTTCTTTGAATATTAATGTAACATTTGGTTAGTTTGCGCCACAAATTAGTAATTCCTTAAGCTATTGACTAAGTGGCTCAAGTAATGCAGTAGTTACGGCTTAAGAGACTTTAATAGAATTAGCAATTCAACAAGTGGATTATAGTCTTCCCAACTGACAATTTCTTTTTCTAGTTTGTTATGCTAATTTTTTTTTTCGTTTCACTTAAGTGCAGTCAATCCCTAATACTGTCTTCCCTGGTGGTGCAATTATTGGATGCTCTGCTGGCTTCGTAAATGTGCCTAAAATAAAGGGAACACACACTGCTATGAAATCAGGTCATAGTTTTTGTTAATGTAGCCAAATTAGCCTTTTGCCTTTCAGTTTATTTTGGTTTAGTTCTAATTGAAATGATAATGCTCATGCACAATGGTTACCGTCTTTCGCATTTTATGATTGTGCATGTACTCCATTTTCCAAATATTGGAAGGGATTTTGTTCTTAGAATGGCTATAAATAATCTTTGTGAAGGTTCCTAACTTTGTCCTTCCCAATTCAATCCTAGGACCATGGAACCATTAGTATGGTCCCTGTACTCCCGAAAGTATCTATTAGCATATATTTTATATTTCTGCTGTTATGTTGGGTTTGGTTTGCTCCTTAGGGGCTTTTGTGTACTTCCATCCTTTCGGTCTCTCTCTATATAAGAGAGTCCTAGGCTTTCTAATAGAAGTTAAGTTATTTCATTCAATTTGGTATTAGAGCATCGGTCCTAGATTGTGGCTCTAGGTATCCCATCCCTCAAAGCCTCCAAAACCCTAATCACCAAACCCTAATCACCTCTATCTCCCTCGTGAGCAGCAACGGCTCTCAACGGAGCTCCTGCGGCACGGGTGAGCTTCCTGCACCGTCAGTAGTGCTCAGGCGATGCTTGAGGCGACGAGCTTGGAGGCTCTCCTAGCCTCCGGTGGCGACGCTGCACCGCCTTGGTTGATCGCAGCGGCACCATAGGGCGCTTGAGGTGGCGATGCGACGAGCTTGGAGGCTTTCCTAGCCTCCGGTGGTGGTGCTGCAACGCCTTGGTCAATCGCAGCGGCACCACAGCAGCTTTGGAGCTCTTCCTAGGCTCCGGTGGTAGCACTATAGCATCGAGGGTTGCGCGCGGCTGCGGCGACACTGCAATGCCCTTGGAGGGCTATCTAGCCACCGGCGGCGGCACCGCAACTGCTTGGTGGACCTACGGAGGCCCTTCAGGCGGTCAAAGGAGGTGCTGCAGCAAGGTTGGAGGTCGATCTGACCTCTGACATTGGCGCAATAGCTCGTGATGATTTTGTGGTGGCGCTACAGGAGTATGGTGGTGGCACAACAGCTCAAGATTGACCTTGTGGCGGTGCTACAGGTGCACTGCAGGTGGCGCTGACCTTCGGCGACGGCACTACAGTACTCCAATGGTGGCAGAAGGTAGTGCAGATCAACAGAGAGATTTATCGATGAGTTCGTGCTCCCTTTGGACATGTTGAACTCGCCGAGAATTGTTGAGTTCATGGTGGAGACTTCTACAGAAGTAGGACTAGTTAGTCTTGACAAAGACCATCATGTCAGTCAATGTCATATGAATAGACAAGGCCCTTCTACACGAGGTAGGGGGCATCGTCGTCGACAGGGTAGTAGGCAGTGGGCCACTGATCTGTTCCCTAGCAAGATAGGTCATGTTCAGACTGTGACTAAAGCTGTCAAACAGGCCGATGAGATTGTTATGAAAGAGGATGAGGCTGTGGTGTCTACCACTTTAGATACTGTAGCTCTTGCTTCTTCTATAGATGATGGATGGCTAATTGATTTTGGGGCATCCAGGCATCTTGGTGGAGACCGGGAGTACTTCCGCATGGTGCGTGATGTTTCTCCTGGTAGGACTGTTCAGGTGGCTGATGGACACCTTTCTCAGGTCCAGGGCGAGGGGGAGGTTACTATATCCCCTACCTTAAGACTGCCAATGTTCTATTTGTTCCCGAATTTTCGATCAGTTTGTTGTCAGTTAGTAGGATTTCCAAAGAGCTCAACTGCAGAGCAATCTTTGATGATGTGGGGTGTGTTTCCCAGGACAAATTCATAAGGAAAACTATTGGCGGTGGACATGAGGAAGGAGGCGTATACCGCTTAGCTCAGTCTCCATTGGCAATTGTTGGACAGGCATATGTGGCTTACAAGGCTGGGACATCACTCAGTGGCACCATCGGCTGGGTCATCCCTCTCTAGATCGACTGAGACGGGTTATTCTTCATTTATCACCTGCTACTGATCTTCTTTGTGACGCTTGCCAACTAGGTAAGCATCATCGTTCCAGTTATTCTTCTAGCACTACGGTTGCATCATCTGCATGTTTTGACTTACTCTACATGGATATATGGGACCCGAGTCGTACTTTAGACAGACAGGGATTCCGTTTCTACTTGGTGGTCGTTGATTTCTCCAACTATCATGGACCTTTTTGCTTCGTAGTAAGTTAGATGCAGGAAATACGATTGAGATGTTAATTAATCTGATCAAGACTCAATTTCTTACAGTTTTAAAGATTATTAGAACCGACAATGCACTTGAGTTTTGCACCAAGAGACTGACCCAGTTTTACAGCTCCCTAGGCATCATACATCAGACCTCCTGCCCCTGTACATCCCAGCAGAATGGTGTGGCAGAAAGGAAACACATACATCTCTTAGATGTGGCCCGGACATTGTTGATACATCACAATGTTCCATCTTCCTACTGGGGAGATGCTGTTTTGATTGCTTGCTACTTAATCAACAGGATGCCTAGTTTGGTCATTCATGAGCAAATTCCGTATCAGATATTGTATTCAGATAGAGATTTGTTTGTTGTGCCGCCTCGAGTTTTCGGCTGTGTTTCATTTGTTCACATTCTTGGTCCTGGCAGGGACAAGCTTGCTTCTCGTGCGGTTAAGTGTGTATTTTTGTGTTACAGTGCCACTCAGAAAGGCTACAAATGTTATGATCTTATTGGTAGGAGACACTATGGTAGCATGGATGTCACCTTTCATGAGGAGGTGCTTTATTTTTCTATGAGAGGTCACCAAATGTCTACTTCAGATGCACCTGCCCCGATGCCCTTTCCTCTTGTCCAGCTTGAGGATGTACCTATCTCGACTCCCTTGCCATTCGCTTCAGATTCCAGGGAGTCCGTGGATGATTTTGAGAAACTACATGGCCCGATGCGTAGGTACAATAGACCTCACTTGACTCTACAAAGGCCATCTCCATCTACGCCACCAGACTCTCTTGCACAGGTGCATGTTGACTCCACTGAGCTGCTTGTTGATGATGGTCCCACAAGTCACTCTACGGTGCCTGATGGTACTAAGGATCTTCCTATTGCTATTAGGAAGGCTCTACGCTCTTGTGCTCGCTACCGCGTTGCAGGTGATCTTCCTAGTGCCCATCTTGGGAGGTTGTTTGTCTAGTTTACTTCTGCCTTGTCAGTTGCAGAGATCCCCACTACCTATCAGCAAGCCATGCTTCATCCAAAATGGTGGGTTGCCATGGAGGATGAGATGGCTGCACTTCGGGGTTGCGGGACCTAGGAGCTCACTTCACTTCCTGACGGAGCTACTGTTATTGGCTGTAGATGGGTATTCACAGTGAAATTCAATCCAGATGGGGACATTGCCAAGTACAAGGCACGTCTAGTGGCAAAGGGGTTCACCCAGATCTATGGGGTGGATTTCTTTGATGCCTTTGCACCAGTTGCCAGACTTCCTACTGTACGAGTGCTAGTTGCAGTGGATGTTCAGTTAGATTTGCCTTTACATCAGCTGGATGTGAAGAATGCCTTCCTCTATGGGGATCTCCAAGAGGAAGTGTATATGCAACGGTCGCTTGGTTTTGAGGCTCAGGGGGAGTGTGTATGCCGATTATAGAAGGCCATCTATGGCTTTAAGTAGAATCCCAGAGCCTGGTTCCAGAGACTATCACAGGTTGTAGAGGCAGCTGGGTTCAGGAGGTTGATAGTCGACTTTGCCCTTTTTGTCAGGAGGACTGAATGAGGTACGGTGGTACTTCTTGTTTATGTTAATAAGTTAATTGTCACAGGCGATGATGAGCAAGGTGTTGTTGAGATTAAGCGCATCTTAGCAGAGCAGTTTGTCATGAAGGACTTGGGTGCTCTACGGTACTTTCTTGGAATTGAGGTTGCTCGCAGCAAAAAGGACGTAGTCTTATCTCAGAGGAAATATGCTTTGGACATCTTACAGGAGATTGGAATGCTTGGGGCCAAGGAGGCTAATATTCCTATGGACCCCAAGATGCCACTATATGATGAGAATGCACAGTTGGTGGATAGTAGGCAGTACAGGCAGCTTATGGGCAAGCTGTTATATCTCGCTATTACGAGGCCAAACATCTCCTTTGCAGTTGGGAAACTGAGTCAGTTCATGGCCAAGCCAACATGCCAGCACTGGGATGCATCATTGATGGTGCTTAGATACATCAAGAAGGCTCCTGAGAAGGGTCTTCTCTTTTCCAAGGGGTCTTCCATGACCTTGGTTGGATACTCTGATGCAGACTACGCTGGATGTCATGTGGATTGCTAATCCACTACTGGGTTCTGCACCTTTCTAGCAGGAAGTTTGATTACATGGAGGAGTAAGAAGCAGAGCACAGTCGCTAGATTTAGTGCCGGGTCTAAGTACAGGGATATGGCTCAGACCACTGTAGAGATGATGTGGATCAGATCTCTGCTTGCTGACTTGCAGACACAGTTTTTCAACCTGATGGAGATGAGATGTGATAATAGAGCAGCCACCTCTTTTGCCAACAACCCAGCATTTCATGAGAAGACGGAGCACGTTGAGGTTGACTGTCACTACACCAGAGACATCATTCAGAAGGGGTTGCTTTTTATTACGCCAGTCACATCTGAGGTGCAGATTGTTGACATCTTTACCAAGTCCTTAGCGAGATCTCTATTTAATTCATGTGTATCCAAGCTAAGCATGATAGATATCTATGCTCCAGCTTGAGGGGGAGCGTTAGCATATATTTTATATTTCTGCTTTTATGTTGGGTTTGGTTTGCTTCTTAGGAGCTTTTTTGTACTTTCACCCTTTCGGTCTCTCTCTATATAAGAGAGTCCTAGGATTTCTAATAGAAGTTAAGTTATTTCATCCAATTGTATCCACATTGCCCCTCTCAATGTGCCTCTACATTTCTCACCAAGTTTTGTTTTTTCAAGGGTTGGCCTTTGTTGTACTTGTGAACATTGTTGGGGAGTTTGTTTTACTCTATAATGTTGATCAGTAGGAAAAAGTGAAGTATCTTGTTCTTCCTATAAATCCTACACTTCTTTATATAGAGGAGAGGTGAAGGAAAAATTACATCACATATCCAGATAAGAAATAGAAATAACAAAAGCCATAAAAACAAGATAACGGAAATAAGTAAAGAAGAGAAGAATAAGTCAACACTCCCCCTCAAATTGGAGCATAGATATCTATCTTGCTCAGCTTGCAACAACACGTGTCAAAGGCTCCTTGTGGCAATGGCTAGGTAAAAATATTAGCTATCTGGTCCTTTGAAGCAATAAAGTAGTATGCAACAGTCCCCGCTATATCCGATCTCTGGTATAGTGATAATCTACTTCCACATGTTTCGTTTTCTCATGAAACTTTGGATTATTGGCAATATAAGTGGTTGCTCTATTATCACATCACATTTCCATACGACCATCAATCGGACATGTAGGTCTTGTAGTAAGGATTTTGCTTAAACTATGTTAGTTGTAGTCTGAGCTATGGCACGATACTCAGATTCTGCACTTGACCTGGATACAATTGCTTGTTTTTTATTTTTCTATGTGATGAGATTTCCAGCAACAAAGGTGCAGAAACTAGTGGTAGATTTCTTGTTTGCTATATCCCCTACATAGGAAGCATCTGAATATCCCACTACTATCATAGGAGCTCCCTTCTCGAAGAGTATTTGATGAGGTGGATTCGCACACGGAAAGGTTCGGAGTTTGGAAAACTCGTTGTCGTATTTCAATCCGTGAGAAAATCCGTCGATCAGATAAAATTTATAACTAGAACTCGAAAAGTGAGTCCAGGTCGAACACGAGGAGACGAACGTTTGGTTTTGAAAATACGCGTTTCACTTTTTATTTAATTTTGTCGTTTTTGTCTTTTCTAATTTTTTTGGTATTCTTAATAGGGCAAGAGATTAGGTTGATGAAATCTAGCTCATCTACTTGTAAAATGAAAAGAAAGACAGAAAGAGAGGAATAATCATGTATTTTTATAATGAAATGTTTATTACAACTAGGAAAGTGGGAAAACTATATTACGAAAGCAATAAAGATAGAGATAGGTGAGAGAAACCCCCCTCGATGGTCGCTTAGAGGACGACTCGCTCTGACGTTGCCTAGAGGAAGGTGGTGAGGAGCGGGACGAACAAGGATGGAGCTGGAGGACGGAGGACGGGGTAGGACGATGTCGCGGCGAGGATCTTCTCAAAGGGAGGTAAGAAGACGGCCACGGGATTCTCCACAAAGGGGGATGAGAGGTGGAAACAAATGTTTGCTTTCTACTGTAGAGGAGCATCCTGGGCTTGGGACAAGCTCTCTCTAGAGCCTTGGAGGTGGTGAGAGGAAGAAAGGAAGAGATGAAGAAAAATGAGAGGGGTAGGGTGAAATTTCTTTATAGGACATTTAGGGACAGTCATAAACGTTGCTGAAGATCCACCGCAAACATCGCTGAAGATAGCCCGCGCGCCCGTGCTGCTGCTGCGCGTGCGTGCCTGCGCTGCTGTGCGCGTGCGTGCGCATGGGCGGCTTGGGTTGCGCCATGTGGTGTTATCTGGGCCGTTCATCTTCTTTCCATTATAGGAGCTGCTACAGAGGTTGGATTGAGTCGATTTTCATGCTGTTAGGTTATGATTGTCAACCCGAATCCATCTGCGCGGTCGGATTTGTCGTTTGAACCTTCGAATTGTCACCAAGTCCCTTGGCCGTTGATTTTCCTCAGATTGCATTTGGTGCTAAGGGACTCTGATCAAGGTGATTTCGGAGGTGTTGGATTCCTATCGTCATCCTGATCAGATTCGTACAGTCGGATCATCAATGCGAGGCTCCGAAATAAATCTCCTTCTCTCTTGACCACAAAAGGACACAATTAACGTAAAATATACATTACTCTAAATGCTAAATGATGCATGCTATGCAATATTTATAATATGGAATGTAAATCTAAGCCTATGAACATGCATAAATAGGTATTTCAACCTAAATGGATGTATCTATATCATACCCCCATGCCTATCTTTTGCTAGTCCCTAGTAAAATTAAACTACATGTTATGTATAAAAACAGAATTTGGACTCGATCGCTTATGCCTAAGTTGTTTATTTACAATAGAAAATTTCAGCTAAGATCCTAAACTACGAAAACTCAACAGCACTTGGGTGTTTGCCAGAATGCGGACTGCCTAAGTCCTCGCCTTATTTGAAAATGGAAGATACATTATTTTGCTTTTCTTCTTTTTTAATTTTTTTGGACTTTGGAGTTTGAGAGTTTCATGATAACTTTTTACAGCTACCCGACTCGCCCAAGACTCGAAAAGTACTTTAAATGCTAAGCATCTTGTGAAAGGGTGATAGACTTACTAGGCGACTGTTAAAACGGACTTTGGGTTTCTACGACACTAGGTGATTTTAAAGATTTCTGCCTAGAGGTTTATCTTTCCGATCGGTAGCTTTCTTCCTACTTTTTTAATTTTTTTATGGGGTTAATACAAGGGCGAACCTAGTGTATATTTCTTCAGTTTATTCTACTTCTCTACTTCTTCCCTAAGTGTTTTGGGAATTATTTGTGCATTTTTGTGAGCTAGGCTCTGGACAATCGGCCAATAGGCTGTTACCCACGGTAACTTGCCAACCATATTCTTGTGGTGAAATGTGATTTATTTTTCTATTTTTCTCCTTTTTCTTTTGTTTTGGGTTTTTTTTAGTACCATTTTTTTTCTCTTTCTAAGTAGATGGCTTCCCTGATTTAAGATTTACCTAAAAGCAGTAAAATAAGTGTGGTTAAGTAGCTGAGCTCTGGACAGTCGGCCATTGGGTTACCCATGACAATTTGCTAGCCATACTACCTTAGAAAGTTCATTAGCTACCCAATTTTCGAAGAAATCGCTGAAAAGTGAGTCAGTGCAAATAGTGTGTAGATGTTTAGACTTAAAATCCCCTCAAATCAGAGGGCGGGTTGATAAGTCGTGTACTTATCATCTTATTTTATTCACCAAATTAAAGTAAATTACTTGACAAGGACTCGAGACTAAGTCCGCATTCGAGTGAACACCTAGCTAATTAAACCTGAAGACCTGAAGAGTCTAAGTGTTCAGGTCCTATCGTATCATTTCCTAAAGTTAACTTCCAAAAGCATAAGTTCTCTTCTCCTAATTTTATTTTTTTCTTTTTTTTGCCTTTTTGAATTTTCAATTTTTTTAAAGAAAATAAAAGAAATTTTACAGGCCTAACGGAATAATTTCAGGATTAAGTATCCACCCCCATGCATAAATGATGCAATAAAAACAAAGACATGAAAAAGGCGGAATAACAGACTATCACCTGAATTTCGTGACAATCTGGTCAGCTCCGCAGAGAATGTGGAATATATACGTGCTAAATTTATTGTCTTCAGCTAGGCATAAAATACATACAAGGATGAAATGGAGAATTCACAAGTGCGGGTCAGATTCAAAATCAAAAGATTAATCCTCAGACTTGCCAGCAGAAGATGTCCATAGATGTGGAGCAAGTTGTGGTGCAGACCCATGCCTCAGGGTCAAGTGGTTCTAAGGTTCTGGACGAAAATAATCCAGAACCGAAGATTGTTGTATTTACGGGGCCGAGCCTGCGGTTTTGTGGTGTGCAACCTAAGACTAAAGTGTCAGACAATAGATTGATCTGATTCATTAAAATCGGGTGTCCACTCATAGTTCAGCTTAGGAAGATAGTCAATTATTCTAAGCTTGGGTCGCATGTGAAAGATATTGTAAGGGACCTGATAGAAGGTAGGTGATTTCAGGTCAACAGGAACCCTTATATCTAAAATCATATTTCCCTCAGAAGTAGCTTCCCATATTTTCATTTCTACATTTCTGCCCTTTGAAATCAATGTTCCTTGGACCTCTAAATTGTTGTACATCCCATCTAAAGTACCCAAGTCCAACAATTGTGATTGAATTAGGATTGACTTGGGTCTAGTGATCTCAAAAATATCATCATTCAATTCTTTAGGGTGTGGTTGAGGAAGGGGGCTACCGATTGAATCATCAGGATTCGAATCGTCCAAGTTAACCCCAACATGATCATACTCTTCAATAATTGGGCTATCAAATGGTTCATCAGATTTCTCAAGCTCGTTTGTCTCACTAAAATCATCTTCCTTACGCTCAAGTGAGACTTCACTAAGAGATTCTTCACCCTTAGAGTTAAAGAATTCATGATCCTCATTTATATATGTCTTAAAATTGATTGTCGTTTCCTGACTCGAAAAGATATTTTTTCTCGCTCCCTGGCTCGGGGATCTCGGGTGAATCAATCGATTCATCCTCAATGGGTTTCTCTAGCCCAACCTGGTCATCCCAGGTCTCAAAAAATGTATCCCCCCTGATAAGCACCTGAGCAGGTTCAACCATTGGCTCTCTTGAAGAGGTTTCATCTTGAGAATCATCCCAATATTGGACTAGGGCAATCACAAATTTCATCCTCAACCTCGATAATTTCCTAAGTAGAAACTCACCCAGGCCCTATCCTTAACATTTTGGAGTAAATCCAATAAAGAGCTATTCAACTCAATCATTTTAATCATAGGCTCCAATGCTTCAGTGCATGGTATTGGTTGAGCTTCTAAAGATTGGATGGTGTTCTTCAAGTTAGCCAACACCCTATCTTGGACTTGGTTCACCTGAACCGAATGGTTCGGTTTAGGTTTGGGTGGGTTTGGGTTAAATTTAGGAGAATCAAGATATCGAGGTTCTTGGGTCCCTCCTTGATAGTAGGTCGTTTCATGTTGTTCAAAGAATGGTGGTGACCTATATTCAGTAGAATATTGGGGAGGGTAAGTTTTATAATCAGCATATCCTTCATGGTTGTAGATTTGGTTAGGTTGATCATTAAAGGGTGGAGATCTATAATCATTATAACTTTGGGAAGGATAGTAATCATAGTCTTATTGTCCAGGGTTAGACCCTAGACACTGAGGTCCGGATTCATATCCCCAATCAAAGTTATCCTGGCTAGTGGATGGGTAATTATAAGTCGAGTCGGGATAGTAATCATCTTGGGTATAAGTGGTGGTAGGAGGGTAGGATGGGAAATGAGTGTAGGATGTGGAAGGATACATGGTATAATAGGAAGGAAAATCAAAAGAAAGAAAGGAGCCCTGCAATACAAGTAATCAACCCTGTCCTTAGGTGGGTTAACCTAAAGACTTACAGACTTCCAAGACCCGTCTTGAGATTGTAACCAATTTGGTCTACTTTTATCCGATCAAGTCAACTAGTTAGGAGGGGCTAGGGAGAATGTTCTTCCTTTGGCTTGCGCCTCCGGTTCCTAATGTACCCCCCAGTCGCAGTTGTTTGACATTACTCCCCTTGCTAGACATTAGATGGATTAGCAGAAACAGATTAATCGAAAAAAATCCAGTTTGAGCCTCGAAGAGCGAATCAATCCTTAAGGCCAACGTCTACTCATTTTTAATTTAGCTTAGGATGATTGTGCTTTTGGAATGTGATGGGTCCTTTAGATGGGTTGTGCCCTTAATGATCAATTCAAATGTGTGTGCGTGCACAACCAAGGTTTGCAAACAAGGTTATTTGATGATGTGTCTTTTAGGATTTAACATTGTTTAGTAACTTTTAGGGTTTAATCCTTAGGTTGGTTCAATCAGGGTTAAGAGAACACTCCAAGTTTTGAAAGCACTAGTGATGATATATTTCTTTAGAAATAAAAAAAATAATGTGGAGTGCTTGGTTCAGCCCTAGAGATTAACCTGTAAGTGGCAAGCTACTAATGAATCACTTTTATCTTAAGTGGTGTGGCCCAAACAGTTCAATCAATTGGCCTGTTGTATCACTTGATTAAGGCACACAGATGTTTAACCTATTCAGATTTCTACTCACTTATGTGTATTGAGTTGAAGTGTACTGGGTCCACAGGTCAGATCCCGGTTAAGTGGTGGAATCAAAGTGGAATGGTGCGCCTTAAGTCAAAAGTTGTGTGTTTAATGTGTCACTTTTAATAAATCCCACAAGAGTTTTTTTTTATATATGCGGGGATGAGATGGGTAGAGGTGGCAAACAAACAACCAGATCTATCCTATAGTTTATAAAAAATACCTGAGTTGATTTGAGTTATTAGTGTGGTGAAATGAAATTTAGGGTGAGGGTGGTGGGGAAAAACTTACAAATGTTTCTACCTGCACTTTACTCCAATCTACTGCCTTCGGCTCCTC
Source organism: Thalassia testudinum (assembly GCA_037157565.1). Lineage (NCBI taxonomy): Eukaryota > Viridiplantae > Streptophyta > Magnoliopsida > Alismatales > Hydrocharitaceae > Thalassia > Thalassia testudinum. Next base: position 27,628,544 of record JAZHRO010000072.1, on the reverse strand, counting down.
GATCGGGTTCCTGCAAGACAATAAATCGAAGAAGAAAGATATGTTAGAAAAATATGTAAGTAATGCAGGAAAACGCGAAAAAAACTAAAGGACGTTGCCTCCCCAGCAACGGCACCAAAATGATCACGCGGATTCACACCTGGAAAGGTTCGGAGTTTGGAAAACCCATCGTCGTAGTTTGATTTGTAAGAAAATTCATTGATCAGATAAAATTTATAATCGAAACTCGAAAAGTGAGTCCCGAATTGAATACGGGGAGTCGAACGTTTGGTTTTGAAAATACGCGTTTCACTTTTTATTTGTTTTTGTTTTCGTCTTTTCTAATTTTTTTGGTATTTTTAATAGGGCAAGAGATCAGGTCGACGAAATCTACCTAATCTACTTGTAAAATAAAAAGAGAGAGATAGAGAGAGAGAAACAATGATGTTTTTTATAATGAAATGTTTATTACAACTAGGAAGGTGGGAAAATTATACTACGAAAGTAATAAAGATAGAGATAGGTGAGAGAAATCCTCCTCGATGGTCGCTTGGAGGACAACTCGCTCTGACGTCGCCTAGAGGAAGGTGGTAAGGAGCGGGACGAACGAGGGCGGAGCTGGAGGACGGAGGGTGGGGCAGGACGATGTCGCGGCGAGGATCTTCTTGAAGGGAGGTGAGAAGATGGCCACGGGATGCTCCACGAAGGGGGATGAGAAGTGGGAACAAATGTTTGTTTTCTACTCTAGAGGAGCATCCCGGGCTTGGGACAAGCTCTCTCTAGAGCCTTGGAGGTTGTGAGAGGAAGAAATGAAGAGATGAAGAAAAATGAGAGGGGTAGGGGTCCTTTTATAGTGGAATTCGTATACAGGACATTTAGTGACGGTCATAAACGTCGCTGAAGAACTGCAGCAAACGTTGCTGAAGACAGCCCACGTGCCCACCCACTGCTGCACTAGCGCGCACTCCGGGTTCTTGTGTCGTGCACGTGCCCATGCACGCCCGTGCTACTGCTGCGCGTGCGTGCTGCTGTGCGCGTACGGTGGCACGTGCGTGCACATGGGTGGCCTGGGTTGCGCCACGTGGCGCATCTGGGCTGTCCATCTTCTTTTCGTTGTAGGGGCTACTACAGAGGTTGGATTGAGTCAATTTTTGCGTCGTTAGGTTGCGATTGTCGACCCGAATCCATCCGCGCGGTCAAATTTGTCATTTGCAGCTCTGAATTACGTCACCTATTCCCTTGGCCGTTGCTCTTCCTCGGATTGCATATGGTGCTACGGGACTCCGATCAAGGCAATTTCGGAGGTGTTGGACTCCAATCGTCGTCCTGATCAAATCCGTATGGTCGGATCATCAATCCGAAGTTCTAAAATAAATCTCCTCTCCTGACCACAAAAAGGATGCAATTAATCTAAAATATAAACAACTACTCTAGATGCAGAATGATGCATGCTATGCAATATTTATAATATGGAATGCAAATCTAAGCCTAGGATCATGGATAAATAGGCATTTCAACTTAAATGGATGTGTCTACATCAGTATTCCACGGCCAAGTGCTTTCTTCAAGTATCTAAGCCACTTGCATAGGAGCCTTGTAATGCAACTTGGTAGGTTTGTCCATAAATGGACTCAACTTGCTGAATGACAAGGCAATATGAGGTCTAGTAATACTTAAATATAACAATTTGCCAACCAATTGCCTATATGGGTAATTATTAACCACTTTTGGCTCTCCATCATATAAGTGTGCCTTGGGGTCCACATGTATGTTAGCAGGTTTTGACCCCAGCATGCTTGTTTCTTTAAGTGCATCAATGGCATACTTTTGTTGGGACAAAACTATCCCATCTTTACTGGTTGCTACTTCGATTCCCAAGAAACAGTGTAGCTAGCCAAAATCTTTCATAACAAATTGCTCTGCTAGAGATCTTTTGACTTCTACAATTCCAAATTTGCAATCCCTTATAATGATTAAATCATTAACATAAACCAGGAGAACCACTACACCTTGCTTTTTTAACTACTTTTGATAGTTTATGGAACCACACTCTTGGATTGCACTTGAGTCTATATATAGCTTTCTTCGACTTGCATACATACTCCCCCTAAACGTCGAACCTAAGAGGCTGCTACATGTACATCTCTTTTTGAAGATCATCATATAGGAAGGCATTTTTAACATCAAGTGGAGTTTCCACTCCTTATGAGCAGATATAGAAATAAGTATCTTGATGGTAGACAAGCAAGGAATGGGAGAGAAGATATCAAGGAAATTTACTCCATATGTTTGGATGAATCCTTTTACTACCAAGCGTGCCTTATACCTTGAAATAGACTTATCAGAATTGTACTTCAAGGCAAACACCCAATGACAACCAACAAGTATAGTGCCTGGTGGAAGAGGAGTAAGCTCTCATGTCCGTCAATCCTGTAATGCGACCATCTCATCCTCCCTGGCCTTTCGCCATTTTGGATCAAGCATGACTTGCTGAAATGTAGCAGGTAACTCTTTAGCTAACAAAGCCATAGTAAATAGGCCGAAAGATTTTCCTATTTTATTAGTAGACATTGATCTTGTTGCTCTATAATATGCACAAGATCGTGGTGCCTTTCAAATGGCTATTGGAAGGTCATCCTTAGGAATATCATCACTTGCACCTGCACAATCACCACTAGCACACACCTGGTCAGATGGCTCAATACATACTTGATCTTTGAAGGAAGGTGGAATTGAAGTAGGGGGTGCGTCGCCTGATACCATGTGCTGCCTGTAAGTCACTGGCTTCTGATAGACACATCTAAATCTATTATTATTGCTCAGTGGCTCAGAAGATGCAAGAGATGGTCTGTGTCAATTACTCCATCCATGGGCATAAGTGAAACAAGCATATCAACAAATTTAGCCTGAGGAGACAACTGACGTGCTACTAAAGAAAAATAAGGTACTGCCTTATGAAATGTCACATCTATCCTAACATAGTGCCTCCCTGCCACTGGTTCATAGCATCGATATCCTTTTTGAACTCGAACATATCCAAGAAAGATGCAATTCACTGCACGTCGTGCCAATTATCCCTTTCAAGACCCATAAAATGTACAAAAGCGACGCATCCAAACATGCGTGGAGGTAACTGGAACAACCCGTCAGGATAAAGAACATGCCAAGGGGTTTGATCATGTAGGATTGAAGAAGGAATCTTGTTAATAAGATAACATGCTGTAAAATTGGATGACAAGAGTCTATTCCATTAGAAACCCTAGGCCCTCTTTATATAGAGAGGGACCGTAGAGCTAAAATGACATAAATGTCCCTGAGGGACAAAGACTAATAAGATAGAAATAAAAGGGCTAATATATACCAATACTCCCCTAAAGCTGGAGTGTAGATATCTATCATGCTCAGCTTGGACATACAAGTATCAAATAAAGATCTGGCCAAAGGTTTGGTGAAAATATCTGCAGCCTACTCCCCAGATGCAGCTTAAGTGGTATATAGTAGTCCCTTCTGAATAATGTCCCTGGTATAGTGACAGTCAATCTCAACATGCTTCGTCATCTCGTGAAATGCTGGGTTGCCAGCAATGAAGGTGGCTACTCTATTATCACACCTCATCTCCATGGGGCTAGAAAATTGCACCTGTAGATCAATAAGCAAGGATCTGATCCGCATCATCTCAGTAGTCGTCTGAGCCATAGCTCTGTACTCAGACCCGGCACTGGACCTCGCAACTGTGCTCTATTTCTTGTTCCTCCATGTAATCAAATTCCCTACTAAGAAGGTACAGAACCCAGTAGTGGATTTGCGATCCACATGACATCCAGCATATTCTGCATCTAAGTATCTAACCAATTTTATAGAAGACCCTTTGGTGAAGAAAAGATCCTTCCCAGGAGCCTTCTTGACATATCTAAGTACCATCAATGCCACATCCCAATGCTGACATGTTGGCTTGGCCATAAACTGACTCAGTCTTCCAACTGCAAAGGAGATATCTGGCCTTGTGATAGTGAGATATAATAGTTTACCCACAAGCTGTCTATACTGTCTACTATCCACCACCTGTGCATCTTCATCATAAAGTAGCATCTTGGGGTCCATCGGAATATTGGCCTCCTTAGTCCCAAGCATACCAACTTCCTGTAGGCTATCTAAAGCATACTTCCTCTGAGACAAGACCACACCCTTCGTACTGCGAGAAACCTCAATAATACTAAGGAAATACCGTAGACCCCCCAAGTCCTTCATAACAAACTGCTTTGCAAGGAGGCGCTTGATCTCAGTGATGCCCTGCTCATCATTCCCTGTGATAATCAAATCATCAACATAAACCAAGAGTACCACAGTACCTTGCGAAGTCCTCCTGACAAAGAGTGAAAAATCAGCTGTTGACCTTCTGAAGCCAGTTGCCTCAACAACTTGTGACAACATTTGAAACCAGGCTCTGGGACTTTGTTTTAGGCCATATATAGCCTTTCGTAACCAGCATACACACTCCCCCTATTTCTCAAAGTCAGGTGGTTGCTGCATATAGACTTCCTCTTAGAGATAACCATAAAGGAAGGCATTCTTGACATCTAGCAGATATAAGGGCCAATCTAGTTGAACTGCCATTGCAATCATGACCCAGACCATGGGAAGCCTGGCGACTTGTGAGAAGGTGTTAAAGAAGTCAACCTCATAGGTCTGGGTGAACCCTTTGCCACGAGGTAGGCTTTGTACCGAGCAACACCACCATCAGGGTTAAACTTCACAGTAAATACCCACCGGCAACCAACAGGTGCAGCACCATCAGGAAGTGGAGTTAGCTTCCAAATCCCACGGCCTTGAAGAGCGACCATCTCATCCTCCATGGCTATCCGCCATTTTGGATCAAGCATGGTCTTACGGTAAGTAGCTGGAATCTGCGTAGTAGCTAATGCCTGTGTAAATCCAGCAAATCCAGGAGATAGATTGTCAGTAGCAAGTGCCCTTACCTTAGGATAAGTGGTGTAGGTCCGTGGTTGCTTATGAACGGCTATTGGAATATCAGGATAATCGCTTGGCACATCACATGTCCTGTCCCTGTGACCATTATATGGCAAACATACGTCAGTGTCTAAAGGGTTCACCTGAGAAGCCAATGGTGAAAGCGAGGGTGGGGGTCCTTGATAGGTAGTATGAGGGCGAACATATGTCTGGAGTGGCCCTGTCAGGCATGGAAAGGGATGTGTAGCAGGTGGTAGCGGTGGTGTAGTAGGGTCATGAATCTCAGGAAAGCTCCCAAAGCGAATGGGTGTATATGGCATAGGTGCCATATCACCCTCAGGAGGCATTTCAACATCCGTCATAGAAAAGAAAGGTACAACCTCATGAAGAGTAACATCCGCAGAAACATAATGCTGAGAAGTAAGCGGATCAAAACAACGATACCCCTTTTGTGTTTGGGTATACCCTAGAAAAACACACTTAACTGCTCTTGGTGTAAGTTTATTGCGATCTGATCCCAATAAATGGATAAAGGCAACACAATTAAAAGTTCAAGGGGTGACATGAAAGAGGGGGCGGTCAGGATACATGACCTAAAGAGGAATCCATTCATGTAACGTAGCATTGGGCATCCAATTAATAAAAAAACATGCAGTCAAAACAGCATTACCCCGGTAAAGAGATAGGACCGAATGATGATTCAATAAGGTGCGGGCAATATCAAGAATATGACGATATTTCCTCTCAGCAACACCATTTTGCTGAGAGGTATGAGGACAAATGGTTTTATGAATAATGCCACAACTAGAAAAGAAATTACGCAAACGCATAGTATAAAACTCCAAGGCATTATCAGAATAAAAGCACTTCACTAAACACGAATGTTGAGTTTTTATTTCCTTGACAAAGTTCTTAATAATTTGCCCCACATCAGACTTATTTTTCAAGAGAAACATTCAAGAAATAAGGGAAAAATCAACTAAAACAGGATAATATTTATTCCCAAGTAGATCAGGAGTATGAATGGGACCCCACACATCCATATGAACCAGGTCAAATGCAGCAATAAATGAAACAGAGGAAGAACTGGAGAAACTAGCTCTGTGGTGCTTGCCAAGCTGATAGGCATCACAGGTGAGAGCAGTAGTGGAGGGGATAAGCGGTAGAACACGTCTGAGGCGATGAATGAGTAGATTGCTAAGGTGGTGGTGCCACTAGAGAGGAGATCCAGTAGAAGCAAGGCCCTGAGTAGCAAAAATAGCAAAAGTGGTATGACTCATACAGTATACCCCATGTTCCTCACGCCCTCCACCAATCGTCTTCCTAGTGAATTTATCCCGCAAGACACAAGAGGACGTATAAAAAATAGCTCGACAGTTCAGATCTCTAGTGATATTGCTAACATATAATAAACTCAATGGAAAATCAGGCACTAATACACATCTGCAAGCCTTAAGGTAGGAGATAAAGACATATCTCCCTTGCGAACAAGTGGTGTGTCCCATCAGTCACCTGTACTGTCCTGGTAGTTGTAACAGGTGCAAGCTAGGAGAACGAGCCTCTATTGCTGCATAGGTTCTTAGATGCACCAGAGTCAATCAACCACTCAATAGAAGATAAAAGGGATGACATATCAGTCGCAAGTGTCTCTGAAAAAGTAGCTATAGCTGCAGTGTCAAGAGTTTGAGGGGAGGAAGCCTGAGTCAACTAAGCAATCTGCTACCGCAAAGTTTCAATCTCAATACTCAAGAAGCTAACATCAGAGGTAGGAAGGGCTGAATCTGGGATTTCAGTTGCCTGATTGGCCACTAGTGGTCTACCATGCTTCTGTCAACATGTAGCCTCAGAGTGACCAAGTCTATCACAGTAAGTACACGGAGTCCTATTCTGCGTACCAGAAGAACGTATATGTCCACGACCACATGCAGGATAAAAGGTACCTCTGCCACGTTTAGGGATCGCAGCTGGCGCAGACAACTGAGCAGTAGAGTCAGCAGTAGGAGAGCGCGTTGTAACTTTGCTGAGTGTACTATTTACTTCCTCTAAGGTAGGAAGCTCGGGAGCAGTGAGCATTTGATCTCTGGCTGCAGCATATTCAGGTCCAAGGTCAGCCAAAAAAAGGGAGACAACCAACTGTCTCCTGAAACTCCTCCAGGACTCATCGGCACACCTTGGTAGGTAGGAGTAGTGCCTCTCTAGCATTCCCTTCATAAGTGAATAATATTGTGACAGCATTCGTCCCTCTTGACGTAGATAGAAGAGGTCGTAAAAGACCTGGAAAATACGTGTGGAGTTCTTGGCATGTGAATAGGTATTACGTAAAGACTCACATCTCTTTCGCTGTAGTATATTACATGATCTCATCTCTTATTCTGGGAACACAAACCATGGCATTATCACTATCCCAGTTGACATTTGTTCTAGTCTTGTTCTTAGGCTCCGGATCTGTAAGTTTATGGCTCTTTTTATGGCCCCTGACGGTCATAAGAAAGGTCTGGGATCACCGTGGGTAGTTGGCCTCATCTAACTTTACAATAGGAGCAAAGAACAAGTTCTTGAGTACCCTGGTGTCCGAAATAAAGCCCAAAGACACCTCAGACTGATCATCTAAAGCCATCTTTACAATCTGGAAGCCTAAATCAAGTGTCTAGGACCAAGAAACCATTAAATAATATGAAAATCCAACCGACTTTGATCTTCATAGTTGCTAAGAGGCTTCCTTGGACAGGCGTTAGCCTCACCTAGGTGTAAGGAGAACACCCAAGGAGGCCTTGAAGAAGTCTAGCCTCCTTCTCGCAACAAGAATAAGACTATAGTCCCTAAATCAGGGTAATATGCTTCTCATGGATGCTGCACAGGGGTCAAAGATCACACTTACGGTTGCAACAGGTGGTTGCGTCGCCGCTCCCCGCCGGTCGTAGCCTCAGACGGCTGCCGCGATGCTGCAAGATGTTTGGTGGTGGCGCTAGCGCCTGCTGCAGAGTGTCGCCAACGACCCTTGGACCAGTAACACCGCTCGTAGTTGCTGTAGGAGGTCGCAGTGTAGCTGCGGCGCCGCTGCTGGGTCTATTGACCCTCGTCAGAGCGTTGCTCGGTGGTTCAGAGGCTTCCGCGTCGCTGCAACCCCGTTGCAAGGGATGAATTGGGTCTCAGGGGTGCCACTTCTAGTTGCTAGGGCTTTTGCGTGGGACTAAAGCAAGCCTCAGAGGCTGAATCGAGCCTCAGGGGCCATGCCGGGGGCTGCTAGGGCTCCTGCGTGTAGTCGGAGGGTCGCCAGAGACCGCTACCACTGCCGAGCAAGGAGGAGATGAGAACAGGATTCAGTGTTAGGATTTAGGAGACCTTGAGGGTTGGGATACCTAGAGCCACGGTCTAGGACCGATGTTCTGATACCAAATTGAATGAAAAGAGTATTCCATTAGAAATCCTAGGCCCTCTTTATATAGACAGGGACCGTAGAGCTAAAAATACACAAATGTCTCTGAGGGACAAAGACTATTATACCCCTTACAATAAGATAGAAATAAAAGGGCTAATATACACCAACATGTAAGAACATCTCCTCAATATAGCTATGGAACACAATGTTGTATCAACAAAGTCTGTGCGTGCTACATCCAATAGGTTCCTATGTTTTCTCTCTACTATACCATTTTGCTGTAAGGTGTGTGGACATGACATTTGATGCACAATGCCATATGTCCTGTAAAATGCAGCCACGTGTAGTGTAAAATTCTAGAACATTATCAGATCTCACAATTTCACATTCACATGAAATTAATTCTTTATTTCAACTAAAAAAATGCTTAACAATATGTCCCACATTAGACTTATTCTTCATCAGCAGGTACATAAGAAAAATCATCAACTACAACCAAATAATAGCGATGACCTTACCGGTCAGGTTCGACTAAGGCCCCAAACATTTAAAAGTAATAACTCAAAAACAACAGAACTCGTAGTTGGAAAAGAACGATGATGCTTTCCTAGTTGGCATACATCACAATGTATTTTAGTAGTTGGTGACAAGTGTGGGATGATGCGTATGAGCTTGTCCAAAGATGGGTGACCAAGGCGACGGTGCCACTGCAAGGCACTACCAGAAGTGAAGCTTGAACCCCTTTGACATGTAGTAGCAAGAGGCATTTGGACAAGACAATACACACCCTTCTCTTCATGTCTACCACCAATCCCCCTTCCCGTCAATTTGTCCTGAAAGATGCAACCAACATCATCAAATATACCTCTACAATTAAGCTACTTGGTGATCTTACTAATAGATATAAGATTCATGAAGAAATCAGGAACAAAAAACACATCAGGTAGTCGCATGGTAGGGGTGATAGACACCTCTCCCTGACCATCGATCTGTGCATGCCTACCGTCTGCCATTAGTACTATCCCCCCTTGTGGTACAGTCTATTATCTCCCAAAACATCTCTGATCACCAATCAAATGATGTGATGCACCAGAGTCTATTAGCCAGAACATATCAGTACCTGACGTTGAGGCAAAGGTAGCGGTCTCACTAGTAGTAATCTTCTGAGTAAGTTGAGAGGCGCTGAACCAAAACATCATAATCAGTGCGAGAAACTATGCTAGACTGTTCAATAGGTATCACAGAAGCCTGATTAGCCACCAGTGGCCTCCTATGCTTGGCCTAACATGAGGCCTCAACATGTCTAACCTTCCCATAGAAGGTGCAAGTGGTACGGGTCCTCCCAGACATACCTCATCCTCGTTCATGACCACGTGTAGATGGGGTACCTTTATCTCCACGTCCAACCATAGCAGCCATAGCAGATGCTTGTCTATTGATCTCGCCAGTCTGAGGCTGAGGCAGAACAAGCCTACACAAATGACTATAAACCTCCTCCAATGTAAGGAGCTTAGACAAAGTAAGAATCTGTGAATGAGTAGTAGTATAATTTGGACCCAGTCCAAACAAGAAGAGGTGAACAACAAACTCCTTGCGATAATTTCTCTGTGTAGAGCAATTGCACACAGGCTGGCAGGTATTATATTTATCTAGGAGCCCTTTTAGGTATGAGTAATACTGAGAAACAGAACGACCTTTTTGTTTCAACGTAAATAGTTCATGATGAATTTGGAAAACCATGAAGGAATTTTTCTTATGAGAGGTGTCTCTGAGGCTATCTGGCATATGTTTTGTTATCTTGTAATATATGATATCGTCTCTAATGCTAGGAATAATGCTATTCATCAACCAAGCATGCACCATAGCATTATCCTTCTTTCAAGATGCGTCCTTCCCTTTCTTATATGTAGGCTCTGGTTCTAACAAAATATGTTACTTATCATGCCCCTCCACCATCATAATGAATGCTTGAGATCATCTAGGGTAATTATTCTCATCAAGCTTGACTGTGGGACCAAAAAATGGACTTTTGTAAGTCACATTCTCTGATGTGGTACTTGAAGTCACCTCCGATTCAAAAGATGACGCCATCGTGAACCTCAAGAAAAGTAATCAATGCACAAATGAAGATCTGAAATTATTTTCAAATTATAACTAGTGGTATAAACTCGAGATCAGTTGATAAACATACATTTTTTGGGTACTAGACAACCCAAAAAATCACGTTCCAGTCTCCAACAGCCTCCGTACAATCAAATCATCACTTAGAGAGTCAAGATTGACTCAATCAGGATGAGCAAGGGTTGCCGGAGGTCCCTCTTTCCTCTTCCTGGGCTGCTAGCTGCATGCTTGCAGCACCAGCGCAGCCCTACAGGGGCGGCATCAGTGGCTGCAGATGCTCCTCTGGTGGCTTGGGTGGTCGCTGGTGGGGTAGGAGCAGTGGCGGTGGGTGCTGATGGCCCTGCAGTCGCTGCTGGTGGCTGTGGAGGCTGTTGGTGGCTGCTACTACTGCCGGTGAGAAAGGAGGAGAGAGAGAGAGTTAGCGTTAAAGTGGAGGTTGTGGGGGGTTAGGTTTTGGTGGGATACCAAAACCTGGCCTAGGACTACGCGTTGATATCAAATAAGAAAAATGAAGCATCTTATTCTTTCAATAAACTCTACACCTCTTTATATAGAAGAGAGGTAAGGAAAAATTACATCACATGTCTAGATAAGAAATAAAAATAACAAGACATAAAAATAAGATAATGGAAATAAATAAAGAAGAGGAGCATAAGAAAGTCAAACATGGTCTGTCATCACAATTTGAGGATCAAAAGCATCGTAGTCCCAAGGACAAAATGGGTATAGCCACTGTTTGGGCATGGAGAGAGCTGTTTAGATGGGATAAATCTCCAAATCACTGGTTTGAATTTTGATGAGAATTGTCTTATGAGTATCTCTAATAGTGCTCATTGCTTGACTGCATGGACTTACGCTATAAATGGGATTATATCCAAGTTGCAGTCAGGGGCTACAGATTGTCTCGGTTAGATTGGCTTGTGGTGTAAAAATGGATCTTACACTGTCTCAGCATGTTGGGATTTTTCTCTTTTGAAGAGAACCCATTTTATTACCTAAATCCGGCCCAAGAAGAAAAAATTTGGGCATGTTTGGGTTGGATTGAGTTCCTTAACTTTTCAAACTGATGTCTTCTTTGTTGTGTGCTTTCCAAATGCTACCTCAAAATTTTAAAATTATGTGTATACGAAGGAATTCATTGGATGCAAAGTGTTCGCAAGGCACACTTCGGAATGAGGGGAGTCCCTGAGGTGGGACTTGTTCGTGGAGGCACAACACGTGGGTGCTGTGGTACGCCACCTATAAGTATACCTCTAACTTGTGGGGATCCAGGAATGAAGAGATGCTAAATCTCTCCATGTGGTTTCGGTTACATAGGTTTCTTTTCGATTTTGTAATTCATGTTTTACGTGCAATGACCCAAGTTTCGATTCAAATAAAGTTTTAAAACCTATGTTCACGCTTTCGTGATGTCGTAGGAAATCAAGGATTGAATCATTCGATTTCCAACCCCTCTACTATCGAGCGAAGTTTCCATGCGGACCCAAGATTCCCCAATAGTGATATCAGAGATTTGGTCGATCCATTTTTTCATGGTAAGAATACGGATTTTAGGGTTTTCTATTTTCACAGTAAAATATGCTGTAATTGGTTGACCGGTTGCACGGTCGATCGATCAGATATAGTTTAGTTGAATGATCGGCTATAGCATAATTGGTCGACCAATTTATTGTGTTGGTTGACTAGTTACCAAGGGTTGAAACCTTACCATTGGATGTCAGGGAGTTCAGGCCTGATATTAAGAAGTTGACGGGTTGGTGAACTCATTGACCAGTATTGTATTAGCCGGTTGAACGGTTGCAAGATCTGTTGACTGACTACAAATTGGTTCCTGATAGGTGGTGGAATGTGATGCTATAGCCGGTTGGCCATTCTAAAAAATAAGTCAGACTGGTCAGTGTGTAGCTAGTTGGTAGGTTTCTTGAATGGTCGACCTATTAGTAAAGGATGGGATCCTGACTTGCACCTGTTGTAGCAGGTTGACTACCGTTCGATCGGTTAGTGTTGTTAGGTTGCTTTTGGGTGCATTTCTGACCCTGTTTCGAATTGAATTCGATGTGATCATTGTGGAAAAAATTTGATATGTTAAAGAACATTCATTTGCTTTTCAGGTTTTTTTTTGTGGTTTTGTTTGTGAATGAGACCCGATTTTGTGGATGTGAGCTGTGTAGAAATTAGGCATGTAGAAGTTTCAAAATTCAAACAAGCCAAAGGATTGATTTGGAAAATTTAATTTTCGAATTAATTGAATGAATTAGTGGATTTAAAAGATTTTCAAATCAGTAGAGTGCCGTTCTACAAAGGTCTCAAACTAGGATTACACAATAGTAAAATAACAAAAGGTGCTCACTTGATGAATTTAGTAGTCAATAGGAGAAATTACAATTACATCCCTTGAGCATGTGATGTTACAAGTGCGTTTCTTCTTTGTATGCTAGTTTTTTTTTTTTGCGGTTGATGGTTTGATATTGGAATGTGGTGATATGATCATTAGTGGACATATAATGTGGAGTGATTGTGAGTGTGTTGAATCATTTTCATGTAATCCCCTTGGTTTGAGAAATTATACATATGATGCAATTTTGTGGAATGTTGTATGATTGAGATTCTGATGCATGGGATGCGATCTCAAACACATAATCATAGGACAATATTAGAATATGATTCTAATTGTAGATTAGGTCGAGATTAGTAATTTAATCTTTAATAGGATTAAATTGATTCTTCTCAAACAGACTTATCAAACCAGCGGGGTAGGATCCCTCAAGCATTAAGTGGATCATCATGGTGATGATGAACCGTTGGCCTTCGCTAAGGTGGGGAAGACAACCACAGGGTTGTCCTAATGGGTGAGAGCCCTCTCAGGACAACATTAGGAACATGCACATGGAGCAAACACCTCATTTCTCAAAAGGGATAGGCCATATACAAACCAACCCGTTTGTAGTTTCTAGCCCCTCGATTAGGTGCATTCGGGAAGTTAACGTACGTAGCTGCTTGATAAACGTCAGTTTACTATCATTCTTATGCCCTAAAGCTTACCTAGCTTTTAGGATTTTAACTTTTCAACCCTAGCTCATCTACTTCCTTTACTACTCTACTAGCTTAGCTCCACTTAAACCCTACCTATAGCCATCCACCACCCTACTACCCTACTACCTAAAAGCTCCACCAAATAAGCTACCTAGCTCCACCTACTTGTACTTCATTTTGGCGCCAATGATAGGCAACCCTTAGCCCCTCAACCACCACCAAAGGCCACCTTACGATTGTCGCCACATCATAACTCCATTCCATCTCCACCCTTGATCATTTGGCGCCAACATGCCCTTCTAGAAAATCCCATTTTGGCGCCAATATTGATGCATCCCTCCATGGTGGATGTCCACCAAGGGGTACCCTAAACCCATAACCACCACCACTCACATCCTCTCCCTTGGCGCCAGCTCTTCTCCACCATAGATCCTACAACTACCCACCAAACTTCAATCCTAACCCTCCACTACATCCCACGCCAACCTCCCTTCTCCTACTCTATATATACTTCATTCCAATCACCATTTTGTCCCATCATAAGCTTACATATATCCTACATGTATCTACCATATCTTTGGTCAAAGAGGAGGGAAGAAGAAGATTAAGGAGGCTATCCCTTACCTCCTTGGTGCCTTCTTCTTCACTTCTTGTGTCACAAGCTTGGAAGTACTCTAGAAGGATGGCTAGGTAGAGGAGGAAGAGCTAGGGTGGACATCTACCCTGAGGAGAGAAACAGAGGAGTACTTGAAGGAAGAAGCACATCATCATCTAACAGATAAAGCGAGAGAAGATCTTCTTCAAATGCGGGAGCTATTGTACTTGGAGCGAAGCTCTTCTCAAGCTCCATAAGGGGATCCTTTCTTCTTCATTTTCATCTTTTTGTATTAGCTAGTTTTAGTTTGAAGCAAATAGTTACTTGTAATTCTACATTTCTAGCAATACAAAAGTTGTTTCGCCTTTTAAATTCGTATTTTATTTCAAGTAGATGCTCTTTAATTTAGTGCACTTCACTCCATAATTACCCCAGGCACACTTTCCTAGGGTGAGCTTAGAAAAGTGGATTATTTCTTGTCACTTAGGCGTAGTTTCATTTCGTTTTGTGTCTTCGCAATTCATAATCCTGGTTATCACCTTAAATCCCTAAAAATTGCAAAATCAAAAATATAAAGTGAAGTTTTGAGAGAGCGAGAGATAACCAAGTAATCAATTAACATATTGCCTCCTTGGACGACCTTACCTCCTTGGACGACCCTAGATACTCCTATTTAGGGTTACAAATTGTAAAAGTTGATCGGATTTACGCGTTCCAATGATTTAAAAACCTTACATACAAAATCGCGTAAATTTCGCATCATTGCGTGCACGCTCAGCAGAGGTTTGACGTGTATGGTGTGGTGACACCAAATGGCCAAAATGTGAACGCACAAGTTGGAATTCTAAGGTAGAAACTATTGCTGCTTCTCTTATTAGGATTGTGTAGATTGCCATAACAGATAGATCACTTCAATGGAGAGGAGAGTTTGTTCCCACTTGAGACACTACGATCAATGTCTCTTAATTTGAGAGTTGTAGAGGGATAACATTTAAATTGGACATAGTGGGAGATGTTTATTTTAAAATTCACAAAACAAATTGTTTTTCAAAATCTAATTATGCTACTGTTGTTCATAGAAAATGGAGATTTTCAAAACCCGCTTCGACCCAAACAAATGGATGAATGCCATTCATGACGAATGGCTCACAATGGTTGTGAAAAGACTCGAGGCAGATAACTTAAGGTACCTGATGTGTCGTAGGCCCTTTAAGAACTCGAAAAATCAGGAAATGGAGAAATATAATGAAGCATGGCTTTATGATAATGTGTTTGCGAAACACTACATCATCAAGCGTCTTTTAATTGGATTAGTGGACCATATTAGCAATTGCCAATATGTAAGTGACATTGTATTTAGGCTTAATGCCTTGGGCACTCGGAACTCGATTTTCTCCACACTTCGAAATTCCAAAATGTGTTTGGAAAGTTCTTTGGAAGAGCACCTATTCCATATGCAAGAATTGTTTCTGGAATACGAAGTATACAGAGGGGTTGTAAGATGAGAAGCTTGATATGATCGCAACATCTCTCCCCAACTTATACACGTAGGTCATTGACAGAATTTCAAGGAGACAATCCACGAGTTGGTAGAACGTCTACAAAGCATCATGGACCATCTTGATGGAGTACGCAACATCTCTAGGAAGAGGAAGCGTTTCTCAACTTTAGAAGCTTAGAGAACAACTAACATATGGACCAGAGTGTCCCGCATAAGAAGTGAATCTATCAATGGAAATCCACAAATCTTACTAGAAGGTTAGAGAAAAAGTTCCTCAAGGTGCTATATATATACTTCATCATTTATTTATTTATATGATGGATAAATATACTGATCACTTGACATAGTTGTAAATGTTATAATCAGGATGAAGTTGAGGATGAAGAAGCTTTGTAGATGAAACGTAAGGCAAATTGTTGCAATGGGAGCCATCAGGAGACACTGCATATATTTGAGATTTGTATATAAAAATTATTTTTGTAATCTAGCATTAATAGAAACTACTTTTGTTTTGTAAATTTGTTTGAGAATGGTACATTCATGTGATGAATAACTTATTGTAGGTTTTGCCACTAGATGCTTGAATAATTAAAACTAAATTTTAGATGCTTAGATTTCTTTGATGTTGTGATCATTAATAAGAATTTTGATGAAGTACAAAGAAAGGTATTCCATTTTCATGAAATGACACATGTCCGGACATGAACATCTATGAGTTGGTTTCGAAGGAAAGTTGAGAATAATATCTTCTGACATAATATTTAGGAACTTTAAGACAATTATTCTTAAAGGTTGAGGTAACGACTTAGTAAACATATCTGCAGTCTGATTTGAAGAAGCAAGGCAAGCAACACGCAGTAACCCTTACTGGATAAGACTCTTGGTAAAATGACAATCCACCTCCACATGCTAAGTTCTCTCATGGAACATGGGATTGTTCGCTATATAGGTTGCAGCTCTGTTATCACAATACATTTCCATAGGCTTATCAACTATAACATGTAGGTCACGCAACAATGTCCTTATCCAGATAATCTCCGCTACTGTGTGTGCCATGGCACGGTGTTCTGATTCAGCGTTCGAACGTGACACCACACTTGTTTCTTACTCCTCCAGGTCACAAGGTTTCTTGTTACAAATGTACAAAAACTTGTAATAGTTTTTCTGTCCCCAATATCACCAACATAGTGAGCGTTAGAATAAGCAACAACACTCATATGAGCTCTCTTCTGGAACAAAAGACCACGACCTAGGCACTCCTTGATATATCTCGACACCTGCATCGCTGCCTGCCAATGATCAATAGTAGGTTTATCCAAGAACTGACTTAGCTTACATACTGCAAGACTAATATCTGTCCTCATAATGGTCAAATATAACAGCTTTCCTATAGCTGTCTATGGGCCTTTTTATTCATCAGTTTTGCTGTTCCATCAAATAAGTGTGCCTTTCGATCCATAGGGATATTAGTACCCTTGGACCCAAGCATGCCTGCTTCCTGGAGAATGTCTAAAGCATAATTTCTCTGAGACATAACAATACCCTTCTTGCTTGTAGCAATCTAAATGCTAAGAAAATACCTGAGCCTCCCAAGGTCTTTCATGACAAACTAGCGAGCTAAGTACTCCACCTGAGAAATACCAGCTGCATCATCACCTGTGAGTATCAAGTCATCCACATAAACAAGTAAAGCCACACTATCACTACTGGTCTTCCTCATAAACATGGAATGGTCAGAAGACAGCCTTTGCAACCCAACCACATCTATGGCCTCTGCTAGGCACTGAAACCAGGCTCAGGGACTCTGCTTAAGGCCATAAATAGTTTTTCTAAGCCTGCAAATACACTCCCCTTTAACATCAAAACCCAAAGGCTGTTGCATGTATATCCTCTCTTGAAGATTCTCATATAAAAATGCATTCTTGACATCCAATTGGTGTAACGCCCATCCGTAGTGTGCTACCACAGAAACAAGTATACGAACCTTGGAGAGGTGAGCAACCGACGAAAAAGTGTCAAAGAAATTCACCCCATAGGTTTGGGTGAATCCTTTGGCCACAAGGCGAGTCTTATACCGAGAAATAGATCCATCCGACTTGTATTTCAAGGCAAAGGCCCATCTAGCCCCAACCAGATGCACACTAGAAGGTAACGGAGTGAACTCCCAGGTGCCCTTGTCATAGAGAGCAGACATCTCCTATTCCATAGCCAACTTCTAGTGAGGATCAAGTAAAGCCTGCTGATATGAAGTAGGAAGTATCGAACTAGAAACTGTAGCAGTAAATGTATGAAATTTAGTGCTCAGAGTATCACTGGAGACTGCATGCCCTGCAACACGGTACTGAGCACAGGAATGTGGAGCTTTCCGAATGGCAATAGGTACATCATTGTTAATATCCACTGACACCTGACCTCAGGAGACATCAACAGGAGAAGCATTGTCAGAACTACTCTGAACGGGGGAGATGTTACAAACATCACAATGCATCAAGTCAAAACAAGCAGAACTACTAGGATGCGTGAAAATTGGAAAATAGGATCTGTGGTGGTTCCCCAATTGGCAGGCGTTACACTGAGTCTTTGTAGCTGGTGACAGATGTGGAAAGAGCTGGCATAGCTTGTCCAGAGATGGATGGCCTAGTCATCTGTGCCACTGCATGACACTCCCAGCAGGACTCGTCTGATAGGCTGTGACAACTGGACTTTACACTAGCCGGTATACACCCCCTCCTCATGTCTATCATCAATCATCCTCTCCATCATGCGGTCCTGAAAAATACACCCAATAACATAAAAAATGTCCAAGTAATTCAATTGCTTTGTAATAGTGCTAATAGAGAGCAACTGCATAGCCATAGGAACATAATACACATCTGACGCCATAAAACATTATGCAACCTGGACTAGAGATGATGCTATGGTGAGGGCTTAGATTTTGAACAGTGTTATTTCCTGCATTGGAGATGAAATTATGTATTACACTTCGGTCAAGGAGATGTAGGATGGCCTAAAGGTTGCTTATTGATATGAGTTGAATTCAACTTAAGTATTCCAGATACACTATGATCTATGCCATCTCAAGCAGGAGTTGATGAGTTTGTCACATTATTACTCTACTATGAAGGGATTGTTGGAAAAATATAATGCTTGCAGGACGATGTGTACATCTACTACATGCAGGGATCACAGGAAGGAGTTCACAGCCCATATGTTTCTTGCAGGGCTAAGTGATGATAATTCTGCGGCTCGTTCTCTGATTCTTATTCTTTCTGAGCTTCCTCCTATTGAGGAAATTTACAGGAGTCTGAGCAGGTTGCAGGTTCAGTCTATTCATGATATAGTTGCCACCAATACATCTTTTGCCTATGCAGCTATTAGCATCTATGGTGGTCGAGGTGGCTTCTTCCATGGTAAAGGCAGAGGACGTGGCGATGGTACATGTGGCAAGTCGATATGCACTTATTGTGGGAGGATTGGCCATGTTGAGGCCAAGTGTTGGAACAAGCTTGGAAGGCCTACTATGGCCAACCAAGCTATTGTGACACCTGCTCCTGTGACTTCTACCGAGCTCCTCACTCTTGCGGATGCTGATTATGATGCAGTGATATAACGCTTGGCACAATTGACTCATGATCAGCTGCAGTCTTCAGGCACAATGACTTATGCATCGGCTTCAGGTATGAGTAATACTTGGTTGTTAGATTCAGGTACTTTAGATCACTTGCCTGGGAATCCTCAGTGCTTTGGAGGTATATAGGATGTTCCACTAGGACGCTTAGTCCAGCTTGCAGATGGTAAGTATGCCACCATTTCTAGAAAAGGGGGGTGTCAGTTTCTCCCACTCTAGACCTGTTAGATGTGTATTATGTTCCTGATATGGCTATGTAGTTGCTTTCTATTAGCGCTATTACAAAGCAATTGAATTGCCAGGTCATTTTTGATGTTGTTGGGTGTATTTTTTAGAATCGCATGACTTGTAGGATGATTGGTGGTGGACATGAGGAGGGGGGTGTGCACCGGCTAATGTAGAGTCCAGTTGTAGCAACCTGTCGGACGAGTCTTGTTGGGAGTGTCATGCAATGGCACAGACAATTAGGCCATCCGTCTTTGGACAAGCTACGCTGGCTTTTTCCACTCTATCACCAGCTACGAAGATTCAGTGTGATGCCTGCCTATTGGGGAACCACCACAAATCGAGTTTTTTAGTTTTCACGCATCCTAGTAGTTCTGTTTGTTTTGACTTGATACATTGTGATATTTTGGGCCCTAGTCGTGTGGTAGATAGACAAGACCATTGTTATTATTTGATTCTAGTGGATGATTTTTCTTGCCTTTCATGGTCTACCCCATCAGTTTGGGTATAACCCTTTATGACAAGTCTGGCTTTAAGCCTCTCAATGGTGCCGTTCGGGTGATAGCAGCGTAAACACCCATCTGCAATTGACTACCTTGGTTCCTAGTGCTGGTAGAGGATGTGTTAAGTCCCATGTGCCTTGAGACTTAAGGGCATCCATCTTATCATGCATTGCCTGTCTCCAACTAGGATTACGGAGGGCCTCATCATGATGTTTAGGAACCACCATAGCTACAAGAGCAACAGTAAACCTCTACAAATCTGGACTAAGGTGATCACTAGTAGCATAATGGGCCATAGGGTGTAAGGTACAAGATCTCACCAACTTTCTCAAAGCAATAGGAAGCTTATCTAATTATTGTGGTGGATCATTCAGATCTGATGATGATGAGGGGACGCGAGGCTCCTCTTGATCTTCTACTTACATGATAGGTATAGGGATAGGAATGGAAGTGGTATGACGATGTTCATAAGTTTGCGAAAACCACTCGAGGCTAGATCCCTCATGAGAGAAGTGGGGAGTCTTCTCAAGAAAAGAGACATCTGTAGACAAATAATATTCTCCTAACATGATCAAAACATCGATACCCCTTCTGGGTTCTAGAATAATCCAAGCAAACACACTTCACAGAACGACGAGACAATTTGTTAGGGGTCCCAAAGAGGTGAACAATACACGTGCACCCAAAAATTCGTAGTGGCAATGCAAAAGGTGTAGTATCTGACTGTAACAATAGTAACGGTGTGGTTCCATCAAGCACAAAGGAAGTCTATTAATCAAATATGTGGATGTTAGTATAGCATCCCTCCAAAAATTCTTAGGGACATTCATGGCCAGATTATGGTTCTAGTAACATCAAGAAGATGGTGTAATTTCCGTTCTGCAACCCCGTTTTACTGTGAAGTATGAGCACAGGAAGTTTGATGAAGGGTACCTATTGGTAGAGCACTCTAGTTATGTTTTGTTACTATTTTGGAGTTATTTGTTATTGTTCTTATCTCATTGGACTTATGCTGTACTTTTCCCAAACACCTTTCTCTATATAAAGAGGTGTAGAGTTTCATTTGAGAATAAGACTTTTCATTATCTTCGACTTGGTATCAGAGTGGCAATCCTAGATCGGCGTTGTGATATCCCACCCCTTACAAACCTTCGAAACCTCCTACCAAAACCCTAACCAGTCAGCAACTCGTCTCCATCGCCTCCAGCTGGCTACTGTAAGCCTCTTCGGGTAGTGCTGCGGTGGCAGCAGCCACTGGCGATCGTCGTCGGTGACTGTTGACCACAGCATCATTGCCACTACTACTCGAGGGGGCTGCTGCGCCTTTGCTGAGCACCTCCATCAGTAGGTCTCGTCGCCAGTAGTGCCGCCATTGCCTCTCCGGACCTGTTGCGACCTTGTTTGGCACCGCCACCGGTAGATCTCGTCGCCCACTGTGCTGCCACGGCCTCTCTAGGCCTGCTGCAACCTTGTTTGGCACCGCCACCGGTAGATCTCGCTGCTAGTAGCTTCGCCACCACCTCTCCAGGCCCACTGTAGGTCTGCTGAGCATCGTCTTGCTGCCAGCAGCGCCGCAGTCGCTTCTCCAGCAGACCGCGCCACCTCTTGCAGCCTTGATAGGGCTGGTGGTGTGATTCTCTTGCTGGAAAAGGGGCACACCACCTTGTAGAAGTGCTGTTAGGTATTTCTTGTACCCTAACATGTGCTAAGTCGTGGTTCAATGGGTGTGCGTGACTCTTGGGTTGTTCTCTAGGGTCTTTTTGACCTTAGATCTCTTGATTAAGAGATCACATTTTTCTATTGTGTGATTTTGTTAGATCTGAATATTGATTTTAGATCGTATCTGTAGCATCTTGTGGCAGTCTTAAGGCATGATGGCTTCCTCAAGTTCTTCGGAAGTGTCATCGTTTACTGCTACGCACAATGGGGATGACAAATCCCCTTTCTTTGTTCCTATCGCCAAGTTAAACGAGGTCAATTATGTTAGGTGATCTCAAACTTTTCTCGTGACAGTTGAGGGGTATGATAAGGAACATCTATTGTTGGAGTTGGAGCCGCAAGATAAATCAAGGAAGATTGCCACATGGAAGAAAGATAATTCCATGGTCCGTGCTTGGATCATAAATTCTATTGAGCCTCAGATTGGTGATGGGATTATGTACTACAAGACTGCCAAGGAAATGTGGGATTCTTTACATGACACGTATTCTCATGATAAGAATTCTAACAAGTTGTTTGAGATTCATCATCATGTTATTGGAAGTCTCAAATAGGAGAGTCAGTCACTGTCGTAGTATTATGCCTTTCTAAACAGACTACTTGAGAAGTACAAGGCCTGTCGACCTATCTGCACTTGTGCCACTTAGAGGGCACAAAAGAAGGACTATGCTGTCCTACAGTTTCTTGATGGACTTGGACTAGACTATGAGGCTGCTAGGTCCCAGATCCTTACCCTGGCTGAGCTTCCATCTTTGGAGGAGGCTTATAGCCGTGTAAGCAGGGTGGTTGTTAGGCCATCCATGTCAAAGATTGGACAGGCACCTGTGCTTGTTGCTGCTGTACGTGGAGGACGTGGCACTCCATCCACTAGGGGGAGAGGACGTGGTGGTTGGGGTACGAGTGGTAGACCTCGCACCATTTGCTTGCACTGTGGGAAGATTGGCTACACAGAGGCCTATTGCTGGATGAAGCATGGTCAACCTCCCATGGCCAATCAGGCTATTTCTTCAGAGGAGGTGAGCGACATGGTGTCCCATGCTGACTATGATGTTGTGGTCCAACGCCTTTACCAGTTGACCCAAGAGACCACTACTGCTACAGATACAACCGCCTTGGTCACTTCAGGTATGACTTCTGCTTACCGTTCTGGTAAGACTGACATTGCCTTGTGGTTGGTGGATTCTGGTGCATCTTAGCATCTTAATGGAGATAAGACATGTTTTACACAGGTTCATGATGTTCCCTCAGGGAGATCTGTGCAGGTAGCAAATGGCAGGCAGTGTAGGGTTCATGGTAGAGGAGATGTGACAGTGATTCCTGCATTAATGTTGCCTAATGTTCTTTATGTTCCAGAATTTTCGATTAGTCTTTTGTCTGTTAGTAGAATTACAAAAGACTTGCACTATCGTGCAATATTTGATGAGTTGGGCTGCATTTTTCAGGACAAACTCACGGGGAGGGCTATTAGTGGCGAACATGAGGATGGGGGGGTGTGTATCGCCTGATCCAGACTCCATTTGCTGCTGTGTCTGGGCGAGGTTGCATTTAGTGCTGGTACAACTCTTCAGTGGCATTGTTGTCTTAGGCACCCCTCACTGGACAGGCTTCGATGTATTATTCCTCATATTTCGCCACCTACGGAGATTGTGTGATGCATGCCAGCTAGGAAAGCATTACAGTGCTAGTTTTCCTTCTAGTTCATCTTAGAGTTCTACTGCTATCTTTGATTTACTGCACATGGATGTATGGGGATCGAGTTGTGTCCCAGATATATTTGGTCACAGATTTTATCTACTTGTTGTAGATGATTTTTCCAAGATGTCATGGTTATTTCTTTTGAAAAATAAATCTGATGTTGAATTAGGGATTGAAACATTTATATTATAAAGACTCAAGTTCTTTAGTATTGTGAATATTATACGATCTGATAATGCTTTAGAGTTCTGTACATCTAAGTTAGCGACTTTTTACAGATCTTTTGGGATTGTTCGCCAGACATCCTATCCATATATGTCACAACAAAATGGAGTAGTGGAAAGAAAATACCGTTACGTGCTTGAAGTGGCTAGGACACAATTGATACAACACAATGTACCACATGTGTAGTGGGGAGATGCAGTGTTAATTGCATGTTATTTGATCAACAGGTTGCCTAACTCAGCTATACAAGAATAAGTTCCTTGGCAAGACCTCTATCCTGAAAAGGATTTATTCACTGTCCCACCTCGGGTGTTTGGCTGTGTAGCCTTTGTGCACATTCTGGCACATGGTAGGGATAAGTTGGCTCCAAGAGTGAAGTGTCCTTTTGGGTTACAACAATACCCAGAAAAGATACAGATGCTATGACCCTCGTGGTAAGAAGCATTATGTGACTGCAGGTGTCACATTCCATGAGCTCATTCTCTATTTCTCTACAGATGGTCATCATGTGACATTTGAAGGATGCTTGGCTCCTATGCATGTTCCACCAGTTTCCTTGGAAGAAATTCCTGTTACACAGTGAGGATATCATAGACTCCCATGAGGCAGAAGGCTGAGATCACTTAGCTCTATAGGCTACCTGTGACATATTGACAACATGCATGGCGAGAACACACCCCCCACCTTCTCAGCCACCTGTCTCCTCCCCTTGTCAGGTATATGGATTGATACCGATGTGAGTTGTCCCAATGGTGTTTATGCAGGTCCCTTTGATGAGTCTTCTTCTGCTGCAACTGAGCATATTGAGGAGGATCTTGATCTTCCAATTACTATTCGGATGGCTCCACGAAGTTGGCCTCAGTATCATATTATACAGATAGTCTTTACTGCTAATCTTGATAGATCATTTGCTACTTTTACAGCGGTTCTCTCAGCGACACACGTTCCTACCTCACATCAGCAGGCCATGTTGTATCCAAAATGACGTCAGGCCATGGAGGATGAGATGGCTGCTTTGCGCTCTAAAGGAATGTGGGACTTGGCCACCTTGCCTCCTTACGCCAGAACAGTTGGGTGTTGTTGGGTCTTTGTTATCAAATACAACCCAGATGGCATATTTTCTCGCTACAAGGCGAGACTGGTGGCAAAAGGATTTACCCAAACATATGTGGTAGATTTCTTTGATACCTTCTCTCCTGTTGCTTGACTGTTTATTGTTTGGATTTTGATGTCTGTAGCTACCCACTACGACTGGCTTCTTCATCAGTTGGATGTGAAGAACGCATTTTTGTTTGAGGATCTTCAAGAGGATGTTTATATGCAACAACCTCCTGGGTTTGAGGTTCAGGGGGGTGTTTATGAAGATTGAAGAAAGCTATCTATTGCCTAAAGCAGAGCCTAAGAGCATGGTTCCAGTGACTCTCAGAGGAGATACAAGTCATGGGGCTTATACGATCTTCTACTGATCACTCTTTGTTTATCAGAAAAGGAACAAGGGGAGTGGTTGTACTTGTCTATGTGGATGACCTGATTCTTATTGGAGATGACTTGTTGGGATAGCTGAGGTAAAAAGGAAGCTGGCTGATGCCTTTATGATGAAGGATTTGGGAGAGCTCAGATACTTTCTTGGAATTGAAGTGGCACGTAGCAGAGAGGGCATTGTTCTTAGTCAGCGCAAATATGTCCTTGATATCTTGCAGGAAATAGGAATGATGGGTCTAAATCTGTTAATATACCTATGGATCCCAAAGGACATCTCTATGATGCTGAGTGTGCGCCTATAGATAGCAGATCTGATAGGCAGTTGATTGGTAAATTATTGTATCTTACTATTACTCGTCCAGATCTTTCCCTTGCCGTTGGGAAACTCAGCCAGTTCATGGACAAGTCGACCAGGCAGCATTGGGATGCTGCTATACAGGTGCTTAGATATGTGAAGAAAGCATCTGGCAGAGGTGTTTTATTTCAGAAGGGCTCATCTATGAGTGTTGATTATTTTGATGTCGACTATAAAGGGTGCATAACAGATAGGAGGTCAACAACTGAATTCTTCACTTATATGGCAGGCAACTTAGTGACCTGGAGAAGCAAGAAGCAGCAGGTTGTCTCCAGATTTAGTGTAGAGTCAGACTACAGGGCTATGGCTCAGACTGCTACAAAGATGGTCTGGGTTAGATTAGTGCTACATGATCATGTTCAGATAGAAGGACCGATGGAGATGAGGTGTGATAATCGCGTACTACATATATTGCAAACCTAATGTTTCATCAACGGGCAAAACATGTTGAGGTTGATTGCCACTACACTAGAGACATGATACATCGTGGAATCATTTACACTTCATCTGTATCTTCTGCAGATCAGATAGCGGACATATTCACAAAGCCTCTTGCGAGAATTACATCTAATAAGTGTTGTTCCAAGCTGAGTATTATTGATATAAATTCTCCAGCTTGAGGGGGAGTGTTGGTTGAGCACTCTAGTTATGTTTTGTTACTGTTTTGGAGTTATTTATTATTATTTTTGTCCTATTGGACTTATGCTGTACTTTTCCTAAACACCTTTCTCTATACAAAGAGGTGTAGGGTTTCATTTGAGAATAAAAGTTTTCATTATCTCCGACTGTTCCTAGAAAGAAAATCAGCCACATCTTTTTACATAAATTCCAAAGCATTGTCACTACGAAAAATTTTAATGCGAGTAGAATAAAAATCATGAACTTTATTGCAAAAAATTGGAATAATAGAGACAATTTCAGATCTTACGCATTAAAAAGGTTGAAGAAAGATGACTGAAGTCATCAACAAAAATCATAAAATACCGGTAAACATTTTGGTGAGTTATTGGACACGGACCCCAAACATCACAATGGACCAACTCAAAAGGAACTAAACATCTTTTATTGTTTAGATGAAAAAACACGGTGATGCTTGCCAAAATGACAAGCTTTACACTCTAGATTATTTGGTATATTGGACTTTGGAAACATTTTCCACAGACGGGAAGAAGATGAATGGCCTAGTTGATGATGGCAAAGAACTTGATCCATAGAAATAGAGGCAACACCAGCAAACAAAGTAGAAGTATGAATATAATAAAGTCCATCATTTTGATCCCCCCACCAATCATCGTCTCCATCTGGATGTCCTTATAAATTACTCGTCAAATATAACATGACATTTGAGCTCCTTACATAATCTGTAAACATATAATAAGCTTAATGGAAATTTTAGAGTACAACAAACAGCAGATGGTCTCAACTTGTTGGAAAAATGAACCTCTTCGACTCTAGTGACAGGAGAATAAGTGCCATTTACCAGGCGGGCAGAAGTAATATCATTAGCTTTACATATAGAAGCAATAACATTTTCCTTACCAGTAAGATGAGTTGAAGCAACTGAGTCAATAATCCATGATGAAGAGGATGTAGTGGCTAGGTTTGCAGAACTACTAGTGGCAGCTAGTGAAACTATAGCAGAGGGTTGGTGTAGAAGGGCCATAAGACGAGTATAATCATCCATCGTCAAAGCAGGAGCAAGAGATGACATAGGAGCAGAAATAGAGTTAGTAGGAGAGAACTCCCTCTCAATTGTTGCAGTAGTAATGGAGTGACTCATTGGATAACCAAATTTGGCCTAACACTTTTCTAAGCGGTGATTAGTCCTTTGACGATGGACACATGGTTCATAGACATGGCCTTATCCACGTCCACGACCACCCCCATAGCCACGATCACCTTGAAATCCACCTCTGCATCTAGAAGCAGCAAAGGTAGATGCCTCAGTGTTTGGTGTCGTAGAGACCATCAGAAGATGATTAGCATCCATAGATATCTTTTGTAGATGACCATATACAGTCTCCAAATCAAGCATAATCTCTAGGGCCAAGATATTCTCACGTATAGATGGAAACTTAGCATTCAACCATTTAAAAATTTGTAGAGTTGCCAAGTTTATTTGTGGCTGGTCTGAACATCATAATAAGAAGGTTAGAACACATTTAGCTCTTCAAAGAGTCCTATCTCTGTATAATAATCAATTAGTGTCCTTTCTCCTTGTGACATGGACCATATACGATGATATATGTTTGAAAGATAGGCATGATTGGATTTTTGAGAATATTTCTTAGAGAGGCTCTCCTACTTATCCTTCGTCGTCTTCTTGAGCAATAGATTTGATGCTTTCGCTCCACATTGTTCATTATTTAGTTCATCACCAGATAATTATCCTACTCACATTTTTCAAAATCCTTATGAGTTGACTTAGGACTAGTAGTGAGGATCGCAAGCTTCTTGTAGCCACCCACAGATATCTTGAAAGCTTGTGTTTATAGGAGATAATTTTGAGATCCATTGAGTTTTGATAGTTGTCCCTTGAACCATTAGGGAAGCGAAGGTAGTCATCGGCTTTGCTTCAACTGTTTCACTCGAGGTAGATGCCATGATTGTGG
This sequence comes from Thalassia testudinum, assembly GCA_037157565.1. Taxonomy (NCBI): domain Eukaryota; kingdom Viridiplantae; phylum Streptophyta; class Magnoliopsida; order Alismatales; family Hydrocharitaceae; genus Thalassia; species Thalassia testudinum. Next base: position 27,600,524 of record JAZHRO010000072.1, on the reverse strand, counting down.
CCACAAGAAGTGACTGAAATCAGGAGGAAAAACTCAGATCTGATTTTCAGTATCTAGATATGAAAATAAGAGCGGTAGAACATGCTTTACAAGATATGGGAAGTAGAAACCATAACCCAAGCCACCTAAGGAGGTATTCTAGCACATTGTACTCCGATCAGAGATGTGCAGCACCCCAGGTGGCACCAACTGGAGGAAGATTGTAGCCCTCCCAGCACCCAGCAGCGTTGTTGGGATACTTGCGGTGCTCGGTGGTGCTGCTTGGTTGTAGAGAAGACTCGACAGTGTTGTTAGGCCGCAGAAGCGGTGGCACTGGTTGGTCAGGAACTTGCCCTGGCGACGTTGTTGGTCAGAGCGGCGTGCTAGGGCTTCAAGGTGGCTTTGGTGGTCGCTGAGAAGACCCAGCGATAGTGTTGGGTAGTCAGGAACTCGCCCTGGCGGCGTTGCTGGTCAGAGTGGCGTTGCTGGTCGGAGCGGCATGCTAGGGCTTCATGGCAGCACTGGTGGTTGCCATCGACATGTGGGTGACGCAGGTCGCTGCTGACGTCGGTGGTGTCCATGATTGTAAAAGTCGGTTTACTTGGTCGAGTACGTGGCCGAGTAATCCTAGTCGGCCTCCACCCGATTGAATATTCAGTAGTTGGTGCTATAGTCGGCTACATCGACTACTCGGCTGAGTAGTCGTTGTAGTCGGCCGAGTAATTGGTCGAGTTTTACATAGAGAATTTAAACCTAAAAAATTTAAGTCACTACTCTGATGGACCCCCAAATCCCCAACTCCTACCCAATAGAACCCTTTCCCCCGAACCCGTGAAGCTCTCCCTCGAACCGAACCCTAGCGAAGGCTACGAAGCTCTCCCTCTCCGAGTCTCTGATTATCGCCCCTCCTCCAAGGTGCACATGACAGCAAGACTCAAGAGGTGCGACAACCCTTCCTCTCCCTCTTCGATCGAAGGCGATGACGTAAGACTCAAGAGGAGCGACAACCCCCTCCTCCGACCACTGCCCCTTCCTTTCCATTTCCAGTAGGCGATTGTGAGAGGTGCTGTAGCCAACATCGTGAGAGGTGCTGCAGCCCCTCCTCGATCATCGCCCCTTCCTCTCCCTCTCCGATCATTGCAATAACCAGCCCTCTCCGACATTGCGACAACCAGCCATCTCCTCTGATCTCCTCTGACAGCGTAGCCATATTTTGGGTATTTTTACTCCATTTGGTTCAAATAGAAAGTAGGTTTTTAGCACAATTTGACCTTGATATCTTGATGTTCTGCGATTTTTACCACATCTGACCCAAATTTCAATCATGTTTTTCTTTCTGACAGTCTAGAATATCTTGATTGTTTAAGACTACAATCTATTCTTTCACATGATTGTTTAGGATCACAATCTTGTTAACTCTATGATGTTTAGGCTATGGTTATATGAACTTGTGTAATTGTATTTGATACCATTTTTTGATGTTTGTAAGTTTGTATTTTTTAAGGTGAATTCGAATTATGGCTTCTACAAATCCTCGATCCGGTGGTGAATCATGCTTGGATATGTTTTGTGCCCCACCAGGATCAAGTGATATTGGATGGAAGTTTGGATACCTCCCACAAAGGAGGATCCCAATACTGTTTGTTGTAAACTTTGTAAGAAGACGATGAAAGGTGGGATCCATAGATTCAAGCAACATTTGACTCATATCCGTTGCAATACGGCACCCTGCTCAAAAGTTGATGAGGAGACAAAGAAGCTCATCAATGAGTACATGGATTCTATCTCAAAAAAGAAGTGTACTAAGGCAAAAGCATTTGAAGAGCTTCAGGATGAGGTTGGCATCGGTGGTAGTGGTGATCCAAGCACAGTTGAATCGGGTAGGGAAGGAAAGAGGCCAAGAGCATCAGATTCTATTGAAAAAGTGTAAGTTATGAAGGATAACTTGCGACAAAGTACAATTAAGGATGCTTTTGCGAAGGACCAACGGGATAAGGTTTGCGAGTATATCTGTGAATGGGCCTACATTGATATGATTCCTTTTAATGCACTCACTGAGAATGATTCTTGGAATTGGATGGTTGAGGCTATTGGGAGGTATGGTCTAGGGATGAAGCCTCTTATACGTTACGAGATCGCGGCCCTATTTTTTAAGAAGGCAATAGAGAAGACTCATAAGAACTTAGAAAATCACAAGGAGATGTGGAAAATCACAGGTTCCATCATGACATATGCATGGACTGATAGGCCTGGAAGGAGTATCATGAACTTGTGCATCCATTGTCCCCTTGGTGTTAGCTTTTTGAGGTCAGTTGACACTTCTAGTGATTCACACACTGCTGATTACATATACAATTTGATTGTTGCATGCATTGAGGAGGTTGGAGAGGAAAATGTTGTTCAAATTGTTACTGACAATGCTTCAAACAACATGGCTGCTGCAATGTTGTTGAAGATGAAGTGTCCACAAATTTTTTGGATCTCGTGTGCTGCTCACACCATTGATTTGGTGTTGGAAGAGATTGGAAAAGAGCCTAAGATAAGAAATGGAATTTCAAGAACAAGGAAGTTCACTGTATTCATTTATAGTCATGCTCAGGTTTTAGGCATGTTGCCTCACTTCACACAGCAGAAGGATATCATAAGGCCTGGGCAAACACGATTTGCCACTGCGTTTCTTACATTGCAAAGTATTTTGGAGAAGGAAAAATTGAGATTGATGTTCTCTTCTGATGAATGGCAAAGATGCAAATGGTCAAAGCATCAAGATGGGGTGCATGCAACTTCAATAGTTTTGAGTACAACTTTTTGGAATTAAATTACAATAGCAGTGAGGATCTTTACACCTTTGGTTTGATTGCTACAATTGGTTGATTCAGATAAAAACCATCTATGGATTTTGTGTATGGAGGCTTAGAAGAAGCAAAAGAAGAGGTGAAGGCATGCTTTAGTGGCAAAGATAAAGAGCTGTCTTGTAAACCATTCTTGGATGCAATAGAGAAGAAGACAAAAGGATGACTTGATACACCTCTTCACATGGCTACTTATTTTCTCAACCCATATTACTTCTACAAAAATTGTATAACGTTCGACAAAAATGTAGCGGCAAAATCAGGATTGATAGATTGTATTGGGCAATTATATCCTGATTTAGAGGTGCAAGATATTATCACAAGGAATTAATTGATTATAAGCTTAGTCATGGCATATTTGGCAAGCTATTAGCTGTGAGGCAAAGATCTGCCAATGATGAACATTCTGATCTAGGTAATTCTATATATCAATTCCAAGGTTTGTTTTTAATTGGATTATGAAGTTTACACCAATTGACTAATATTATTCATTTAATTGGTGGTCCTTGTATGGAAGTGAAGCACCCAATTTGCAATCAATGGTAATGAAAATCCTGAACTTAACCTCTACATCATCTGGATGTAAGAGGAATTGGAGTGCATTTGAAAGGATAATGGCCTAACTATATGCCATACCTTATAATTTTTTGTTATTGATTTGCAGATTCATTCGAAATATAGAGTTAAGTTGACAGATAAGGGTGTGAACGACTTAGTCTATGTGCGCTTCAATGCTAAATTGAAGAAACAACAACAAAAGGGAGCAAAGAAGGATCCCCTCGCTTCAAAAGATCTTGCACATGCAATGGCATGGGTTGTTGATTTGGAAGTTGGAGAAGACAGTTTTCCCAGGTTCAGGGCTCACTTGGGAGGCTGTTGCAGAGGCATGTGGTGCTGAAGATGTTTTACAACCAAGAAGAAGCAAAAGACTTAATAAAAGCAAAGGAGTGTCTAGCTCAGCACCACTTGACTTTGAGGAGGAAGTTAGTTTTGAAGAAATAGATGAAGATGAAGACAAAGCGGATGTTCCCTTGTTTTTGGATGAGGAAGATGATCAATTTTGACTTTAGATGTGTTTTCTGTTGTTTTGTTGATTAAAGTGAAGGAACTTGTGCTTTTATTTTGAACTTGTGTTTTTAATTTGGAACTTGTGTTTTTATTTTATACTAGTACTTTTGTTTTGTTGTTAACTTGGTATTATTGTGAGCTTAAAAATAGTCTACTTTTATACAATGACATATTTTACTTCTTGATATATCATGTATGTGTGTGTCTATATACATGAGTGTGTCTATATATATATATATATATATTAAAAAAATGCCCGACCAAGTACTCCCCGACTACTCCCTTGCATACCGTATACTTCTTAGTGGTGTAGTCGACTGAATATCGACTACCGACTTTTACAATCATGGTGGTGTCCCTTGGTGATGCCAGTGGTGGACTCTACATGTGTTCTAAAGACCAACGAGAGAGAGTAGGACTATATGGTGGGAAGAGCACTAGAGCACGAAGGATCTAGGATCCACCTTACTTTGATACCATGTTGAGGGAGAAGAGAAAACATGAAATTTCTATTATTAGAAAGCTTAGGTCTCCTTTTTATAGGGAGAGCCTACGGGTAAAATTATGTAAGTAGCCCTTATATAACTAAGAAATAACATATACACCCTTGCAATGATATGCAAACCAAGCGCAATTCCGAATAGAGATGTTAGAGAGTGGGATAATAAATTATTAACCTGATAGGTTTGATGTTCCTTGAAAAAGGAATGCAATAATATATGATCTTAAAAGTTGAGATGCATTAATTCAATAAATCTCATTGAGTTGAGATGCGACATCTGTGATCTAATATGTGGATAGTCCACATATGATCGACTTGAATGGTAAGGTATTTGCTTTGGAAGCATATACGTTGCCATGTGAATATTGAAGTGAATGTAGCTAATGAAGCTACAACACAGTTGATGTGAACACGTAAGCCTTTAGGAAGGATTTGACGTAGTATCCTCTACTGAAACTTCAGTTGTGATGAGAACAAGAGTAATGGTCCTATTGAGAAATGGTTTCTTAGAATAAAAAGTGTATTTGTAGAGAGAAACCCTTATCATGAAATAGATGCTACGTATGATAAAGCAGTTATCATATACAGTGATTTAGCCTATGACTTGACACTTTTATCGAATAATACTCTATAGTAAAGGTCTTGGGTATTGAGTTGTCATCATGGGTCGAAGTAGTTCTTGATTGTCTCTTAGTGAAAGTGGGATTATCTCTTAGAGTTATGTACCCTGAGCGAACCAATTTGACTCGAATCACTGGATCGGTGATTTAGATCTGAGTATCAAATCAAGTGGATGTACTAATACAGTTAGATGGGTCCCTCAGGATCATTGGGATAATGTATTGTGCCATGTTGAATATACCGATGACTTGTATCAAAGGATTCAAACAGTTTAGATTAGGAATTTTGATAAGTCATCAAGAACCATCATGATATCCAACGATAATATCTAGTTTGAGAGGAGTAGTAGTCTTCTTTAGAGATTGTTGCCTGACTGATGCCTGATTGATGTCCTTGATGCACATCCTCTGTGTGGGAACAAACATTTGGGGCTGTCACACAAGTTGAGTCAAAGAGTTGACTCGACGAGATGGAGATGCGTAAGTTCTCTTATCACTATTACATAGGTGTATCCTTTGACCTGAGACAAATATGTATTTTTGTGTTTAAATATCACATTTAGTAGACCGATAGGAGATATACTCATCATATTGTTGAAACTGGAAAGTTGGTATGCATATGAGGGCACAAGGGACATAAGCCTCTTATCTAGAGACCTTGAAACTTTGACCTCTCCTATACGGAAATCTTTCTCTAGATTTGTCTCATATGGCGTCCAGATAGAATGTTTCTCTCATATGGGGACCTTGAACAATGAGTCTCTCATATTCTAGGCTAACAGTAACACTCCCCCTCTCTTCCATACTCGTATGGGAGAAGAAACAAAATAGAAAATAAAAAAAAAACTAGAGAAGAGCTTTTCCCCCTCTTCTCTTCAACATCCCTTTTTATTTTTTAAAGATTTTTCTCCTTTTGTAGACATTTTTTTTTCTACATTTATTTGTAAGGGTGTGTTGTACACCTTTTGTTTGTCATTGGGTTGTATTACAATTTTCCATTTTCCTCTATATAAAGAGATGTAGGACCCTTATGATGAGCCTTTCATTTCTTCCTACTTAGTATCAGAGCAATGGTCCTCCATCGGTGCCCTAGATATCCCATTGAAATAAGCTGCCAATATCTACCACCCTAACCCTAAACCCTAACCCTAGCAACATTGTCGAAGGGCACCATCGGCGTTAACACCTCTCAGCCACAGGTAGAGTGAGGAGGCGACGACGAGGCTTCTTTGGTGTTGCTGCATTGCTCGAGGTGCTGTTGTAGGGGTTGATCCTCATTGCTGTGGCGCTGCTGCTCGCTTGAGGCAGTGCTACGCCACCGCTGAGGGGCTCTCCGGGGCTTTCTTTCACGATCGCTTTTAAATTTGTAAACCTAGATAAGGCAAGTATCTAGGGTCGTCAAAGGAGATAACTTTTGTCAATAAATCGATTCTCTCTCGCTCTCTCAAATCTCCGTTCTTTTTTTTTGTATTTTTGGCTTTATAATTTTTTTAGGGTTTTCGACAATTGGGGGGTAAAAAGAGGTGAAATACGCAACAAAATAACTGCGGCTAAGTGATAAGAAATATCTTTTCTAAATTCACGCTAGGAAAGTGTGCCTAAGGTAATTAGATGGGAAGAGTGTGTACAGTACGATAAACAAAACAAAATAATTGCTTAAACTCAAAACATAAAAACACTAATAGGAAAGGCAATTGTATTACTGGGAAGAAACTTGTCGTACAAAATAATTGTAGAGGAATGCTTCTACAATAAAACTAATACAAAAGAAAAGCAAAGACTAGAAGATTCTCCCACGAAATCTGAATATGAAGACTCCTTGCTCCAAGTCCAGAGGCTCTTGGACTTGAAAAGGGCTCCTTCTTGAGATACTCCTCCTTTCTCCTTAGGGTGGACGTCCTCCACCCTTAGGTCCCTCCTTTCCTGGCCGTCCCCCACAGTAGATGCTCCTTGGCTTAGACCTAGGAAGAAGGTAGCACTTGGAAGACATGGTAGTCTTCCTAATTACCCTCCTCTTCTCCTTCCTTGGATGTGTAGGTAGATGTTCATGTCTAGGAAATAATGTAGCTGTTGAACGATAATCGTCGTAGCTTAGAGAACTATGCGTCGTAGTATAATCGACGAAAATCGAATCGACATTTAAATTTGTAAAGTTCGAAAAACGTTTGACTTCCGTGGTCGTTCGCAGGGAGGAAATAATCGTAATTTAATCACCAATCCAATATTCAAAATAAATCTTAATATATGTGAAAAATATGCTCAATGTATTTCAAATTGATAGCAAAAGTCAGAGAATAAAAATGTAATAGAGAAAAAGTAAAAAGAATGGTGGTTGGAACCACCAATTAAACACTCAATGCTTAAGCTTAGTTTCAAGTCAAATAATGCCTCAATACTTAGACGAATTTTCAACAACTCATATTCTTTAGATTATTCGGACTCTCTTCTCAGATCATATGTTCTTAACAAAGCCACAGATGACTTAAGTTTTATTTCAAATCCCAACAGTGCAAAACCCCCCCTTTCCTTCCCTCAGAAATTGTCTTCTCTCTCAAGCCTAAACTGGTTAAGCGCAGGGTGTCTAGTCCGGCTCGCATGGGCGTGTAGTCCGGCTCGCATGGGCGTGAGTGAGCGTGGACTGGGTGCGTATGCTCATGGATCAGTGGGACCTGACCTCGTTGTTCGAAGGCAAGCATCGATTGGATGCATTTCAATAAATACAAAAATCCAAATCAAATTTGCCCGATGTGGGACTAAAGATATCTCAGTTCTCCACGCATTGCTGCTGAGAGCAGTTCCTTAAATTGGTGCCGCTACTATCCTTGATTTGCTCAATTGAGGGTCCAGATGAGTTCTTCTTGCTGATCCGCAGCGATTGGGAATGGTGGCGAGGTTGATTGATGGTCAGAAGTTGGAAGTCGTCGGTCGACGCTAGAGATGAAGCTTGATCCGACAATGTCCTGAAACAAGCAATATGGGCTAAAAGCCCCAATTAGATAGTTCAGGAGGGTCGTGGTGAAGTGAGGAGTGCGTTGGTGGTGGCGATGAGGCATTTGGTGCAATGTGGAGGTGTGTCCGTGCCAGAGATGGTGGTTTGGTGGGTTGCTCGAGGGGTGGTGGAGTGGCTAAATTGCCCTATTTTGTTAGGGTTTTTGGTCTATGGAGTGTAGCGAAGGTTGTGGTGGTGGTGGTGTTGTGATTCGTGCGGTGTAGTGTGTGTGTGTGACCACACTGAAGTCATGGTTGGAGGCGGAGAAGACGAGGGGGGAGAGGTGAATATGCAGTTGAATCTAGAAACTAAGGGTGTATTTCTAACCTAGAGACTAAGGGGAGTAGAGAGGGTTATTCTATGGACGAAAAGAGATTGGAACTCGCGCCGGTGTGTCTTGTTGGACGCGAGGGAGAAGAAACCTCTGGTGCAAGGGTACGGCGACGATGATGAGGGAATGAGCTCCTTCTGTGGTTGGCGAGGAGGGGAAGAGAGAGAGGAAGATGATGGGCCTCCCAATTTGGCCGTTTGGAGGTTGGAGGAAGGAGATTGAGTAGAGTCCCTGGAGCTAAGGTCGAAGGTGGTCGGAGGAAGAGAAGAAGAGGGTTTTTGGCCTTAAACCTTGCTGGTTTTGACGTAGGAACATCAAGGAGCTTATATATAGCTCGAATTTGGTCTGAGTTGGCAAGAATTCGCACACTTGAAACAAGTTTTTGGAAACTAGAAATCCTAAAGTTTCTCGAGTTTGCTGAGGGTTCTTGTGATTGATCCTTCCAAGTTTGGAAGGGTTTGGTTGCTGATTGAGTGAGAAATCTTTGATTGAAGGAGTCGTGCGTGGGGTTTAGATCTGCTACACTTGAATTAGGAAACTAACGGCGGCTTTAAGGGTCTTTTGGTGAGAAAAACCTAGAAGTTAGGGGTTTATTTGAAATGAACGGAGATCTGGGGACTTAAATACATAATAGGTTAAGGGCTCTGATTGGGTCTAAATTTTGGTGTTAACCTAATTTGGACCTAAGGAATTTAATAGTGAATTTAGATTTGGATTTTAATCATGTTTGACTGGATAAATTACATCGAAGCTTAAATCAGGGCAAATTGCTATTTGAATCTCTATTTTTGGTCATAATGGGTTTAGATGGTCAAAATGAATGTACCAAATCTCTTAAAATATTTTTTAATGATTTTTATGAGGTTTAGATTAAATTTATTTCTACCAGAACCTTTTAAATTTTAGTGTGGTCGATAATTAGGGCTTTCTATAATATTTTAATCCTTAAAAGGTATGAAACCCTGATTCAATTATTCTCGGCCCACTTGGTTTTTTAAGTTCATTTGACCTTGAATTAATCCTTTATGATCCATGTAGTTAATTTGCATTAGTGATGTGATGCTAAAATAGTAGAATTAACATATTTTTCTTTCTTCTCAATTCAGTTCAATACAGAATTTTGATCCTTAGACGATCATCTAGGAACATTTATGACTGTAGTTAGGTTAATCCAACCTCATTAACACCGATGATGGTGCTACGATCAGACCTCCATGCCTAACCTTACTAGTCCCTAGCAAAATCCTATGGACCAAACCAGATCTCTAAGCTGGATTTTAATCGTCAGAATGTCTTACCGAGCTGATATCTAAAAATTAGATCAAAATACTAATAATTGGCCTAGAGGTGCTTAAGTACCAGTCAAGATCTAGACTTGACCAGCCTCAGTTTTGAGTTTGTCGCAAAGGTTTCTAGGGCCTGCAAAAACTGCCCAGAGGTTCGTTGACCCCAGCGGTTAAAGCACTCGTGCGTATACGTAGCAAGTCCAGGTAAAGTTTGCCCGTGCTTTGTTTTTTTGGTAAGGGAGATAGACAAGGATATTTATTGAGAGTTTATTTCTTTTCTTTTTAACTTTCCCTAAATCCAACATCGGATTGTTCCTAAACAAGTCTGAATTGGATTCCTTGTTCTTACCATCAATCCCCGTAGGCGTAGGGTCCTTGGCAATTGATACTTCGGGATAGCACCGCCCATGGCAACCCTCAAAACCTTGGCTTCCGACACTTCAGGATAGTGCTGCCCATGGCATTCTTTAACTAAATTCAGGCCCTGGAAATTGATATTTAGGGATGACACCTAAACTAACACAAGGTGCTTACGTGCCTCCGGTAAGATATTTAGATATCCTAGGAGACAAGCACCGATGTGACGGTATATTATAACACATCTTTGAGGGGAGTATTTTTCATTCTTCTCCACGTTGGGAACTTGTCCAATCAACTTGTGTCTTCGAGCCACTTTGAAGGCAAATCTTCAGGAAAATGTTTTCAGAACAGATATTTTTTGGCATTTTTCTTCATTAAGTGCATTGAACCAGATTGGTGTGTGATTTTTTGGTGCCTAGGTTACCAAGTCTCGTAAACTAAAGGGCAGGTAATGGGGTTGAATAATCCTTAAACTCAATACATCAGCCTCTCAACTTCCTCAACCGCTTGAGGAATAGTCTAGATCTTAACAAATATGTGTGTGTAAGCCCTAAAAATTGGCCCAAGAGGCCTAAGGTCGATATCCTTCACTTATCTCCTAAGATTTAGCCCTTCAGGCCTTAATTCATCATCCGATCTAGCCTACAACTTAGGTAAGTTCTGTAATCACTCACAGGGACCAACACAATTTGTTTCTTTTTGCTCCTTTTTTTTTCTTTTCTCCTCTTTTTCTTCCTCAACTCAGATCTTTTAATTCAGCTCTCCACTTTTCATCATTTCTTTTTTTATTTTTTGATGAACACTTTAAAGAAATTGAATTTCACAACATTTTACATTTTAATACCCCCATGCTTACGATTTGCAATATCCTCATTGTAAATTAGGTGGGCTCGAGTTTACCTTAGATCGTACATTAGAATAGGTTCGGGTTGGTGGTGAATGGGTCGGGATGACTGTTGCGAACTATTTTAAGCTCTCATACAAGTATCAGAGGTGGATTTGGCTGTTTTAATGGACGAACTCTAAAGGGCAATATGAATTCATCTCAGAGATGGGTAAGAGGGGTTTCGATTTTTTCAAATGACTGGTTGCTTCTCGTTAAGCACTAAGTTTAACGTCATCAGCTGGGCGCAATGCAGCTCAGGGAGAATAGAGATCAAAAGTTATAGCAGCCAGATTCGAATCGGTGAGCTTAAGGAATGGTTTTAGTCTCTGACCATTCACAACAAATAGGTCTGAGTCATGGCTGAATCCACTGATTTCTATAGCTCCATTTCCAAAGATCCTATGGATTAGAAAAGGTCCGATCCATTTCTATTTTAGTTTTCTTGGGAAGGGCTTTAGTTTAGCATCAAAGAGAAGCACTTTTTGGCCAGGACGGAAAGATTTTCGTGATATGTGCTTGTCATGGAAGGCTTTGATGTGCTCTTTGTAGATACACAAGTTCTCATATGCATCATTGCGTAACTCCTCAATCTCTCTCATTTACAATTGGCAGTGGATTCCAGCCTTCATGAGATCTAGAATACATTTCCGTACTACCCAGTAGGTGTTATGCTCCATCTCTATAGGAAGGTGACATGCTTTCTCGTACACGAGTTTGAATGAAGACATTCCTAGTTGGGTCTTATGGGTAGTCCTACATGCCTATAAGGCTTCCGGAAGTTGAATTGACTAGTCCTTGTTAGGTCGAACGACCTGAAGGATTTTCTTGATCTTCTGATTGGAGAGCTTAGCTAATCCATTAGTCTGGGGGTGATAAGGAATTGAAATACGATGTGACACCCCATACTTTTTTATTAGGGACTGGAAGTGCATATTCGCGGAATGAGACTTGTTATCGCTAATGATAGCTTTAGGAATCCCAAATTTGGAAAAGATATTCTCCTAAATGAATCGGAGAACAACTTCTTGATTATTCATTCTTATGGGTACGATTTCGATCCATTTCGAGACATAATCAATGATAAGTAAGATGTACTTGAAGCCGTTAGTTTCGGGAAAGGGTCCTATAAAATCAATTCCCTTTATGTCAAAGATCTTGCATACGATAATCGGGTTCAAGGACATCATATCGCGCGGGTCCATGTTGCCGAGGGTCTGGCAACAGGCACGTGCCCTACAGTAGGATTGTGCATCTTTAAACATAATGGGTCGAAAGAACCCACACTGAAGGATCTTCGCTGTGGTTTTATGCCTAGAGAAATGGCTACCGTAAGCCTGGTTATGACAGAAAGAGATGACATCATTGACCTCGTCATCGGGAGTTCATCTTCGGATTACTTGGCCATTACTGATATGAAATAGGAAAATCTTCCCAGATAGTACCTGGCGTCGGAAATCAGCTTGTCCCTACGGGAGATTGCCCAATCAAGCGGAATTTTCCCTGTGACCAAGTAATTCATGATATCAGCGAACCGGGGAAGCCCATTAATGACCAAGAGATGTTCATCCGGAAAATACTCGGTAATAGGATCGGAAGGGTCAATGATCGAAGAAGGTGAGACAAATGGTTAGATATCACATTCTGCTTTCCTACGTTATCGCGAATTTCAAGATTGAATTCTCGCAGTAGCGAGATCCATCAAATTAATCTCGGTTTCGCGTCCTTCGTAAGCAAGTTCCTTACTGCAGTGTGATTCGAGTAAATGATGATGTGGGATCCCAGAAGGTATGATATGAATTTCTTCAGACCGAATACTACAACTAGCAGCTCTTTTTCCGTAATCGTGTAATTACGCTGAGCCTCATCGAATGTCTGCTGGCGTAATATATTACCATTGGTTTCCTTTCGATTTTCTGTCCCAGCATCGCTCTTGCGTAGTCAGACGCATTGCACATGATCTCGAAGGGTTGAGACCAGTAAGGGGACTGTAGGATTGGAGCTTGAGTAGCTCGATTGTGCAGAACTTCGAATGCATGAATGCATTCACTAGTCATCTTGAAGGGCATGTCTTTTGAGAGGATTCGTTAAGGGCGCGCGATTTTTGAGAAATCAGGTATAAATCGTCGATAGAAATCAACGTGTCCCAGAAACGATCGGATATCTTTGACCGAGGAAGGCACATGTAATTTGGAGATCAAGTTCACCTTATCTCAGTCTACTTGGATACCTCTCCAAGATACGAGGTGCCCAAGCACAATGCCCTTTGGAACCATGAAATGGCTCTTTTCCCAGGAGAGAACCAGGTTCACATCCATGCATCTTCGAAGGATTTGAACCAAGTGCAGTAGGTCATCATCGAAAGATTGACCAAAAATTGAGAAGTCGTCCATGAAGACTTCAACGTATTTACCTGCTATATCAGAGAATATGGCTAGCATGCACTACTGAAAAGTGGCAGGTGCGTTGCATTGCCCGAATGGCATCTTGCAGAACGTGTATGTACTGTAGGGGCATGTAAATGTGGTCTTTTCCTGATCTTCAGGATGAATTGCCACTTGGTTGTATCCGGAGTACTCATCCAAAAAATAGAAAAACTGATTTCCTGCCAGCTTCTTGAGAATCTGATCAATGAACGGGATAGGGAAATGGTCTTTGTGGAGGTATTCAATTTTCGATAGTCTATGCAGACTCTCCATGAGTTCGCAATTCGAGTTACGATGGTTTCTCCAGATTCGGTCGTAATCATGGTGAGCCCTACCTCTTTAGGCATAACTTGGATGTGACTCATCCAGCGGCTATCAGAGATAGGGTAGATAATTCTTGCGTCGAGCCACTTAATTTCCTTTTTCATGACCTCCTAGAGATTCAAGTTTAGTCTTCTCTGCATTTCGCGAGACGGTCGTGAGCCCTCTTAGGTATAGATACGATGAGGGCAATAAAAGGGACTTATCCCAGTCAGATCATGTAGAGTTCATCCAATGACTCTGCGATGCTGCTGGAGGACAGAAATCAGCTTCGTTTCTTGATTAGAAGTGAGTCGAGAGTTGATAATCATAGGAAATGTTTGATTTAAACCCAAAAACACGTATTTCAAATGATCCGGGGGGCTTTAATTCAAGCACCGAGTTATCAGCAGTGGGTGGGGGTTTGGGATTGGTCTCAGAAGGCAAGGTGGAGGCTAGCGTGATTTAAAAAAATGAGCCTTGAGGTGATCGAGGCGAGGCGGTGCGCCTCATTTAGTCGAGGCACATCGAGGCGGTGCGAGGCAGTGAGGCACAGTTGAGGTGCTACCTGAGGCTGTTACCAAGGATCTTCATCTCTAGAACCTTTTTGTTGCATAAGTCTCTTCTTAGGTAGGACTTTATGTCAGGGTACTAATATTCACAGGTTATGATTCCCTTGGAAAGAATTTAACAAGGTAGAGTTTATGAAATTGACTATCTTGCACTATCTTGTAGGGGAAAAATTGACACAGTGGGATTTAGTTCTACTACGAGTAGAGTTTGCATAAAACAGTTCCACCAATTGTTCCACTAGAAAATTCCCTTTTGAACACATGTATAGGTTCCCCATTTTGCAAATCCTCGACCGAATATCTATCAGCTATCATAGTAGAACAAGTGCAACAACTGAGGACCAAGTTGAATATTTTGCCCAGGTCTACCTAGAAATCCATGTCAAATTGCAAGCCATGACCCTAAATATAAAATCCAAGCCAAGTTATATCTCCCTAAATACCAAATCCAAGCCAGCCTATATCAATGAGAATTTGAGTTTCCAGATAGGGGTCTTATGACAGTCTATTTCAAGAAAGAGAGGTTTCCTACAAATGTCCACCAAAATTTAGAGGCAAATTTTGAGTCCATTATAAGTCATCAAGCGCATCAGGAGGAATGCCTATTTGCTAGATCTCCTTCCAAAAGTTTTAGCTCCTTGCCAATGTTCAATATTTTCAAACTCTATATGTATCATGGTGACTAGGTGACCTTGGGGGAACCTCCACTAATATCTCATTTTTCTTCAACCTTCTTTGATGCTTCTTTGATCATGCTGTCAAATACCATGTGACAAGTAGTTTTGATTCTAGCTTGAGAGAGGGGTTGTGGGGGTTATAAGCTAAGGGTGCTTACATAAACCATTTTGTAATGTATTTTAAGGGGGTTATAACTTGTGATAGAGAAAAAATGTTATGAAAGTACGTTATTTACACTATTATTTCCCTATTAACACTTAACAAGTATATATCATGTTATTTTTCTATATTTTTTATGCTAATTCTGAGGCTTATGCCTCGATTGCCTCGAGGCTTACGCCTTGCCTCGATAAAGGAAAACAATCTTGGTACCGCCTCGTGTTTTTTAAAACCTTAGAGGCTAGAGATAAATCTAGATCAGTCTCGATCTCCTCGATTTGTGGGTCAAGATCTTGTGGTTGAGGTTCATGGAGAATCAGGTTCACCTCGGGAATCGGGTCCTCAACTGGGGAACTTATGTCACAGACTTCTTCAATTGCCTCACAGTTTATTCCTTTCTGGACCTTAAAGATATAGATTCTTAATGTTTTATTCTCGAATTTTAACTTGATCTGGCCTTCTTCACAATTTATATTTGCCGTAGCTGTAGCTAGGAACGGTCTCCCTAAGATGATCGGTGTCTCTCAGATTTTCAGGAGTATCCATGTTTAACACAGTGAAATTCATCGGGAAGTAGAAATCTCGTATACTAACTAGAATAGCCTTGAGAACTCCTCTTGGTGACTTTATTGATCTGTCAGCTAGCTGTAGAGTCACCTCAGTCGGTTTGAGCTTGATTTCCTCAAAATGATCTAGTAGGGAGGTGGGGATCTGGTTTATGGAGGCTCCTAAATCCAATAAAGCTCGATCAAACTCTAGCTTGCTTATCTTACAGGAGATCAGATGGGTGCTAGGATCTTTCACTTTCTGTAGGAGTTTACTCAAAATTATAGAGTTGGCTTGTTTAGACAACACAATTGGACTCCCATCTTTATTTCGCGGCTTACACTTTGGTGTACATAAGTCCTGCAGAAATCTCGCGTAGGCCGGTACGTGGCGGATCGCATCCATCAAGGGAATGATTATTTGGACTTGTTCAAAGAGCTTGACCAAGTCTTCCTCGAGTGCCACGGGTTTGGGTTTCTTATTTCCTTTGGTTAAGTTTCGGGAAATGGAATCTCTATTGGTTCCTTTAGGATTGGTTCAATCATTGGATTTGGAATAGGTGTCCTGGATCATCATCCTAGGTGTGGGTTCTGAACTACCAGTGTTGGAGTGGTTAGGATAGGGTGGGTCTTAAGTAGTTTTGCCACTACACGTAGTAACAACGTTTAGGCCTGCTTGGTTTGGATTTGGAGTTGGCAAGAGTGGCGGTTGCTGCTGATATCCTACGTATGATGTGGAAGTCTCTAACCCGTCAGGTGGAGGTGCAGAAGGGGCTTGATAGACATAATGAGCTTGGCCTTAATTTAAGTTCATAACGTGCCTCTCGTTAGGCACGTTATTCAGATTCGGCAGAGGTTGAGAAGGAAGTGCATTAGGCTGGTGAGTCCCAGCCATCTATACGAGTTGATTATGAATCTCTGTGATTTCCGCCTTATGCTGTTTTTGTATAGCTGCGTTATTCTTTTGCATATTAGCCAAGGCCTGCAAAATCAAACTCATTTGATCTTTCTTGGTAGGCCTGATTTGAAAATTTGGGTTGGGCCTAGGCTGAGTGGGCTGATAAGGTCGCAGAGCTTGTGGTCGGGGTTGCAATTGAGGTCTCGAGTTCTGATTATTTCCTGACTACGTGAAATTCAGATTATTGTACCATCCAGGGTTATATGAGTAGGAGAACGGATTATTCTGGATGGCATAGAGATCCTTGTAGGTCTGAGGGGCTCCAAAGTAATCAGAGTACGAGGGTTCAGAGATACCTCAACTAGAGTAAGATGTTTCGGAGTTTCCTCCGAAACCACGATTAGACCGGGTTGGAATGCATCCATCCCTTGATATGTATGGTGGTGAATGTTATGCACGGCCTCCCTTCCTGAGGGCGGATGTGCATACGTGTTTTGTTGTGAAGAGGTGGCTTTCTGTAGATGACGAGTCAATTCGTCGACCTTCTCGATCATGGAGACCTTATTCAGGTGACTAACCACCAACTCCAGGTCGACGGATGTGGATAGGTCTCGAGTTTCATGTGCCCCTCGTGTGTTTATCAATGCACGAGTAGTCGTCCGATCGAACACACCTATAGACTCATTGTTTATGGAGTTCTTGCACATGTTCTCGAGAATCTCTCAAATGGTGTCTTCATGTTGATCTATGATGTTGCCACTGCAGGTTGTATTGACAAATAATGTAATGTCCTTATGGAGTCCCTGGTAAAAAGATTGAACTTATTTCTATTTAGGAACTCTGTAATGAGGACATTTCCGTATGAGATTCAAAAAGCGATTCCATGCCTCGTAAACTGGTTCTCTTGCATTCTACGTGAAGCGCGTGATTTGGTGCATTAAAGCATTGGTGCGGTTCACCGGGAAGAATTTATTCGGGAATTTAGCTTGTACTTGCTCCCAAGTGTTGATTGGTTAAGTCAAGGTTTGATTACCAATGGGCAGCCTTGTCCGTAAGAAAGGAGAACTTCTTCATGAGAAGGATGTCCTGGTTTAGAACAGGTGGTCCAAAAGTTTGGGCGAGATGTTTCAATTATTTGATGTGCTGGAATAGATTTTCGGAGTTCAATCTGTGAACTTTGGGGATTGTGCTGATAAGATTCTGCTTCAATTCAGTATCAGGTCCTTCAGTCAGAATTTGCACCCTAGGTTCGATAGCTACCACTGCGGGATTGTAGTGATCTCACAACTGTGGATGTGGTCGGGGGTTCATAATGCATGAAATAGATCTGTGAGATTGTGCAATTGGTTCTGAAAGTTTGGTACCTGGCTTTCTCCTTCAAGATCTTGATTCTCCATTGAAGCAGAGGATGGAGAGATGGGCTCAGATGTGGAATGATTAGAAGTGATTTTGATCTGATTGGAAGAGAAGCCAAACAATTGAGTCTGGACTTGACCTCGACGAGAATGAATGGCTAATGGAGGTCTCAAGATTTTTCTTAAGGGCCTCCTGTACATGCATTATAGATTCAGATGGGGGACAGAATGTGTATTGTACCCAATCGAGGCACCCAACAAGGCTTGGGTGACTATGGTAGTTCGAGGCAGATGGGCCTCTGGATCAGAAATTCACCCACTCGAGAATTACTTGGGCAGTTAGGAAGGGAGAGTCCCACAAAGATCCCTACATGGTAGAGTGTTCCTACGGGTTACAGGGTTTTCCCCACTAGACCTTCTTTGTCACTGCGATTCCAAGTAGACCGGAATGTGTGAGCTGAACCCTAAGTTTACCAGTTTTAATCCTGGTTGTGCCTTGAATTTCACTTCAATTAGAAGTTAATTTGATTTGTGAGATAATTTGAAGGTTGGTTGATTCACAAAGTGAACCAACTTCACTTGACCTATCCTAAAGTTGAGGATGAAGTTTGGCTAAAAACACTTAAATCACCCTGAATTGGTTCTCAAATAGATTATTAGGTCCCAAATTTTAATGATCCAAGTGATTATAGAGCCTTGATTTTAGGGTCTACTTGATTAGATCAATTCAAACAAGAGCTTGGGTAGCACACAATGCTGGAGTATATTTCCTTTTTAAGCAGGAAAATGTGTACTAGTCCTTAAAACCCTATTGTGGAAATCTTAGTTTGGCTCTTTTTTTGAGTCCAATTTCTTCCAAAGATGGCACCTTGGGCTTAATCAAGAAGATGAATACCCTAAGGAACCTTATGTCCCTATTAGCTATAAGTATTAGGATATGGATCTCTAACCAAATCAGTTAGATTAAATTAGGAAACTTGAATGATGATTACTAAGTCAATAAGGCAAGTTGATCCTAATTGATTTCCTTTTCAATCCTTCCAAGAGATGAGGGGCTTAAGGAAGAGGGGAAATGTGGTTATCTACCCTTGGTGTGGTTACTCGAGCGGTCGATTTTCAATATTAGGTTCACCTCGCAACAACACAACAAAACAGATATAGCAATTTAGAATCAAGTTAGAATAAGTGCGATTAGAGATTGAAATGCTCGTTGCTCCTCGATAATGACGTTGAAATGTTAAACGATAATCGTGGTAGTTTAGAGAAATATGCATCGTAGTATAGTTGACGAAGACTGAATCGACATTTAAATTTATCAAGCTCGAAAAGATTTGAGTTCCGAGGTCGTTCACAACCTATCAGACGAGTACTACTGCGGGTAGTGCCTTGCAGTGACACAGACGACTAGGTCATCTTTCACTGGATAAGCTACGCCAGATCATCCCTCATCTTTTTCATACCATGAAGATTTAGTGTGATGCCTGTCAGCTGGGGAAGCATCACCGTGCTAGTTTTTCACCCTCTATCCAATCCAGTAGTTCTGCTTGCTTTGATTTATTACATTGTGATGTCTGGGGTCCTAGCTGTGTGGTATACTATTAGAGTTATCACTATTTTTTTTTATTTTTTGATGATTTCTCCCGTTTGTTGTGAACTTTTTTGATGCGGAATAAATCAGAGGTTGGATCCATTATTCAGTAGTTTGCGATGTTTTTGAAAACTTAGTTTGGTGTGTGCATTAAGAAGATTAGAACTGATAATGCTTTAGAATTCTGTACTAAGACTTGTATGGTCACTTGGCATTGTGCGTCTGACATCGTGTCATATGTCACAACAGAATGGCATTGCTGAAAGAAAACATCATATTCTAGATATAGCTAGATCTTGCTTATCCAAAATAGTGTTTCGCATAGTTACTGGGGAGATGCGGTTCACACTGCCTGTTATCTCATTAATAGGCTTCATTTCTTTGTGCTTCATGAGAAGATCCCATGGAACATTCTTTATCCTAAGTCAGATTTGTTTCTTGTGCCTTTAAAGACTTTTGGTTGTGTGGCGTTTATACACCTCTTTAGGCCTGGTTGTGACAAATTGGCTCTAAGGGCAGTTAAAGGTGTATTTCTTGGTTATTCATGCACTCAGAAAGAATATAGGTGTTTTGACCCTATACGCCAGGCACTATGTTGGTGCAGATGTGTCTTTCCATGTGTTTATTCCATACTTTTCCATCTCAGGTCATCAGTTGAAAGATGTTGAGATGGTTGTGCCAATGCCTGTACCTCCTGTAGCCACGGAGGATTTTTCTTAGAGTAGTGGTGTACCTACTACAGAGCAGGCACATTCAGAGTTGTACCACCTGATGATAAGACATTTAATGGTACTACATATTAACTTCCTACCACTTATAAAAAGAAGACACACCTCCTCAGTCCCTATTGAGCCACCATCGTCCTCTCCCACTTAGGTATGTGTTGAGGGTATTGACGATCCTTCCCCTGATGTTGTGTCTTTAGGTTCTCTTTCTATGCCCATAAATGAGGATATTCCCATTGCTGTTAGGAAGACTCTACGATCTTGTGCCCAGTATTGTGTTGTTGGGAGTGTTGTTTCTGTTGATTCTCTGGGTTCGGAGCTTCATGCGTTCACTGCTGTAGTTTCTAGAGTTGAGATCTGTATCTTGTACCAGCATGCTCTATTACATCCACACTGGAAGTCAGCTATGGAAGAGATGTCTGCTCCTACTGACATAGGCACCTGGGAGCTGTTTACTCTACCATCTGGCACGCACCTTGTTGGAGCCAGATGGGTCTTTACCTTGAAATACAATTCAGATGGGTCTATTTCTTGGTATAAAACCCGCTTGTGGCTAATGGATTCACCTAAACCTATATGGTGAATTTCTTTGCAACGTTCTCCCTAGTTGCTTTTCCTCTTCACTGTTCGTATCTAGTCTCTGTTGCAACTCATTATGGTTGGCACTTATATCGGCTGGATGTCAAAAATGTGTTTCTATACAAAGATTTACAAGAGATATATATGCAGCAGTTGCTTGGATTTGAGATTCAGGGGGAGTGTGTACGCAGACTTTGTAAGGCCATTTATGATCTTAAGCAGAGCCCCTGAGCCTGGTTTCAGTGTTTGTTTGAAGCATTATCTGTTATTGGGATACAGAGGTCCTCGTCAGATCATTCACTATTTATGAGGAAAACTAGTAGTTGTATAGTGGCTCTACTTGTGTATTTGGATGATCTTATCCTCACAGATGATGATGTAGATGGCATTTCACAGGTGGAGTATTTGGTATGCTAGTTTGTCATGAATGACCTTGGAAAACTGATATATCTTTTGGGCATTGGGATTGCCGCAAGTAAGCAAGGGATAATTATGTCACAGAGAAAGTATGCTCTTGATATTCTTCAGGAGACAGGCATGGTAGGATCTAAGGATGCCAATATTCCTATGGATCCTAAAGTTCATCTCTTTGATGATGTAGCAAAGCTGAAGGACAAGAAGGCATATTGACAGCTAGTGGGGAAATTATTATATCTGGTCATCACTAGGCCAGATATTAGTCTTGTAGTGGGTAAGCTAAGTCAGTTCTTAGACAAACCCACTGATGTTCATTGGCAGGATGTGATGCAGCTGTTGAGGCACATCAAGGATGTCCAGGTAGAGGCATTCTATTTCTGAAGAAGGCTCCTATGTTGTTGCCTACTCAGACGCAGATTATGCCAGAGATGTTGGAGATAAGTGGTCTACCACTGGTTTCTGTACTTTTGTAGCTGGGAACTTGGTGATATGGAGGAGCAACAAACAAATTGTAGTTTCACGCTTTAGTGTTGAGCCAACAGGGTTTGCTTCGTACTACCTGTCTTACCTCTTCAAATCAGATTGCTGACATGTTTACCAAGTCGTTGCCTTACTCTTAGTTTGAGAAGTGTAGAAACAAACTGAACATGGTAGATATATATGCTTCAGCTTGAGAGAGAGTGTTGAGTTACGTTATACTGTAAGGGACATTATGTCTTTTTTTATTATCTTGTTAGATTTATGTTATAACTTTTCTCTCACCTTTTTCTATATAAAGAGATGTAGAGGTTACTTGATAATTAAGAAAAATTATTTTCTTCGACTAAATATCAAAGTTAAATGAGTTCTGAACACCTAAATATAAATCCAGATGTCTGCTTTAGAAGGAGAGCACATACTATATTGACCAACTAATTGATATTGGAGATCCAGTTTTTGTCCAGACCTCGTCTTGTGGCTTGGTAGAGTTTCCGCTAATTCTTGATGGTCTCATAGATAAAATAGTGGCCTTTCGATCTTCCACTATGGTGAAATCCATGTGAAATAGGTCACCTGATCCAACAATAATGCCATGGTTTCACTGAGTAGATATTTCAATAATCTCTCCCAAATGATGAAAAATCATGAAATAAAAATCATGAATTGCATAATTAATCAAGAAAAAATCATTAGATTGACGACATTGGAGTAAGCACGTAATGGTGTTACCTTTATAATATGGCATGAATTTCAACAAGTAACACTCGGTTGGACATGCTTCGATTTCATGTTAAAATAAATAAATATGATTTTAACAACCAATCAAACAACAGAAAAGCCAAGAAAGAGGGAGATATAATGTGGTTTGTGGCAGTAAGGTGGTGCCCTATATCTATATCTAGGGAAGAAGCTCCATTGACTGGATTTCTCTGTTATTTCTTCCGATGGAAACTCAGCATACAAGGCCCTTTGTATAGGGCAGAAGATGTGGGACCAATCGAGTATATGGATCTAGGACTAGATCCATTTACCCAACGAGATAGTTCATCTTCCTATGCAGAGCAAAAAGAAGATATCCTTTTTTCTATTATTATTTTTTGAATGGGAATTATTCTTGCTTTGAAATGCTTTCATGAATTTTGTTGGTCAAGAAAACAAATGAAGATATGCACCATTTTCTCTTTTTGAATCTTTACCCTGAATAATAAATGAGTGCACATTCTACATCACATGGTTTGCCGGCTTGCTAGCTCTATTTTCTGCAATGTTTTCAAAAAGTTGAAAACATTGCTCAAATGTAGTATCAATATCATTTGCAATAACGTGTCAATCATTTCACTAAGCTAACTTAACTACTTTATTTTTAACAGGAATGCTTGCTGCTGAAGCATCATTTAATGCTCTAAGTGAAGGAGATGGAATTGAAATTTATTGGGAGAATCTGAAGAGGTCCTGGATTTGGGAAGAGCTTTATAAAGCTCGAAATTACCGACCAGTTAATATTTTCAATTATCAAATTTATATTTCAAGCATCTTATTTATATATTCATTGAGCTTTTTTTTCCTCTGTGATATCTATTCTATTTTAATCAGGCATTTCACTATGGAATTATTCCTGGTTTGACTATTTCTGCCCTTGAACAGTATGGTTCTACTCCCTGCAGGTTTTAAGTATATATTCTTTGTATCAAACACATTGTAGTAACTTCATATGTTTCTGCCTTTAGTTATGTTTTTAAGGGGAAGCTTCCTGTTACACTAAAACATGGGGAACCAGACCATGAAGCCACGGAAGTAAGTTGGCTGTATTTAGGGAGCTGGCTCTCTTCTTAAACCTCCTTTTAATGGTGCATCATTTTGTTGTCAGAGTGCTAGTGCTTATGAAAGAGTCAACTATCCAAAGCCAGATGGATGGATTTCTTTTGATGTGCCTACCTCGCTATACAGGTTTGATTGATGAATATACATGCCATAATGGAACTCCATTTTTCTCCATTACAAAGTTGTAGAGTTTGTTGATGATCTGGAGACAGTTATTTATGATCTTTTTTCCATCAGTTTTTCAATTATGATCGGTTGGTTGAAGTTTTTCTTTTTAAAAAAGAGATCGGTTGGTTGAAAATTATGAAAAAGAATCTTATTAGACTTTGTCAATTTAACTTGTATGTTTTTATGGTTATTGTTGAGAGCCATGAGTTGAGTTACCTATTAGGATCAGCAACAGGGACATGATTATGATTAAGGTTTGATTATGAGCCTAGGCCTATGATAGGACAAATGAGCAATCTATCTATTCTATAAGAAACCTTAAGTGCTTTTATATAACGAGGTACAAAAGGAAAAATTACAAGCATACACCCGCACATTAAGAAATAATAAAAATAG
The DNA here is from genome assembly GCA_037157565.1 of Thalassia testudinum. Lineage (NCBI taxonomy): Eukaryota > Viridiplantae > Streptophyta > Magnoliopsida > Alismatales > Hydrocharitaceae > Thalassia > Thalassia testudinum. Next base: position 27,576,547 of record JAZHRO010000072.1, on the reverse strand, counting down.
GTCACATAACTCAACACTCCCTCAAGTTGGAGCATACACGTCAAACATGCTCACCTTGGAAGGTAAACCACTATATATCTGGTGTTCAATTTTGTGGTTTGCATATTATTATTGTATTTTTGTATTACACTATTCATCCCCCTTTTAGTGTACTTGTCTATTCAGATCCTACATACACGACCTATGTGGCTTCCTCTGGGCAATAGGAAGATCCACATTATTTGCCTCAGGTGCTGTAAGCTCTGGATCTCTAGTAGAATCCTCGAGATCAACAGAGGACTGGGCAAGTATAGTTGAAAGGGCTTATCTGCTGGACATGTGGTGGAGGTAGGCTATGCTAGAAGTGTTTAGGAAAGGTGTTTGTAACCTCAGGATGTCTAGGAAATGTAGTAGATGGGACATCTTTTTGAGGCATAGCAAGTTAAGAGGGCACTGGCGGTGTAACAGTGGGCATGGGAAGTGGAACATCTTGTGAAACAATGGAAGACTTCCTAATAGTAGAGTAATATGGGATCTCCTTGAAAAAGATGACATCCTTATTGACATAAAACCGATAAGGCAGTGGGTTAAAACATCTGTATTTTTCTGGGTTCTAGAATAGCCTACAAAGATACTGTTGAGTTATGTTTATGTTTGTAAAGGGATGCTGTGTTATTTTATTTTGTGTAGTGGGTCTATGATGTACTTTTCCTACACCTATATAGAGGTGTAGGGATTTCTTGGCAACCTAAGGAAGTTTGTTTTCAACTTGGTATTAGAGCTAAGGTTGAGGACTCCACCAAAACAAAACCCTAACCCTACCTAAGCCCTCTCGCTGGAGCTACCACCGCCACCACCGACGGTAGCTCCGCCGGCGCCAGACCACCGCTGTAGCAGCAACAGCATCGACTGCCGCCGCTGCCGCTGCCGCAGCCAGCCCTTCGTGCCATACTGCTACGTAGCAGTCTAATCGGGGAGCAACCGGGTCTTCACGTCGCAGCATCCCTGCTGCTGCCGCCACCAGCAGCCCTCCCTGTTTCAACGCTTCTCTCGCTGCAGCACTCAGTCATGACGCTGCTGCCGTCGCCAGCAGCTGGATCGAGGTGCAAGTTGGCCCTCGCACTGCAGCACCCCCTCTGTTGCTGCCACCAGCAGGTCTCCTTGCTGCAGCACCCCTCGCGTCGCAGCGCCTCGTGACGATGCTGCTGCCACCCTGTCGCAGCTGCTGCCGGTTGCTCTTGATCTCTCTCCGTAGAGATGAGGGTTTGAAGCAAAAAAAAAACTTTCAACAGGATGGTATGAACTTGATCTTTTGATCTAATTTGGGGTGTGTATTCCCTGTAGTGGATGATTTTTAGGGTGTGTATTCCCTAGTGAAGTGTTGTTCTTTGGCTTATGAGTTTTTTGGGGTGTGTATTCCCCGATTGGTATATTTGTTGGGGTGTGTAGTCCCAATTTTCTGTCAATTTTCAGATCTGAAGTGTGAAGAAGTTCAGGGGTGTGTGCCCTTCTCTGTGGCACATTGAAGTTTATTTGTGGCAGTGTGGTTCAGTAAACATGGCAGTGTCTCAATCAGAGATTGCACTAGGAATTGTCGTGGGTAATACTCAAACTACTGGTGTGACGTGGTTGATTGATTCAGGTGCTTCCAATCATTTATTCGGGAATCTGCAGTGCTTTGGACAAATTCAACCTGTCTCTTAGGGTCGTACAGTACAGGTGGCTGATGGGCAACTTGCTCCTATTAGTGGTCAAGGGAAAATTAATGTTACCCCTTTTATGTAGCTCAATCATGTTCACTTTGTTTTAGATTTATCCATGAACTTGCTCTCTATCAGTGAGATCATTAAGTAGATGTATTTTCCAAGATAGAATGACAGGGAAGATTATTGGTAGTGGATGTGAAGGAGTTTATCGACTTCAGTGGGTCCTATGGCTGCTGTATGTCGGGTTAGTACCACATCTGGGAGTGCTCTATAGTGGCATAGACGATTGGGCTATCTTTCTTTGGAAAAGTTACGCAGGCTTATTCCTTATGTGTCCCCAACTACACAACTTTCCTGCGATGCATGTTAACTTGGGAAGCACCATAGATCTTCCTTTCTAACTGCTACAGGACCACGTTCAACTTTATGTTTTCAGTTAGTGCATCTTAATGTTTGGGGTCCCAGTAGGACTCCTGATAGAGCAGGATATCGATACTATTTGATTGCGGTTGATGATTTTTTCAGATTGCCTGGCTATTTCTCATGAAGAATAAGTCTGAAGTAGGTCCGCTGATTGAGAAGTTTGCGTTGATGATAAAAAATCAGTTTGATGTTTGCATCAAGAGTCTCAGATCTGATAATGCACTGGAGTTTTGTACTCGTCGGTTGGCAGAATTCTATGGCATACATGGTATAATTCATTAGACTTCATGTCCTCACACTTCTCAGCAAAATGGAGTCGCAGAGAGAGCACAGACATATCCTTGATATGGCCAGAGCTCTTCTTATCCATAACAATGTGCCACAGAACTATTGGGGAAATGCAGTGCTCACTGCTTGCTACCTTATTAATAGATTGCCCTCCTCAGTGATTCTCGAGCAGATACCATGGCAGATGCTTTATCCAAATGATGAGTTCTTTAATCTTCCATCTAAGACATTTGGGTGCGTGGCTTTTGTACATCTCCTTGGACTTGGGCGTGATAAATTAGCACATAGAGTAGTCAAGTGTGTGTTTCTTGGCTATTCTCGTACTCAGAAGGGGTAATGGTGTTTCGATCTCCTACACCAGAGACATTATATTAGTGCAGATGTTACCTTTCATGAAGCAGTACCTTATTTTTCTGTTGCTGCCAGGTAGGTGGAGAGTATGTCGGAGAATGTGCCTGTACTAGTTGCTCCTATACCATTTGGTATATTCACAGATACTAGTAGCCCTTCTCAGGTTGATGAGCCACCTACCAGCACATTCAGACCAGCACCAGCGGATAAAGGGACTTTCAAGGGTCATACCTATCAGTTGCCAGTTGTGTATAGGGCAATGCCCCCTCCATCTATTCCACAGACTCCTCATGTTAGTGTTGATAACCTAGAGGTGGTTCTTACTCAGGAGTCTTTTTCAGGCATAGTGTCAACAGATGTAGCAGGTGAGAGTCTGCCACCTGAGGATAGTTCTCCAGGTCCTGATTCCATGAGTACTGATGAAGATATTGCTATTACTATTAGGAAGGCTCCGCAATCTTGTGCCCAGTATCGTGTTACTGGGAGTGGTGTTACTACTAATTCTCTAAGTTTATAGTTTCATGCATTCACAGCTGCTGTATTTTATGTTGAGTTACCTACTTCGTACCAGCAAGCTCTACTACATCCACACTGGAAGGCAGCTATGGAGATGTCTGCATTTACTACCAGAGGTACTTGGGAGCTGTCACCTTTACCGTCTGGCGTGCATCTTGTTGGATCCAAATGAATCTTTGCCTTGAAATACAACCCAGATGGGTCTATTTCAAGGTATAAGGCCCGCTTAGTGGCCAAAAGATTCACCCAGACATATGGGGTGAATTTCTTTGACACGTTTTCTCTTGCACGACTCTCTACTGTTCAAATTCTTATATCTGTTGAGGTTCATTATGGATGGTAGTTACATCAGTTGGATGTTAAAAATGCATTTTTGTACGGAGACTTGGAGGAAGAGATATATATGCAGCAACCACCTGGCTTTGAGATTCAGGGGGAGTGTGTATGCAGGCTTCGTAAGGCCATTTATGATCTTAAGTAGAGCCCCCGAGGCTAGTTCTAGCGCTTGTCTGAGACATTGTCTGTTATTGGGATGCAGAGATCATATCATTTACTATTTGTGAGAAAGGTCAGTACGGGTACAGTGGCTTTACTTGTGCATGTGGATGATCTTATTCTTACAGGTGATGATGCAAAGGGTGTATCTCAGATGAAGAAATACTTGGCACACCAGTTTGTCATGAAAGATCTTGGGAAGTTGAAATATTTTTAGGCATTGAGTTTGCTGCAAGTAAGCAAAGAATAATTATGTTGCAGAGGAAATATGCCCTTGATATTCTTCAGGAGACAGGCATGCTAGGATCCAAAGATGTAAATATTCCTATGGGTCCTAAAATTCATCTGTTTGAAGATAATGTGAAGCTAAAAGATAAGAAGGCATATCGACAGCTGGTGGGGAAGCTGTGTTATCTGACTGTCACTAGGTTAGATATTAGCCTTGCAGTGGGGAAGCTGAGTTAGTTCTTGGATAAGCCCACTGAGGTTCATTGGCAGGTTGTGATGCAGGTGTTGAGGTATATCAAGGGATGTCCATGTAGAGGCATTCTTTTTTGGAGAAAGGTTCCTATGGCCATTGTATACTCAGATGCTGATTATGCAGGTGATGTCGGGGATAGGCGGTCTACTACTGATTTTTTGTACCTTTGTTGCTGGGAACTTGGTAACCTGGAGGAGCAAGAAACAAAGTGTTGTTTTAGGCTCTAGTGCTGAATCTGAGTACAGGGCCATGGCACATATTGCTGCTGAGATGATATGGATCAGATCTTTGTTACGAGATCTTCATGTTGATGTTCAGGAACCTATGGAGGTGCATTGTGACAACTGGGCTGCCACCTTCATTGCAAACAATCCTATGTTCCATGAGAGAACAAAAAATGTGGAAGTGGATTGCCATTACACTAAGAGTTTGATTCAACAGGGCCTGCTTCGTACTACTTGTCTTGCCTCCTCAGACCAGACTGCTGATATGTTTACCAAGTCGTTGCCACGTCCCCAGTTTGAGAAGTGTAGAAACAAGCTGAGCATGATGGATATATATGTTCCAACTTGAGGGGGAGTGTTGAGTTATGTTTATGTTTATAAGGGGGTGCTATTTTATTTTGCGTAGTGGGTCTATGATGTACTTTTCCCACACCTATATAGAGGTGTAGGGATTTCTTGGCAACTTAAGGAAGTTTGTTTTCTTCAACTGATACGTTTAACTGACTGAGGATAAAGTTTGTCCGCCTTAAACAAGTGAATAAAATAAACACATCCAAAGAATTTTGGTGGTAGAGAAAACAAGTCTTGATCAGGTAACAAAATAGAGTAAGGTGTCTTTCCACCCAAAACAGACGAAGAAACACGATTGATTAAGAATGTTGCAGTGGGAACTGCATCGACCCTAAAGATAGTGGGAACATTCATCTGAAATACAAGAGTACGAGCAACATCAAGCAAATGTTTCAACTTGCACTTACCCACCCCGTTTTGTTGGGATGTATGAATACGAGAAGTCTAATGAACAATGCTCAAGGACTGAAAGAACTGAGCCAAAGTAGTTCACAAATTCAAGTCCATTATCAATGCGAAACATGCGAATAAGAATAGAAAACTGTCTTTATTTCATTAATAAAATTTTTGATAAATACAGGGCTTCGGACTTTTGCTTCATCATAAATACTCAATAGAAACGGGTACAATCATTCATAAGAAGAAAATAACAAAAACCCCTAAGACGCTTGACACGAAATGGGCTCCAAAAATCAGTATGAATAAGACAAAAAGGAGACTCAGCTCTTTTATTATTAGTAAGAGAAGATGCCTTGTGATGCTTGCCAAGTTGACAAAGTTCACATGAAAAAGAATCTAGAAACTACATGTTTGGAAATTGACGATGAAGAATGAAAACACTAGGATGTTCCAATCTAAGGTGCCACTAAAGAACAGATGTGGCACAAGTGACAACAAAAGAATATGATAGGAAAAATGATGGGTTCAATTCTATTATGAGACTCAACACCTTTACATAGAGTGGTATATGGGTAAATAACATGACACACCCTTCAGGAAAGAAATAGTTATAACTATGCTCCTCAATATAACTCAACACTCTCCCTCAAGTTGGAGCCTAAACATCAAACATGCTCAGCTTGGAATATAGAATTTGAAGTTGCTTTTTGGAGAGTGCTTTCGTGAAGATGTTTTATATCTAATTTTCAGTACAAATATATGGTGTGTAGATCTTTTTATTTGCAATGGCCTCTCCGATGAAGTGATAATCCACTTCAATTTGTTTCGCCTGCTTATGGAAACTAGCATTATTGCCAATAAAGGTGGCAACCTTATTGTCATAGTACATAGAAATAGGCCTTGAGACATGAATACCAAAGTCCTACAAGATATGTCCAACCCACAACAGTTTGCATGTGGTCTGAGCCATAGCTCTCTACTTTAATTTAGCACTTGACCCTGAGATTGCTGCCTGCTTCTTGCTCCTCCAAGTAATTAGATTGCCCCCAACATAGGTGTAATATCTAGTAATGGACCTTTTGTCCTCATGTAATCTAGCATTATCAGCATTAGAATCACTACATATTTCAACATGTCCATGATTTTGAAAAGGAAACCCTTTCCCTGGAATGTGCTTCAGGTATTTAAGTACCTGAAAAACTCCATCCCAGTGGATCTCTTTAGGTGCCTGCATAAATTGGCTCAACCTCTCAACTGCAAAGGCAATATTCGGCTAAGTAATTGTCAAATATAACATTTTACTGACCAGGGCACAATATATGGTCACATCCTGCAATAAGGGGCTATCAATATCTGCAAGAGGCAAGGAAGCATCCATAAGCACATATGCTGGTTTGCACCAGTCTCCTTCAGCATATCAAGAACATATTTGCGTTGAGATAACACAAGTCCTTTTGTCTGCGGTACCTCAATACCAAGAAAATAATTAATGGGGCCTAAATCCTTGGTAACAAATTGCGGATGTAGCAATGCCTTAGTATCTTCTATTCCTCTCTTATCACTACCAGTTAAGAGTATATCATCAACATAGACAATAAGAATAACTGAACTTGTCTCCCAATACAATGTAAAATCTAAGTGATCTACAGATGGCCTTGCAAAGTCGTGCTCTTGTACAACTTTGTTGAATCTTTCAAACCATGCCCTCGGACTCTGTTTCAAGCCATAAATGACCCTCTTAAGCCTGCATACTTTCTGACACTCCCCCTAAGTTATGAAACCTAAAGGATGCTACATGTAGACTTTCTCCTTTAAATCTCTATACAAAAATGCATTCTTGATATCCAGCTCGAGGACAATCCACCTTTTGTTAACAACCATAGACGTAAGGATTCTTACAGAGTTAAGCGTAGGGGAAAATGTCTCAAAGTAATCAACCCCAAAAGTTTGTGTATAGCAGTACCATTAAGTTGACATTTAAGGGTAAAGCCCAGCTACACCCCATAATTGTAGCTCCTGCGGGTAGGTCAACTAAATCCCATGTCCCACGGGATCGCAAGGTTGCCATTTCTTCCTCCATAGCTAGTGTCCAAGAGGGATCTTGGAATGCATCTCGATGATCCTGTGGTACTTGGTGATTACCAACAGCTAGAGAAAGTTGTCCTACTACAGGCAAATGGTCAAAGGATAAACTGTGAAATAGAATACGTGGCACAAGAGCGCTGGGCCTTCTATTGTGCTATGGGAAGGTTCAGGTTAGTGCTCTTAAGAGCAGAAGGTACTTAATCCTCAGACGATTCATCAACAACTAGAGAGGACTGAGTAGGAGGGTATCGATAACATTAGGGTGACGTGGAAAAGAACTAAGATTAGGCATGTCTATCTTCTATATAGGAGGCTCAGAGGCCATAGGAAGAGGAACATCCTGAGGAATAACATGTGTAGAGGACTTCCCCTTCTTTTGGTAGTATGGGTTCTCCTAAAAAAAAGTAGCATATGCAGAAACATAAAATTGTCTTGCTATAGGGTCGTAGCACCTATATCTTTTCTGAGTCTTGGGATAGCCCAAAAAAATACACTTGACAGATCAAGGGGAGTTTTTGTCGACCTTGAATAGATAAATAAAAATACATACAACCAAAATCAGTAAGAGTGATGGAAACAGATTTTTACGAGGAAACATAATAGAATGTGGAGTTTCACCATAAAAATAGATGAAGAAACACGACACACTAGATAGGTAGCTATCAAAACTACATCAGCCCAAAACGAGAGCATCATCTGGAACATGATAGTACAAACAACATTTAATAAATGACACATGACTATTGACTTAATACCTACCAATTTCTAATAGTCTTTCAAAACTTTCGAACCAGATGGTGGACAATCAAGTTGCATACATCCCACACTATTGACCTAATACCTCAGTTAATTAGTTTCTTCAAGGGCTCAGAAATATGACCAAATCTTAGGAAGTACATGAGTTGATTAAGTTACCTATGACTTGAAGAGTCTAGGCATAAGATCTCTGAACACACCCCTAAGGTTGGCAACTCCTTAGTACCTATTCTTATCATCCTTTCCAGCTTAGATCATTCAACTTATGCTATTTACAAAATACTTATGTATACAAAATACTTATGTATATATATATTTACAATGCAAAAGTATATATAATGCAAAATAAATGGAGACTAGATATATGTAACCCAAGAAAAATTTATCTACCCTGTCATGCCTATTTCATGTAATGTTCTCATTATATGCTTATAAATAAAAAGTAAGCATGAGAAAGGGAAGATACCGCTTGAATAACTCTGAATTGATCTCATGAAAAACACTAGCTCTGACCTAAAAAGAAATTAGTCTACTATGTATAAGCAAAACTGAATTGGGTTGTCTCCCAACAAGCACCAAGTTTAATGTCTTTAGCTGGGTGTGCAACTCTCTTAGTAGTTTAGAAGTGCTACATTTTCTGGGACAGGTCCAAGTCCAGGTCCAATGTTCTCAATGTAAGGCTTAAGCCTCTGACTATTCACAGTAAAAGTCTAACTTGTCTTTGGGTTAATGATCTCAATGGCTCCATATGAAAAGATGTGTGACAATATGAGGGCCATTCCATCTTGACTTGAGTTTTCTTAGGAATAAACGTAACTTGACATCAAACAATCAACCCCACCGATTAGGTTCAAAGCTTTTTCGGGATATATGCATGCCATGGAAAGCTTTGCTTTTCTCCTTATAAATGCGGGCATTCTAATAAGAATCATTATAAATCTCCTTGAACTTAGTCAACTGTAACTTTCTATGCTTTCCCGCTTTATGCATATCATAATTGCACTCCTTAATTACCCAATAAGCTCACTTCTCTATTTCTACGAAAAGGTGATATGCATTACCAAACACTAAATGGTATGACGGCATTCCAACGGGAGTTTAAGTTGTATGGTAGGGCTGAAGTGCATCATCAAGCTTAGTAGTCCAATTTTTCTTATCAGGTCTAATCGTCTTTTATACTATGTTCCTAATCTCCTTATTCGAAACCTCGTCTTAGCCATTTGTCTATGGATGGTAGGGTATGGAAATCTTATGTGTAACCCTGTATTTGACAAGTTCCCAACATGACTGTGTGAAATGGGTCCCCTCATCACTGATTATAGCTCTTGTTATGCCAAATCAACTAAAGATATTCTGTTTGATAAACTCCATAACAACATTATGATCATTTGTGCAAGTCGGGATTGCTTCAATACAACTAATATAGGGTTCAAGGGCATCATGCCTCTCCTAGTCATATTTCCTATGGATTGTTATCAGGGACATGATTTATAGTTGTGGGTATCTTTATGAAGACTAGGTTGATAGAATCCGCTCTGTAACACCTTGGCGGCCGTCTTCCCTGAAAATGTCCTCCATAAGTTGAATCATGGAAAAATGTCAAGATATTGTGGATTTCATTCTTAAGAACACATTTATGTATAATTTGATCAGCACACAGTCTAAACAACTCAGGATTCATTCATAAATAATACTTGACCTCATAATAAAATTTATCTGATTTTTGCTTTGACCAATCATTCGATATTCATCCAATGGTCAAGTAATTCACAATATTAGCATACGAAGAGGTTTGGACTCCTGAAATGGCCAGGATACTCTCATTCGGGAAATAATCAGCAATCGGTATGGTCGAATGTGGGTCCTCAACTAGAATCCAGGATAAATGATTGGCCACTACATTTTACGCTTCCGCATTATCTCTGGTCTTAGTCAAATTCTTGAACCAGGAGGATCCACTTAGGTAGCCTTGGTTTGGTATCTTTCTTATCAATAGGTGTCTCAGAGTGGAGTGGTTGATATAGATAATCACATGGGATCCTAGAAGGTATCGTATGTACTTTTCTGAAAGAAAAAATTATGGCCAGCAACTCAATTGTAGCATAATTCTTTTGAGTATCATCTCGAGTCTTACTGATGTAATAGATCACAATGGGTTTCTTCTCTACTCTTTGACCCAAGACAGCAAGTTGATTAATATGAATAAGCGGAAGCATAAATGATATCAAAGTATAAATAATGAACTAACTGTTGGGTTTACGTGGAAACCTCACTCGTGAAGAGCGAGCAGAAAATCACAGGAGAAGGCCTCGATAGGGCGAGTATCTGTATTGATCTTTTTAAAGAAACAAGTGGGGGGTACATGCTTATTTATAGGACACCACACAACACTTCACATTACACGATGTGGGACTAAATGACCACTACACAACTCAAATATGATTGCTGGATCAGAACTTGGCCTAGGGCCATGCTCTAATATCAAGTAGGAGAAAATGATTCATCTTCTGAATCTGAGGTTACGTTAGGTTCTAGATTAGAGAATGTGACTTATAAAAGTCCATTTTTTTGCCTTATTATCAGGCTGGATGAGACCAAGTAACTAAGATGGTCTCGAGCTTTCCTTATGACGGTGGAGGGACACAATAAGGAACATATTCTATTGGAGCTAGAGCCTATTGATAAGACAAGGGAAAATACATCTTGGAAGAAGGAAAACGCTATGGTGTGTGCTTTGTTGTTGAATAGCATTATTCCACATATTGGACATGACATTGTGTACTATAGTATAAAACGACAAAATAGATGTGGGTCTGATTGACCACTACACAATTCTCTCAACACCCCCTTAGGGTAGAGCATGGAATGCTCAGCTTGTAACACAAAGAAACCCTTCTACACAGTAGAGCAAACATGCTCAATAATATAAAGAAGCAGAACCAGAACACGATATCAAAACATAAATGATAAGAAATGCTTGGGTTTACGTGGCAACTCCACTCACAGAGCAGGGAGAAAACTACTGGAGAAGGCCCTGATCAGGTGAGATTATTCTTTTCAAAGATAAATGAGGGGGTACAATAGCCTGTTTATAGGTTCCCACACACCACACATTCCTTCGCTCCACTATGTTGTACTAAATGCACCACTTTAATAAGCACGTGGGGATCCTGAGGTCCTCGCCGCCTCCAATCTCATCGTGATTCTCACCGAAATCGTCATTTATCTTCTTCACGTAGGACCACGCCGTCGCTGCCATCGCCCCCGATAGCACCTTTGTTCTTCGTTGTTTTCTTCGATCGTTGCTCTACGCCTTTAGCAACATTGATCTCGACTCCACTGGCATCGCCATCGCCATGGCTATTGAGATAGGCGTCACCAACGTTGTCATGTATCTACTATTGCTCTTGCTACCTCCATCGACAGGGCATTCTTCGACTCCTTCGCCATCATTGTTAGGGGCGATGCACGATGATGGTGTGGTCAACGACATCAATATCGAATGTGCTGGAGCCTTGAAGGATGGACTAGGTGGCACTACTCGAGCTGATGTTGCCTTGATCCTTGCTACTTCAATTTTCTTCAACTCTCAACCATGGAGGGGAAAAAAAAAATCGAAACCATGGCATAGGCCACTAAGATAAAATAATGATAACATGAGAACAGTAATGATAAAATCCAAGAGCAACCTGATATCATGTTAAATAATATAAAGAAGAGGAAGCATAACATGATATCAAAACATATATGGTAAGAAATGCTTGGGTTTAAATGAAAACCCTACTTACGAAGAGTGGGGAGAAAACCATGGGACAGCCTCGAAAGGGCAAGATTATTCTATTCTTCTTAAAGATAAATGAGGGGGGTAGAATAGCCTATTTATAGGCTCTCACACATCATACTTTCCTTCACTCCATTATGTGGTACCAAATGTACTACTCTAATAAGCACATCTCTCAACAAAACAAAACACTCAATTGTTACAACTCCCTTTCCTCTACAGACGACAATTGTACTCTTGTTTAGGCTTGTAGGTAGGTATGCTGGTGATAACACATCAGTAAGGTTGAAGCTTGATGATGAATTGTTGTGGTCGACTCTGACAAGGGCCTCTCCTCTAGAGGCCTCAACTGGTGTTAGTGGTCCTAATTCAGTATCCCTGACATAGGTCTTCCTCTGAAGACCTCGAAACTGGATGTTCCACATAGAAACTTGACATGAACCCTTCTTCTAAGGACCTCGAAACTGGATCTCTCTTCTCTAGAGACTTCGAAACTCTAAACCTCCCATAGTTATGGTTTCTTTTGTGGTTATAGATTCCCTAAGTGAAGGGGGTTGAGATCGAGTGTGATAAACAATAATGCGGAAATAGAATATCACATGAAATAAACAATCTCATAAGTACTCAAGTTTTTTTAGGTGGAAACCCAATTCCGGTTAAAAACCACCACCTAAGCTTCTTGACTTAGGATTTTTCGATCGACCTAGTCGGTCAAATCCACTAACCAAGTTACTTAAACGAAGGTGACTTAACCTCTTATAATCACGTTACTTACACGAGGGTAGCATACCTTAAATCCCCTCTTCACGATGAGATTTTATCTTGTGAGGGAGATGGGAATTCGTAAAGAGAATACCCAAAAACAATATACAAAGTATCCTATAGAGCCACAAGGTATGTAATAAACCTAGCTACTATAGGCAAAAGAAACATCCTTTTGATGGAAGTGTGTCGGTTAATGACGTAGTAAGCGTGATCTATGCAAGGCACAACAGCGCTCTCGTATGCAATGGTGGGAGAGTGGGTGCACAATGAAGATGGTGCTCTCTAGTGTATGCTAGAAGATCTTAGAGAGCAACAACACTTCTCTACTTAATAATCTCTTCTTTGACACAAATATAGTGGAAAGTTGTATTACTTAGTGTATCAAACAAAGGAAGGGTCCTCTATTTATAGAAGGCTTAAGAACCCTTAGGAAGGCTTTGGAAGGCTTAGGTAGCCGTTGGAAACAAATCCAAGGCAAATCAGGTTTAAATCAGGGTTATTTATGATTCTGACAGGATTATTAGATGTTGATTTTATGGTTAGACATCTGGGTCATCGTCTAATCTGATGTTCGATCGTCTGATCTAGAAAGGTTTATGATCTGAATTGAGTTGGATCAAGACGGACGTCTAAGAGTTACTTTTGAGACGTCTGGGACAAGAATCAGACGTCTAATTCTAGACAGGTTCCTTCCTATTTTTACCAGATCTAAATAGGGTTCTAGGATTTAGTTGCTCAGACGACAAGTCGGATGTGTGGAAAGGCAATCCTCTGTGGGAATTGATTTCCTGAGGCTTAAACGGCTATTAAGTTTGACAAAAGATGATTTGGGTCAGATATTAGCCTAACGTCTATTTTATCAGATGTCTGGGATGTCTGAAAGTAGATGTAAATCTGATTAACACTTAATCCTCTAAGATAAAGGTCTGACAATCAAACGGTCCTATTGCTGGATGCCTGGGAAGTGTTGGTGCTAGCGCACCACGATCATTTGTTTTGATGATAACAAAACACGTGTTATTTAACATTTGCAATTTGAGTCCTAGATTTCAGGTCAATTGCAAATGTGGACGTGTTTAGACGGAGTTCGAGCTCGCATCCAGGACGGATTGGAGGAGCTTGATGGAAAACAGAGGAGGTTCGCGTGGAGCGAAAGATTGAAGATGGAAGGAAATGAAGAATATGATAGATTTCCTTCTTTTGTACTTGTATTTTTCGTTTCTTTTGTTGCTCTTTATTTCCTTAGATATTTCATGTTAAAGAGCCTCAAAGAACCCTAACAGTAGTCCTAGGAACACCGGCACAACCCTAGGATACTTAGGTTTTCTGTAGAATACTTAGAAAACCAATATAGGGTTCAAACAGACTTTCCAGACGTCTAATTCCCAAATCAGACGTCTGATAATGTATTTTAAGACGTCTGACTGTTGTTTCAGGCGTCTGATAACTGTTAGGCTGGACATAGTTAGTTCTGTCTGATGAAATCAGACGTCCAGACCTTAGACCAGACGTCTTAGGAGACATCTGATGACTTTGCCAGACGTCCAATTAGTGGACCGTTGGCTGGCTTCGCAAACACTCCAGATATGACCGTTAGAGCCTTATCAGACGTCTGATAAATGACCGTTTTGCCTCGGCTGACCCAAAATCTCTTCTCAGAGATTTTCTAGCCGTTGCAACGTTTGGAAATCAATTCCCACAGTAAAAGTAGGTTTCCAGACGTCCAGACATAGTGCCAGACGTCCTGTATGTCGTCTGATGGACTTGCGTAAAAACCCTGTTTAGATCTGATCCAAGTCAGGGAGAGACCCGCCCAAAATCAGACGTCTGACCTTTTAATCAGACGTCTTATAGTGAACTTCCAGACGTCTGATGCTAGAATTAGACGTCTGATAAGCCTGTCAGAACAATGATTGTTTCTGATTTCGGGCTGATTCACTTGGGCTTTGTTCCCAACGGCTATAGAACCTTTCTTAAGCCTTCCAAAGCCTTCCTAAGGCCTCTATAAATAGAGGGGAGCCTTTACACACCTATATACAACAAGAGAAACACAAGAAACACTTTGCGATACACTAAGATCAAGTATTTCCACTCTCTTGTGTCCAAGAAGCTCTTGCTCTCTAAGCTCAAGCTCCATCATCTTGAGAGCATCATTCCCTTCGCGCACCCGCTCTCACGCCGTTGTCTACGAGAGCGACATTGCGCCGTTGCGTGGCTCACGCACTCGCGTCATCGTCGACGCACTCCTTGCAAAGGGGAGTTTCCTAAATCCTATAGAAGCTTAGGTTTATTACTTTGTTGGCTCTATAGGGTTGTTTATTTTACCTTTGTTATTTGGTTGGGTATTCGCTTTGCGAATTCCCGTCTCCTTCGTGGGACAAAATCCTTCTCGTGGAGAGAAGGGGTTGAGGAACGCTACCCTCGTACTTGTAGCGTGGTTGTACTGAGGTTGAATCACCCTCGTTTTAAAGTGATTCGGTTAGTGGATTTGATCAACTAGGTTGATCGGAAAATCCTAACTCGAGAGGGTTAGGTGGTGGTTTTCACCCGGTTTGGGTTTCCACCTAAAAATTCCTGTATACATTTTGTGATTGCTTATTTTTGTGAGATTGTTTATATTTTCAATTCCGCATTTTTTTGTCACGCTGATCTCACCCCTCCAAGTAGGGAAATTACAGTTGGTATCAGAGCAGGTCTTGCTGTTTCGGCGTAACAACCCGGCAAGAGATCAAATGGAGGGAAGCACATCAGCAATCAAGATCTCCGAGGGGCAGTCCACAACCCGTCCGCCGTTCTTCGACGGGAGCAACTACCCCTACTGGAAGTTGCGGATGAAGACCTGGCTTCAAGCCACCGACTTCACGGTTTGGGCTAGATGCGAGACGCCTTTCGACATCCCAGAGAAACCCGCCGGAGGATACTCGCAGCAGCATATTCGAGAGCTTTCACTCAACGCAAAGGCAATGAATGCCCTGTATTGCGCGTTGAGTCCGGAAGAGTTCGAGAAAATCCAAGAGTGCACCACCGCCCACGAGATATGGAGGAGGTTGGAAGGCACTCATGAAGAGACAAGCTCGGAAGAAGATCACGAGAAGGAGGAAACCGCTTGCTTTGGTTTCATGGCCAGAGGAACCAATAGCGACAACGAAAGCGGAAGCGACTCCGACGACGAGGTAAATTTCGATTTACAAGAAGCTTTTAATGAACTATTTGAGCTTAGTAAATCTCTTGAGATAGAAAACAAGAGCATGAAAAAGAATCTTAGTTTTCTTAAATCTGAAAATGATAGGTTAGAAATAAAGCTTAGGGACCTAGAAAGTAGCTCTAGTCCTAATAACCTGCTTTTAGAAAATAAAAATTTAATCAATGAAAATACTAAATTGATTGAGGAAAATGATAGTCTAAAGTTAGAAATTTCTGATTTAAAGACTAAGATGCAAACTATAGAAAAAGAAATCGCATGTCTTAGGGAAAATTCTAACAAATTAATTAACAAAGTAGATAAGTTTTATAGCCCTAAGGTTGAGAAAGGATCTCCATCAAGGAGACCCGCTAACAAATCCGGATCCAAGCCCACTTGGATACCGAAAAAAGAATTAGAATCTTGTTTTGTAGGGTTCAGGGATAATTACAACATAAGGGACTGGACCTACAAGCTCAAGGCTGGTCAACTCAAGTTAGGGGAACCAAGGAGTAGACTAAGGAGGAGAACAAGAAGACCGACGAGACAGCGAACAAACGACGGACCCGCCGCACGTCGACCACCAGATTGGAGACCGGCGCCGATGCCCGGGCCTCCAAACTACGGATGGGAGCCCCTTCTGATTTAAAGACTAAGATGCAAACTATAGAAAAAGAAATCGCATGTCTTAGGGAAAATTCTAACAAATTAATCAACAAAGTAGATAAGTTTTATAGCCCTAAGGTTGAGAAAGGATCTCCATCAAGGAGACCCGCTAACAAATCCGGATCCAAGCCCACTTGGATACCGAAAAAAGAATTAGAATCTTGTTTTGTAGGGTTCAGGGATAATTACAACATAAGGGACTGGACCTACAAGCTCAAGGCTGGTCAACTCAAGTTAGGGGAACCAAGGAGTAGACTAAGGAGGAGAACAAGAAGACCGACGAGACAGCGAACAAACGACGGACCCGCCGCACGTCGACCACCAGATTGGAGACCGGCGCCGATGCCCGGGCCTCCAAACTACGGATGGGAGCCCCATTCGATGTGGCATCCACCACCACCATTTGGGCCATTTTATTGGCCATGGTAGGTGAGGTAAAATCATTTACCCTATCTTTTTATCATAATCATTTAGATAGGGGGAGTTAAAATTAATGAGCTAATTGTCAATTTTTAAGGGGGAGATATAAGGTAGCTAAATTTCCTTTAGTAAGGGGGAGAAAAATAATAGCTATCTCATTGTTACAAAAAGGGGGAGGACATTACCTTTGTTAAAATAAATTCATAGAAGAGCATGTTTTAAGGGGGAGTTATAGGAAATGTAAAATCAATCAAACCTTTTTGATAATGTTAAAAAGGGGGAGGATTTTTATGCATTATTATTTACGGTTTTGTCATCATCAAAAAGGGGGAGATTGTTGGTGCTAGAGCACCACGATCATTTGTTTTGATGATAACAAAACACGTGTTATTTAACATTTGCAATTTGAGTCCTAGATTTCAGGTCAATTGCAAATGTGGACGTGTTTAGACGGAGTTCGAGCTCGCATCCAGGACGGATTGGAGGAGCTTGATGGAAAACAGAGGAGGTTCGCGTGGAGCGAAAGATTGAAGATGGAAGGAAATGAAGAATATGATAGATTTCCTTCTTTTGTACTTGTTGTATTTTTCGTTTCTTTTGTTGCTCTTTATTTCCTTAGATATTTCATGTTAAAGAGCCTCAAAGAACCCTAACAGTAGTCCTAGGAACACCGGCACAACCCTAGGATACTTAGGTTTTCTGTAGAATACTTAGAAAACCAATATAGGGTTCAAACAGACTTTCCAGACGTCTAATTCCCAAATCAGACGTCTGATAATGTATTTTAAGACGTCTGACTGTTGTTTCAGACGTCTGATAACTGTTAGGCTGGACATAGTTAGTTCTGTCTGATGAAATCAGACGTCCAGACCTTAGACCAGACGTCTTAGGGGACATCTGATGACTTTGCCAGACGTCCAATTAGTGGACCGTTGGCTGGCTTCGCAAACACTCCAGATATGACCGTTAGAGCCTTATCAGACGTCTGATAAATGACCGTTTTGCCTCGGCTGACCCAAAATCTCTTCTCAGAGATTTTCTAGCCGTTGCAACGTTTGGAAATCAATTCCCACAGTAAAAGTAGGTTTCCAGACGTCCAGACATAGTGCCAGACGTCCTGTATGTCGTCTGATGGACTTGCGTAAAAACCCTGTTCAGATCTGATCCAAGTCAGGGAGAGACCCGCCCAAAATCAGACGTCTGACCTTTTAATCAGACGTCTTATAGTGAACTTCCAGACGTCTGATGCTAGAATTAGACGTCTGATAAGCCTGTCAGAACAATGATTGTTCCTGATTTCGGGCTGATTCACTTGGGCTTTGTTCCCAACGGCTATAGAACCTTTCTTAAGCCTTCCAAAGCCTTCCTAAGGCCTCTCTAAATAGAGGGGGGCCTTTACACACCTATATACAA
The DNA here is from genome assembly GCA_037157565.1 of Thalassia testudinum. Taxonomy (NCBI): domain Eukaryota; kingdom Viridiplantae; phylum Streptophyta; class Magnoliopsida; order Alismatales; family Hydrocharitaceae; genus Thalassia; species Thalassia testudinum. Next base: position 27,558,267 of record JAZHRO010000072.1, on the reverse strand, counting down.
CAAGAGAAACACAAGAAACACTTTGCGATACACTAAGATCAAGTATTTCCACTCTCTTGTGTCCAAGAAGCTCTTGCTCTCTAAGCTCAAGCTCCCTAAGCTCAAGCTCCATCATCTTGAGAGCATCATTCCTTTCGCGCACCCGCTCTCACGCCGTTGTTTACGAGAGCGACATTGCGTCGTTGCGTGGCTCACGCACCCGCGTCATCGTCGGCGCACTCCTTGCAAAGGGGAGTTTCCTAAATCCTATAGAAGCTTAGGTTTATTACTTTGTTGGCTCTATAAGTTTGTTGTTTATTTTACCTTTGTTATTTGGTTGGGTATTCGCTTTGCGAATTCCCGTCTCCTTCGTGGGACAAAATCCTTCTCGTGGAGAGAAGGGGTTGAGGAACGCTACCCTCGTACTTGTAGAGTGGTTGTACTGAGGTTGAATCACCCTCGTTTTAAAGTGATTCGGTTAGTGGATTTGATCAACTAGGTTGATCGGAAAATCCTAACTCGATAGGGTTAGGTGGTGGTTTTCACCCGGTTTGGGTTTCCACCTAAAAATTCCTGTGTACATTTTGTGATTGCTTATTTTTGTGAGATTGTTTATATTTTCAATTCCGCATTTTTTTTGTCACGCTGATCTCACCCCTCCAAGTAGGGAAATTACAGGAAGGTCCTCAGATGTCTTGTAAGACGTCTAGACTATAGGCTGGACGTCTGAAGGTGGTAGACAAAGTAGGTTATCAGCTTAAGTGTTTTGGACGTCTAGAAAAATGGTCAGACATCTTAAAAGTCAAGATCAGACGTCTAATGTCCAGAATAGAGGCCTGATCAGGCTGGTCTGAAGCCTATTTTAGTTTTCTGATTTATCTAAGTGTTAGTCTACGAGTCTTAGTGAGGTGTAAGGTTTCTTAGGATTATGGTAAGGTATTTTGGGCTCTTTACAAGAATATAAAGAAATAAAAGAGTAAAGTACAAGACAAGAATACAAGGTACAAGAAATAATATTTCTATCATATTTTTATCTCCTTTCTTTAAGCTCGCTTCCAAGCGAAGCTCCTCCTCCATCAAGGTCCTCCAATCTGCCATGGATGCGAGCTTAAATTCCTTCACACTTGATTCCATTTGCATTTATCCTGAAACTATAGCTCAAATGCAAATATTAAATAACAAGTATTTTGTTATCATCAAAATTAACGATCGAGGTGCTCTTGCACTAACTGTGGTGGCCTCAAACAAAGGGACTCGCAAATGGAGGATGACTATAATAGGATTCACACTCCCCCTCTCTCATATTATGTGGGAGAAGAAAATGACAGAGAAGATAATAGGATTAAAGAAGAGCTTCTCCCTTTCTTCTCTTGAACATATTCAAACTTTTTTTTACCATTTTTTTCTTTTTTTTCTCTCCCTTTTTCTCTTTTTTTTCTTTTGATACTTTCCTAATCTTTTTTCTTTTCTTCCCTTTTTTCATTCCTTGGAAATCTTCCTTTTTCTTTCTTTGCCTCCTTTGTAATAAAAAGGATAGAAAAGAGATGGGGGAGTAGAGGCAAATAAAAGACTTAAAGCCAACTCATGCCTCGAAATTTCCTTCTCCACCGTCGCCTCCAAATTTGACCACTGCTTTGTATGAGCCTCTCCTCACCAGATCTGCCTGTGCGAATCATTGCTTGCCCAAATCACTTCACACACCATTGTCGAGATCCTCGCTGGTCTCGCATTGATCAATGCCACCTTGCGAGATCCTTGCCATAATTCTTGCTCAAATCACCGTCACCTTTAGTGTTGAGCTGTTCGCATGATTTCTCACCATGAGAACTTCGTCGAAGATTGCCATCATCAGCAGCGATCATACGAAATCCCGTGTTAGATCCTCGCATGGCTGCTATCTCCATCGCCTTCATCCTCTCTATGCGCTGCTAGAGATCGCTATGGCTCTGCCCTTCTTCGTCGTTGAGGAGCTCCTCGCTCGCGTGGACAGTGTGTCGCTCCTCCTTTAGATCTATTCTCCTCCATCACCTTCTATCGTGCCTGTGGATCATGTGAGATTGCATGCTTCTTTGCCTCAAGCCTCTAGGAGGATTGATCTCCGCAATGGCCTCGCAAACCTTAGGCTCGTTCACCAGATCATGACTGTGCCCAACCTGAGGGGGCCTCTACGTGGTGTTGCAGCAGCAGGGGGTGAAGGTGTTCGTGTTGAGAAGATAATAGGATTAAAGAAGAGCTTCTCCCTCTCTTCTCTTAAACATATTCGAACTTTTTTTTACCATTTTTTTCTTTTTTTCTCTCCCTTTTTCTCTTTTTTTTCCTTTGATACTTTCCTAATCTTTTTTCTTTTCTTCCCTTTTTTCATTCCCTGAAAATCTTCCTTTTTCTTTCTTTGCCTCCTTTGTAATAAAAAGGATAGAAAAGAGATGGGAGCAAAGGCAAATAAAAGACCTAAAGCCAACTCATGCCTCGAAATTTCCTTCTCCACCGTCACCTCCAAATTTGACCACTGCTTTGTATGAGCCTCTCCTCACCAGATCTGCCTGTGCGAATCATTGCTTGCCCAAATCACTTCACACACCATTGTCGAGATCCTCGCTGGTCTTGCATCGATCAATGCCACCTCGTGAGATCCTTGCCACAATTCTTGCCAAATCACCGTCACCTTTAGTGTTGAGCTGTTCGCATGATTTCTCACCATGAGAACTTCGTCGAAGATCGCCATCATCAGCAGCGATCATACGAAATCTCATGTTAGATCCTCGCATGGTTGCTATCTCCATCACCTTCATCCTCTCTATGCACTGCTAGAGATCGCTATGGCTCTGCCCTTCTCCGTCGTTGAGGAGCTCCTCGCTCGTGTGGACGGCGTGTTGCTCCTTTAGATCTATTCTCCTTCATCACCTTCGATTGTGCCTATGGATCATGCAAGATTGCACGCTTCTTTGCCTCAAGCCTCGAGGAGGATTGATCTCCGCAATGGCCTCGCAGACCTTAGGCTCGTCCACCAGATCATGACCGTGCCCAACCCGAGGGGGCCTCTACGTGGTGTCGCAGCAGCAAGGGGTGAAGGTGTTCGTGTGCCCCTGATCTAATCTCTGCTGACTTCTTCGTACGCTGTTGTGGTCCTCTGGATGCTGCCACCATCGAACATGAGGGTTGCTTCCTTGAATCCAGAGCTTGATGCATTGCTGTGGTCCTTATTTGGGTTCTACGAACTTTTCAAGGGAGATGAACCCCGCAAGCAATGATCTCCAGACGTAGAAAACAAATTTTGGAACTCCAATAAAGTAATGATAAAATCAAAATGAATAAGATAACCTAATGAACTGCTCTGATACGAAGTTGAATAATATGAATAAGCGGAAGCATAAATGATATTAAAGTATAAACAATGAAAAAACTCTTGGGTCTACGTGGAAACCTCACTCACAAAGAGTGGGGAGAAAATCACGTGAGAAGGCCCTGATAGGGTGAGTATATGTATTGATCTTCTCAAATAAACAAGTGAGGGGTACATGCTTATTTATAGGCCACCACACAATACTCCACATTACATGATGTGGGACTAAATGACCACCACACAAATTCTCTCAACACAACACCAACAACATAATCAGAGGCATCGTATATGATCTCAAATTGTGAGTCGTAGGTGGTTGTAGGATTGGGGCTTGGGTAACAAATTTATTCAACGAATCAAAGGCCTCAAGACAAAGATCATTAAAGTGGAAGGGCTTGGTCTTTGGTAAAAAGGTTACTCAGCTGTCTAGTAATCTTTGAGATGTTTTAATGAACCTTCTATAGAAACTCACATGTCTAAGAAAAGATCTAACTTGCTTAATAGATGTAGGTGGTGTGAGTTTAGCAATCAAATCAACCTTAGCTCTATCAACCTTCATTCCCTTATCAGAGACCACATGTACTAATACAATTTCTTCTTGGACCATAAAGTGACTTGTCTCCCAACTCAAAACTAAATTCACCTTGATGCATTTCTTCAATCTCTTTGGAGGTGGGCTAAACATGAATTAAATGAATTCCTAAGGACAGAGAAATCATCCATAAAAACATCCATAAAATCTTCAATCATCTCTAAAAATATTATCATCGTGCATCGTTGAAAAGTCATGGGTGCATTATAGAGACTAAATGGCATTCTACGGAAAGCAAAAGTGATATAGGGGCACGTGAACGTAGTCTTCTCTTGATCTTTGAGATTTATGGTCACTTGATTGTATCCTGGATAACAATCTAGAAAACATAAGTTTTTTTAACCTGTTAACTTCTCTAAAATCTAATCAACGAAAGAAAGGTAAGGGGAAATGATCATTCTTAGTGGCTGAACTTAGTTTCATATTATTAATACAAACTCTCCACGAGGAGGTTGTCCTAATAGGTGTAGACTCCCCCTACTCATTAATGATCACGGTCAATCCAGCCTTCTTAGGTACAATCTGAATAGGGCTAACCTAAGGGCTATTAGATATGGGATAGATAATTCTTGCACTAGGTCACTTAATAATCTCTTTCTTTATGACCTCTCGTATATTCGGGTTTAATCTTCTTTGTAACTAGTGAGAAGGTCTAGCTCCCTGTTCAAGATAAATGTGGCGGGTGCAATAAGAGGGGCTAATTCCCTGAAGGTTAGTTATGGCCCAGTTAATTTCCATTTTATGATCTCCTAGAACTTTAATGAGTTTGCATTCTTGTTTCTTATGCAGTTTGGCACTAATAATCATAGGAAGAGTTTCGTCCAGTCCCAGGAGCACATACTTCAAGGTATTGGGCAACGGTTTCAGTTCAACCTGGTGTGGGACAACGATAGAGGGTGGAAGGGGTGTAGTTGGTGGCTCAGGTAGTCTCTCAACTTGCAAAGTCCAAGGAGGTTGCGTGTTGGATGTAGCCTATAATAAACTCTCAATCTCTTGATGTGTGTACCCTTCTACCATAGGTTCTTTAATCAAATGTATCAACATGGACTCCTTAATCATTTCATCAACTTTGTCAAGCTCTTTAATCAAATCACACTCATCATCATCATCAAAAGTTTAGATGCCTTAAAAATATTGTGTTGCATCTTTTGATCTTTGAAGGCAATCTCCATTCTTCTAGTTTCACAGTTAATATTAGCCTTGGTAGTGGCTAGGAAAGGTCTACCTAGGATGATGAATGTGTTGTGTAGTCTTTCTAGTACTTCCTTGTCAAGGACGAGAACATTAATGGGAAAATAGAAGTGTTTGACCTTAACAATCACATCCATCATTACCCCCAGAGGGGTTTTAATGGATCGATCAACTAGTTATAATGTAAAATAATGGGTTTTAAATCACCGAGTTCAAATCTCTCGTAAAAGCAGAGTGGGGATCAAGTTTATGGATGCACTTAAGTCAAGTAGAGCCCTCTTAAAAGTCATGCCACCATTGACTCAAGAAATCAATGGGAGCTTCAGGATCTTTCTTCTTAGGAGGTAGATTCTTCAGAATTATAGAACTTGCATGCTCAGAAAGAACTACCTTCTTAGGTGACTTGGCCTTAGCCTTATGCTTTTGTATACAAAGGTCTTTAAAGAATTTGATGTAGGTAGGGATGTACTTGATAGCATTGAGGAATGTGATGTTTATTTGGACTTATTTAAATAACTCAAGCAATTCCTCATTGCTAAACGAGTTCTTCTTCTTTGGTTTTGGCTTTTTTAAGGCTTTAGGGAATGGGATATGGGTGGGGATTTGAACCTCAGGTTCCTGAGCATCAAGATCATCATCCTTAGTGTCAAATTTTTCATCCTCTAATTTTCCATCCCCTACTTTAGGCTCTGTATCATTTTGTGTTGGCTAAACAAGATCTTAGGTGGTAGTCCCACTCCTCAAAGTAACGGCATTTGCCATTGCATTTGGGTTTCGAACGGGGTTCGGTGAAATCGGTGGCCCCTGTTGTAGGTTGAGATTAAAAGCCTGGTAGTGCCTAGTTCATTATATGTTAGCTTGGTTCTGTTGAGGCACTCTATTTCGACTAAACCTCGGGTTTGCATTGTTCTGATTTTGGATCTTCGTAGGGTTTGGGAGTGGTTGAGAGGGTTAGGACCTGTGTTGTCTTGAATCAACAAGCTGGCTAAGCTGCCTGTTAATCTCATTCATGTCTTCTTGAGTTCAATTTTGCTAATTGATTTGCTCTTGTTGCTTAGTCAATATCACACCCATCATTTTAATCAAGGATTTCATTTGGTTCGATTGAGTGGGTGCAAGGGGAGTTTGGACATAGCTTTGCCTTAAAGATTGACCCTGATTGAAGGAATTGGGATAAGGTTGTCTCATCTGGGTCTGGTAGGGCACTTATCCAGCCTTTTGGTTGGACCCAGAGAAGTTTGGATGATTACGCCATCCAGGATTATAAGTATTGGAGGAATCATTCTTAGAGTATCCTTAGATGACTTGAACATCCTCAAATCCTGAGGATGGGTCGATAGGATAGGAAGAATTAGTATAAGTAGGGAGAAAGGGTTCTTGTTGAGACCTATAGGAAGGGTCCTGATAACTCGGGCTTACAGAGTAAGCCAAATTCAAGTTGTGAAGATACTCCCTTATGGGAGTATGCAGAGTAGAGTAGGGGGGAGTGTCCCCTGATTGGGTATGGGCTGGGTGGTCTTGGTTGTGTTAAGGAATTCATCAAACTTCTTAGTGACCGTGGTTCCCAGCTCTTCACAGAGAGTTTCTAAGTCAACCTTATTTGGGTTAGTTTGGAGTTCATACATTCCTCGTGGCTGACTAGTTCGTCTAAAGGTGTTTATAGAGGCTTAGTTGAGAGTTTTCACTCATGTTTTCAAATAGATTATATGCACGATCCTCGTCTTTATTTAAGTTAACCCCACAAGTTGCGTCCACATAGTTTCTCAATTGTTCATTCAGCTCATGGTAAAAAATTTGCACCATTGCCACTTGGGTATGCCATGGTGTGGACATTTTCTAGCCAAGTCAGTAAATCTTTCTTAGCCTTCATGGAGTTGTTCCCCAGATTATTTAGTGAAAGTTGTGATGGCCCTTCTAAGGGCATTTGTTTTTCAAATAGGGAAGAATTTTCTAAGAAAGGCATTATTTAGCTTGTCCCATGTGTTGATGGATTTCCCTATGGTTTTGTACCAATGGGTGGCTTTGTCCCTTAAGGAGAAAGGGAAAAGTTTCATCATCAAAACATTAAGATTCATGTTCCTGGGTTTTGTAGTTTGACCAAGGGTGGTGAGATCTTAGATGTATTGGAATGGATCTTCAGTGTTAAGTCTGTAGAAGTAGTTTCGAATGAGACCTATTTAATGGGATTTGAATTTAGGATCATCCTTGCAAACCCTTACATAAGGTGTAGCATTATTGGTCACAGGATCACAGAAGTCCCGTAAAGGTTGAGGTTGTTGTTGCTTTTGGTTTCTATTGGTGAACCAGAGCTTAAACTGTTCATGCAATTGTTCCATTAGCTCCTTATGGTTTTGGTTTGGATTAGGTGGGTTAAGAACTGGTGGATCCATTACCGAGGGTTCACCAGAATCAGGTTTCCTCCTAGGTTCAAAGTTTAAAGATCTCTTTAACTTTGGTTTTCTCAATCTTGTACCACGCATGCACTACAAACAATCAAGCAAGTAAACACAAGACAATATATTTTACTTGCTTTTCTCATAAAATTAATGTTTGTATGTGACCAAGCAAGTTATTAATCAATTATGCACCTTAAATCAACCTATAGAGTTCTTACATAGACCTACAGACAAGACCCAATTGATCTCAAGTCGAGGTCGCTCGCCACTAGACTCCTCGAGATGCGGGTGAGACAAACTTGACCTCCAACCAACCATTTCTTGTAATGCAGAGAGAAGCTGTAAAAAGACCAAGACCTAATCAATAACGGAGTTGACCTCGAATCGAGCATGCTCACCACTAGACTCCCTTATGTACGGGTGAGGCGTATTTGTTGACCTCTTACCAACTCCCTCTTGGTGACCTTATATGTGTGCATAGTGCAAGTGCCAAACAACATGCAGTAAAAATCATAGTCAAGGCCTTTAGCACTTGTGAAGCGTATTTTAGGTTTCACCGCTGATTACTGAATTTTATAATGTTCTCAGTTTAAGGTATTTTCAATGCAAACTAGTAAGATCTTTTTCTATGATTAAGTCTAGAGGGAGGTAGAAGTGCGTGATAGATAACTCAGAAGGGTAGAAAGATGCATACCTGAGTCCAACACTCTTCTCAATGCAAATGCAGTTTTGCATAATTGAAATCTGGATACTGATATGCAAGATCTTAATGTGAATTTCCAAGGTATGCAGGTTTTAGATAAGTGTGAGAATTTTCTTTTAACAAACTAACTAAAGAGTTTAGAGAAAGAGAGACCACATTCCATAAAATTGATATAGTACACCAAAAAATAATGCACTCTCACCAATAAACCTAAGAAACATAAATAAAGAGAAAAATATAAACTAAGCCAAACGTGCACCTCGCTCGTGTCCTACCTACGCGAATCTCTGTTATATGACTTGCTTTCTTAACCTACCGAAACTTCGTTCCACGTACTCGGTACTTGCCAAAAAGAGAAAAATATGAGGCTCACGCATATAAAAAAATGCTAAGGAAAGAAAACATCTCAAGCGTATGCCTCCACGGTAACGGTGTCAAAAACTGATTATGAAATTGCTGAAAATATAAATCTGTCGTCATAGTTGCGAAAACACGTCATTTAAATTTATAAAACCTCCTAAAAATAAAAAAGTAATATCAGGAGTATAGGTCATCTTCAAGAGAGGCAATATTAAATATGTTCCATTAGAGATCAATATTAAATATGTTCTTACAAGAGCACGAAAATGAAGCATATATGCATGCATGCAATTGTAACCTAAGATACACTATGTATAATGCAATAATGCTAATAAACTAACATCATTAAGCTTGTTATCCCTTTAAATTATGCACTTATCATTTACCATCAAATATAACCTCGATGAGGCGATTGCTAGACACAAAGCCTGTCTTATGACCAAGTTTATGCAGACTTATAGGATATATTTCTTTAGCACTCTCTTCATTGGCACGTCTTCCTACTATCTGCATTTTGATTTTTGTTGTCGTGTAGCGTGAGTGGCTCCTTCACTAGCTTGATGTCAAAATTTCTTTCTCGTATGGTGACCTCCAAGAAGAAATATACATCCAGAAGCCTCTTGACTATGAGGTTTAGGGGGAGTGTTCCCAAGTGTGTCGCCTACACAAGGCGATTAATTGTCTGAAACAGACCCCCAAGGTATGGTTCTAGAAGTTATTAAAGGTTGTTGAGATGCTAATCTTTCGGAGGTCTTTGAATTATTCCTTGTTTGTCAGAAAGACATGGGGTGTGGTGGCACTGCTGGCTTATGTGGATAATATCATTCTTACAAGGAGTGATGGAAATGGTATTGTTGAGGTCAAGAGTTTGGTGGCTAATTTTGTTCTAAAAGATCTTGGTCATGTCAGATAGTTTCATGGGATAAAGGTGGCATGCAGTAAAGAGGGTGTTTTCTTTCCTAAAGAAACTATGCACTTGACTTGCTATAGGAGACTAGCATACTGGAAGCAAAGCTGGCCAATATTCCTCTGGATCCTAGATGGCATTTATATGATGAGGAGGTTGAGGCAATGAACAGTTAGCAGTACAGAGGTCTAGTGGGCAAGCATCTGTAGTTGGCCATTACCGGACCAGATATTTCCCTTACTGTTAGGAAATTGAGCCAATTTTTTGATAGGCCTACTTGGTAGCATTGGAATGTTGTAATGATGGTATTGAGGTACCTGAAGAAAGCACTAAGGAGAGGAGTCCTAATCACTAAAAGGACCTCTATGAGTGTTGTGCCCTACTCAAATGCAATCTATGCAGGATGTTTGGCAGACAGGAAATTCACTACTAGCCTTTGCATCTATGTGGCAGAAAATTTAGTAACTTGGAAGAGCAAGAAGCAAGCTATTGTCTTCAAGTCTAGTACAAAGTTAGAATATAGAACCATGGCACACACTATGTTCGAGATGATGTGGGTGAGATCTCTTCTTGCAGACTTGCACATTCTTGTTGATGTACCTATGGACATGAGGTGTGATAACAAGGTAGCTACCTACATCACCAACAATTCGATGTTTCATGAAATGACCGAGCATATAGAGGTTGACTGCCACTACACATGTGACTTGATCCAGGGAGGTCTCATCTTCACTACCTATGTCTCTGATGACTAGATAGTCGATATCTTCACCAAGGTGCTGCCTCTATCATCCTTCGATATTTGTTATTCCAAGTTAGACATCTATGTTCCAGCTTAAGGGAGAGTGTTAGGCTCTACGATCTAGTGTTACTTATGTTGTTTATTTCCTTAGTTGTAGCATTTCTTATTTCTTTAAGAAGAACTCATGTATTTTTCCCACCTTTATATATTGAGAGGTTGGGCTATAGAATACATAACTGGATTCATTTGTTTTAACTACCAGAAAGAAGTATTATAAATTTTTGCATATGTTAAAATTCAATTTCTCACTTGTAACACCAAATTTTGCATTTTCCTTACATAAATAATTGTAATACAAGTTCATTGCATATATTACAAGTCTATTTTCCACTTATAATATAAGTTTTGCTACTTGTAATACAAGTTCATCGCATGGATTACAAGTCTATTTTCCACTTGTAATATAAGTCTTTGCACTTTTGATTATACTAAATATTGGTAGTTGAAGTTTATAGCATGTATTACAATTCCATTTCCCACTTTTAATACAAATTTTTGCACTTTTGCTATAGTAAATAGTTGTAATATAAGTTCATCACGTATATTAAAAGCCTGCTTTCCACTTATAATCTAAGTTTTTCACTTTTGTTGCAATAAATACTTGTAACACAAGTTCATTGCATGCATTATAAGTCTATTTTCCACTTGTAATACAAGTTTTTATACTTCCATTTATAACAAATAATTTTAATGCAAGTTTGTAATATATATTTGAAATTAGTTTTTCACTTGTAATATGAGTTTTAGCATATATTATGAGTCAAAATTTTCACTTATAAGTTATAATACTAATTTTTACACTTATTATAGTGAACATTTGTAATACAGGTTTGTATTACAAGTAGTTCTTTTTTTTTGAAAAGTTACAAGCAGTTCTAAGTTATTTGTATTATAAATACACAGTTTCTTTTTGTAGATATACTTAATATTTTTTCCTTCACATCTGAAATGCTCCACTCTTCCAAGATCTTTGATTGATTTGTATTTTTGGAAGCCTTGATGAATGATGGGCATTTCCTAATTACAAGAAAAAGCAATTCCATTGGTGTTGTGTTGTCTGAAACCATTAGGAACGTTAGATTTTTATTGGATGGAGCACATTTGATATTTTTTTGGCTTATTTTGAGTACAATGCATAGAGGATACGACCCCTGTATATATATGGGATATATCAGCATGCAATTAAGTCCATTGGATCCTTGTTGTCGTTGAGTACTATTTTGTACGAATGGTGCTTTACAAAACCACTATTCATATATGGAAGCTTTGTTCATTCCTGGTAGTCCAATCATTTTTGTAATTTACAACATATCATAATTATCCATTATGAGTCACGTACTTTTTTTCCTTTGGCTCTTCTTATTCATCTTTTCCCATTTGCCATTTTCTTGTTGCATGTATTGTAAATGGTTCCCAGATATTTTTTTATTATAAGATATATTATTGTATTAGATGCATATGTCTGTGATAGGAAAAATGACCAATTAATTCTCTTGAAAATCCCTAAGTGCCTTTATATAGAGAGGCATAAAAGGAAAAAATTACAAGCTCATACTTGTACAATAGGAAATAAAAAAAATAGGTCATATAACTCAACTCAATACTTTCCCTCGAGCTAGAGCATACACATCAAACATGTTCAACTTGGAACACCACTCAAGATGCTTTTTGTAGAGTACTTTGGTGAAGATATCAGTAATCTGGCCTTCAGCGGCAATATAGTGTGTAGTAATCTTGCCAGCTAGAATAACATCTCTGATAAAATGGCATTCAACTTCTATATGCTTGGTTCTCTTATGGAATGCTAGATTATTTGCAATAAATGCAGTTGCTTTTTTATCACAGTACATGGGAGTAGAGCCAGAGATTGTCACCCCTAGATCTTGCAAGATAGATCTCACGTATAACAGCTCACAAGTAGTATAGGTCATAGCTCTATACTCAAACTCCACTAGATTTGGAGATTATATTTTGCTTCTTATTCCTCCAGGTGAGTAGATTGCCACCAACATAGGGGTAATACCCCGTAACTAGATTTAGAGACTACATTCTAGTTTTTACTCCTCCAGGTGACTAAATTGCCACCAACATAGGCATAATACCCTGTAGTAGATCTCTTGTCCTCATGAGCTTCGTCATAGTTAACATCAGAATATCCCCATATATCTAGATGACCACATCTTCCGAACGATAGTCCCTTTCTAGGACCCTGCTTAAGATACCTCAACACCTGGCACGCACCAACCAAGTGTACCTCTCTAGGAGACTACATGAACTAATTGGATCTCTCAACAACAGAAAAGATATCTGGTTTCATGATAGTCAAATGTAGCACCTTTCCCACCATAACACGGTACCTAGTCACATCCTCAAATAACGGACTCTCTAAATCTGCAAGTGGTATAGATGGTCCACTGGAACATTGGCAAATTTGCAACCAAGCATTCCTACCTCAACTTGTCAATCACATATTTTCTCTAAGATAAAACAAGACCACCATTTATATGTTGCACTTCAATGCCTAGAAAGTAATTTATCAGCCCTAGATCTTTGATCACAAACTGAGAATGCAAGAAATTCTTGGTAGCTTCTACTCTATTACTCACTGTAAGCAGAATATCATCAACATACGCAATAAGGATGATCGAACCAGTAGCTGTTGCATGGTAAAGATTGAATGATCAGTTGTAGATCTAGTAAAGCCATATTCTTTCAAGGAATTACTAAACCTTTCAAACCAAGCTTGAGAATTTTGCTTAAGATAAAAAATGGCATTCTTTAATCTGTATATTTTCTGGCACTCCTCGATCACAAAGCCTGTGGTTGCTACATGTATACCTCTTCCTTTAAATCACCATAGAGCGACACATTTTTAATGTCTAGTTGAAAAAGTGGCTAATCATTATTTCCTGCCACAAAAAGAAGAATCTATACTGAATTAAGACAAGCCATTGGCAAGAAAGTCTCAAAATAATTAACTCCAAAGATTTGTGTATAAACTTTAGCAACTGACTGGGCCTTGAATCTTTCAACCAACCCATCTGGATAGCATTTGAGGGTAAACACCCACCTTCATCCCGCAATTGTAGCACCAAGGGGGTAATTCAACAAGTTCTCAGGTCCCTCTGAACTGGAGAGCTGCCATCTCTTCCATGGCTAAGATCTAGGAAGGATCTTGGAATTCTTCTGTATGACTCCTATGAATATGTTTATTGTCCACTACAAGAGATAGAAGTCTCCCTGCAATAGGAAAGCAATCACATGATATATAATTTGAAATTAAATACTTATCACATGACCTGTGTGGCTTCCTCTGGGTAATAGGAAGATCCACATCATTTACCTCAGGTGCTATGGGTTCTGGATCTCCAGTAGAATCCATAGGATCAATAAAGGATTGAATAGGTATAGTAGAAAGAGGCTCATCTACTGGAGATGTAATGGAAGTAGGCTTGTGTTGGAAATGTTTAGGGAAGGTGTTTGTAACCTAAGGATGTCTAAGAAACACAGTAGAAGGGACATTTGTCTGAGATATAGGCTCAAAAGGCATTGGTTGCACATTAGTGGGCATGGGAAGAGGAACATCTTGTGACATAGTAGAAGATTTCCCAGTAGCAGAATAATATGAAATCTCTTCAAAAGAAGGTAACATTCTTGTTGACATAAAACTGATGAGCAAGAGGGTCAAAACACCTGTATCTTTTCTGAGTTCTAGAGTATCCCACAAATATACATTTAATTGACTGAAGAGACAATTTGTCCACTTTAAATAACTGAACAAAACAAACACACCCAAAGATTTTTGTCGTAAGGAAAATAAGTCTCGATCACGAAATAAGATAAAGGGTCTTTCTACCCAAAACAAATGAGGAAACATGATTAATTAGGAATGCTGCCATAAGAATTGTATTAGCCCAAAAGGTAATGGGAACATACATCTGAAACATAAGAGTACGGATAACATCAAGTAGATGCCTTAACTTACGCTCAGCCAACTCATTTTGTTGAGAGGTATGAACACAAGAAGTCTGATAAACAATACCCAAGGATTGAGAAAACTGGGCCAATATAACATTCACAAACTCAAGTCCATTATCAATATGGAACATGCAAATAATAGTAGAACATTGGATCTTTATTTCACTAACAAAATTTTTGATTAATACAGGGGTTTCTAATTTTTTCTTGATCATAAATACCCAACAAACATGGGTATAATCATTTACAAGAACTAAAAAATAATGAAAACTCCTAAGACTTGACTTGACATGGGCCCCACAAATCAGCATCAATAAGACAAAAATGTCACCCAACTCTTTTATTACTAGTAGGAAAAGATATCCTGTGATGCTTGCCAACTTGACAAGCTTCACATGAAAAAGACTGGAAACTTCATATCAGGAAATTGACGGCGAAGAACAGAAACATTCAGATGTCCCAATTTAAGGTGTCACTGAAGAGCAGATGTGGCACAAGTGGTAGGAAAGGCAAGATTCTCAGGTGAAAGATGTAGGTAATAGAGACCATACTACTCAAGTCCACTAATTTGCTTCATCGTTTGGAGGTCTTGTAGGAAGAAAAGATGATCATGAAAAATAGCTCTACAATTTAACGCATCTATAATCTAACTTGTAGACATTAAATTAAGAGCAAATTTAGGTGCATTTATCACATCAGCCAGAGGTAAAGTAGAAGATAAGGAAATGTTACCTAAGCCTGTCACAGGAGTTAAGGCACCAACATGTACAAGGGTAGTCAGAGGTCTAACAGAGGAGAACAAAGTAGCATCTCATGTAATGTGGGAGGAGACACCTAAATCAGCAAGCCAAGACGATGTATGAACACCTCCAATACTCGCAGTAGTACCTATCTGACTAGTCACTAAAGCACTAGCAATAAATGTAGCTTGAGCTGACACAAGCCTGTCATATTCTTTGGAAATAGTTATCCAAGTATTAGTATGGTCATTCTCCTAAGAGTAATGTCCTTATCCACCATACGCCACCTGATTTGCCTGATGACCCTGTGAAAAGCCATGTTTTATCCAACATCTGTCAACTGTATGATTTGTCTTGTGACAGTGTTCACAAAACAAACCCATACGGCCTTTGGCACAACACCTTGCTCTAGCACCTCCTCTTCTTCTGCCTCCAGATGTTCCTCTACCATGATTAATAGATGCCATAGCAAACAAATCTAAAGGTGAAACATGATCAGAGATCTCCACTAGTGAGAGTCTAGCATATATCTGAGCAGGTGTAGGAATCTCCTCTAGAGTCATCAGTTGGTCCTTCACTGCTTTGTATTTAGGACCTAGACCAACAAGCAACTGGACTGATCTGAAAGCCTCTCTTTGCTTGGTAATAATAGTAACATTAGTAGAGATGGGTTGGTAGGTATCCTGCTTGTCCTGTAGGTTCATTAAACCATAATATTCGATAAGGGGCATAGTCCTCTTTCGAAAAGAATGAAGCTCCTCAATGACTCTGTATAGACAGCTAATATTATTCTTGTAGGAATGTATCTCATGTAGGACTTCCTACATCTTCTTGGCCGAAGCATATGACATGACTTGCTTGGCAATTGGTTCTTTCATACAACTCAGCATACAGGTGGCGATCCAGTCATTATCTGCTTCCCAATCTGGTGTCTTGACTGCAAGTTCATTTTGAGTGAGAGTATACCTTTTGTGATGTGAACCTACAAACTAAGAGGAAGATATGGACTAGAGAAAGTTGGTGCCATCCAACTTAATAGAGGTTCCCTGCATAAATGAAGTTACGATCGTTGCAAAGATTTTCCCCATCGAGTCGCTAGAGGGATCTTTCTTGTCTTCCATAATACCCAATTTGTAGGACCCAAAAAATCAAGTGCCCAAGAGAGAAATCAAGTCATATATCTGCTGCTAGAACTACAAATAGATATGAAACAACTAATTTAAGACATGGGATCCCAAAAAAGTGAATCAGGCATAGCAACGACCTACTAGGGTGAGAAGCAGCCCTAGCAGGGTTGCCTTTTCCTCCTAGGAGTCTCTTGGTGCTGCTAGAGGAGGGAGGGTGACTACACCTTCACCCCTACCCGAAGAAGGCCCTTCTCTCACGCTACAAAGGGGTTGGCAATGGAGAAGGCAGTAGAAGGGTTGCTACAGTCAGAGGAAGCACCAGATCGGTGCTACAGCAACCTGTGTGGCCGTTGGAACGGCCTCAACCACCCTAGGTGGCACTACTGGGCCTAGCAGTTGTTGTTGCTGGCCTTGGCGGTAGTGCTAGGCGGTGCTGCTGTTGGGGGTAGGCTAGTGATAGTGCCTGAAGGCTGGTGAATAGGGCCGGTGATGCCTAAGAAGAGAGAGGAGAAGGGTTTCGATGGAGGGCTAGGAGGGCTAGAGTTGGTAGGGTACCTTGATACCGGTATAGGATCGCTTCTTTGATACCTTGATAGGAAAAATGAGTAGTTAATTCTCTTGAAAAACCCTAAATGCCTTTATATAGAGAGATAAAGGGGGAAAATTATAAGCACACACTCGTACAATAGGAGATAACAAAAATAGGCCACATAACTCAACTCAATAGTTTGTAATATAGTTTAGAACTTTTAAGGATTATTGTATTACAATACTTGATATGCTTATAATACAACTGTTTTGATATACTTGTAATACATGTATTCGATTCTCTTTTCTGATATGCTTGCAATACAACTTGGATGATATGCTTGTAATACAACTTTTTTTTGTGTTTCATAGTTGTATTACAATCACCGTATAGTAATACAAATATAGTTATTGTTGTATTACAATATCAATTTATTACAACTTCTATATAATTGTATTACAAGTTGTATTACAATTCTCTTTTCTGATATGCTTGCAATACAGCCTGGATGATATGCTTGTAATACAACCATTTCTTGCGTCCTATAGTTGTATTACAATCATCATATACTAATACAAATTAAGCTATTTTTGTATTACAATATTAGTTTGTTACAACTTCTACATAATTGTATTACAAGTTGTATTACGATCACCGTATAGGGTGCAGATTGGTTGTATCACTATTTGTTGTCAAAGTGGTTTTTATGGAATGCATAATTTCTTTACATTTCAAGTGTTTTACTATATGTTGTCAAAGAGATTTTTAAGGAATGCATTAATTTCTTTTTGTGAAAATGGTGGTTTTATTTTGTACCATGTGATAAACATCTGATGGTTGAGATTTGGTGCTCATATAATTTTACCATGCTTAGAGGATAGGACATATATATATATATAAGGAAAAGGGAGTGTATAGGTGACCTGCATGTAAGTTACATACAGGTGCAACAATATCTCCCATTATGAGTAATGTTTTGTGTTGAAAATTTGGGAATTATGATCACTCTATATGAACATGTTATGTACCAAATTTAAAGCAAATCCAACACTCCTAACACCTGCATCCATTAGGGTTAAATTTTGTAGTACTTAAACCGTAAAAAATGAGCCCCCTCCATTGTAGGTGCTAGGAGTGTCAGATTGACTTCAAATTTGGTACATAACATGTTCACATGGAGTGATCTCAATCCCCAAATTTTTAATCCAAAAGATTATTTGTAGTGGGAGAAATTATTGTACCTGTATATAACTTACGTGCAGGTCACCTATATACTCTCAGCCACCATATATATATATATATATATATATATATATATATATATATATATATATATATTTAGTGCACAAAGGCATCTCTTTCACATGTCATGGATGGATACAATGAGCTTATATTAAAGGCTTAATTAGATGTGTTTAGTGAAGAATGATGTGGTTTTTCTATGTACCTGCACATGCATCTCTATTTGCTTTTTTTAGATTTGTGATAACCAAAATTCATATTAGTTGATTAATTTTGTTGCTTACAGGCATCTCGATGGGGGTGAATGACATTTTTCCAAACTTCATCATGTTCTTGATTATTGCATTACATGTATAGCTAGTAGGAAGCATCCTCCTATCACTAGTTAATGGTAGATTCATCCATGCTTCAATATGAATGTCTATGAATCATTGGTTTCCCATTAAGGCTAGTGTCCATTAGCTAAATTACCAAGGAGCTAATTTGCTTAGCTATTTTTCATCCTCCCTTTCAAAATAAAATGATCGTATCTTTTGTACTTTCTAGAAGATCGATATAGAATGTGATAGGGGAAGCTGGAAGGTGTTTATCAAATACTATAGAACCCTTATGTTGCTTACCTTATTCTCCCATCCAATAATTCTTTTAATTACTAGTGACAACTTTGTTTAGGTCCTCTACCTCACCTATGCTTCATCAGGTCAACCCTTAGATTTATGATTTCAATGCAAGACATGCTAATTAAGTGGATTGTTAACTTAAGGTTAGACCTAGAATGGAATTGTCTTGTTTTTACCTATTGCATCAAACCATGAGGGTCCCAATAATACTACTTGGAACTAGAGCTTATATGTTGATGCTTGTGATTTTGGCAGTCATACCAGCCATTTAGAGGAAATCTATTGAGAAGTCTTTGGTGCATATTTTGGTCAATTCTCTATTTTATTTAGTTGAATGGTAGGTACTTCCATGTTGCTCTTCTTACTTACATTTGGCCTAGTGCTCAAGTAGTTTGGCCAACCATAGGTCAAGAAATCTTGAATGGTGATGTTGGTGGGGGAGATCAAGAATTCTTTTTGTTTGGTAGATTCATGGATCCAATTCCTTTTAGTTAGATCTATCACTCATTTGTTTTCACCAATAACATTTTGTGAAACTCTTTGACCTAAATTGTAAGTGTCCTACTTTCACGTGATTCATAGGGTTCAACAAGCAATCCATATTTCATAATTAAAGGTCTAGTAGTGCTTATCAAATATGGAGTCTTGCTTGTATTGGTAGTCCTATCTTGTATTAACATTTGAAAGATAGTCAAAAGCATAAATCTCTATTTAATGGGGCTTCTTCCTATACCTAGGAATTCCACTGGACCCAAAGTTGAGACATTGGAAGGATCTTTCTATTCTTCCAATGTGACTAGGTTGATTGTTTTGCTCTTGCATTTAACACAACCTTCATCTTGCGTATTCATTGACTTGTATTTAGTACCTTTAAGATGGATTACTATCTACCCAGCATGGGTATGCTTCGATTGCTTAGTATTCTAATAACCTTGCTTTTCTCGCTGGTGGTGCCCCTCTCCTAGTTATTGTCCATTTATTTTGAAATGATTTTTTTAGGAGGGATAATTTTACATATCTTGGCCAAATTCTTCCATTGTGAGGTACAATTGGTACCCCACTTGACTTGCTTGCTCCCTTTGACAAACCATCCAATCCCCTCTTAAGCTCCCCTTGTCCATTGTTTACCCGGAATACGAATTCCCTCTTTGCCACTTTTGTGCCACTTTGTACAAGATCCTGTTCGCCAGACTCTTAAGAAAAATATGTTTAGAGGGCAAAATATTTAGTTGGAAAGGATTGTTTTCTCAAAGTTAGACCCTGAATGAAGTTGCCTTTTTTAACTTTTTACACCTTGATGTTTAGGGGGCTGAATTGCTTTGATAAATGCTAGAGGCATGGATACTACTCGGTAATTGTGGATGATTTTTCTCAACTCTTAGGCCTCGTTTGGTAGAGGTTTAGAGGGAGGTTTTATCCTATGTGTCAAGGGTAAAGTAAACAATGCATGAATAGTGAAAAAGTTTTATTCTCCACCTATCACATCTAGTATCATCTATCACATCTACCTCTCACAAATCATATCTACCTCTACTAACTCACTTTTACCCATTACATTCACCTATCATATCTATCCTACTAATCAACTCCTAATACAAATAAAAACAGAAATCAATAATAACATATCAACTCAATTATCACATCTACACCTACTAACTCTCCTCTTACCCATCCACTTATCCCTCCTTAAGACTTCCTAAACTTTACGCCGCATTCACTATATTAGTTAGGGAACTACATCAAACTAATTGCGCCCATACTTCAGGGTAGAGCTGAATGCAAAAATTATTGTCCTGTAGATATTGCAAGAAGATTATTCATCCGTTGTAGTCTTCCATCTGGGAATTAAGGGGGTGTTTTCTTGATTGCATGTTATTTGATTAACATGAGCATCACCAGTTCTTATCGAGGGGATTCTATTGGTAGAGCACGTATTAGTTTTGTCTGGAGTTTGTCTTGTTTCTTGTCCTATTGGACTTATGATATAATTTTCCCAACACATCTCTTTATATAAAGAGGTGTTGGATTTCATTTGAGAATAAGACAAGTTATTTTTTCTGACTTGCTATCAGAGCAGCGATCCTAGATCGGTGGTCTGGTATCCCACCTCTCACGAGCCTCCGTACCACTCCACCAAAACCCTAATCTCCTGTTTCACACTTACAGAAGTCTCCATCGGCGAGCCACCAGCTGCCGCTGGCCCTAGGAGGCCATTGCCGCAGCGGTAGTGGCTGCCGTTGCTCATCGTCGATTGCTGTTGGCCCTAGTGGGCCCCCTCCGAGCACCACAGGGTGCTGTCGCCCCTCTGTACGTGGTGGTTCCCGCTTCGAGAGGCCTTGCAGCGTCGCCTCTGACGCTGCTCTCATCGGCTATAGGTCGCAGTGTCGCCCAGAGATCAGCCCAGCACCTCGAAGCATTGCCCTACGCCACCCCTGACCTCGGGACAGCACTGCCCGACGTCGGAGCACCGCCTCTGATCGCTGAGGCACTGCCATTACCGTGGCCCATCACCTGCAGGTTGTGGTGGTGGTTCTCGGGGTCGATTGTGCCTGTCCAATCGTTGTTAGGATCCTTCCTAACATCCTAACATGCGCTAAAACCTGATCTACAGGGTTTTTGTGATTCTTGAGATGTTTAGGGTTTCTTGCCTTATATCTCATGTTCAAGAGATCACTTTTCTCTGATTGTGAAGTTTTCAGATTTGAATATTAATTTCAGATCACATTTGTGGCATCTTGTGGTAGTTCTAAGGCACGATGGCCTCGTCAGATTCTTCGAAAGTGTCATCGGTTACCATTAGGACAACGGAGGTTATAAATCTTCTTTCTTTGTTCCTATCGTCAAGTTGAATGATGCCAATTATGCTAGATGGTCTTAGACGTTCCTCATGACCGTGGCGCATGATAAGGAACATCTACTGTTGGAGATGGAGCCACAAGATAAAATAGGGGAGAATGCCATGTGGAAGAAGAATAATTCCATGGTTCGTGCATGGATCATGAATTCGATTGAGCTTTAGATCAGTGATGGGATCATGTACTACAAGACCACCAAGGAGATGTGAGATTCTCTACATGATACATATTCTCATGAAAATAATTCTAGTAAAGTGTTTGAGATTCACCATGTTCTTGGTAGTCTCAAACAAGAGGGTTAGTCACTGTCGCAGTACTATGCCACCCTAAAGGGGCTCCTTGAGAACTATAATACCTGTCAACCTGTCTGCACTTGTACCACTTGGTGGGCACATAGGAAGGAGTATGCTTTCCTTCGGTTTCTTGATGAACTTGGACCAGACTATAAGGCTGCTAAGTCCCAGATCCTTACTCTGGCTGAGCTTTCATCTCTGGAGGAGGCTTATAGCTGCATGAGCAGAGTGGTTATTAGGCCACCCGTGTCAGGGAGTGGACAGACTCCTGTGCTTGTTGCTACCGCACGTGGACGTAGTGCTCCATCCATCAGGGGGAGAGGGTGTGGTGGTCGGGGTATGAGTGGTAGACCTCTCACTATTTGCTCGCATTGTGGAAAGGTTGGTCATACATGGGCTTCTTGCTAGACGAAGCATGGTCGACCTCCTATGGCTAATCAGGTTCTCTCTATAGGAGGGGAGCGACATGGTGTTTCGTGCAGACTATGATGCTGTGATCCAGCATCTCTCTCAGCTAACCCAGTAGACTACTACTACCACTGTAGATACTGCTGCCTTGGCTACTTTAGGTATGACTTCCGCTTATAGGTCTGGTAATGTTGATAGTACTTTGTGGTTGGTGGATTCTGGCGTATCTTAACATCTCAGTGGGGATGAGACATGTTTTGGACAGGTTCATAATGTTCCCTCAGGAAGATTTGTGCAGGTAGCAGATGGCAGGCAGTGTAGGATTCATGGCAGAGGAGATGTAGCAGTGATTCCTACTCTGATGTTGCCTAACGTTCTTTATGTTCCAGAGTTTTCTATTAGTCTTTTGTCTGTTAGTAAAATTACAAAAGACTTGCACTGTCGTGCAATATTTGATGAGTTAGGCTGTATTTTTCAGGACAAACTCACGAGGAGAACGATTGGTGGTGGACATTAGAAAGGGGGTGTGTATCACCTGGTCCAGAATCTAGTTGCTGCTGTGTCAGGTGAGGTTGCATTTTGTATTGGTACAACTCTTCAGTGGCATCGTTGTCTTGGGCACCCATCACTGGATAGGCTTCGACGTGTCATTCTCATATTTTATTGGCTACGGAGATTTTGTGTGATGCATGCCAGCTAGGAAAGCATAACAAGACAAGTTTTCCTCCTAGTTTATCTCATAGTTCTAATGCTATCTTTGATTTACTGCATATGGATGTATGGGGATCGAGTTGTATCCCTGACAAACTGGGTCATAGGTTTTATTTACTTGTAGATGATTTTTTCATGATGTCATGGTTATTTCTTTTGAAAAATAAATCTGATGGATCAGTAATTAAAACATTTATCTTACAAATAAAGACTTGATTTTCTACTATTGTGAAGATTGTACGGTCTGATAATGTTTTAGGATTTCGTACATTTAAGTTGGCAGCCTTTTATAGATCTCTTGGAATTGTTCATCAGACGTCTTGTCCACATACGTTGCAACAAAATGGTGTAGTGGAAAAAAAGTATCGTTACATGCTTGATGTGGCTATAAGATTATTGATCCAGCATAATGTGCCACAAATGTATTGGGGAGATGCAGTGTTGACTGCGTGTTATTTGATCAATAGATTGCCCAACTCAGTCATACAAGAGTAAGTTCCGTGGTTGGTTCTCTATCCTGAGAGTGATCAATTCACTGTTCCACCTTGAGTGTTTGGCTACGTTACCTTTGTTTACATTCTTGGACCTGACAGAGACAAGTTGGCTCCAAGAGCAGTGAAGTATATGTTTTTGGGATACAGTAGCATCCAGAAAGGATACAGATGCTATGACCCCCGTGGTAAGAAACATTATGTAATTGCAGATGTTACATTTCATAAGTGCATTTCTTATTTCTCTACAAATGGTCATCAGGTGACATTTGAGAGAAATTTGGCTCCTATGCCTGTTTCACCAGTTCCCTTGGAACAAATCCCTATTACACATCATGAGGATATATCTACCACAGAGACTTCTATGAGGCAGAAAGCAGAGACTACTCAGGTGTATAGGCTACCCGTGACATATAGATAGTATGCATGGTGACAAAAACACACTACACCTCAGCCACCTGTCTCCTCTCCTAGTCAGGTATGCATTGATACTGATGTGAGTTTTCCTAGTGGCGTTTGTGCAGGTTCCTCTAATGAGTCTCATACTCCGGTTGCTACTGAGCATAGTGAGGAGGATCTTGATTTTCTAATTGAGTCTCATACTCTGGTTGCTACTGAGCATAGTGAGGAGGATCTCGATTTTCTAATTGAGTCTCATACTCTGGTTGCTACTGAGCATAGTGAGGAGGATCTTGATTTTCTAATTACTATTCGAAAAGCTCCATGCAGCTGTGCCCAGTATCATAATGTACAGACAGTCTCCACTGCCAACCTAGGTAGTTCATTTGCTACTTTCACAGTGGCTTTATTTGCAATGCATGTTCCTACCTCCCATCAGCAGGCTATGTTGGATCCAAAATGGCGTCAGGTCATGGAGGATGAGATGGCTGCTCTACAGTCTAGAGGGATGTGGGATTTGACCGCTTTGCCTCCTCATGCCATAACAGTTGGGTGTCGTTGGGTCTTTACGGTTAAATACAACTCTGACAGCACGATCTCTTACTACAAGTCTAGATTGGTGGCAAAAGGATTTACCTAAACATATGGGGTAGATTTCTTTGATACTTTCTCTCTGGTCGCTCGATTGTCTACTGTTTAGATTTTGATGTCTGTAGCAGCTCACTATGATTGACCTCTTCATCAGTTGGATTGCAAGAACGTAGTCTTGTACGAAGATCTTCAGGAGGAGGTTTATATGCAACAATCCCCTCGGTTTGAGGCTTAGGGGGAGTGTGTATGCAGATTGAAGAAAGCCATCTATGGCTTGAAGCAGAGCCCAAGAGCATGGTTCTAGAGACTCTCAGAGGAGGTACATGATTTTGCTGGGATAGCTGAGGTAAAAAGGAAGTTGGCTGATGCCTTCGTGATGAAGGATTTCGGTGAGCTTAGATACTTTCTTGGATTGATGTGGCACATAGCAAAAATGGCATTGTTGTTAGTCAGCAGAAGTATGCCCTTGATATCTCGTAGGAAATAGGAATGATGGGGTCCAAACCTGCTAATTTACCTGTGGATCCCAAAGGACACCTCTATGATATTGAGTCTCTACCTATAGATAGCAGATCATATAGCCAGTTGGTTGCTAAATTACTGTATCTTACTATTACACGTCTGGATCTTTTCTCTTGCAGTAGGAAAGCTCAGTCAGTTCATGGACAAATCGACCATACAGCATTGGAATGTTACTATATAGGTTCTTAGGTATGTGAAGAAAGCACATAGAAGTGTTTTATTTCAGAGGAGCACATCTATGAGTGTTGGCTATTTTGATGTCGACTATGCAGGGTGCACGATAGATAGGAAGTCAACAACTGGATTCTGTACTTATGTGGCAGACAACTTAGTGACATGGAGAAGCAATAAGCAGCAGGTGGTATCTAGGTCCAGCACAGAATCATAATACAGGGTTATGGCTCAGACAGCTACAGAGATGGTTTGGGTCAGATCTGTTCTACATGATCTCCATATTCAGGAAGAGGGACCAATGGAGATGGGATGTGATAATCACGTTGCTACCTATATTGCAAACAATCCAATATTTTCATGAGCGGACAAAGCATGTTGAGGTTGATTGTCACTACACTAGAGATTTGATACAAGGTGGAATTATTTATACTTCATCTGTATTGTCTGAAGATCATATTGCAGACATATTCACGAAGTCCCTTTCCAGATCTGCTTTTAATAAATGTTGTTACAAGTTGAGCATCATTGATATATATGCTCTAACTTGACGAGGAGTGTTGGTAGAGCACGTATTAGTTTTGTTTGGAGTTTGTCTTGTTTCTTATCCTATTGGGCTTATGATATAATTTTCTCAACACATTTTTCTATAGAAAGAAATGTAGGATTTCATTTAAGAATAAGATAAGTTATTTTTTCCAACTGATTTCTGATTATGTTCTCAACGTAGGCCTTGTCCATGTCCTTTTAAGATTTTGGATGTGTGCCTTTTGTTTATCTTAGTTTCCTTCCTTATCAGGACAACTTGTTTCTTGGATTGTCAAATGTATTTTTCTTGGTTACCCATCGTTTTAAAAAGGATACAGATTCTTTCATGCAATTCATCAAAACCATCATGTTAGTGACAATGTCGTCTATTTTTCGAGGTTGTTCCGTACATCTCTACTGCAAGTTTACACCCCTTCATGCCGTCAATTACCTATAATATGTTGATAGCACACATGCGTAGATTGTTTATCCCAATTGGAGGATTTCCAGCCTCAAGTACTCTTGTTACTTCATATAGATTTCAGGATCTTTCTGTTGTTTGTACTCATCAATCAACATCAGGACCGGTCCAGTGGTCATCTCCTGAGGTTATCACAATGCTTTTACTTATTGGTAGTATTTTGGTCAGTGATGATTTAGGTCATTTACATGTTGATATTCTGGAGGATGCTGGGTCTAATTTAGTGCGTTGTAAGCATGGTAATACATAGGATATTAGTTTACCGTTGCTCTGAGGCAGAGTACCTAAAGTTATACTTTGCATCCCATTTCCATGCATGTGTTTGCAGCATGCCCTCGGTTGTGAATGAGGTGGTTTGTTGAGGCTCTCTCTACAATCATGATCTCAACTCCACGTCATTAGCCTTTTTTCGACCCAAAGTAGCAACATGCAATGGAGATAAGATGTTTACAGCATGTGGAATCTTGCTGGCCGATCTCATGATAAAGTGGTTGCTTACAGGTCGGTTTTCCTAGTGATGCACAATCTTAATGGGACAATGTAGAGAGATAAAAGCTCGTTTGGTGGGATCACTAATGCCTAATTGAGTGGAGTTTTTTGATATTTTTGAACTAGTTGCTTACCTTTCGGCAATTTAAATACTTATCTCTAAGGCAACAACCTCTCCAATGACTTGACGTGAAGAAGGTATTCTTGTATGAGGATCTAAAAGAGGTTACTACATGTAGCAACATCCTGACTTTGAGCTGCATAAGAAGATGTTTGAATTACAAAGAGCTAACTATTGGCTAATGTAGAGTCCGAGGACTTGGATTCAGAAGTTATTCGAGGTTGTTGATGCACTCAGGTTTCATTGATCTATGTGTTCCTTGTTTGCACAGATTGGACTGCCAGTGGGATTGTAATGATGCTTGTATACATGGATGACATTTTAGTTATTGATGATGATACTCAACATCTGTGCTCTGAAGAAGCGTTTGGCTAAAATTTCTTTTATGAGGTACTTACGGATCCCTATAATAGTTCGTGAGGATTAATGTTGCCCATAGGAAACAAGGCATTTTACTACCTTTCAGGAAGCACGTGACAAACATGCTCTAGGTTACTAACATGTTAGGAGTCAAACCAACATCCCTCTTATTCCCACAGCTCAATTTTATAGAACCTGCAGATGCTTGTCAGTTCAAAGGGTTGGTATACAAACTTTTGTATCTAACTATTAAATGTTCAGGTACATCCTCGGCAATTAGGAAGCTTAGCTATTTTAGGGAGAAAACTACCAATGAACATTAGAATTAACTCAGCTTGATCACATTATTTGATAATTAGCTTATACAGATAATGGGTAAGAACAAATAACATTAGTTTATTCTAAGGAGTCCCACACCCCTTTATATAAAAGAGAGGTGTGGGAAAAAAAATGACAAACATGCAACATAATAAAAATAAACTAGTGAGAATATGTCAACACTTTTTCTTAAGCTGAAGTATAGATATCAATCATACTTAGCTTGGAACATATATCAAACGCTTCACGTGACAAGGGCTTCATGAAGATGTCAGCCATCTGGTCCTCTGAAGCAACATATGTTGTGCGCAACACCCTATGCTGGATCAAATCTCTAGTACAGAGGCAGTTAACTTCCACATGCATGGTGTGCTCATGGAACATAGGATTGTTGGTAATATATGTGGCGGCCCTATTGTTGCATCTCATTTCGATGGACTTCTCAATATCAATATGCAGATCTTGCAACATGGATCTAATCCAAACCGTCTCAGTAGCAGTTTAGGTCATGGTCCTATATTCTGACTTAGTACTAGAAAGAGAGACCCTAGCCTACTTTTTACTCTATGTAACCAAGTTACCTGCAACAAAATTGCAAAAGCCTGTAATAGACTTCCTATCTGTAACACACCCTGCATAATTTACATCTGAGTATCTCGCCACAGTCATAGGACCCCAACCTGAAAGAGAATACCACGTCCAGGTGCTTTCTTCAAGTACCTAAGCACCTGCATAGTAACATGCCAATGTTGCTTGGTTGACCTATTCATGAGCTAAGTTTACTTATAGCAAGTGCAATATTAGGCCATGTAACGGTTAGATTGAGTAGCTTGCTAACCAACTGTCTGTATGATTTGCTATTAGCTGCCTCCATCTCCTCATCATGAAGATGTGCCTTGAGGTCCATAGGAATCTTGGCTGGCTTGGACCTCAGCATATCTGTCTTATGAAAAACATCCAATGCATAGTTGCATTGAGAGAGAACAATCCCATCTCTACTCATAGCAACCTTAATCCCCAGGAAGTATCTAAGTTAGCCCAAATCCTTCATAAGAAACTATCGTGCAAGAGACTCCTTAACCTGACTTATCCCAACCTCATCATTACTGGTGATAATCAGATCATTCACATAAATTAGTAGTGCCACCACGTCATTCTTTTTTTTCCTGACAAATAGAGAATTATCTGAGGAAGACCTTTGCATCCCCATCTTCTACAACACATCTGAGAACTTCTGAAATCATACTCTCAGGCTCTACTTAAAGCCATAGATTGCCTTCCTGAGTCTGCACATACTCTTAAACCTTAAAATCCGGGGGCTACTACATGTAAATCTCCTCCTGAAGATCGCCATATAGAAAAGTATTCTTCACATTAAGCTGATGCAATCGTCAATCTCTATGGGCCGCAACGGAGATGAGTACACGAACAATTGCAAGCTATGCAATAGGTGAGAAAGTGTCAAAGAAGTCTACCCCAAAAGTCTGACTGAACTCCTCCACTAACTTGACCTTATACCTTGAAATAGATCCATCAGGGTTGTATTTCATGGTAAAGACTCATCTGAAGCCAACCAATCGTGCGCCTGTAGCAAGAATGGTTAGCTCCCAAGTTTGCCTACTTTGGAGTGCCACCATCTCTTCCTTCATGGCTTGACGTCACTTTGGATCAAACATGCCCTACTAGTATGTAGACGGAATGTACGAGATAGTAAGTGCTTGACAGAATCTACCAAACTTAGAACCAGTGCCATTAGTAGCCAAATTGCCTAGAACACGATATCTGGACTCACGTGTGTGGGGTGCCTTCCTAATGGCAATAGGAAGGTCAGAATTGTCTGGCACCTTTGTCTGAACGTTAGTAGAAGGAACGTAACTACTGCTATGATTAGCACTATCAGGAGGATAGGTCTAACCAAACTGTCACTGCCATTGTCATTGTCATTGTCACTAGATACAATCTCAACCTGTGCAGCATCACCCACTGGTGGGGAAGGTGACCTCTGTAGTATCGTATAAGGTCTACTATATGTGCGCATCGGGCCATGCAATCTCTGTAAATCATCCAAGGAGGTCGTTGAACCTGAAGAAGGCTGAGAAGTGGAGACCATAATTTCCTCGAAAGGAACAGGAGGAATAGGCATGGGAGCCACATCATCATGAGAGCTCATTTGTCCAGCAATTGAAAAAATGGTATGGTTTCATGGAATGTCACATTAGAACTAACATAGTGTCTGTTATGGATGGGATGGGATCGTAACTTGGCACTCCTTCTGACTCCTAGAGTACCTTAAGAACACATACTTGACAGCATGAGGAATTAGCATGCTATGACTTGGTTATGGCACATGAACGAAAGAAACACACCTAAAGGTCCTGGGAGACACATGGAAAGGCTCATCATCTGGATGTAGTAGGAGAATCGATATTTGCTCGTGGAGAACTACGCACGACATTCTGTTAATGAAATAGCACGCAATCAAGATTGCACCACCTCAGTATCTCTGTGGAACGTTGTGGTGGATAAGAAGAGTATGGGAAACTTCTAATAGATGTCTGTGCTTCCCCTATGCAATCCTATTCTATTTCAAGGTTTGGGGACAGGTAGTCTGGTCAATGATCCCATAAGTCCTGTAGAACTCTGTAAGTCTTGCAGTACAGAACTTGAGGCCATTATCTATCCGTATAGTTTTCAAGGTGGCAGAGTATTGTGTCCTGATCTCCAAGAGTAAAGTCTCTATAACTCTGCCAACATTTGCTTTGTTCTTCAGAAGGAACACTTAGGATACTCTGGAGAAATCATCAACTACAAGACAATAGCAATGTCCCATCCC
Organism: Thalassia testudinum; assembly: GCA_037157565.1. Lineage (NCBI taxonomy): Eukaryota > Viridiplantae > Streptophyta > Magnoliopsida > Alismatales > Hydrocharitaceae > Thalassia > Thalassia testudinum. Next base: position 27,528,190 of record JAZHRO010000072.1, on the reverse strand, counting down.
GTCTAGAACTTTATTTGGTCCCTAAACATCCATTTGAAGTAGCTCAATAATCGTCGTTGATCCAGGAGAAGTGCTGGTAGGAAAAGATTGATGATGCTTACCTAACTGGTAGGTGTCACACTGAATAGTAGTAGCAGGAGAGATATATGGAATCACCCTCCTAAAGCGATCCAAAGGCAAGTGACCTAGATGAACATGCCACTATAAGGCACTCCTACTATCATACCTGTTGGCTCCTGCAAATTCCTACCCAAGATGATAAACAACATTCTCCTTTGTGCCTCTAGCAATAGTCTTCCCAGTGAACTTATCCTAGATGATACATCCAACATTTTCGAAGATAACTCTACAATTAAGGTCTTTTGTAATCCTGCTCATCGACAATAGGTTGGTGGGAAACTTTGGCATATGTAATGCTCTCGACAGTCACAAAGTGGGGGTTACAGACACATCCCCCTAACAAACAATAGGAGTGTGTTTGCCGTCAGCTACTTGCAGGGTTCTCCCTGGTGCAATAGAGCTGGGTAACCGGAAAGAACCCTGATCATCACAAAGATGTTGTTAAGCACCAAAGTCAACCAACCATCCTACATCATAGAGACTCATGTCATGCTTCTGATTCATCAAGCCTGTATACTCCATCGTCCCTGTCGCAATAGCGGTATCTAATGCCATCTCTACTCCTGAGACTAACATTATGCCTAGCAGAGGCTAAGGGATCAACCAACCAACCAAAACTCTCCATAATCATATTTGAAATCATTTTTTTTTTTTTAAGATCTGCAAAAGCATCATAACTCACAAGAAGTGATCTAATACGAAATCCAAATAATATCTTCCTTGGAAATTAAGCTAGAATCACATAGTTGTCCCTCCGAAGATCAAAATGCGCATGCTAGGGCTAGGAGGGACCCCTAGTGGCCCCTAAAGGATTGCTGCTACTCCCCTCAGTGGCGTAGGGGCAACACAGACATACCGGCGGTGCTACTGCTGACCAGTGGTGCCACTGCTAACATTGCTATAGCAAATTGCTGCTGCTGTCATCGCCGTTCTTGCTGGCCTTGCTGTTGCAAATCGAGGCGATGGTGACATAAAGAGGCGAGGAGAGGAGGGTTTAGGGATTTGGTAGATTGGATCGGAGGTCTATTTCGGTGAGGTACGCGAGTGTCAATCTAGGATCGTCGCTCTGATATCAAGTGGGAAAGAACGAATAACCTTAGTTTATTCCAAGGCACCCCACACCCCTTTATATAAAAAAAAGGTGTAGAAAAATAACACTACATGTCCAAAGGGAAAGAGAATAAATAACAAAGATGCAACATAATAAAAATAAACTAGTGGGGATATGTCAACACAAATGTTGACTATGCATGTTGTCAAGAATAGGATGCCAACTATTGGCTTCTATACCTAAGTTGTATGAAACCTTGTGATTTAGTTTAAGGGAGAAACAACATGTGGTTTTGACTTGAAGAGTACCAAACTATTGCCCTTTGATGATGTGGATATGGTCCATCCCTTGTGATTGGCATGTCCCTACTCTCTTACCCGTGGAAATGCAATGTGATACTCGGGTTTATTTATTGCTAATAATTTGGTGTTTCATGGAAAAACAATCACATGCACATGAGTTGCCACTACAGTATAGATTCAATTCGGAAGTCTCTTATTCACATAATTTGCATTTGATCATGGGACCAAACAGCAGTGGTATTCACCAAAGCACCTCCTAAGACATTATTTCATTGATGTTATTTGAAGTTGGGTATGATTGAGATCTATGTTTCATCTTAAGGTGAAGTATTAAGGTTATTTTTTATTCTGATTAATTTTTTATTATTTTCTTGATCACTAATTTTATAAGGACCTGTCTCTACTTTTCCCTGAATGCAACTTGAACATTTCTTCTAAGTTGACATTTCTTAGATTATGGAGGTTTTCACCATAGTAGTTGAATTGGAAAATATTAGCAGGTTGGGAAGTTTGGGAGGCTATTTTCATTTTGTGCCCCTATAAAAAATGAATTGTCTCTCCTTTGCATTCCATATCCAGGAGTAACACAAACCATGAGCATGACCAGCCTGCTCATCTTCGTCTAAGAGATTGTACGGTACCTGAACTTGTAAATTTGCCAAAATATTCTGGATTAGAGTCCCACTATTGCCCTGCTCGTGTTTACGAGTAAGTAATTGGACTAGTGCAAATTTTAGAACCTTGTAAGTCACCAACTTTGTTTCTTCACTTTCTTTCTTATTATTATTAAGGTACATTGTTGATGAAGGCGGTAATATGAAGCTTGAGATTCATGCCCAAAACTGCCTGCATTGCAAGGTGAGCATATTCTGATTGAACTTCAAATATGACCAAGTTGTTGCAAGCTCATTTAGCAATCAGATGAAGGGTAAAGTACAAGTGGATAAATATACATGTGACGTGAATAAATAAAGTGGATTGTAAGTGATAAAGTAAGTTTAGCAACATTAATTCTCTTTGTGAAGAGGATTAATGGGGAAAGCGCAAGCAGACCATAAGCAGTAAAGTATCTCTTAAAATAAGTGATAAAGTAAATTACAGAATAAATAACCAAAAAAAAAAAACATTTCTCAATAGGAATGAGAATCTTAAACGACTTGGGAGTAGGTTTATGTATGTGCAAAGATCAGGGCTTTCAATTCAGACTAGAAAAAGTGGACATTTGACATGCATAACGTTCTTAGGATAAGAAAAAGCTGGCATAAGGGTACTTTGTAAATGGTTCATCTCTCTTTTTCCAAGTCTGGTCTCCTTTAGGGCCCTAAAATATTCAATCTTCATATTTCCACACTGAAAACAACATACTGGCATTAACTCAAGTCAAACACATGTAACCCTGATTCTTGCAATTTATGTAAACAAATGATTGTGTCAGGGTTAATTAATAAAATGAACCAAGACATAACGTGAATTAAGTCCTTAAAACTATTGTAAAATCAAATAATTATCAACCACATTCAGAGATTTGACAATCCATCAAGTAACGAACTCCCACTAGTCAGGTGTAGATAAGCAACGTGATGCATCTCATTGATCTTCAATGAACCAGTCATGAGCAGAACATCTCAGCATGAAGCTTGGATATTAGTGAAAGGCCATTGATATGAACAATAGGGTCAAAGTAGGGTGGTTCCTCTCACAAAGAACTCAAAAGGTTATGATCCAAACCACAAGCATGAAATGGGTCCCTTTCTCCATTTAGACCTTAAAACCCTTGAATAGGAAAGAGATCCAGAGTCAAGGAAGATGTTATAATCATCTAGGAAGACTAATAGAAGATGAAAAAGAACCAAAAGAATAATTTTTTACCCTCATGTATTTAAAAGGAATGAGGTATTTGAATACATTGAAGTTATTTGGTAGGAATGCCAGATGCCTTTCACACATTCTGATTCAGAAAAGAAGAGATTTCCACATTTTTGTTTGCTATGCCATATCAATTGTTAATGCATACTGTCAAAGGGATGTTGAAAATTTACGCACTAGTTTATTTCTACTTAATTTTTTTGATGGACACTAGTAAAACTGTTAGAATCCTGGCACATGAATAGCCACAAGTCCTCTCATGGCACATCGCACCCCCTCCTTCCCTTCCTCTTTTCATCCTTCTTTGGAATTGCATCTTAGTCTGACCATCTTAATTGTTGAGCTTTTATCTTATCAGGCTTGTGACATCAAAGATCCCAAGCAGAACATAGAGTGGACAGTACCTGAAGGAGGCGGTGGCCCTGGCTATACAATTATGTAATGTTTGTTGACTACTCTTGTTCAGATATATAGCAATAAATTCAATATTGGAACAATGCCCAAAACACTGAATAAAGCAACTTTTTAGCAAGTCATTGGTCCAATTATTACCTCGTGGAGTGGTGCGACAGTCATCCATGCAAGCTTTCTTACATTTCTTAAGCAGGTGGGTGGATATGAACATATAGTGTTTGTTTATTTTCTGGGTTTACTGTAATAGTAGTAGTTGAATACCCAGGCCTGGACACTTGATCAAAGAATCTATTGGTTTTTCCGTTGTAACCTTGTCTCACAGGAAGATGCAGACCCAGGAATTTAGTTCAACGCCAAGGGGAAGAGTGGCAAAAGAGGTTACCGTTAATAGGAATCTAATGGTTCTAAGGGGTGCAAACATGAAAATAAAGGACCAAACTTAAAGTTTGTGATATATGATTTCTTAAAAGGCTTAAAAGTTAGGATGGGGGCTGCCCCTAGGATCTCCCTAGTTCAACCCTTTACTTAGATGTTGCATAGAAGAAATTTATATGAAATTTCTCTTACAAAAAAGATGGTTCGACGTTTGTTTTTGCACTAACTTAACAACATTTACTCAATCAGGCGTGTCAAAGATGGTGGAAACCTTTTGGAAGCTTTGCCAATTGTACCATTTGGAATGGGAGAGAAATTTTTGTAAGGACTCAGTTGGGCAGTGTGACAGTCAGCAGTAGATCAGTGGCAGTTACGACAGTGGGAAGTATGGCAGTTGGCAGCGGTGGTTACAGCAGTTGGGTAGTTATCGCAGTTGAGTAACAAACTTGATTTGTAACAAATTTAGTTGGCAATGTAGCTGTGTAAACAAAGACCGAAGTGGATCCTATTAAAGGATTCCACGAGGTATAAATGAAAGGGAAAACGGGGAAGACAGTAGAGTGGTTGATTCCCTTTGCTCTTCGATCTTCTCTTTGATTTCCTACTGCAACTCTCCTCTCAAGCTGGCGGTTACAAGGGTCCATAGTCATGCCCAACCTTCCAACTCTTCTTCTCCTTCTTCTTCTTCTTCACTCCCTACTTCTATTAATTCTACTCCTAACAAATTGGTGTTTGAGCCCTCCTCAGACCCTTTTTCTTTGACCATGTCGCCTAAGGAGATCAAGGCCATGAGACAACTTCTGATGGACACAGTGCACAAAGCCATGGATGATTTCCATGAAGAATTCAAGCAATACTCTTAGAAGTCTGGATCAACATCTCATGCCAAGAAGGAAGCATTGTTTTTGTAAGTAGAGCATGGGTTCATGCTGCAAGTTAATGGCAAGAGGTTAGATTTACCAACATTCGATGATTCTTCTAATCCAATTGTGTGGTGCTACAAGGTAGACCAATATTTTCAATTTTACAATATTTCTCACCCAACGATTGCCATTGGCTTCTTTTCATTTGAATGGGGATGCATTACAATGGTTTTGGTGGTTCATAAACAATGCAAAGGTTTCCGATTGGGATTCTTTCATCACGGCCTTGAATGTGCGTTTTAATCTAGATTTTTTGGAAAATCCACATGGAGCTTTGAGTAAGTTGAAGTAAATGGGGTTGTTGAAAGATTATGTTAGACAATTTGAGTTATTATCAAACAAAGTTCATGGGAATCTTGAGGAACACTTGTTGGGCACTTCTATCAGTGGTTTAAGGGAGAAATTAGCATTTGAGGTGCGATCCTTTAGACCCACTACGTTGTTGTCAGCCATGGAGTTGGCAAGATTGCTTGAAGCCAAACTTTTGTCCCCCCGTAGACCTTTGGGCCCTAATAATGCTAGAGGTTTGTTACCTACATCGGATAAGACACCATTGTTATTCTCTTCTACGCTCAAACCATTGGTTAAAAAACTGACTACAGCCCTATATGAGGGCTAGGTGAAGAGGGGACTATGTTTCCAATGTGGGGATAAATGATTTAAGGGTCACAATTGTAAAACATTGTGTTAAGTGGATTTGATTCCAACCAAAGAATATGATTCAATGTTGAAATTCAGTCTGATAATGACGAAATGGATCCTTGTCCTGAGATTTCATCCCATGCCATTAATGGTACTAATGGGAATTTTGCAATGCAAGTTAAAGGAGAAATTAAAAATATTCCTACATTGATTCTGACAAGTTCATTGACCCTAAATTGATTTGTAAGTTGGGATTGTGAATTTCTAACTCATCCAAATTTCAAGTCATGGTGACAGGGGTCAGCCATGTAACAAGTTCAGGGCGTTGTACGGGAGTTACTATTACACTTCATGATTTGCAAATGGTTCTTGATTTCTATGTTCTACCATTGGGTGGTTGTAATGTAGTTGTGGAAATCGATTGGCTTAAAAAGTTGGGAACAATTAAATGGAACTTTTCACAACTAACTATGTGGTTTATGGTTCATGGAAAATAGCACTCCTTGCTGGGGCTCCACCCACAATAGCTGTGTGTCGTGGATTCAGAAGCCATTTCAAAGCCTTTATCAGAAGCCAAGACAACCTTTATGATACAAGTCAGTCCGCAGCAACAGTTTGGTAAAAAGCTTGATATTGATGCGTCATACCCCATGTGATTGGCCTCTTTACTCACTAAATATTAGACCCTCTTTCATTTACTACATGGTCTTCCCCCATAGAGATTATGTAACCATCGTATTCCTTTAATAGACAAGAAAGTTGTTGTAGCCAAGCCACCTTATCAACATTCTGCTATACAAAAGTAGGTCATCGAACATCAGGTTACTAAGGCATTGGAGGAAGGTTTGATTAGACTAAGTAACTGGTTGCAGCACTAGTTTTGTTGGTCAAAAAAGCAGATGAATCTTGGCGCATGTGTATTGATTACTGGGGCTTGAATGCTATCTCAATTAAAGATAGATTTCCTATACCATTGATAGATGATTTATTAGATGAGCTGGCTCGTTCATTTTATTTTACTAAATTGGACCTCAGATCGGGGTGCCACTAGATTAGAGTGCATGATATAGATATTTATAAATAGCTTTTTGGACCCATGAAGGCCATTATGAATTTTTAGTGATGCCATTTGGCCTTACAAATGCACCATCTACATTTTAACACCTCATGAATTCCATATTCCGCCCACTATTAAGGAAGTTTGTATTAGTCTTCTTTGTTGATATATTGGTTTATAATTCAACATTTCAGTTGCATCTTCAACATATTGAAGATGTTTTTCAGATTCTACAAAAGAACCAGCTCCACCTTAGGTATTCCAAGTGCCACTTTGTGGTCACCTCAGTTACATATTTGGGCCATGTTATCAATCATTACAGGGTGGAATAGAAGCAGAAAAGATCTCAGCTATGGAGAGATGGCTAGAGCTAGCAACAATAAAAGCATTGCAAGGATTTTTGGGCCTTATGGGTTATTGCTGTAAGTTCATTTGTAACTTTGGAATAATCTCAAAACCAATGGCAGACCTCTTAAAGGACTCTTTATTTGGACAAATGAAGCTTCTCAAACCTTCTTAGCCTTGAAGAAAGCTTTAACAGCAAGTCCTGTTTTTGCACTCCTAATTTTTTCGCTACCATTTGTCATTGAGTGCGATGTGAGTGGACTAGGAATGGGGGTTATTCTCTCACAATAGGGACATCTGATAGGTTATTTGAGTAAAGGCTTTTTTATGAGGCAACGTGCATGGTCAACCTATGAGGAGTTACATGCTATTCTCTTCACTGTAGAGAGATGGCATCACTATCTTCTAGGAAGGAAATCCGTTATAAAAACAGATCATCAAAGTCTTCGCTACTTGTTGCTTTAAAGCGTCAACACCAGCTTAGCATAAATGTTTAGTACGGTTGATGGATTTGGACTTCTAGTTAGAGTATAAAGAAGGTCAACATAATGTGGCAGCCAATGTCCTTTCACATGTGGGGGAGAATAACTCAATCTATGCAAGATCCAGACTAGTCCCTAACTAGATGGATGAATTAAAGGTTGAATTTTAGACTGATCTACCATTAAAACAGTTGTTACAACAGTGGCAAACCGCATAGTTGGACAAAAACATTTATTTACTTCGTGATGGTCTTCTTTGGCATAATAGTCTCATAGTTCTTGCTCGTGATTGTAGATTCATCCCTACTGCTTTATACATGGCACATAATACTCCAAAGGGAGGACACACTGGGTTTCATAAATCCTTGCATCACCTTAAGCAAAAATTTACATGGAAAGGAATAAATGGGGATGTTCGCACTTGCCTCAAACAGTGTGATATTTGTCAACGTTGCAAAGTATCTACACAAGCCCCCATAGCTATGCTTTAGCCATTACCTAATTCGAAATAGTATTTGGCAAGATATTCCATGGATTTTATTGGAGGCCTACCCTTATCGAAGAAAAAAATAAGTGATTCTTGTTGTAGTAGATAGACTTTCAAAATATGGGCATTTTGTTCCCATTTCACATCCATATTCAGCCCAAGATATAGCATCTCTATTTGTTAAAGAAGTCTGATTGCATGGAATTCCCTCTTCCATTGTATCTGATAGGGACACTATATTTATAAGTACATTTTGGAAAGAGTTTTTCTGCTCAAGGAACAAAATTAAAAATGAGTTCCGCGTACCACCCGCAAAGAGATGGTCAAATAGCTCTTAATAAATCTTTGGAGACCTTCCTACATTATTCTGTTATCAGTAGTAGAATTCGTGGGTAGATTGGCTACCATAGGCAGAATACTCCTATAACACAAGTCTTCAGTCATCGACTAAGGAGACACCTTTCGAGATTGTTTATGGTTTTCTTCCTCCAATGATTCAGATTTACATAATGGGAACTTCTTCAAGTCCTGATGTAGCATTATCCCTCCAAGGCCATGATCAAATGTTGAAGGAACTAAAATGTCATTTGCAGCAGGCACAGTCCAGAATGAAGAATTTGGTTGATGAAAAACATACAAAAAAAGCATTTGACGTGGGATATTTGGTCTATTTGAAGTTACAACCTTATCATCAATTACAAGTTAGCAACCTGCTACTTCAATCCTTATGAAATCATAGCACGAGTGGGACTAGTTGCCTATTGCTTAAAGTTACCACCAGAGTCTAAGATACATAATGCATTCCATGTCTCACAACTGAAGAAGAGTCATGGGCCCCATCCAGTCCAAACACAATTGTTGCCAAACTAATTGGAAGAAGCTACAAGGCCTCATCAACTTTTGGGTAGGAGAATGGTTAAGAAAAGTAATGTTGTTGTAACACAATTATTGATTCATTGGCATTGTCAGTCAATGGAAGAGGCACCCTGGGTCGACTATAATTCTTTCATTCGGTAGTACTCGTATTTTAATCTTGAGGACAAGGCTTAAAAGGGGAGGGGTGATACGAAAAATTATGTGATTTCTAAATGTGATTTTTAGTCATTGTAACACGCAACTTCGATCAACTCTTAAATTTATATTCTTAGATAGTAAGAGTATATATGGTCGTCTAAGGAAGCAATTTTAGTTTTCAAAAAGTATTTTCTCTCGCAAAAACTAGAATCTTCTTTTTTTTGTATTTTTGTTTTGTTATTTGTAGGGTTTTGAAATAATCTGGGCAACGAGACATGCAAAATTAAAATTATACCTAAGTGAAAAAATAAAACCTACCTCTCTAAGCTCACCTTAGGCAAGTACACCTAAGGTAATTAGAGAGGTAAAATGGGTGCAAAAAGAATGTAATTAACTAGAAAGCACATAAAATGATAAGTGAAAGAAAGAAAGGTACTCAAATTTGTATTGCTACTCGAAAAATGTAAAATGTAAAGGAATGCTTGTAGAGGAAAGCTCCCTAAAAGCAAAATAGCTAATACAAAATAAGATGAAGTAGAGGGAGAGAAAATACTCCAATTGAAGCTTTGGATTGTCCTTGCTCCAAATGCGATGCTCCCGCACTTGATAAAGGCTTCTCCTTAGCTTCTTTCTTTAGATGCTTCTGCCTTTGGTTCTCTCCTCAGGGTGGATGTCCACCCTAGCTCCTCCTCCTCTATCTGGTTGTCCCCTTTGGTGAAGAACACCTTGGCTTGGTTGAAGGGGAAGGAAAAAGAAGAAGGCGCCAAGGGAGCAAGGAATGCTCCCTTAATCTTCTCCTTGGCTCCTCCTTTGGATGGCTATGGAATGTAGGATGTAGGAAATATAATGTAGCCAAGGGTAGGTCATATGTGGTGGTTGGTGGTCTTTTTATAAGGTGGAATGGGAGGGTTGGCGTGGAGTTAAATGAAGGGTATAGGGTTAGGTGGTGTGGAGATGATGGGTGGCTAGGATTAGATCTTAGGATGGTGGTTAATGGATGAAGGGCTTGGATATGTTGGCGCCATGTGTAGGGGTGTGTAAGGGAGAGTTGGCACCAGCTCTTTGGTGTGGTTAGGGCTAAGGTGGTGTGGAAGGTATGTGTAGGGTTCGGATGGTGTTTAGTGATGGTAGTTGTAGGATGAAGGGTGGAGGTTAAACGACTCCATATGAAGGGGCATAGGGTGTTAGGGTTTAGGTTGAGTTGGTGCCAATTGAGGTGTGGTTAAGGGACTTATATTTGGCGCCAATATGTGAATGGTGGAGATGGATTTTGGAGGTGGATGTAGGGTGGATATGGGCTCTTGAATTGGTGCCAAAATGGAGGGTTGTGGGTCTTTATTTTTGGCACCAACTAGGGTAGTTATGGTGGTGGTTGTGGGTGAAGAGATGCTTCATGTTGGTGCCATATTGAAGGCTTGTGAAGGGGGGTTGGTGGTTGCTAGATGTTGGTGCCATCAAGGAGGGAAGTTGGAGGCTTAGGTGAAGGGGTGGTTGCTACATGCCTAAATTATAGATTGCCTAAATGCAACCCAATACCATAATGTGATTTGGAAAACCTAGGAACTAGATGTGATTTTCAAGTTCAGAATGATGATAAACTAGTGCTTATCAAGGAGATTTGTAACAACTCAGTTGTGCAGTATGACAGTTGGTAGTGGATCAGTAGCAGTTATGATAGTGGGCAGTATGGCAATTGGAAGCAGTAGTTACAACAAATGGGTAGTTATGGCAGTTGAGTAACAAACTTGATTTGTAACAAATTTAGTTGGCAATGTAGCTGTGTAACAGAGACTGAAGTGGATCCTATTAAAGGATTCCATGAGATATAAATAAAAGGGGAAACAGGGAAGATAGTAGACTGGTCGATTCCCTTTGCTCTTCGATCGTTTCTCCCTAATTTTCTACTGCATCTCTCTCCTCTCAAGCTGGTGGTTATAAGGGCTCAAAGTCACGCCCAACCTTCCAAGCCTTCTTCTTCTTCTCTCCCTACTTCTAGTAATTCTACCCCTAACAAATTTCAACTGCATTGTGATATTAATGTGAATTTACTATTTTTTATTAATTTGGACTTTCTAAATACATTGATTCCACTGGAATTTTCTTGTGGTAATATTTATTCATTGTCAACAAGGTTCCACAATAATGATTAACTCCTCTAAATCGCTAAGAAATTTTTTAATTATGTGGTGATGGTAATGTGAATCATCTGCTTTCTCAGTACTTGGAGATTATTTGTGAATCTTTTGCTTTCTCAGTATTTACACATTGTTTCTCAATTTAATTTCTTCAAAAGGGCATATGTTAATGCCCATTATGCTTCTTGCAATGTGCTACACCATGTTTGCTATCAAAGAGAACACATAGTTTTGTCCAGATGTGTGTTGAGTGGTTAGGCCAATTTGTTGTACTTCTTTCTGCTACCGCACTCCTTTCTTTGAAACCCTAAGTGTCGACTATTTACATCTATGATCAGGGAGGATGACAATTGAGGTTGAGTGGGAAGTCATGGATCAGAGAGGGAGTGGGTGAAATGAGACTGATAAAATTAAAGTGTTAGGTTCTCTTATAAATAAATAAATATTTTTAGTATATAGGTGTATGTTGTAATTTATCTATTGCTTGGAGAGCAAATAACCTAGTCACTATAAATAAAATCCTAGGGCCTCAGTTGATCAACGGAATGAGATAACCAAAGGTGTTGGCATTGGTTGACACATTGTCATCTCAAACTATGTTAACAAATTTTGTCTTGTGCATTTGTTCTAGTTTTTACATCATATAAAAGTAGCAATTCGGTGTTGAGATGGATCGATTATTGGTTTTACTTCATCCATCAGTTTTGGCACTTTTCTATTACCAAGAAGAATCTTGCTTCTCGTGTATGGAAACCCCTGCTTGATCTTCAAAGCCAACGATTGCCCATCACTGCCACTCGTCGCCACCTTCTAAATCAAGGTGCAACTTTTTTTGCCTCAAGCTTGGACTCTATCGTTGGGGCTACACCATCTTCACCCCTTTCTACCTCAACCTGGGACTTCATCATCTCTGTCCCTTCTCCACGGTCTCAAAGACTCATATACAAAGCTCATGTGCATCATTGACCCCTAATCAACCCTCCACTGCCTCTACTTGGCCAAATCTAATGTTGTCAACTCTTGATCAGCCCTCCTCTACTATCACCTAGTTGATTCAATGCCCCTTGAGCCATCTTGGCCTCATATTTTGTCACCACTTGCCCTTGCTTTTTGAGTAGATGTTTACTATAAGTCATTCTGATAATGTTATCACTTTTGGTTTCCTTTTGGTGAATTGTATAAATTGGATGAATGTGAGTAATGCTTTTGGTTGTAGGTCATTCTGGGGCTTCATATGGGAATCAGTACCTCTCCCATATTGCAAAGCTTTCAACCTGCAACCTAATGATCATACAAAGTTTTCAATATTAATAGTTAGTATTATCAAAATATGAAGGTCTTAAAGTGGATTTTCCTTCACTTCTCTCGAGTGCAGTGATTCTTCCCTTCATGGATCCTTATTAATTGTTACATCAAAATTGCAAGTACCTATCATGATACCTATTGAAATTACACTAGATGGAGGGTGAATAGTGTGGGATAAAAGTTATGAACAAATAAAATTGCTGCACAAATAAATCACCACAAGAGACTTAAAGAAATTTAGGTAGAAAACATATGAAGGTAAAAATCATCACCTAAGATTTTTTGACTTGTGACTTTCCCCGATTGGCAAGCTAATCCACTGATACACCACTTTAAGCCTAAAGGTGGCATAATCTCAAGTACAATCCCTTATCGATACCTACCAATGAGAAATTTTCTTAAAGAGATGGGAATTCACAAAGTGGATACCCTAGCAATAAACAAAAGAAAATAAACTACAAGATCCTTATAATGCTTAAAGTGCAATTCAGATAAATTTAGTTTCTATAAGAGTGAACTACTTCCCTTAAAATTGTGAGAGTTTGTGGAAGTAGTGATTTAAAGAGCTCTCGAAGTTAAGATGAATTGTGGAGAGCAATAGCACAATTGAGTTCTTGAGAGAGTATGCTCTAAGTTGTGTGTATCAAAGGGTGTCTTCTTGGGTATCTATAGATGTGAAAGAAGACTCTAGATGGCCCTAAGTGAATGATTTAGTTGTTGAAGTGAAATCATAAATAGGTCTAACTTATGGAACTAGGTAACCAAAAGCCAGTTAGCAATTAATACATATTGGTCTTCCAACATAATGATTGGCTGACCAATTTGTATAGTTTTGGTCATTTCCTGATTGATGGGTAGTTGACCAACAACTAACAAGGAGTGTGTGAACAAAATATGGGAATATTGGTTGACTGACCATATTGTTGGTTGACCAAATAGTATTAGTTGGTCAACTTAAACTTAAGGTTTGGTTGACTAACTAATGAAGGGTTTGGGGATTAAATTCCCTAGATGTTCCTGGACTGGTGCAAAGTTGGTATGAGGTCGTCCAACCCATTTGGGTGGTCGACCACATAATGAGGTGTTGGTTGTCCAAAAGTATGTGATCTAAGGATGGGATTACAATTAATGAGGCCCTTTTCCATAGTAAATTAATGCAAATGAATGTTATTTATTCGACATGCTTCTATTTGATGTCCAATCCAAGTGTTGGTTGACCAATCTATGAAATATTGGTCTTCCAATGTGTGTGTTGGTTGACTAATGTGAATAGGAATTGAGCGGATGAAATGCAAAGAGGTGGACCTATTATAACTTAAGTTGATTAAGAACTTGACAGACTCTAAATAGGAGTTCTAAGTATTATTAAATTCCCTAGTAGTGACTTTGTTTACTTAATTAAGGGCTCTTTAACAACTTTCTAGAAGAGATAAAAGATTATTACAATACATTACAAGATACAACAAAAATTGAGTACATCAAGGACCAAACTTTAGCAAAAATGGATCTTCTTGAAAGCATCTTAAGAGCTCTTGGAATTGAGATAGATTGGAAATAATTTACAGATTTTTCTTGACTTAATTTGGCTTATTTTATTGCATCTTGAATTGCAGCTTATCTTAAACACAAATGTATATCTAAAGAAGATTTAATCTCTTATTGATTAATTTATATCTCTTAATTCCAATTTGTAAATAATCTAAACAAATGGAGGGTAGCACCAACAACTGGGACAACCAAAAATGGGAGAAGGGGATTAAAAGAAGGATGAAGGGTGATGAGAAAGGAAGAAGATAAACTGGTAAACTTACGACAAACAAGCGGTGGAATTGATGGTCAACTAGCAACAAAAAGGGAAGATGAAGAGATAGAGTTCAAAGTCAAGTCCAGTTAGAAGAGAAAATATGAGATAAAACTCTCCTTGCTCCTCCAAGTCACCCTTTGGAGTCCATTTGTGTTGGCTACCATCAATCTCCCCGTGAAAGATGTACCTATAATCACAAGATGATATGAAACACAATGCAAACAAATGTGAAAATATGCAATCAAATCATTAAAAATAAATTCCAAAAGTAAAACAAGTCTAAAAAGAAATTCAAGTAAGTATGCAACCTTACTAGCAAAGGCACCAAAAAATATTGATGTCGCATGTCGTTACCATGCCCAATTTAAAAATATCGAAGTTAACATATCTAAAGTCATGAGGGCAAGCAAGGTTTGATCCCATAAGTGGATTATCTTAAAAATTGATTTTTATGACTTAACCAATTAGAATCGAGTTTTATTGATTTAAATAAGCAAGCAACTAAGTTACAAAATTTGCCTCAAAGTTAACAACACATTCAAACTAGTTAGTCACCTAGAAATCTTATCAAACCTCTACATAAAAATTTGATAAATCTTATGGAGAAATTTAGGTAAACCATAAAAGCAAAGAAAAAATTTCATGCAAATTCATGAAGGTCAAAAATCATAGTAATTTGTGAAAATCGGCCTATCAAATATGCATGAGAATCTAGACATAGGTCGCTTTCATGAATTTTATCTTTCTTTCTGCAAATAAATTTTCCATGAAATAGTGGCATTAGAAAGCTCATTGGATCTAGTTTTCCAGAAGTATTATCAAAAAATTGTGTAAAGATTTCACGATCAAATAGTGTAACACAAAATTGACAAAATCTCATGATTTTCTATCGGTGGAGGAATCAAAATTGCAAAATAAGACTAATTTAACTAAAGATTTGGTTTACATTGGTCTAACCAATGGGTAGGAAGTCATAGAAACAAAGTAAAGTAAGTTCTATGTGCAATTCACAATGCGAACAAATTACAATAGCTTTCTAAGAATCAAAAGGTGATAGACAAAAAAAAATATGATGGATAAACTCATAATGAATATAACACAAAAGTGCGTGAGTGATAGGAGTGCAAAAATAAAGTAAGAAAATCTACTCCCAATTTATGAGATGCCTCAACAACGGTATCCCTCGCCCTTCATATGTGTTGAAGTACCCGTTTGTTACCCATATGCTCATGAATAATTTGGATATGATCCACTTTTGAAGAGGATGCCTCTGGTTTCATTTTGATATACAATATGCATGTAGCTTGAGGAAAAAAATGCAGCGAGATTCTCACATCAATGAAGAGAGCAAAGACCTAGAGAGAATATAGAACTGGGGTACAATTAGGCTCCCCTTGCTATAAGGCCCTTAAGGGGTATTCATAAAGCATTATTAGGGTTTGACGATTAAAATTTGTAATAGGTCTAAAATCCCACTAAAAATGAGTTAAGCATGCTTAAATCCCAAGAAATCTCAAAAAATGGACCTAACATAGCAGTAAGGATCAATTTGGCATGTGGCTCATGCATGCAAGTGACTTGCTTCCCACACAAGGCAACGTTGTCCTGTGCTTGCGCTACTTTTGAGCACTATGGCTGCACTACGTGTAGTCTTGCTATGCCCCATGCACAGGGAGCTGATTGTAAGACTTTTCCTTACACTTAGGTCCCTTACTTGTTTAATTGCTTCAATGTCATTGCAGTGCATTTTTCTTTCTGCCTTGATTTTCCTCCTACATAAATGGAATAAAAAATATATTATTGAAATATAATTTAATAAAATTGCATAAGATTAAAAAAAATTAAAATAATTGTAATATATTAAATTCAAAATTTGCATGGCCTGAAAAATAAAAGAATTAGAATTCATCGCAAATCATTCACAATGCCAAAGGCTATATTATCAACTTTTCTAGGTTAATGTAATGTTCTCTATACCCCTTAACTCCAGTTAGGTTATTTCCTAAGGTTTTCACTCCTCATTCATTATTGAAATTTGCCTAGAAATATCTAAATATCTTGGTTCAATCCTGTACAAGCCATTCATGGAGGTATGGCATCAATCATTCTTGCATAAGGTCCAAAGTCCTACTTAAAAGTAAGCATAAAATAGGGACTGAAGGACCAATTATTGATCTTTCCAACTACAAAAATTCTAAGAAAAACCCCATGAATATCCTCCTTAGAATCCCCTTTGAAAAGATTTCAGTAAGGCATACAACTGTAGCTTTTATGTATCGTGGTTATAATCCTAGTATTGGTACTAAGCGTTCAATACTAATACAAGTATAGGCCAGTACCAATACTAAAGGTTTAGTACCAGTACTAGCTGCTTGCTATTCCCCTGCAATTGGTCCCACAGCCTCCACTTGATGCATTCTGAACCTTAAATCAATGTCTACCTCAAATCTACTTTCATGAACATAAATGGGGCATTTTAAACATGAACCCAAACCCCTTTAGATCAAGACTTTAACCATTAAACCCCACTCTAATTCAATTATAGAAAATACTAATAATACCCTTCATGCATGTCTACATCTTGCACATGCAAGGTTATTTACCACATGTAGGAACCCAAAGGTTGCCCTCACCCTTCAATCAAGCATGCAAGCCATATAATAATAAGAGAAACACAAAATTAGGGTTTGGGTATGTCCCTACCTCAATTAGAGGTTGGCCCACAAAGATCTCCTTTTGTTCTTGAAGGATTTCTTGCACCAACCCTTTCCCTTTGCTTTTGCTTCCTCCCAAGCACCTTCCCTTCCTTCATTAAAGTCTACTTGGCCTTACTGTTGCTTAGATCAACTCTAGTTGTGATGAAAATACCTCTTCTCCCTGTTTTCTTCAATTTCCCCTTACAACCCATGAAATGAGAGAGATTAGAGGAAAGTTCATGTTGAGGGTTGTGTTAGGGGCCTTACCTTGAGATGAGTCTCTTTGAAGCCCACAAACTTCTTCCTTTTGTAGCCACCAATGGGGAGGATGAGAGTGAGAGTGAGGAGGTCGGTGGTTATGAGGAGTGATGGAAGGGGAGAGGTTCTTCCACATTAAGGGGCATATGGGCTTCGTGCCGATTATAAGCCCATTTATATGGGATGGGTTCATTTCATTCCAACCCTTCTATCTAATAACTTTGGTTAGAGTCAAGTCCTTTAACTTCTTTTCTTCACAAAAAGCCCCTCAAGTCATATTTTGTGAATGACTTAAATGCATAGCTTTGTCCATTAAACCTTAATTGAGGTTATTAAGCCTTAAGCACCCTTCAAATCCTCATTGTCACTTTAAATAGTGTTACCTTGGCCAAGTTACTCATAATTTACTTTTGAATCCTTACACCCTACTCTCTAAAAAGGATTTATTCCCTGAAATCGGCTAAGTCATCAGTTCAAAACAAACAGGTCGTAAGGTTTGAGAGTTTACATGGCCTCCTACATGGCCCTTATTGACTTTTAACTGTGCCATGACACCATATCATTAAAGGTACAACCTTCTTGCACAACCTCTTTCATTTTCCTTGCTTGGATGGTGTAGCATCTTACACTCATAGTGTTGGGAACGAATGATTTGTCCCATGGCATTATTGAAGCATGAAATTGGTTGTTTAAAAATTTTTTGATTCAATTTGATAAACGACTCAATGCCCTGAAAATCGAATAGCGAGAATCAAGAAAAATAACCTAAATTAGAGTAACAAGAGAAGAAATAACTTCTTCCCATTCCAAGATCCCCACAAGTATGAAGATTGCATTTGGGATGGAGTAGAACAACACCTTATGTGTTGTGCCTCTTATTATTAGTCTCTACTTTTCTAGACTCCCTTCTTCTTGATAGGCTAATGAGGCCCTTTGCATTTAGAACACTCAATCTCCAAGTGCATTGCAAATGCTTCACGATTCTCGAGGTAGCGTTTACCTCACTTCTCCAGAGATTTGGTTCATGTAAGACCCAAATCCTCGACTAAAGTTGTTGGACGTCTAGAACCCTTGCTAGACATCTGGAAGTCCTTCAAGACTTTTCTTCAAGGACCTAGATGTCTAGAAGATGATAAATCGAGACACCCTTATAAAGAGTCCTAAAGAGTGGTTGGACATCTAGAAAGAGAAAAAGGGAAGAAGTACAATGGTGGTGGTGCTTCTTCTTCTTCTTCTTCTTTCTTTCTTAGTAGAGGCTTGATTAGAACATGATTATGATTGATTAAGGTTTCTTTCCTTGCCTTAGGAGATATAAATAGGGAATCCTTGTATTCCTGATATGATGGCATCCATTGGATTAAATGTAATGTTTGGGATTGGATCCTAATTGAATTTTGCATGATTAGCCCTTAACTAATTTATCCAATTGAGGTTTTAGCACCCAAACGCATTTGATTTTCATCTAACTCTTTTGGATTAAAATCGAACATATTTATCCTAATTAAATGCCAAATCAAATACTATTTAACTCCTTAAATAATATTTGATTTCTCTTTAATTAGAAACACATTAAAATCGCTATTGGTTTCATTATGCCAATAATGCAGCATTTAGGATTTATGGCACTATACTTTCCTTAGGTATTCCAAATACCCATGAATTCTTCATACTAGAAGCCATTTGTAACCTTGAGGATTAATTTCCAAATCCACTGTCCTTCTACCATGCTTACATATAATCATGTTCTCCTTGTATCATTGGGATGAGAATGAAAACTAGTTCTTTTCTTAAAGGATTTTCTTCCTCACATTCATGTATAGGTCTGATCAAGACTCATAAAACTAGGCATGGAATTTCATGCGTCTAAATATACATGAAGCGAGCCCATGGCCTCCAATCCACTATGTATACTTACTATAGTAAATTTGTGTTTTCTCTTCGAGAGATCGTGTGTCTTTTATGCTCTCATATACACATCATCTTTTTAGTCTCAACACCAAGGTAGGTTCATTGACTGTCGGTCCACAAAATATGTATATTCAAGCACAGAGATACATATTTGTCTCAAGTCAAAGGATACACCTTTTCCGTGATAGTGATAAGAGGACTTCTGCATCTCTATCCCATTGAGTCAATGCCATGACTCAACCTTCGTTATCGTTGTTTGGTGAAAATCATCATTTAAAATATAGCGTCATAGTATAGTGACAAAAATCATAACAATATTTAAATTTATAAAACTCAGGAAACATAATTGAGTCTGAGCTCATTTGCAGGGAGAAAATCAGAATTCACATCACTAATTACAATATAAACCAATGAGCACAATGATAAAGATATGTAATGAATAAAATTTACTCAAAATGATATTAATAGTGACAATTGTATCTCAAGAAATAATGGGACAAAAAGAATAAGAGAACTCTAAAAATGACGATTTGAATTACCAATTAACTCTCTCATTTAAGCACATATCTCAATGAAATCAATCAACTAAAATATCACTATAGTGGTCTCAACCACTTACTCTCAAATTCCATGTCAACATAGGAGCCAAATAAGTCCATAGTATCTCAACTAATGCCACAATTAGATGTCGGCTACAAGGGGCAGATGCCTTAAACATTACCAAGCGTCGGAATAGGCACAAGAGTGCCAAGCATAGAGTAGAGACGCTAAGTATTAGGCATGAATAGGCACGCATCTTGAGGCATAGGGCACAAATTTGGAAGCAAAACCTCCCCTACCCCCAGAATCGCTCCTAATCGGGTCACTTAATCGGGTAATCGAAAACGGGTTGAGTCTAGGCTTACCAGGTGTGTAAGGTGAGCAAGGAGTGAGAGAGTGCAGTACAGGGATCTCACTCCTTGTGAAGAGGCAATAAGCTTACTTCATGTTTTCCTTTTATTTGCTTTCGCATGCCCTTAAGTTTCCAAGGTGGAACTAATGTCTCCACCTTCTTCACGTGATGTAGGTAGGCATTCCTTCCAAATCAAAGCAGCTGCTAGCCCGTCTTCGTCCAACAGAAGAGTTTGCAAGGTGGTACAAGGTCGGTTGATGGCCGGACAGTGGCAGATGGCGGTGTACAATGGCAGAGGAGTGGAGCTCGTCGGTGAAGAACCCTGAAACATGAATATGGGCTAAAAGACCAATTTAAGGCATCCAAGAGTGTCGCCGGAGCACGGCGAATGAGGGGGCGGAGATTTTGTGACATTTCATGGTGTGTGGAGCTCGGGTAGAGGCAGAGATGCAGGTGATCAGTGGGTTTGTTTGGTGAGGTGTTGGAGGGGTTGAAAGCCCAAATAGGTAGAGGACTTTTGGTTTATGGGGGGGGTGAGGAGCGTTTTGGTGGTGGTGGTTTGGTGTTTGGTGACCTGTGATGGCGTGGCAGCTTTGTCGAAGGCATCACCGTCGTTGGGGAAGACGAAGGGGAGGTAGTGGTTTGGCAGCTGAATTAGGAAGATAAGGGTCCTAATCTAAACTAGAGAGAGAGTGTGTGTGTGAGGAGGCCTAATTACGGACAAAGGGGGTGAGAAATCTGTGTCGGCTTTGATTGGCCGATGTCGGAGGGGATGAATGCTCCTGTGGTGAGAAGCAACGACAACGAAGGGGTAGACAACGCTAGCTGATGTGCACTAGACGCGGAAGACTTCGGGGAAGAAGTTCCCTCTACCTATCGTATATGGTAGGGGGCGACAAAGGAGGATTGAGGAGTTGCCAGAGGTGAGGTCGGAGTTGGCTAGAGGAAGGAGAGAAGAGGTCTTTGGCATAAAACCTAGCTGATTTGGACAGTGGGAGTTCAGGTACTCTTTATAGAGCTTGAGATCAAACTCTATATGAGGAAGGAGGCCTGATTTGGCTGAGGGTTTTGGGGGAAAAACATCCCAAATTCTTCGAGCTCACTCAAGCTATAGGAAGCGGATCAGGGTCTACGATCTGGTCCAATTGATTGGGAAGATCCTTGCGACCATTCTCTCCAATTTTAGAGAAGTTTTGCCTTGATTGAGGGAGAAAATCTCCCTCGAATCTCGCTACTGAGCTCAGGCTCACACCAATGGCGAAAGGGACCAAAATGAAGAAAATGATGAGAAGTTAGGGATCCATTTGTAATAAATCCGAAATCTAAGTGTCTGCATGTAAGAAATAGAGGTTTTGGGGACTAAATTGTAAACTAAGTCAACATGAACTCTAATTGGGTCCAAATTTTGGTGTTAACCTAATTTGGACATAGGGAATCTAATGGTAAACTTGGTTGTGAGTTTCGACCATGTTTGACTAGGTAATTTACACAGAAGCTCAAATTAAGCAAAATCTCGTCTGAACTCTATTTTAGGTCAAAATGGGTTCAGATGGTCAAACCAAAGGTACCAAACCTCTTAGAGTATTTTTATATGAATTTTAAGAGGTTTAGATGAATTTTATTCTAGCCAAAACCTCTTCAATTCAAGTGGGACTGAAATTAGGGTTTTATGTACTATTTTGGTTCTCGAAATACATGAAACCCTATTTCTATCAGTGCTGACCCACTTTTTAATCTTTATGCTTAATTGACCTTCGTTTAACCCCTGGGTGAGACCGTGATTACTTTGCATTGATTAGGTGATCTTAAAATCGTAGATTTAACCCCATTTTATTATTCTCTCCTCAAAACAGATCTAAGTGAAATTATGGTCCTCAGGTAATTATTCAAGAGCATTGATCTCTTGATTCTGACTAATTCAAGCTAGTTATGGCAAATGATGGCATTACCATCATATCCCCATGCCTAACTTTTGCTAGTCCTTAGCAAAATCTCATTGAAAGAACTAGATCTCTAGACCATGTTTTGATATTCAAATGCCTGATTTGTGCCACTTCTCTAGAAATTAGAATAGAATGCTAACAATAGGCCTAAAGGTACTCAAGTACCAACCAAGATCCAGAGCTGACCAGCTTCAGCGTTGGGTCTACTACGAAGGTTTCTAAGCCCTATAATTATTGCCTAGAGGTTTGTTGACCCTAGCGGTTAAAGCACCCGTACGTAGAATGTATCAAGTCCAGGTTAAGTTTGCCAGTGCATTGTGATAAGAGAG
Organism: Thalassia testudinum; assembly: GCA_037157565.1. NCBI lineage: Eukaryota > Viridiplantae > Streptophyta > Magnoliopsida > Alismatales > Hydrocharitaceae > Thalassia > Thalassia testudinum. The sequence goes on along the minus strand of JAZHRO010000072.1, from coordinate 27,505,842 downwards.
ATAGAGAAGGATTTTTCTTTTGGAGGGTTTTTTTCTCTTTTCTTTTTATATTTTCCTAAATCCAGCCTCAAATTGGCCCTAAACACGGTCTGTATTGGATTCCTTGTCCCCACCATCAATCCTCAAAGGGTCCCTAGCTTTTGATGCTTCGGGATAGCACCGCCTATGGCAACCCCTGTAGGCAACTCTGTTTTGATGCACCAAAATTATGTTTATTGCTACACTAATATTTCAGGACGATCTCGAATTAAAGCTTCTCTTTCAGATCAAGTTCAGATGGTTGCTGATTATGTCATTTTCCTTTTTATTTGAGTTTAGGATATCATTGTAAGGAACCTCAAAAATAAAAAAATCAAACAGTTTTGCACACTTCTTTGAAAACCAACTTTTAGGGTTATTGATTGGCTAATCCTCCCTCTTGATTGACCAAAATTGATTGATCGACAAACCAAATTTGTTAATTGATCAAACGAATCCTTTTTAGGAAGTTGACTAAAATCCTATTATCGACCAACCAGGCTAATTAATTGACCAACTGGTGATTGATCAAATAACTTAATTGATTAACCAATATACCTTAATTGATCGACTAATTTGACTTCCTTTTCAGGTGAACTTTTTAGTGTAAATAGAGGTTGTATGCAGCTCTTTCAAAATACAACTTTCAATAGAAATACTCTAAAAAATTAAAGCCTCTCGTGCTTCTTTCAAGTGTTTTACGCTTCGCTATTCATGTCTTTCAAAAGCACGTTGTTTCGAACCTCTGCGAAAATCCTGGTTTAATCTTTTATTGAGGTTTCATAGATATATTTTTTGTTATTCAACTTTCTTATTTTTGATTAACGGATTCCAAGGAGTTGGAAAGATTCGTGTTGCTGTTATTGTTCTTCTCTTCAGGATAGAAAGAGAAGTAGGTGTAAAGAGGTTGTGTCACCCTCGTTCAAGTGGTACTATAGTGGATTGACTAGTCTTGATTAGTTGAGAAAAATCCTAAGCTGAGAGGCTTAGGTAGTGATTTTCACTCGATTTGGGTTTCCACTCTAAATCTAGGTGTAATTTGTGCTTGACTTTGTTGTGAGTTTATTTTTTACTATTTTAAAAAGCGATACTATTCACCCCTCCCCTCTAATATTCATTCAATCCATAGGCAAACTCTCAACCCTAGAACCCTTGGCTTTCGACACTTCGGGATAGTGCCGCCCATGGTGTTCTGTAGCTAAATTCAGGCCTTGGTAATTGACATTTCGAGATAATCTTTCCCATTGCACTTGAATCAACATAAGGTGCTTACATGCCATTGGTAAGATATTTAGATATCCTAGGAGACAAGCAACGAGGAGACGATATGTTGTTACGTATCTTCGAGGGGAGTATTTTTCATTCCATCTCTCTACACTGGGAACTCATCCAATGAACTTGTGTTTTCGAGCCGCTCTTAAGCTAGATCTTCAGGATGACTTTTTCATAACAGAACACTTTTGGCATTATTTCTTCATTAAGTGCACTGAACCAGACTAGTGTGTGATTTTGGGTGCTTAGGTTACCAAGTCCCGTGAAATCGCCTTGGACAACCGGGTTTTAGTTTGCTATAACGTTGTAGTATAGCCGGTTATTACCAACATTTCAAATATATAAATTTTTTACTCGGAAAATAAAAGAGTTCCCGAGGTCGAACTCAGGGAGCAAGTTGTATTCTAGAGATATACATGTTTCTTTTACAAAATAAAGAAAGAGAGAGGGAAAGAATTTGTTGTTCTCTTTGTTTTCTCCTCGTGATGTTCTTCTTTCTTTCTTTCTTCAGATCTCCTTCTTCTTCTTTGTTCTGCAGAGGTGATGCTCCTCTTTCTTTCTTTCTTCAGATCTCCTTCTTCTTCTTCCTTGGTTTCTGTCTTGGCCTCTCTTCTTCTTTTTCTGCAGTCTCTTCTGTGAAGGTTTCTTCTTCCTTGGCTCTGCTGTAATTCTTCTCTGCAGCCTTTCCTCTTCTGTAGAGTTTCTTCTTGTTTCTCCTCCCTGCGGCTAAGTGTCAGCTTCTTCTTTTCTTTTTCAGCCAGGGACGTCACCCTTCCTTTCTTCTTTTCCCTTCAGGCCGTCGTCTGATTTCCAAATCAGACGACTTAACTACCTGTTGCTACAGTCAGCTTCCTTCTTCCGCGGGTCTTCTTCTTCGCCTGTGCCTGCACACTTCAGAGTTTTTCGTCAGAGGCAAAACCTACTCTACCCCCCCCCCCCCCCCCCGCGTCTCTCTCTCTCTCTGAAACCACTCTTGGGAAAGCTCTCCCAGAGCTGCCGGGTAACCGGGTTCGGGTCAGGCCCGGGTCCAGGCCCACCGGCGTGCGTGGTGGGCGAGGAGTGCAGGTCAGTCTTAAGTCGGGTCGGGTCGGGTCGGGTCGGGTCAGGTCCGCGGGACGTGAGCGCGGACGAGACCGGGTAACCGGGCGGGTGAAGGGGACCTCACCCCGTGTGCTGAGGCAGTAAGCCTTCAGCACTTTTGCATCTTATGTCGCTGCGGCTCTTCAGGCGTTTCCGAGGTGGGACTAAATGGCCCACCTCAATTGCGCGCCCGCAGCGGGGAATTCAGCAGGAGATGGCGGCGTCACGCAAAGCTTTCTTCCTTAGCTGCGAACCTGGTGTTTTGCCAAAACTCCTCGCAAGGCCTGGGAGTTGAATCTGGGCTTGGCGCTGAGCGTGGCGCACCTGTAGCTGCAGGCGGAAGCAGTTCCTCCTGCGCGTCAATGGCGGCGGAGGTCGGGTGGCCTGTTCACAAGAAAACGGCCTCTCGGCCTAATCAGAAAGTGCCAGGAGCTTCGCCAGGGTGCGGCGAAGCTCGTGTGGGTGGTGGCGAGGCGCGGGGGTGGCGTGCGAGGGCTGCCCTAGGTCGGACTGTGGGTCGGAGGATGGGTCTGTTCGGTGGGGTTGCAGAGGGTGATGTGGGGGGAGTGGCAGGGCGGAGGTTGATCAGGGTGAGGAGGCGGAGGTCCTGCGGTGGTCGGCGAGCCGTGTGGGTTGCTGAGGTGATGGGAGCGGCTCGCCGGAGGGTGGTCGGAGACGAAGGGGGTGAAGGTGGTCAGGGTCGGTCGAGGGCTTAATTGAATAAATTGAAAGCGGGGAAAGAAAGAGGAGAAGAAGGGGAGTAGCTCTAGCTTACTTGCAGGGACGAAGGGGGAGGAACAGGGCGACAGTCGTATCGACTGTCGCCGGAGAAGACGATGCTCAGGGAAAGGGGCGGCGGCGAGCAGAGAGCCAGAGAGGCGCCAGCTGGGTGCGGCGTGGCGCGGGAAGAACAGGGGAGGAAGTCTCTACTGCTGGTATTGCGGCAGAGCGAAGAGGTGGAGGGGGAGGAAACCGCCGGAGCTGGTGAGCGTCTGCCGGAGGAAGAAGAGAAGAAAGTTGGGGATTTTCTCCGTCAGATCCAGGCTGCCCCGGTCGGTGGAGCAACGGGGGGTATTTATAGGGATCAAACAGGGAGGAAGGCGGAGGGAGACGACGTGTCTCCCTCGCCGGAGGATGGTCGGAAGCAAGAACCCATACCGTCCGTGCGTTCGCACGGCCGGTATGGTGGGTTACAACGACCAGGGGGGTGTCCCTGCGACGGCTGACGACGCAGGGCACCCCCAGTTTACTTGCCAGGTCCCCCACCTCACCCTGCGCGGCGCCATGCTCCGCGCAAGGTCGCCGGAGCATGGTGCTGGCAGGTTTTGCAGGAGGGACCTGATTGCAAAGAACGAAGGAGAGTTAGGGGCCAAAATGCGAGGGTTCAAAAGTTGAGGGCCAAAGAGTAAATATATGAGGACCAAAGTGTAAAGTCGGTCAAGGAGGTTTCTTCTTAGGCTCAAGTTTTTATACATGACTAATTAGGACCTAAGGAATCTGATGGTGAATTTCATTTCCATATTAAACCTTATTTGACCGGTCAATTTTCGCAAAAACCCAAATTAAGTTATTAATTGGGCATGGTTCTCAATGTAGGTCAAAAAGGGTTCTGAAGGACAAATTGAAGGTTCTAAACCCTGGAGATTATTTTTCTATGAATTTTAGAGGGTTTATTCTATTTTTACTTTGCCTCGAACCTTGTGAATTGAAGTGGGTTGTTTTAGGGTTACAGATTATCATTTAGTTTCTTGGAATTGCTGTAGCCCTTGCTAGATCATTTCATCCCACTCTTATTCTTATTAAGCTGCTTTGACCTATGTTTGGGCCCTGAATTACCCTGTATGCAGATTATACTGGTAAAATTACATTTTTACCCCTTATGACTTATTTTCTTCTCAAACTCAGGATTCTCTGAGTTAAGCCTTTCCTTGAGATATGTAGGAGCTTTTATCCTTTGTATTAGGTCAAAATGAGCTAGTTATGGCTCATGATGAGGTTCTCATCATCCCGCAAACCAAAGGGCAGGCAACTGGGCCGAATAATCGCTAAGTCTTAGACTTAATACATGAGCCTTGCACTTTTCTCAACCTCTAGAGGAGTAATCTGGATCTTAACAAATACGCAAGTGTTTAAGCCCTAAAATAAGCCTAAGAGGCCTAAGATCAGCACTCTTTACTAATCTCCTTATCTCTAGCACTTCAGGACTTGATCCTTGTTTTGATTTAATCTAGAACTTAAGTAAATCCCATAATCAATTGCTAAGACTATCAACTTATTTATGATTTTCTCTTCTATTTTTGATCCTTTTTGTATTTGTGTATTTTCTCCTCTTTTCCTCCCCAAGAAAGATTTTCAATCATTTCTCAAAATTTTCCTCCCCTTTCTCCAATTTTTTTCATATGTATTTTTTTGTGAGAACCCCTCAGAGAATTGAATTTAGATTTATTTTACACTTTAACACCCCTCTATGCCTAAGTTTTGCAATGTCCTCATTGTAAACCAGGTGGGTATGAATTCAGCTTGGTTCCAGGTTTAGAATAGGGTCAAAGCGTGGGTGAACTGATCGGGATGTTTGTTGCGGATGATTTCAAGCTTTGATACAAGTATCAAAGGCGGAGTCGGCTACTCTAAAGTTGAACCCTAAAGTGCAGCAGGAGTGTAGCTCAAAAAGATAGTCAAAAGGGTCTCAAATTTTTGGAATGATGGGTTGCCTCTCGTTAAGCGCTGAATTTAATGCCTTTAGCCGCGCAGAAGGTGGTCAATGAGATGGGGTGGTCATATTGGAGGAATTTTGTAGAACAAGCACCTTGATGAGTAGTCTAGTTAGTCAAACTAGGTGCTTGCTCAAATCAACAGGATGAGGATGCAGACCAAACTCAATCAATCTGGTGGGTTGATGAATGTGAATCAGTAGGTGTGGAATCCACCAGATGCTTTGTGGCTTAAAAAGATGTGGAAATGTAAATCTAGGGTTTAGCTGAATCGGTTCAGCCTGATCAGAGTAGGGGTCCTCAAATGATAATAAATTTATGAAAAATGTAGGAACCCTACTGGTGGGACCAGAGAAGGATAACATGTGGTTAATGGTCTGATCATTGTCCGATTCCCGATCGAAAGATAGAGGTGAATCATATGCAACTGAATCAAAAAGTGGTGAGTCAGAATTGAAATTGATTCCAGTGGCGGATCAGGGTTGGGATCGAATTTTGAAAGGCTCTGTGTGAGGTGTGGTTGCTTTGAGTTCCAAATCATCGACCTCAGAATTAGAATCAAGGAATGGATTATGGATACTGAGGTTGTAAATTGGCTCATAATCATCTGGAAACAACGCTTCTCCGAAATCAGAGTATGATTCAAAATCGTCGGAGAGTTTGTAACAATCAACTTTTGAACCTGATTCAAGATCGAGATTTCCACCACTGAACAAATCATGACACATGGATTTATCAACCTGACCTTGATCTAACCTAGTTTCAAATCCCAAGCTCAAAGCGATATCCTTATTAAGCATAGGCTTGGGTACTGGGCACCTAGGGTAGATCCAATCAAATCCCAACTCTTCCAACTCCTCTGATTTTGTATTTTAAATCAGTGTGACTTTTGAAAAATCAATTCATTCCTTCGGGGAGTCTGGAGAGGTATCATTAAATATTGGCCCAAAATCATAATTCAGATCAAAAATCTTATTCTCATCACATTGGGCCTCATGATCATCCCAAATAGGCTCATGTCTAGATTCTAGGTTAGGGGTAGGAATTGGATCACTAAAATCTAGACATGGTTCTATTAAGATGTCAGAATCACTCTCGAGGATTACCTTAGCAAGATAAGGTACGGGAATTACATCCTCGAGAGGTTCTGACTCAAGCTCATCATAGGTGTTTGGTAAATCAAGTCATGATGGACCAGCTTCATGGTTCTCTATGGCTGGTTCATAATCGAGAACACCTGCAATTGGATCCATCCAACCTACATTTTGATCAGACATGTCATTTTGCATATAATCCAAATTTGGTTCCATTTATGTTGGGGGCCCACAACAACCTCTACTTTCGAGCTCGTGCTTTGGAAAATCATAATGATCCCCAATATTGCTCCAAGATGTCTCACTAATTTTTGAATTTTGATATGAGTATTTCTGATCAATGGCTTATTGTAACGTATTTAGCATATACCCACATTTCTTAATGAGACCTTGGTGTATTTCCCAATGTGGTGGATTTGTCAGACATTATATAAACTCAATATTTTTTTTTTGAAAGGATAAACTCAGTATTTTATAGTCTCCACAATTCACTGTATTCTGATAAAAAATCATCCCAGGTTAAACCATGTGTCATTTGTGTAAATATAATTCTAGCATAGTTCATAATGAGAGTTGTTTCTGGTACATTAACCTAGAAGTTCCTAGATGGATATGAGGTTTTGTAATACTCATCATGATGTCTAAGAGCAGCCTCGATCATTTTTTCCTTGATGCTCACACGAGATTCAGGTTTTCTGAACATTCTTCCTAAATTGTTAGGTTGCATTTTGAAATCAAGTGGTGGTCAACATGTAGAATCAAATTTAGGTCTAGATCGAATTGAATAGATCATATCAGAATTCCCACAGAAGATCAACTCTAATGGAAGCCTTCAGGTTAGACCTAGGGACCTCTCTTGTGTATGTGCATTATAGAATAGATGAGGGACTGGATGTGAATTAGACCTAATCAAGGCACAAAAAAAAATTTTGGACGACTGATAGCAATTTTACGCGGTTTGTAAAATACGTTGTTGTAACGTGCAAAATCGATCAACTCTTAAATTTATATTCCTAGATAGGGGAGTATCTAGGGTGGTCCAAGGAGGCCAAATGTTTGCAAAATTAATTTGCTTGCTTACAAAATAGATCTCAACTTTCCTTTTGGTCTTTTTTCATATATCATTTTTATGTTTTTGAAATTAAGGCAACATGCGAAATTGTTGGTGAGAAAGTGACTTACACTCAACTCAATATACTACTTCTAAAGTGGCAAGTAGAGCCTCTCCCTGAGCTCACTCTAGGCAAGTGGAGGCCTAGAATAATTAGGGAGAGGGAGTGAAGAGTGCTAAAAACAAGGTAATTAAAAATGCAACTAAAGAAATTGCAAAGAAGGCAACTAGATTAATGAGAAAGTGTTTTACAGAAAAGCCTAGTAGATGAATGCTTCTACTACTAGAAAATTGCAATAAATAAAAGAAAACACAAATCTTCTAGATAGATGGTGAAGAAGAGGGCTTCTTGCTCCAAGCTTGGTAGGTCCCAAGCTTGAAAAGAGTCCTCCAACTCCTTCCTTGATATGCTTCGCCAAGGTGATGTCCTCCAAAGCAAGCCCTAAGGGGGCGTACCCTAAGCTTCTCTCCAAGGGTGGACGTCCACCCTAGGTCTTTCTCCTTTGCCTGGCCATCCTCCTTGAAGTAGAAAAGTCCTCCTCCTTGGCGTGGCCCAAGTTGAAGAGAGTAGGGAGAAGAAGGCACCAAAAGGGCTGGTGATGTGCCCCTTTAATCTTCTTCTCTACTCCTTCTTGGCCGTAGGTGTAGGTGGGTATAGGTAGAAAAATACACTGATGGAGGATGCTCTGAAATGGTGGTAGGTGGTGGGTTTATATAGAGTAGGAAGGGGGCTAAGGTGACTCTTGAAATGGAGGGCTAAGAGAAGATGGAGGTGGTTGGGGATCCTATGGCTAAGGGCAATTGGCGCCAACCCAAGGGACACCTAGGGGGTGGTTATGGGAGTGTTGGTGGCTTTTGGTGGTGGAGAGACACCACCATTTTGGCGCCAACCTAGGGTCTTCTAGAAGGGGGGTTAGGTGGATGGTGGAGATGGATTTAAGGAGAGGTGTATGGTGGAGATGAAGGGAATTTTGGAGGGAAAGTTGGCGCCAAAAGGGAGGGGTTCTAGAAGGTTATTTTGGAGGGAAAATAGGTGGCTTTTGGTAGAGGTGATGGGGTGAAGGGGTGTGATGGTGGTGGCGCCAACTTGGAGTGGAATAGCTAGCTTAGGTGAGCTTAGTTGTTGGAGCTAGCTAGGGTTGAGTTGAAGGTGGTGGATGGCCAAGGAGCTGGTTGCTAGCTAAGCTAAGCTAAGCTAGCTTAGCTAGCTGTGGAGTAGAGGAGGAGGTATTGGAGCTAGGATTTGAAGAGAGGAGCTGAGGAGGAGAAGTCTGGAGCTGGAACTGGAGCTGGCAGCTGCTGAAGAGGCTGGCGTAGAGCTACTCTAGCTGGCTTAGCTTGCTAGTTCTTTGCTAGCTGCTAAGCCAAGCTAAAGCGAGCTGGCTTCTACCATAATGAGCTAAGGTGAGCTGGGTCTGGTGCTCCCGGGGAGGATCAAGCTGGTTGAGGCAGCTAAGGTAGCTTAGCTCAACTGATTTGAGCTAAGCTGAGTCCCCGAGAGCTGGACTTGAGCTTACTGAGCTGGAATGAAGTTATCTTCAGCTGGCTAGAGTTGAGTGGAGCTGGATGTAGCTGGATCTGAGCTAGGGTGAACTCCAGTCAACTCAGCTGAGCTAGCTAGAGCTCCCTGTGGACTTGTGGGAGCTAAAATGAGCTAGACTCAACTAGGTTGAGATGGATTTGAGCTGACTTGAGCTAGGGTGAGCTAAGATGAACTCTCTTGAGCTGCCATTCAGCTGAGATTAGCTGAATGGAGCTGGGATGAGCTAACCCCAATTCAAGTGAGCTAGGTTCTAGCTGTGGTGAGCTGGATCAAGCTGAGTTCCAGCTAGTCTGAGCTTCTCCTTCACCGTTTGCCTTCTTGAGTGCTAGGGTTTTAGGGAACTGTATATTTGTTCATCCCTAACACTCACAAAAACATATCAAAAAGACAATAACAAATGTAATGCATGCCTAACCTAATTTATGCCTAAATGCAGCCCAAAAATCCGTTTGCGGAGTGAAATCTTAAGAGCTAGGTTTGTTTTAATGCATAAGAATGATGATAAGTTGGTGTTTATCAACGACTAAAGTTGTTTTGAGGTGGATGATACCTCTAAATCAGAAATCCACACACCTGAGAATTACTTGGACAACTAGGAAGGGAGAGTCTTGCAAAGACCCCTACATGGTAGAGCGTCCACACAGGTTATAGGGTTCCCCCACTCGACCTTCCTTGTCACCATGGATCCAAGAGATCGGAATGTGCCAATTGAGACCTTAAGTCTACCAATTTTAGCCCTAATTTGTGCCTTGAATTTCTCTTGAGTTAGAAGTTGATTTAAATTGTGTCCTAATTTGGAGGTTGGTTGATCCATATGGTGAACCAACTTCACCTGACTTGCCCTAAGGTTGAGGATGAAATTTGGGTCAAGACCCAAATCACCCTGAATTGACTCTCAGATTATTAGATTTCAAATTTTTAGATTCAAGTGCATTTAAAGCCTTGATTTTAGGGTTTACTTGAATAAATTAGTATAAACAAGGGCTTGGGTGGCATACAAATGCAAGAAGATTAGTTTCCTTTTTTGTATGCAAGTGTGTATTAACACTTTAGAACCCTAATGTGGAAACCCTAATTGGCTCTATTTTTAAGTCCAATTTTAATCTCAAAAATGGCACCTTGGACTCAAAAAAGAATCTGAATAATCCAAGATGTCAGGAAAATTTAATGCAAATCCCTAATAGTTACAGGAAGTCAGGATGGGGATCTCTAATCAAAATTATCTCAACTTCAATTAGATTTCAAATTCACAAATTTGGAAACTCTTTGCCTTTAATTATCTTACTAAGAAAATATGGGAAGTGGATCCTAATTTATTTTGTTTCCTCTTTCACTTCTCAAGATTAGGAGGTTGATTTAGGGAAGAAGAGGTTGATTGTGTAGAAGAACTCTTCGTGATGTACCTTGCAAAATCAAAGCAAAGTAGATATGGCAAGTTAGAAATCAAATCAATCAAGAAAGATAAATGGTGATTTGCATGTTGCTTCCTGGCAGCGGCGCTAAAATGTTTGGCGAAAATCATCGTTTAAAATATAACGTCATAGTATGGTGACAAAAATCACAACATTTGAATTTATAAAACTCGGGAAACAGAATTGAGTCGAGGTCGTTCTTAAGGAGCAAATTGAAATTTATAACACTAATCACAATATGAACTAATGAGTACAATGATAAAGATATGCAATGAATAAAATCTACTCAAAAGGATATTAATAGTGACAATAGCATCTCAAGAAATAATGGGACAAAAAGAATAAGAGAACTCTAACAATGGTGATTTGAATCACCAATTAACTGTCTCATTTAAGCACGTATCCCAATAAAATCAATCAACTCAAATATTGCTACAATGGTCTCAACCACTTATTCTCAAATTCCATGTCATCATAGGAGCCAAATAAGTCCACAGCATCTCAACCAATGCCACAATCAGACGTCGACTATAAGGGGTAGATGCCTTAAACGTCACCAAGCCTTAGAATTGGCACAAGGGTGCCAAGCACAGAGCAGAGACGCTAAGTATTAGGAGTGAAAAGCACGCATCTCAAGGCACAAAGCACAAATCTCGAAGCAAAACCTCTCCCCACCCTCCTCAGAATCACTCTTAATTTGTCACTTACTCTTGTAATCAGATTCAGGTTGGGTCCAGGCTCACCGGGTGTGTAAGGTGAGCGAGGAGTGAGAGAGTACGGTACGGGGACCTCACCCCTTGTGAAAAGGCAATAAGCTTACTTCACATTTTCCTTTTATTTTCTTTCGCGTGCCCCTAAGTTTCTGAGGTGGGACTAATGTCTCCACCTTCTTCACGCAATGCAGGCATGCATTCCTTCCAAATCAAAGTAGCTGCTGGACCGTCTTTGTCTAATTGAAGGTCTAGAAGAGTCCCTAAGGCAATTCCACAGCCTTGCAAGGTGGAAAAAGGTCGGCTGATGGTTAGACAGTGGCATACGGTGGTGTATAATGGCAGAAGAGTGGGGCTCATTGGCAAAGAATCCTGAAACACGAATACGGGCTAAAAGCCCAAATTAAAGCATTCAAGAGCATCGCGGGAGCACAGCGAATGCGAGGGCAGATATTTCATGGTGTTTTGTGGTGTGTGGAGCTCGGGCAAAGGCAGAGATGTAGGTGATCAATGGGTTTATTTGGTGAGGGGTTGGAGAGGTTGAAAGCCCAAATAGGTAGAGGGCTTTTGGTCTGTGGGTGGCGAGGAGCATTTTGGAGGTGGTGCCTTGGTGTTTGGTGGTTTATGATGGTGTGGTTGCTTCATAGGAGGCGTCTCTGTTGTTGGGGAAGACGATAGGGGAGGTAGTGGTTTGGCAGCTGAATTAGGAAGATAAGGATCCTAATATAAACTAGAGGGAGTGTGTGTCTGAGGAGACCTAATTACGGATGAAGGGGATGAGAAATCCGTGTTGGCTTTGATTGGCCGACACCAGAGGGGATGAATGCTCTGGTGGTGAGAAGCGGTGATGACAAAGGGGTAGACAACGCTAGCTGATGTGCACTAGATGCGGAAGACCTCAGGGAAGAAGTTCCCTCTACCTATCGTACGTGGCAGGGGGCGACGAAGGAGGTTTGAGGAGCTTGCCGGAGCTGAGGTTGGAGCTGGCCGGAGGGAGGAGAGAAGAGGTCTTTTGGCCTAAAATCTAGCTGATTTGGACCGTAGGAGTTCGGGTACTCTTTATAGAGCTTGAGATCGAGCTCTATATGAGGAAGGAGGCCTGATTTGGTTGAGGTTTTTGGGATAAAAACATCCCAAATCATCGAGCTCCCTTGAGCTCTAGGAAGCGGATTAGGGTCCAAGATTTGGTCCAATCGATTGGGAAGATCCTTGCAACCATGCTTTCCAATTTTGGAGAAGTTTGGCCTTGATTTGAGGGAGAAAATCTCCCTCGAATCTTGCCACTGACCTCGAGTTTACACCAATGGCCGTAGGGACCAAAATGAAGAAAATGACGGGAAGTTTGGGATCCATTTGTAATAAATCCGAAACTTGAGGGTCTGAATGTAGGAAAGAGAAGTTTTAGGGACTGAATTCCAAACTAGGTCAAGATGGACTTTGATTGGGTCCAAATTTTGATACAACCTAATTTGGATCCAAGAAATCAAATGATGAACTTGGATTTTAGTTTTGACCACATTTGTCTGGAAAATTTACACAGAAGTCCAAATTAAGGAAAAATCTCATTTGAAAGTCTGTTCTAGGTTAAAATAGATTCAGATGGTTAAACCAAAGGTACCGAACCTCTTAGAATATTTTTATATAAATTTTAGGAGGTTTAAATGAATTTTATCACGATCAAAACCTCTTCATTTCAAGTGGGGTTGAAATTAGCATTTTATGTACTATTTTATTTCTCGAAATACGTGAAACCTTGTTTCTATCAATGTTGACCCACTTTTTAATCTCTAATGCTTAATTGACCTTCGTTTAACCCATGGGTGACCCCATGGTTACTTTGCATTCATTATGTGATGTTAAAGCTGCAGATTTAACCCTATTTTATTATTCTCTCTTCAAAATAGATTTGAGTGGAATTATGGTCCTTAGGAAATTATTCAGGAGTATTTATCTCTTAATTTTGACTAATTCAGGCTTTTTATGGTGAATGATTATGTTACCATTAGTTATAACTCTAAATTTCTATTCCTATGGAGAGGATGTACATCAAGCTCTCTTTTTAGATGAGATAATTATTGGATATAATGATGGATTTTGATGAGTTATCAAAATCCCTGATCCTAACCATTTGGATCTTCAATACCTATCAACGATATATCCAACATGGAAACAATACATTCTCTTAGTAGTATTGAGGGGCCCAACTAACCGTATTACTATGTCCATGTGGTTTGACACTTAGATTTGAATCACAGATTAAGTAATGACACTTAAGTTTGCTCACCAAGGGCACATAATTCCAATATACACTCACTTGCTCTAAGACTCAATCTTGAGCTACCTCTTCGATCCATGATGCCAACTTGACACTCAAGTACTTTATCATAAAGCCTTGATTGACTAAAGTGTTAAGCCCCAAGCTGAAGTATTACATATGATAATTTTCTTATATATGGCATCTCATTTCTATTCAATTTTGTATACCTTGTGAGAACCATTCAAGTAATATAATATGATTACATTGTCATATGAATAAAATAATTATATTACTTACTAAAAAATGAATTAGGTTTCCTAATACAAATAGGGTAACGTATATGGCCTGATTGAATAAAATTGATGTCTGTTGATTCAAAGATCTATACAATTTAGAAGATTTTATAGCACATTAAGAAACTATATGATTTGATTAATTATTTTCAATTCGAGTTAGAATGGCAACCTTCTCCAGAGACTGTCTCCTAATTGATGCTTTCTAATAGAGATTAAAACTATCACATGAGTCAGGTTAAGGTGTTAACCTGATGAAACAAGAGATATCTAAAGTCCTTCGACAATGCTGCCATGGAGAAGGTGTATCATTTGACTTGAGACAAATATGTCTCTGTTCATAAATACATACATTTGGTAGACTAATAGTAGATGCACCTACTTTGGTGTTAATATTGGAAAGCTAGTGTATATAAGAATGGACAGAAGATGCATGATCTCTTAAAGGGGTCACTATTTACCGCTCTGAATTGGGGTTTTAAAAATGATACATCGTAGTATAGCCGATAAAGTGCGAAAACAAATAGAATTTATACTCGAATGGAAATCCGAGGTCAAACGCAGGGAGCAAGTAGTGAATCAAGCTCAAAATCACAATTCTAAGTAAAATATATAAGCAATTGCAACCAAAACTTGATTCAGAACTATTCAAGAATGATATATCAATAATTCAAGTGCCAATGTGCAAAAATAATAGGTTAAAATGATGATTTAAATTAATAAATTAACCCTTGACAATTTAATCACATTATTTGAAATGTTTGAACAGTGAATATCAACCAATTTCCACGCCAATCAGTATCTCAATGATGCAACATTAGCCTAGAACCAGTAACAAAGGCAAAGGCCTTTCTTCTCCTTCAAGCCTCAGTGAGAGGCACAAGCACAGTACAGAGGCACGAAAGCCTCTCAGAGACTAAGTGTCAAGAGCAGAGGCGCAAAGGGCAAAAGCCCCCCTCTCTCTTTCTTCTTTTCTCTCTCAGAAACCCGAACAGATCCGGGTAATCGGACTCACACCTAGACCTGCGTGGCATGAATCGTGGGCGAGGGCACGTGCGCTGGAGCGTGAGAGCGGGACCTCACCCCGGTGCTCTTGGAGGCAACCAGCGGAGATCACAAAAATAATTTATCTCTTGTGTGGGCTTTAGCAACCCACAAGGTGGGACTATCCCACCTGCTTTGGTTCTTCGTGTAGTAGTAGGCGCTTCTTCGTCGACTTGGGGTAGTGGCTAAGGTCGGCGTCCCCAATTGAAGGCCTAGGATTGTTCCTGGAGGTCAACCGCAGCGTTTGGAGTTGTCAGCAAGGATGAACACAGCCTGATGCCTACTGACGGAGCCGGAGATGGAGGTGGTAGCGATGGAGGTCCGATGTGCACCTGAAAGCCAAAGTATAGTCTTTCAACCTTGTCAAAACAACTCAAGGGAATCATCGGATGACAGTGAAGGTGCTGGTGGTGGTTATGTGTTGTGCGAGTGTGTATATGTCCGTAGTGGGGTTGAAGAAGGTGCGTGGAGGTGGGTGTGCTCAACAGGGGTGTAGAGTGGTCAATAGCCCTGATAAAGTTAGGGCTTTCAACTAGGAGGTTGTGGCGAAGCTAATGGAGGTGGTAGCGGTGAGGTTCGTGTAGTGGAGCGATGGGAAGGCATTGCCGGAGTGGATGAAGGTGAGGGCGTCGGGGTGTGTTGCATGGCTGATTGGGAGTGTGAATGAGGGAAAGGTGATGTAGGGAAGTAGAGGAGAAGGTAGAGGGTCTTAGGGGTGAGGAAGAGGGATGGAGAGCACCGGTCATGGCTTGACCGGAGTTGAAGAAGGAGAAGAGGATGGTGAGGTGACGATGAGGATGGAGACAAGGAAGTCGGTCATACTTTGGCTGGTAATGACTGCGAGGAAGAGGGGAAGCTAGCTGGCTGTCCAATTTGATGGTTGGACAGCTGGCAGAGGAGAGCGGAGGGGAATCGCTGGAGCAAGTTCAAAGGTGGTCGGAGAAGGGAGAGAGAAGGTTTTCTCTGACCAAAACTCGCTAAGGAGGTGAGGAAGTTGATGTAGGATCATTTATAGGCCATAGAACGGAGTGCTAAGCTTGGGAAGCAAGCTTGTGAACTCCATGCTTTTCGCTCAAACAGGATACCCTTCCTTTCAAAGAGTTCTCATGAACCTTTGGGAAGGAATTGGGATCCACGATCAGTCTCATTTGGAAGGGAAATTCACAAGGAATCATTAGTTCAAATTTAGGATTGTTTGGTGGAGAATCGAGCGAGAAAATCTCGCTTGAATCTCGTTAGAGCTCAACGTGTTAATACCAATAGAGGAAGGGACCTAAATGTGAAAATGATGAAAAAAGTTAGGGACCTATCTGTAAAGAATTCAAAAAGTTAAGGGCCATTATGTGATAAAAAGAGTTAGACAGGATCAAAATGCAAACTTGGTCAAGGTGATCTCTGATTGGGCCTAAATTTTGGTATAAACCTAATTTGGACCCAAAAAATCTGATGGTGAAGTCGGATTTAGGTTTTGACCAAGTTTGACTGGTTAAATTGCATAGAAAGTCAAATTAGGGCAATTGTCTGTCTAGACTTTATTTTAGGTCAAAATGGGTTCCAATGGTCAAAGCAAATATACCAAACCTTATAGAATATTTTTATATGATTTTTAGAAGGTTTAGTTGAATTTTATCATTACCATAACCTTAGTTAATTAAGCAGATCTATTTTTAGGATTTCAGATGTCATTTAATTTTCAAAACTCATGAAAACCCGTTTCTGTCTGCATGAACTCACTTTTTAGACATTTATAACTATTTGACCTTCAATTAGCCCTTGGAATACCCCATGGCTATTCTGTAGTTGTGAAATATTGTTAAAATTACAGAAATAACCCTGATTTCATCTTTTCTTCTCAAAACAGAACATCAAGCATTTAGGACCCTCTGATGGATATGTTGGAGCTTTTACTATCTTTTTAAGACTAAAATTGGCTAGTTAGGGCTTATGAATGTGTTTCCATCAATCACACAAATCTGTTACATAGGTGTATGTGGCAAATTGGAGGTATAAGCTCACTCTAATTATATTAAGAAATGACGATTTCACATGTGATCGTAAAGTTCTGATCAGACTCAATGCAAGAAAGAGAAAAAGATAGTCTTTTGGGAAATGATATAAGTTTTGTTCCCATCCCAACAATACAAAGACATATTTGAAATAATATTATCCAATGAAAAATGACAAGATTCTAATGGGATTATACCTCAAGATAATGTGAATGATTCACAGGTATTGGGTGTTGGAGTTATTTTCCCTAAGCAAACAACCTGGGTCGAATCACTAGATTGGTGACTCAGATCTAAGTGTCAAATCATGTGGATACACTAATATGGTTAGATGTATCACTCAGTACAATCAGGATAATGTATTATGTCATGTTGGATATACCAATGACATGTATCAAATGATCCAAATGTTTGGATGAAGAATTTTGTAAGTCATCAAGAATTATCATGATATCCAACTATAGTATTTAGTATGAGAAGAGAAGAGTGGCAATCTTCTCTAGAGACTGTTGCCTGACTGATGTCCTTAATGCACATCCTTTGCATGGGAATAGAGATTTGGAGCTATCACGTGAGTTGGGCCAAGGAGTTGACTCGGTGAGATGGAGATGAGGAAGTCCTATTTTGACTATCATGGAGAAGGTATATTCTTCGACCTAAGAAATGCATCTCTGTGTCTGAGTATGCACATTTGGTGGATCGATAAGGGATACACCCACCTTGGTGTTGAAATTAGAAAGTTTCCATGCATACGTAGGCACATGAGACACATGATCTTTCGAAGGAATCACACAGATCTACTATTATAGGTGTACGCAATAGATCGGGAGACTCGAGCTCACTTTGCATATATTAGGAATTGCGAAATTTGATGCATGGTCATACAAGTCTTGATCAGATCGATACATGAAGAAAAGAAGACAGTCTTTTTAAGAGAATATGAAAAGTATGTAACTAGTGATGGGATGGACAATGAATTTGGGAATCAATCAAAAGAACTATATATGTCTTCAATGTGAGGGATTCACGGGTATTCGGAACACTTGAGGGTTGAGTAGTGCCATAATTCCTCTGATTCTAAGTACTTGATTATTGGCGTGATGAAACTAATAATAATTTTGGTGTGTTCCTATTTGAATAGATTTATTAAATTGATTTAAGGAGTTAAATCACATTCAATTTAGTAATTAATTACATGATCACCGAATAATTTGTGTGGAAAATAGTTTTAGAAAACTATGTCGTAGTTGGAAATTATTGCGATCAAATAAATAATTGGATGATGTGTTTGGGTCGAACATGGGGAGGTATCGTTTGATTTTTAGAAAAATCCACATTAGTTTATTTATTTTTGGTCGTTTTCAACTTTATGATTTTTATAAATTTTTAGAAGTAAAAATGGAGTGGAAAAATGTGAGTGTGAGCGGGTGTAGGTGGAGTGATAGAAAAATGGAGTTTAGTGAGGTGCTAGTGAGATAGGTGGAAAAATAGATTAAGGAATGAGAAATAATTGGAATTTTATTGCACATAAAATATGAATAATTACACTAAAAAGATAGAGAGAGAGTATTTGCTTATTACATAAATGCTTAACAATATAAACTAGCTACTAAGAGAAATAAAAGAGATGAGAGAGAGAAGTCTCCCGAGACAATTGCTTGGAAGACGAAGGGCTGGGCGGTGCTCGGATCAAGGGGGGAGGATGCTAGATGAAGGAGGATGCAACTGGATGTATTGAGGATGAGTGGAGCAACTACCTAGGTTAATTGAAAGCCATGGATGAGGTGAGGGAGGTGGTGGTAGCAGTTGACAACGGAGGATGAAGTCAGACGAAAGAGGGCGGAGGCAGATTTTCCGCACTAACTGAGGGCTAGAGCACACCTTGAGGTCGAGAAGAGGAGCTCTAAAAGGCTCTTGGAAGTCTTTAGGGGATAAACAAAACTTGGATTTGATGCCTCGAAGGTGAAGGAGGTAGGGCCCTTTTATAGTTGGAGGGGAGCAATTAGTGGCCAAATCACATACTATGTGTGTGAGTCACGTGTGAGAATTGTTTTGGAGAGGCGTTGGCATGCGCTCGACATGCACTCTAACAGCTGAGGGGCATTAGCGCTAAAGTAGCTGTCGGTGCTTAGAGATTGCATATGGAGCAGGCGCTTCGATCGACGAGCGTGCATTTTCCAAATGCATATTGATGGGGGCGTGCATTATGAATTAAAATCGAGGTTCGAAGGACCTGTCGTCGTAGCTCACAAAATACATCTGTCAGATAAAATTTATAACCGAAACTGAAAAAGTGAGTCTCAGGTTGAACACGGGGAGGCGAATGTTTGATTCTGAAAGTCTGTGTTTCTCTTTTATTTCTTTTTGCCATTTTTTATCTTTTCTAATTTTTTAGTTTTTAGCAAGCAAGAGATCAGGTCGATGAATTCTAGCTAATTTACTTGCAACAATATAAGAGAGAGAGGGAGAAAGAGAGAGAGAGAAACAATCATCTATTTATAAACGAATGTTTGTTACACTACAAAAGTAGGAAATCTACACTACGAAAGCATAAAAAGATAGAGAGAGGTGAGAGAAATCCCCCTTGATGGTCGCTCAGAGGATGACTCACTCTGACGTTGCCTAGAGAAAGGTGGTAAGGAGCGGGACGAACAGGGATGGAGCCGGAGGACGAAGGGCGGGGCAGGACGGCGTCGTGGCGAGGATCTTCTTCTCGAAGGGTGGTGAGAGAACAGCCACGGGATGCTCCACGAATGGGGGTGAGGGGAGGAAAAACTATTTGATTTTTTACTCTAGAGGAGCATCTCGGGCTTGGGATAAGCTCTCTTTTGAGTCTTGGAGGTGGTGAGAAGAAGAAAAGAAGAGATGAAGAAAAATGGGAGGGGTAGGGGTCCTTTTATAGTGGAGGAAAGAATCAAATTCGTATACAGGACATTTAGTGATAGTCATAAGCGTCGTTGAAGATCCGCTGCAAACGTCACTGAAGACAGCCCACATGCCCACACTGCCGCTGCATTGGAGCGCGTAGTGTCATGCACCTCTGCACACTACGTGCTTGCATGCGCTGCCGCTACGCCCACGCGTCCCCCACGCTGCTGTGCACGTGTGGTGGCACGTCGTGTGCATGGGTGGCCTGGGTTGTGCCACATGGTGCGATCTGGGCCGTCCATCTTTTTTTTGTTGTAAGGGTTGCTATTGAGGTCAGATTGAGTCGATTTTCGCGCTGTTGGGCTGCGATCGTCGACCCGAATCCATCAGCATGGTCGGATTTGTCATTTGAAGCTCTGTATTATGTCACCTAATCCCTTGGACATTGATCTTCCTTAGACTGCATATGGTGCTACGTGATTGCACAGTAATCATAGGTCTTAATTGACCTAAATTAGGCTAGGACTTAGCATAAGTTAGGGTTATTCATGCATGCATAAGCATTATCTGCATCTTTACTGCTTTACTTTAGCTATGCATAAAATAATGTTATAATGTGATGATTAAGTGCATTATGTCGATTGCAGGCAATAAGCTGATCAGAAGCTAGAACTGGAGCTGGATCTAGAGCAGGACCTGAAGCTGGATCAGGAATAATGGGTGTTGCGGCAGAGCTAGAGCAGAAGACTTAGATTAGATGTAGAAATAATGATGTAAGGGAGTCAATGTTTGTTATTCTATTAATTAGAAATAAAGTAGTAAAATGTAAAGAGCTTAGGTCCATCCTAGCCCTAGGATAGCCTAGAGACTTCCCCAAGCCTTAGCCACCATTAGATTAGGTCACCGCACCCTAGGAAACCTTAAAACCCTGGTTCCAACCCTTATCTGGACGTCCAGAACCCTTAGCCAACTCCTACACACCTCAAACCCACTTCTGCAGTGTTATTGGACGTCTAGACACTTTGTTAGATGTCCAATTTCTGCAGAATAACCAAAATAGAACCTAGAATTTCCCCTGACTCAGATTAGACATCCAGAACTGAAGTCTGGACTTCTGATTTTTGAGTATAAGTCATCCGATTATGTTTTTGAATGTCTGGCAGTTCCTGTTTTTGAATGTTTTTGAGTATAAGTCTCCAGTTCCTGTTTTGAGATTCAAGTCTTGATCTTGGATTTCTAGCTCCCTAGACCTAATCCCAACCCCACAGGAACCTAAATTAAGGTGTCCTAACCCTAGTACATCATCTCTAAGCCTCCCTAAAGACCTAATTAGGTCCTCACCAAACCCAATTGACTTAGATCAAAGTCAGTTACCATCACCTAAGCTAATTGGACTCATTGAGTCCAATTGAGCCCAGATCTCAACCCACACAAGTTCAATTGGTCTTAGTGAGAGTCCAATTGGCCTAAACCCAACCTAATTGAGTTATTTCACTCTCAATTAGGTTCACACTCGTTCAATTAAACTTAGGTTAAGTTTAATTGCAATTACCCCTTAGCAATTAGGGTTTGCAACCCTAATTCAAGGTATACACCTACCCAAACCCCTTAGGACCTAACCTAGACCTCTTAGACACCTAGGGCATGACCACACACACACACACACACACACACCCATTCACGCACACACACTTCTCTAGAGTTGTCTAGAACTCTCTTGAAGTGGTGGCCATTTTCACCCATCCACTTTTGGCCATACATGCTTGGCTCCATCCACCTCCACTTAGGCTAGCCACTACCTTCTCCACTCCATCTCCATGAGCTGAGCACCACCATGAAGGACATCATCTCCATGCTAGGATGCTCGATCACTCCTCCAACCTCTCTCCAAGGGATGGCCTAAGCTCCATTGGTCACCCCTCATTCTCCTCTCAACCACTCCAAGGCCATTGAAGCCCACCTTTGAATGCCCTCACTTTCTGATAGATTAGTAGCTAGCTCTTTACATTTACTGTCTTTATTTACTGCTTAGTAGTATAGTCCTTATTCTCCCCCAATGATGCATGCAAAATCCCCCTGTAGATTATTGTATGCGATCATTTTCTGGTAGCTAGATTTATATTTCTAAGCATTCCTGTACAAGCTTTTTTCTACATTTCATGTTGCAAATACTTCTCCAAATGAATGAATGAAAGATACATTTTTATTACATTTACTGTCTTTATTTACTGCTTAGTAGTATAGTCCTTATTCTCCCCCAATGATGCATGTAAAATCCCCCTGTAGATTCTTGTATGCGATCATTTTCTGGTAGCTAGATTTATATTTCTAAGCATTCCTGTACAAGCTTTTTTCTACATTTCATGTTGCAAATACTTCTCCAAATGAATGAATGAAAGATACATTTTTATATACGTCTCTACGTTTTGAAATCACCATAAGCTTATTGATTGCCATCTTTTCTGCGTGATTCAAGTTGCCTATTTTCACTTATATATTTCTCAACAAGCATGTCGATTTTGGAAAATATAGAAAATCTAACTATAGATGCATTTTTTGTAAACAGCCACCACATCATTAGAATCGTGCGCACTGAAACTCACATTTACCTTTGTTATCTATTTAACGCACGCGCACGTGATCAGAATCCATAATAGAAGTGGTGAAGTCTTAATTCGAAGATTAGAAACTGACATGCAATTTTAAACAAAGTAATGCGATAAAAGATCGATTCAGAATTAAAACAAACACCTCCAGAGACGAACGACCGGAACTCAAAGTCTCGTTATCTTTAGAAAATATTTTTGTTTGATCGTATTACGCACTATACTACGATGCTTTTCCTAGCAAAATGTGCTTTACGCTTACAACACTACTAAACTCCGATCGAGGCAATTTTGGAGGCGTTGGACCTCGATCGTCGTCTTGATCAGACTCGTGTGGTCGGATCATCAATCCAAAGCTCCAAAATAAATATTCTTCTCTCTTGACCACAAAAAGGATGTAATTAACTTAAATTATATACAACTACTCTAAATGCAGAATGATACATGCTATACATTATTTATAACATGAAATACAAATCTAAGCCTAGGAACATGCATGAATAGGCATTTTACCCTCAATAATTGTGTCTACATCATACCTCCATGCCCATCTTTTGCTAATCCCTAGCAAAATTAAACTACATGCTATGTATAAAATCAAAATTAGGATTAAATCGCTTAGGCCTAAGTCGTTTATTAATAATAGAAAATTTCAACTAAGGTCCTAGGCTATGAAGATTTAATAGTACCCAGATGTCTACCAGAATGCAGACCGCCTAAGTCCTCGCCCTATTAGAAAAGGGAAGATACACTTTTTTTCTTTTCTAATTTTTTTGTACTTTTGGAGTTTGAGAGTTCCGGGATAACTTTTTACGACTACCTGACCCACATAAGACTTGAAAAGGACTCTAAGTGCTAAGCATCTTGCGAAAATAGTGAAAGACTCACTAGGCGACTGTTGAATGGACTTCAGATTTCTACGACCCTAGGTGACCTTGCATAAAGGTTTATCTTTTTGATTGGTAGCTTTCTCCCTACTTCTTTTATTTATGGGGTCAACACAAGGGCAAACCTAGTGTATATCTCCCCGATTTATTTTATTTCCCCTCTTCTTCCCTAAGTGTTTTGGGAATTATTGTGCATTTTTTTGTGAGTTAGGTTCTGGACAACTGGCCAATGGGTTATTACCCACGGTAATTTGCTAGCCATACTCATGTGGTGAAGTGTGATTTTGTTTATTTTTTTCTCCTTTTTCTATATATATCTTTTTTTACTTTTTTTTTTTAAGTAGATGACTTCCCTGATCTAAGATTTACCTAAAGGCCGTACAATGAAAATGGTCTTGTGGCTGGGCTCTAGACAACCGGCCCATAAGCTATTACCATCGACAACTTGCTAGCCATACCACCCTATATAGTTTATTAGCTACCCAATTTCCGAAGAACTGCCGAAAAGTGAGTCAGTGCAAAAAAAAGTGTGTAGATGCTTGGGCTTAAGGTCCCCCCAAATTAGAGGGCTGGTTGATAAGTCGCATATTTATCATCCCAATTTATTTGACAAATTAAAATGAATTTTAATTGGCGAGAACTCGAGATTAAGGCCACATTCGAGTGGACACCCATGCTAATTAAGCCCGAAGACCTGAAGAGTTTAAGTGTTTAGGTCATCTCGTATCATTTCCTAAAGTTAATGACTTCTAAATGCCTAAGTTCTCTTTTGCTAATTTGCTTTCTTTCTTCATCTTTTTTAAATTTTTTTATTTATAAGAAACTAAAAGAAATTCTACAGAGTTAACAAAATGATTTCAGGAATTGATTATCCACCCCCCCATGCTTAAATAATGCAATGTCATTATAAAAATAAAGACATGAAAAGGGTAGAGTAAACAGAATATCACCTGAATTTCGTGACAACCCAATCAGCTCCAGAAAGAGAAGAGAGTATACACACGCACTAAGTTTAATTCCTTCAGCTAGACATAATATACACACAAAGAAAAAATTGAGAATTCACAAGTGTAGGTCAGAATCAGAATAAAAATATTGATCCTCAGACCCACCAACAAAATATGTCCACAGATGTTGACCAAGTTATGGTGCAGACCCATGCCCCAGGGTCGAGTGATTCTTAGCTTTTGGATGAAAATCATCCAATACCAAAGATTGTTGAGCTTGCTGGGCCGGGCTTGCGGTTTGGTGGTGTGCAACCTAAGACCAGAGTGTCAGACAATGTTTAAAGATGGTTCATTAGGTGCGGTAGTCTACTTAACATTCAGCTAAGAAAAATAATCAGCTATTTTGAACTTGGGTTGCACGTGAAAGATATCGTAAGGGTTCTGGTAGAAAGTAGATGGTTTTAAGTCAACAGAAACCCTTAAATCCAAACTCATAGTTCCCTTAGAAGTAGCTTCCCAGATTTTTTTTCCCACTTCCTATCCTCCAACATCAAGTGTTCGGGTTCCAGGACCTCTAGCATATCATTCACCCCATATGATTTACCCAAGTCCAGAAATTGCGGCTGACTCAGAATTGACTTGGGTACAATGATTTCCAAATCAAAATCAATTCCTTTGGGGTGTGGTTGAGGAATGGGGCTATTGATTGAATCTTCTAGTAAATGAGGATTCAAATTATCCAAGTTAGCCCTAACCGAATCCAAATCTTCAATGAGCGGGCTATTAAATGGTTCATCAGATTCCTCAAGCTTGTTTGTCTCACTAAAATCATCATCTTTACACTCAAGGGAGACTTCACCAAAAGATTCTTCACCCTCAGAGTCAAAAAATTGATGATCCTCATTTATATATGTCTCAAAATCGACTGTCATTTCATGGTCCGTGGAGACATTTTTTGTCATTCCCTAGCTCTGTGATCTCAGGTGAGAAACTTGATTCATCCTCAAAGGGTTGCTCTAGACTAACCTGGTCATCTCCAATCTTAGAATATTTATCCCCCTCGACAAGTGCCTGAGGAGTTTTAGACATTGGCTCTCCTGAAGGGGGTTCATCTTGAGAATCATCCCAAGATTTGACTAGGGCAACCACAAATTTCAACCTCAACCTCGACGATTTCCCAAAAAAAAACTCACCCAAGTTCCTATCCCTAACACTTTGGAGCAAATCCAATAGAGAACTGCTAAGTTCATTAATCATTTTGATCATAGGCTCCATTGCTTCAGTGCATGGTGTTGGCTGAGCTTCTATAAATTGTATAGTGTTATGCAAAATAGCCAACACCCTATCCTGGATCTGGTTCACCTGAACCGACTGGTTCAGTTCAGGTTTGGGTGGTTTTGGGTTAAATCTAGGGGAGTTAAGATGTCGAGGTTATTAGGTTCCTCCCTGATAGTAGGTCATCTTGGGTTGTTCAAAGAATGGTGATGACCTATTTTCAATGGAATACTAGGGAGGGTAAGTGTTATAATCAGCATATCCTTCCTGATTGTAGATCGGGTTGGTTTTGTCATCAAAGGATAGAGATCCATAATCATTTTAGGTTTAGGAATGATAGTAATCATAGTGTTGTTGTTCAGGGTTAGGCCTGGACACCAAGGTCCGGATTCGTACCCCCAATCAAAGTCATTTTGACTCGTGGATGGGTAATTACAAGTCAAGTCGGAAGAGTAATCATCTTGGGGATAAGTGGTGGTAGGAGGGTAAGATTGGAAATATATGAAAGATGTGGAAGGATACATTGTAGAGTAGGAGTGAAATCAGAAGAGAGAAAGGAGCCCTACAATAAAATCAACCAAGCTTGTCCTTATGTGGGTAGCCTAAAGACGTACAGACTCCCAGGACCCGTCTTGAGATTATAAACGATTTGGTCAACTTTTATCTGGTCAATCCAACCAGTTAGGAGGGACTAGGGAGAAGGTTCTTCCTTTAGCTTACGCCTCCGATTCCTAGTGTACCCCCCAGCTGCGGTCGTTTGACGCGATTCCCCTAGTTAGACATCAGATGGACTAGTAAAAGCAGATTAATTGAAAAAAATCTTAGTCTGAGCCCTGAAGAGTGAATCAATCCTTAAGGCCAACGTCTACTTAGTTTTAGTTAGGCTTGGGATAATTGTGCTCTTGGAATGTGATGGACCCTTTAGATGGGTTGTGCCCTTAATGATCAGTTGAAATGTGTGTGCGTGCATAACCAGGGTTTGCAAATAAGGTTATTTGATGATGTATCTTTCAAGGTTCAACCTTGTTTAGTAGCTTTTAGGGTTTAATCCTTAGGTTAGTCCAATCAAGGTTTAGTGGAACATCGCAAGTTTTGAAAGCACGGGTGATGATATGTTCCTGTAAAAATAAAAAATAATGTGGAGTGCCTGGTTCAGCCCTAAGAATCGACCCTAAGTGGCAGGCTACTTGATGGATTGGTTTTAGATTGAGTGGTGCGACTCAAATAGTTCAAGCAATTAGCCTATTGCACCACTTGATTAAGGCACACAAAATGTCTTAGCCTAATCAAATTTCTACTCACTTATGTGTGTGTTGAGTTAAGTGTACCAGGTCCACAGGTCAGATCTTGATTAAGTGGTAGAATCAATGTGATTGTGCACCTTAGGGTGAGAAGTTGTGGGTGTTAAGTGTGTAGCTTTCAGAAAATCCCACGAGAGGAGTATATTTTTTTCTTTTTTTTTATATATATGCAGGGGTGAGATGAGTGGAGGTGGCAAACAAACAACCAAGTCTATCCTAGGGTTTATAAAAAGCACCTAAGTTGATTTGGGTTTGAGTTATTAGTGTGGTGAAATAAACTAGTGGGTGGGGAAGTGTGGGGGACACCTACAAAGTACTCTACCCACACTTTACTCTAGTCTACTACACTTGGATCTCCATGCTAGGGTACCTGCAAGACAGTAGATCAAAGACAAGCGGGGTTAGTGCTATGTAAATGCAAAGAAGCGTAGAAAATAATAAAGTAAATTCCGTTGCCTCCCTGACAATGCCAAAATGATGGGGGCACACTTCGCGAATTAAAATCGGGGTTCGGAGGACCCGTCGTCGTAGCTCGCAAAATGCGTCTATCAGATAAAATTTATAATCGGAACTCAAAAAGTGAGTCCTAGGTCGAACACGGGGAGGCAAATGTTTGGTTTTGAAAATCTGTGTTTCTCTTTTATTTCTTTTTGTCATTTTTTATCTTTTCTAATTTTTTTAGTTTTTAGCAAGCAAGAGATCAGGTCGATGAATTCTAGCTAATCTACTTGCAACAATATAAGAGAGAGAGGGAGAAAAAGAGAGAGAGAGAAGCAAACACCTATTTATAAAGGAATGTTTGTTACGCTACAAAAGCGGGAAATCTACATTGCGAAAGCGTAAAAAGATAGAGAGAGGTGAGAGAAATCCCCCTCGACGGTCACTCAGAGGATGACTCGCTTTGACGTCGCCTGGAGGAAGGTGGTGAGGAGCGAGACGAACAGGGACGAAGTTGAAGGACGGAGGGCGGGGCAGGACGGCGTCGCAGTGAGGATCTTCTTCCCGAAGGGCAGTGAGAGGACAGCCACGGGATACTCCACGAATGGGGATGAGGGGAGGGAAAACTATTTGATTTTCTACTCTAGAGGAGCATCTTAGGCTTGAGACAAGCTCTCTTTAGAGCCTTGGAGGTGGTGAGAGGAAGAAAGGAAAAGATGAAAAATGGGAGGGGTAGGGGTCCTTTTATAGTGGAGGAAAGAATCAAATTTGTATACAGGACATTTAGTGACGGTCATAAACGCTGCTGAAGATCCACCGCAAACGTCGTTGAAGACAGCCCACGTGCCCACGCTGCTGCTGTGCTAGCACGCGCTTCGCATGCCGTGTCATGTGCCTCCGCCTGCTACACGCTTGCGTGCGCTGCAGCTACGCGTGTGCGCATGCCCATGCTATTGTACCGGTGCAGTGGCGCGTGTGTGCGCGCACATGTGCGGCCTAGGTTGCGCCACGTGGCACGATCTGAGCCATCCGTCTTCTTTTCATTGTAGAGGCTGCTATTGGGGTCAGATTGAGTCGATTTTCGTGCCATTGGGCTGTGATCGTCGACTCGAATCCATCTGCGTGGTTGGATTTGTCATTTGAAACTCTGAATTATGTCACCTAGTCCCTTGGCTGTTGATCTTCCTCGGATGCATATGGTGCTACGGGACTTCGATCGAGGTGATTTCGGAGGCGTTGGACTCCGATCGTCGTTTTGATCGGTTCTGTATGGTCGGATTGTCAATCTAAGGCTCCAAAATAAATATCCTCTCCTGACCACAAAAAGAACACAGTTAACCTAAATTATATACAACTACTCTAAATGTAGAATATTGAATGCTATGCAATATTTATAACATGAAATGCAAATCTAAGCCTAGAAACAAGCATGAATAGGCGTTTTACCCTCAATAATTGTGTCTACATTTGTATCCCACATGCTAGATGGGGGTAGATGGAGCACTGTTGACGACGCATGGGCTGTGTGCGAGGTGTGCGACTAGCACGCATTTGGCATGTCGGCTATGCACAAATGTTGAGTTTGATGTATATGTGGTCCCCTTTTGTGGATTTTTGTAGAAATACACAGGGAAACTTGGAAATTCTTCAGAGGCCAGGGCTTTAAATGTTTATTGGCTAAATTTTGCTCAAGCCCTCGTGGCTTCGGAAAAATTGTATTTTGCCCTCCTAGGATGCTTCTTCTCCTAAATCTCCTCCGTAGTCTTCAATTCTCAAAATCTACCCCCACATTTTTTTCCTACATGAATTAAAAATTATTATAGTAGATATAAATTATTTATAAATGCAATTATGGGTCTAATATGGTTAGATTAATTATAATGCACTATTTACAACTAAAATATGATATGTTTACTTAAGAATTAGCCTAATTTTGGTATATTAAGTGTATTAACTATGTAGTTATCATTACACCTAAGTGAAAAATTCAAGGTTGAATTGCAATTAATTAATGTTTAGTTACTTGATCTAAACACCCCATAAAAGTTATGGTCCATTCTTGCAAAATCAAGTGGGATTTTATTCCAACCGTTGGATGGAGATCCAATGATTCACACCAAATTAGGATTTGATTAGGAACCCTACAAATATCTCTCAAGCTAAAAGGGAAACCATAGATTTGATTCTTAATTAAATCAATCAATTGATTTTATTGTGTGCCTTACTTTCCTAGTTAAAAGGAGACTATAATAGAAGAAAACTATCAACCAACAAGGAGTTGGCTTCCCTTCTCCTGATTCTTTCTTTTCTTCTTCCATGAAGTAGCGAGTTTTCTTGGATGCAAGCAAGAAGACCTACTACATAGTAGCAAGTCTGCTCGCAAAGGAGTGAGTCGGCTTGCTACAACATTTCATAAGGGCCTTGATGTACTGATGTTGTAAAAGCCGTAGGTTGTTCTCCATGTAGTAGCAAGTGTGCTCCCAAGAAAAGGCCCTTAGTAGCAAGTCATCTTGTTGCTATTGCAAGCAAGGCCATTAGTTATTGATTTGGGAAAAGGTCTCCTGAAGTTCCCTCCACATTGAAGCAAGTTAACCAAGCCCTCATGTAGGTTGACTTACTATAACTAGACCGTGAGGATTTGATCCTCTAGGCCCTTTCTTGGTGGATTTTGAGGTAAGGTTCACCTCCTTGCTTGCAAAGGAGTTTGTAGAACATGAAGTGTTTGTGTTGCGAACATCGAGATCTATCATCCTTGACGTGAGGGGTCTCATTTTCCTATTGAGATGAAGGGAGTTCATTAGGCGAGACTTATTTAAGGAGTCACAACACATGGGGTGCTGCTACAAGTAGGGATGAGCATTGGGCCGAGCCCTTATAGGATAGGCTTGGCTCGATCCAAGCCCATTTAATAAATGGGCTAAAAAGGCAGCCCAAAACTCGACTAAAAATAAATTTTCTTGGCCCAAGTCCGACCTAGCCCAAAAAATAATGGGCTCAGGCTGGGTTGGGTCAACCCATTTATTCATGTTCAAATTGTTTGTTTCACTTATACCTATAAAACAATATGTAAGTGGAGTTTCACATTAATAATTATTTTAAAAGTATAAAAAATAATATGATCTTGTACAAGTAAGAAAAAATGACTTGCAAAGAATAATTATCTTTTTCAATTATGTAAATGATGGGGTTATTATATTTACCTTTTGTGTATATTAAAAGATCTTTAAGTCCTTGTAGGTACACGTCCAACTAAAATGTTCCAGCTACTTGCATTGCAAATATTTGGCTTGAATATTCAACATATATAGCATATGACAAGCCAACCAAATGTAATCAAGGAAAAATTATAATAAAAAATAAAAGTATTCATCTTGTATGTTCATATTTAGTTCGAATTTGGACGTTCACGCTTTCTCTATGGCAAGAAGTCAATCGTTCATATCTAGTTCAAACGAGATTGTAGGATTGCATTGCACAACGTACAATTGCAGGGAGCACAAGGATTAAGGTTTTGTTCGTTAAATGATAATAAGAGTTGTCGATGTTTACTTAGTGTTTAATGTATGATGCACATGTGATATATATTTTGATAGATAGTATGAACAGTGCTTCTCTAGCACTGTAGCACCTGCTGCTTAAATCGACCGATTGGCATGACCGTCGACTGATACTACTGTAGCATTGATATTACTGTTGCATTATTTGAGATACTTCAGCTTATTTGTGCTTAGGGTAATTGGTGATTCAAATCTACCCTAATCTTTTTGCCTCCTTGACATTTGCTTTATCATATATATCATTCTTGTTTGGATTTATTGTTATACATTGATAGAATTGCAATCTTGAGAGTTAATTGTTACTTGCTCTTTGTGTTCGACCTCGGATTTCTTTCGAGTATAAATTTTATTTATTTTCAAAAGATTTCGACCTATACTACAACATAACTTTTATAACCTCGATCTCGCTCGTAAACATTTTGGCGCTGTTGTCAAGGAGCAACGCGTAATTTAGATCTCTTGATTGCAATATTAGATTTGGTACTAACTTGCTACATCTCTTTTGATTATGATCTGTTTCAGGGATTCATTAAAGGAAGATCAGCCGCACATCAACCACTCCAGGGGCAGGTAAACTCCATTCACCCTCCTCTTAACCCCTGATTCTAAAAAGCTAAAAAAAAAAGAAGGAAGAAATCAATTAGGGCTACTTGCATTATATTCTTAGATTAATCATCAAGTTGTCTGATTTGATACATTCAATTTAGAGAATATCCAAACCCTGATTTGTGCACTTAAAGTATAAGGAATCTAGGGCTATCTCATTCTTGCTTGAAGCCCAAGGTACCACATTTGGACAAATTAAATTGGACCAATCAAAGCCAATTAAGGATTCCAGTTTAGGGTTTTAGAGACATACTTGCTTAATTAAGAATTAATCTTTCCAAACAATGTATGCCTAAGCCTTGATTGAATTGATCTATTCAAGCAAAACCCTAAAATCAGGCTCTTAAATTCATTTGAACATTAAAAGGACCTAAATTTCTCAAAGGACAATACAGGTGAAGTTGACCTACCCTATTGGGTTAACCAATCTTTAAATTAGGTCACTTTGCGCAAAAACATTTTAAAGTTCAAGTGAAATCATAAGCACCTTGCTCTTAATCTAAAATTGGCTGACTTAAGAGGTTAAGTTCCCATTCTGGTCTACCTGGATCATCAGTGACATGAGAGGTTGGGTGGGGGAAACCCTGTAACTTGTGGGGGCGCTCTGCCATGTAGGGGTCATTGCAGGACTCTCCCTCTCTGGCTGCCCAGGTAATTCTCAGGTGGACAACTTTCTAACTAAGGGGTATCATTCGCCCCAAACCTCTATCGTCATCCAAATTTTTGGGTGTCTTGATTAGGTCCATCACCTGCTATCCCTCATCAATTCCATCGGTGCATATTTGGGAGGAGGTCCTTAAGACCATCCTTGAGGCATCCATTAGCTATTCACTCTCATCGAGGTCAAGCCTCGACTTTCATGTTTGTGCAACAACCTGATCACATTGACATATCCTCTGATTCAGAACCTACTTCCCCTTCTTCAGCTATGGATCACCAGAAGATCAACCTAATGTTGAGCAACAATTCCATGATTTCCGAAATCGAATAAATGCCATCATCAACCCACCACCGCGTCCTCAAATGCGAGATCACTATAATTCCGCAGCGGTAGAGATCAAACCCCGAATCAACATTCCCGTGGGAGGACCCGAGGTAGATCTCAAGCCTAGCATGCTTCATATGACCCCAAAATTTCATGGCTTGAACTCCAAGGAACCTTTCTAGCACATTAAAAACCTAAAACACCTGGCCCACACCTTTGGGGTAGATGTACAGAATCAGGACAGATTACTCTTAAAGCTCTTCTCATTCTCTCTGGCTGACAAAGCCACTCACTGGTTTCAGACTCAACCAAACATGATCAACACATGGCGAGAACTTCAAACTGCCTTCTTGCAAAATTCTACCCCATTGGTCGAACCAACACGATGCGGCAATAAATCATGCACTTCTCCCAAGGAACGGGAGAATCTCTGCACGAAGCATGGGATCACTTTCTGGATCTCATGCGTAAGTACCCCCATCATAGAGTTCTAAAGTGGGAACAAGTCCAATCCTTTTACTACGAACCCCGTAGAAATATCAAGGTCTTTGTCAATGCAACCTATGGTGGTAGCATCATGGGTCAACATGAGGACACGATCTGGAAAATTCTCAAGAACATGTGCGAGAACTCCCTGAACAATGAGTCATTGGGTGCGTATGATCAGATGTCCACCCACGCATTGACAAATAATCAGGGGGTACACGAATCCTGAGGCCTTTCCGCATCCGTTGATCTGGAGTTGATAGTTAGTCAATTGGACAAGGTCTCCATTATCGAGAAGAAGGTGGATGGCATCACTCGTCATCTACACAAATCCACCTCTGCACCTCAAAACACATACGTGCACCCGCCCATGGGAAGGGAGGATGTGCACAACATCTGCCACTCCCTAGGGATGGATGCATATCCACCTCCATCTGATTATGGCTTCGGAGGCAACTCCGGGTCAGCCTACCTTAGTTGGGGGAACTTTGAACCCCCATACTCTGATTTTCTCAGAGCTCCTCAGACCTGCGAGGATCTTTACGCCATACAGAATAATCCTTTCTCTAATACTTACAACTCTAGATGACGTAATCATCCTAACTTTCGTGGTCGGGAAATAACCCAAATCCAAGACCTCAATTTCAACCCCGACCACAGGCTCTGTATCCTTATCAGCCCACCCAACCAAGGCCCACCCAAAATTTCCAATCTGGACCACCTAAGGAAAATCATACGTCTTTGATTCTTCAAACCTTGGTTGACATGTAAAAATAGCACAAAGAAGACATCACTGAACTTGGCAATCAAATGATTCAGCTGGCAAGCTCTCGCCAGCTTGGCACACTTCCCAACTGTTCCGCACGTAATTCATGTTTTAAAAGTTGTTTAGATGTAGTATAGCACGAAAATACGTCGACAAATAAATTTATAAAACTCCGGTGAGTACCAGGTCATTCGCAGGGAGGCCATCTCAATTTTTAACGGAAGCTTTTCAGAAAACTAGTTCTAACAGGTATTTATATATGTATATATATAAAGAGTAGATATCAAGCATTCAGAATATCAGAATTTTATTACATTCATAAATAGTTTTCAAAGTAGAAAGTACTATGCTAAAGAGAGAGAGTAGATAGATAGAAGGAGAGGGAGATAGAGAGATAGAGAGAGATAGAAAGTGCAGAGAAATGATGTCGCTTGTGAGATGCTTGTGCGAGATGCACTAGCACCACAGATCCAGCGCACCGGGACGAAGTTGCAAAGGGATGGAGAATTGTAGAGAAGATGGTAGAAGGGATCTGGAGTTGATGGAAGAGAGAGATTGTAAGTTGATGCCTTCAACTGGGGGGTCCTGGGCCTTCTTTTATAGTTTTGATGGTGCGTAAAAAGGGTATTTTAACCCTTAATCTTGTGCAACAACCCTTTGGTTAATCAGATCCGTCGATCGGGAGATCAACGGCTCTGATTTGGCCTCTAAATAGCCTTCAAAAAGCTTTCTATGCTCGGATTTGCTCAGGTGGAGACACGTGGCAGCCGCTGGAGCGATGGATCGAAGATTGCACGGGCTCGCTTCCTCCTCATGCGCCCTTCATCTTTTTCTTCTCGCCGCTCAAGCCTTAATCTCGCCTTAACGTCAGTTGTCCGATCATAACGGGCACCGCTGCCTTAGCGTCGAAGAAATCGTGTTAGATCACGCTCTGATCACGCCACATCGCTGCTCTTCAGCACGTACAATCGTGCGTAATTCCGCCCACGCATGCTCGATTCAATTTCGCGCAACACAGGGCTTCAACCTGCATCCCGTGCATGCACACGCTCACACGATCCACTGCACTATGCAAAGCCTTTGTTATATATACTTGTTTATTTGTATTTATCCTTTTCCTAGGTGGGCGACGTGGGGTGTTTGTGGCCGTTGGATGAAGATCCAATGGCCCACAGAGTGCGGTGCGGCCTTCCTAGATGGGGTGGTGGTGAAAGAGTGGCTGTAATGGTGCCACGTGGCGCCATCATGGATGTCCATCTTCTTTTCTTTGTATCTGGTGCTGTAGACCTCCGATCGAGTTATTTTTTGCACCATTGGACTACTATCGTCAATCCGGATTCATCCGTGTGGTTGGATTCTTCATCTGAGGCTTGGATCTTTGTCCTTTGGCTCGTCATCTCCATTCTTCTATGGACTGCACACGATGCTCTGGTTGTCTGATCAAGACGATTTCGGAAGTGTTGGACTTCCGTTGTCGTTCTGATCAGATCTGTCTGGTCTGATCTGACAACTGCGGCTTTGAATCATCTGCGATTAAAATCATATCTCTTTTAGGCCATAAAATGATGATATTATCTATATGACTAATAAACTAACTAGTATGCGAATTACGATGCTTATGCATTTATTGACTCGAAGTTATGTTAGAATCTAGCTAAATCCAGGTGTTTTAGGTTGCATGATTGATGTGCAATCACACCCCCATGCCTAAATCTTGTTAGTCCCTAACAAATGCAAGACTAAATGCAAAGTGGTCCTACATGACAGATTTCTATCAGGAGTTTGACTAGAGATTTATGTCTTTTGTTTTCATCCAATACTTTAGTAATCCAAATAATCGTGAATGTGTTTTGTTATAGTCCATGCAATGGATCCAAGTGAAAAGTCAATCCACATCTAAAGCTCGTACTTGACCCTTGGTAAAAAAATCTATTGGGATAGGCAAACTTCTCCCCTCGGGGTTATAAGGTAACCTATATATTTAGCCCTGGCTTTTGGGTTAGGTAGAAGATTTTTTCTTTGAGTCAAGTGGATTTATTTTAGGTGGCTCACATTCATCTGGTGCTACATATAGATTAGTACTTTAGAACCTAGATTTTCGTATTATTAAATAATTCAACTCAGAGAGAGGCGAGAAACAGTGCTCTCTTTAATTCCTTTGTACTCGTTCTCTCTTTCTTTCTCTTCCTTTTTCTTTTTCTTTTTCTTTTCTTTCTTTTTAAGCTCACAATCTCACTAAATTTATCAGTATATTTGGTGGTCTCTCATGGCACTAACACTTTGATTAGGTTCTGATAGCTCTACGACTAAGTCAGCATTCCTCAGCCTATATTTGGGTGGCCAGAAATACAAAAAAGTAGGTCAAGGCTGTATTTGGTGGATCATGAGGGTGATGGGTGTTGTTGCCTCAATACACTTCAGATAAACTCTAAAAAACACTTATGAACTCTTTTTCTTTTTTGCTTTCTCTTTCTTTCTTTTCTACTCCTCTCCTTTTCTTTGTATATGTATATTTTTTTCTATATGCATAGACATATATACCTTTTTTTTTTCAGACATCTACTAACGCAACACAGTAACACATACGACTTTTATTCACGAGGCATTATTCGGGATTGTGGTTGTTAAAGAGGATATCGGGTGGCTTATTTGGTGGAACTGCCTATTTTCGGCTCTGGGAAAGGAATGGATAGGACAACATATTTATGATCTTGACATTAATACCCTCCTTCAGCCGAGGTTTCTGTAAAGGACGGTCATGACCATCCACCTTAGTTATAGTTTTATCAGAACCCGTTCTCTGTGCATTTTGCCTTATTTGGTGGCTCTCAAAAGATGTTCGCACTAAGAACTTATATGCAGAAACTGAGAGCGAAAACTATGCCTAACTTCAAGTATCATTATCTCATTATCCAGAGTTTAAGATTCCTCGTACTAGCCTTAGAGCACTAGTAGACTTTCTACTCTCACCTCACACTTGTTTGGTGGATCTGTTAAAAGATAGTTTGCCTGGCTCCCTAATTACTGTCCAAAGGTTTAAGAGAAGAAGCACTGCTTCTTCTCGACAAACTAAAGATGTTTATCGATCTTCACATTGGATCCATTGCAAATTCTACGTGTAAGTGTGAAATTATATTGGATTCTAAACTCATGAATCAACTTAAGAATAAATCCCTAATAAAACCCTAATAAAAATTCTTTATACCTAAATGCTTTTTTTTGCAAACATAAAGATCATACATGCAATTTCCACCCCCCATGTCTATTCATTACAATGTCCTCATTGAAATGTATGCATGAAAATCAAACTATAATAAGCAAGAGGAGGGGATATCACCCGACTATGTTTGTTAATCCAGGTCACGTGGATGCAAAAGATGCAGAGCTACCTGTAATGAATACTGGGTTGCCTCCCAGCTAACGCTAAGCTTAACGTCATTTGCCAGACTTAAACCCAAAAATATGTAGTTCAATACTGTGGGTTAAGAGAAGAAGTAATAACAGTTGCAGGGGAATTCAAGATTAGTAGAAAGATATGATCATTTGGTCCCAAAATCAGTGATCAACAAATGCGGACCAGATGATGATGCAGCCCTATTCCAAACAGTCCTTTTGATTTGGAATATGAAATATGGTCAGGTGGATGAGGTTGAAGATGCAGAGCATGTTCGTTAATCCAGTTCCATAGATCAAAAAGAGGTAGTAGAGGGTCTGGATTGAGATCATGATCGAGATTTAGATCTGGTTCTGAGTCAAAATCACAAGGATCTTCATAATGGTAGTTGATATAAAAAATCATGAGTTCTCTAGGCTTTGGGTCATATGAAGATAGGGGTAGAGTTGTATGGAATTCATCAAAATCTTCATCAGAAATTTCCCCTTCCTCATCCAAAGTCATTTCTTCTGAGTCAAGCCATCCCATTTGAACCAGTTGGCTTATAAGTTCTTCCCCAGTCCATTATGTGTTGAACTTCTTCTTTTGGGGTTACTTCCTGGTTCATGTCCTTAGATTGCCCATTTTCTTGAATTACCTCAGAATTCAAAAGTTCTTGAATTTCAGGGTGGATGTATTGAGGATTCTTTATATTATCATCTAATTCATCATAAGTTACTCTTAGAAGTTTCTCAATCTCACTATTGTCATGTTCAATTTGATTTTCCATGGGAGATGGTAGATCAAAATTATCCTCAAGTACATCCCCTTCTTTCCCTTCATGCTGGTCTTGAGCTTTGGCAGGATTTGGATCATCTCTAGTATGAATTGCCAACACTTGTTCAATTGTTCCTACAACCTCAATGGAACAACAATTCACCATATTCTTTTGGGAAGTTTTAAAGATATTAAGTTGACAATTTTTACTTCCAGAGGTGATGTGCATAATCCCCGTCTCACAGTTGATTAGGGCCTTGGACGTGGCCCAGAAAGGTCTCCCTAAGATTATCGAGGTGTGGTTCAGGTTTTCTGATGCCTCCATATCTAAAACAAGGAAGTCCACAGGGTACTCAAAATCCCTCACTTTTATAATCACATTCTGTAAAAGGCCCTTCGGAATACTGGTTGACCTATCAGTAAGCTGAAGGGTCACATCAGTGTGTTACAAGAGGCCTAAATTCAATTCCTAATATAATTCTGTGGGGATTAAGTTGATGGAGGCACTAAGGTCCAGTAAGGCTCAATCCAGGATGAATCCATCTATTTCACATGAAATTAAGGGGGTTCCTGGATCTTTCCTTTTAGGAGGGAGCTTGTTTAAGATGATGGCACTGGCTTGTTCAGAAATCACTACCCTTTTTGATGATTTGGCCTGGCATTTCGGTGTGCATATTTCCTTTAGAAATTTCACATAGGCTGGGATGTTCTCAATAGCCTCAAGGAGTGGTATATTTAC
Source organism: Thalassia testudinum (assembly GCA_037157565.1). Taxonomy (NCBI): domain Eukaryota; kingdom Viridiplantae; phylum Streptophyta; class Magnoliopsida; order Alismatales; family Hydrocharitaceae; genus Thalassia; species Thalassia testudinum. Next base: position 27,467,680 of record JAZHRO010000072.1, on the reverse strand, counting down.
CTGGACTTGCTTTAGATTCTCAAGCCACTCCTTGGATTGATCAGTTTTCTTTTCCCTGGGTTTGATCAAGGCTTCAGGAAAAGGTGCTTAAGAAAAATCATGAGTATTCAAATCCTGAGTCTTGTTTTCTAAATTAGTTTAGTTTCCCAGGTCAGATTTAGGCTCCTCAAGATCTTGGAAAGATTTTGATGTAGAAGGATCTTGGATTTGTTTCCCACTTCTCAAAGTGACAGCACTGGCATGTGCATTAGGGTTAGAAGGGTAAGGTGGGTTTTGCAAAATGGGTTGAGCCTGGGTTGGGTTAGGGTTAACAAAACCTGATGGATGCTGGGGAGCAGGTTGAATTAGGTGTGCTTGTTGCTCCTGTGTGTTGTGCTGATTAACCCTATTAAAGTTTCTTGGGTTTGGGATAGGTTGGGATGGCAGCATCCTGTGTTGTCTAGCATCTACTAGTTGGTCCAATCGTCCCATCAATTCTATCCTTAATTGATTCATTTCTTCCTTATGTTTCAAATTCATCTCTCTCATTTCTTTAAGGACTAGATTCAAATCAGAGGGCTGGTTTTCCTAAGTAGGTTGTGGTTGATATGTGCGTGGTTGTGTATACCTACTAGGTTGCCCATAAGTGTTTGGCTTAGTGAAGTTAGGACCCTGGGTGGGTTTCTGACTTGACCAAGCAAAGTTAGGATGGTTGCGCCATCCAAGGTTTCAAGTGTTTGAATAAAGCTCATTTCTAGTGTAACCTTGGAGTACATTCACATCCTCAGGATAACTTGGCATTGGGCTACCTAGTTCAGAATTCAAGGGCATCAAGGTCCCTCCTTGGTACCCAGAAAGAGATGGGTCCAAGCACAGTTGGCTCATAGGTGGAGCCATTGTTAGGTCATTAATGTTGTGCACTGATTCCTAACCTAGTGGGTTGGGGAATTGGTTGTGGATTAATATAGGCATTCCTTGGGTAGGCATAGGATTTAATCTGGATTGTGTACCTAAGAAATTCCCGCCCTTTAGAAGATTATCCAGTTTCTTATCCAAATTCTCCACATTCTTTCCCACAAGTTCCACCTTATCTAATCGTTGTGTAATTAGCTCTAAATCGACCAAGTTTGAATTGTTGTTAACTTTATAAAGTCTGCTTCTTGGTTGATTAGCTCTGTTAAAGGCGGACATTGAGGCATTGTTGAGAGAATTTTCACTCATATTCTCAAACAATTGAAAGGCTCCCTCAGCATCTCGACTCAGGAAATTGCCCCTGCATGCTGCATCAACAAAATTCTTTAGATTATTAGTCAACCCATAATAGAAAATATGGGCCAAGTGCCACTTCAGAATCCCATGATGAGGGCATTTCCTAGCTAAATCATTGAACCTCTCCCAAGCCTCATGTAGTTGTTCCCCAGGGTTCTGCTTAAAGGTTGTTATGGCACATTCAAGGGCATTAGTTTTCCTATGGGGAGGAATTTCTTTAGGAATGTGCTTCTCAGGTCTTCCTAAGTTAGGATTGGTCTACCAATTTTCCTCATCCAATGTGCAGCTCTATCTTTCAAGGAGAATGGGAACATTTTCATCATTAGGGTGCCTTCATTCATGTTCCTAGGGCCAAAAGTTCTTCCTATGTGTAGGAGCTCTTCAAGGTGGTGGAAGGGGTCATCTGACTCACGACCATGGAAGTGGGGAATCAAGTTAATGATCTGAGGTTTGAGTTCAAAATCATCCCCATCTTGAGGTACCCTAACAAAGGATTCAGGTTGGGCATTAGGAGGGTTATAAAAGTCATGGAGGGCATCGCCTGCCCTTCCATTTTTGAGTCGAGTGATGGCCTGCATTATGACTTCCATCTGTCAGTCATGATGCTGGCTTTGCTTAGTGATTTTCCTTTGTAAGAGAGTCATAGGATCCAGATTTTGTTCATCAATCTCTTCTTCCTCGTGATGACTAGCCATTGCAGAGGGTTTAGATTTAGATCCAGGATAAATGTCTTCTCCTAGGATTTCTTTCTAATGGTGGTAGCAAATCAGGATTTTGAAATCTTCTACCTTGCATGCACCAGAAGAATGTCTGTAGATGAGAGAGAAGATAGATGAGTGATGTAAACATGCTTATATTACATAAAATGTCCATTCATGCATGTTCTTAAGCATAGAATTGCATTACATACGATAAATATTGCATAACATGCATCATCTTGTATTTAGATTAGTCTGAATAAAATGGAGGTTAATTGTCTCTTTTTATGGTCAGGGACAGAGTGACTTTTTATTGGGGCCTCGGATCGAAGATCCAACCATACGAATCTGATCAGGGAAACAATTGGAGTTCAACGACTCTAAGATCGCCATAATCGGATATCCGTAGCATCAGATAGAGATCGAGGAACCCTAGAAGATCAAGGGCTAAGATGATGTTAATTTGCACTTCAAACGACAAATCTGATCACACGAATGGATTCGGATCAATGATTGCAACCTAATGGCGTGAAAATCGACTCAATCCGATACCCGTGGCACCATCAACATCACCCAGAAGATGGACAGCCAAGATGGCGCCACGTGGCACCATCTTCGTGGCACCATCTTGGCCGCCCAACCGGCCGCATGCATCGCTGAAGCCCTTAATGCCAATGCTTCTCTGTGCGCACGATTAAGTTAAGTGCTCGACACAAACGCGCCCACAGCGTGTTGGTCGAGCGCCTTAATGTGAAGTTGAGGTGCGAGATCAAGCCACGGGGTGCCTCAATTGGAGCGGGCGTGCGGGCGCAATCGACCGCACAATGGAGATCGAGCGGCTGTGTGCGCCTAATCGACTGAATGCGCCAACTGACGCAGCGAGGTGATGCGGGATCTCATGCGTTGAGGTGAGTGAATGAGGCAGGAGAGGAGCACTCTTAGCCGTTCGATCTCACGATCGAACGACCGAGATTTGAAGAACGTGGACGCACGTTGAAGCTTGGGGAGGTGAGCAGGCGCGTGTGCGCCTCCCACTAAGGCCATGTTCAGGCCTTTAGTGACGGATTTATCCATTACTAAAGGTCCTGAATTAATGATTTTTAACATGTAATGACCAAATTGCCCTCACTCCTTGCAACTATAAAAGGAGACCCCCTCCATACAAAATTCTCATCCCTTTTTCTCTTCCCTTACCAATTCCAAAGCTCTAAGAGCTTGTTCCAAACCTGGGATGCTCCTCTAGAGTAAAAATCTTAATTTTTCCACCTTCGTCCCCCTTCGTGGAGCATCCTACGGTTGTCCTCTCTCTGCACTCGAGAAGTGGATCTCGTGACGACGATGACGTGCTGTTTTGTTCCCATTCTTCCTGCTTCGTCCTCCTTCCCACTTCGTTCCCTGTCTTCCAGGCGTCGTCCTGTCGGGCTCGTCCTCCAACCGATTGTCGAGGAGGACATTTCTCCCCATTCTTTTTACTGCTTTCTATAGTAGATTTACTGCTTTCTAGTGTAATCATTTCCCGCTTTCTAGTCGTATTGAGTAGTGTAACGAACAACTTTTTGATAATTGATGAAAACCACATCATGAGCCATAACTAGCTCATTTTGACCTAATACAGAGGATAAAAGCTCCTACATAACTCAAGGAAAGGCTTAATTCAGAGAATTCTGAGTCTAAGAAGAAAACAAGTCATAAGGGGTAAAAATGCAATTTTACCAGCACAATCTGCAAACAAGGCAACTCAGGGTCCAAACATAGGTCAAACTAACCTAATAAGAAGGAAAGTGGGATGATCTGATCTGATAAGGGCTACAGCAACTCCAAGGAATTAAATGACAATATGTAACCCTAAAACAAATCCACTTCAATTCACGAGGTTCGAGGCAAAGAAAAAATCTACTAAACCCTCTAAAATTCATATAAAAATAATCTCTAGGGTTTAGAACCTTCAATTTGGCCTTAGGAATCCATTTTGACCTACATTGAGAACCATGCCCAATTAATGATTTAATTTAGGTTTTTACGTAAATTGGCCAGTCAAACAAGGCTTGACCTAGAAATAAAATTCACCATTAGAATCCTTATGTCCCATTTAGTCATGCATAAAAACTTGAGGCTAAGAAGAGACCTTCTTGACCGACTTTGCATTTTGGTCCTCATCCATTACTTTTTGACCCTCAACTTTTGAAACCCTCACATTTTGGCCCCTAATTCTTCATCATTTTTTGCATTTGGGTCCTCCCTGCAAAACCCTGAGCAGCGCCATGCTCCGGCGAGGCATGGCACCGCGCAGGGTGGGGGCGACACCCTGCCAAGACAACGGGGTGTTCCCTGTGACGTCTGCTGTCGCAGGGACACCTCCACGATCTCTGCCATCGCCCACACCTTCCGTGCGAATGCGCGGAAGGTATGGGTCGTGATCTGGCCATCCTCCGGCGAGGGAGGCACGTCTTCTCCCTCCGCCCTCCTCTCTGATTTCGCCTCTATAAAAGCCGCCGCAGTCTGCCGCATTCAGCAGCTCGATTCTGACGGAGAACCACCCACAACTTTCTTCTCTTCCCACTCCAGCAGACACCCAGCGAGCTCCGGCGAGCTCCCTTTCCTTTCCTCTTCGCTCTGCCACAAAACCAATGGCAGAGACTTCTTCCTGATTCTCCTCCGCGTCGCGCAATACCCGCGCGCGCTGCTTCAGCCCCGTCGTCGCCGCCGTCCGCCCCCACTGGGTACCTTCTTCTCCGACGACAGTCGACACGACTGTCGCCCCACTCCGGCCTCCTTCGCCCCTATAAGTAGGTAACAATTACTTCTCTTCCTCCCCTCTTTCTTTTCCCTAGTTTAATTTGCTCAATCAAACTCTCGACCGACCCGACCACCATCATCTTCCACGCCTCCGGCCTACCTCCGGCGAGTCGCTCCCATCATTCCGCCACTCCACACGACTCGCCAACCGACCCAAAACCTCCGCCTCGTCCCACTGAACCGTTTCTGCCCCTTCACTGCCAGTCCTCACCTCCACATCACTCCCCCGAACAAACCCATTCTCCCGGCCACAGTCCGACCTAGGGCTGCCCCTACACGTCGCCCCACGCCTTGCCACCACCCGCACGAGCTTCGCCGCACTCCGGCGAAGCTCCCTGCACCTTCTGACTAGGCCGAGAGGCCATATCTCAGTGAACAGGTTACCCTTCCTTCGCCGCCATTGCCGAACAGGTGAAGCTGCTTCAACCTGCAGCTGCAGCTGCGCTTCCGCCCAGGCCTGCGCTCCAGGACGCACGGATTGCGACCACGCAGCTGCCCAGGCCTTCAGCTGAAGAAGAGACTTGGCAACAGCTGCGAATGCCTGTAGCTTTCTCAGCTGCAGGCGCCGAATTGGGGTGGGACATTTAGTCCCACCTCGGAAGATCCTGAAGCTGCGCACCCCTTTAAATTGTTTTTGTGAAATTACCTTATCGCCTCCGAACGCACCGGGGTGAGGTCCTACGCCCATTCACCCGCCCGGTCCACGAGCTCACCATGCGGATCCGGCGGATCTGACCCGAACCTATCCTGAGCACTCCTCGCGCATCACCCACCTGCTGGTGCACTTGGTCCCGGGTGCGAAGCCTGACCCGATTACCCGGCGGCTCTGGGAGAGCGATCCTACGAGTGAAGTCTTGAGAGAGAGAGAGACGTGCGGGTAGAGGGAAAGGGGTAGGTTTTGCTCTGTGCAGGCCGAGGCAGAGAAGAAGAAGAGAACAGGGTGCAGTGCAGAGAAGAAGAAGAAGCAGAGGAAGAAGAACAGATCGCAAGATGAAGAAGATCGAAGGATGAAGAAGGTGGAGCACTGTAGCAGTGGCGATTTAAGTCGTCTGATTGGAAAATCAGACGACGCTCTACAGAAGAAGGACTGCAGAGAAAGAAGGAGAACGAAGAAGCCGTGTAGCTGAGAAAGGCAGGGGACCGCAAGAAGAAAAGCTCTGCAGCTGAGGCTGAAAGAAGAGAAGAAGACGAGAAGCTCTGAAGAAGAGAAGAAATAAGAACTGAAGGCAGAAGACTGAAGGCAGAAGATCAAGGAAAAAGATCCGAGAAAAGAAGAAGATGAGCTAAAAGAGAGAAGAGAAGCCACAAGACTAAGATTTATTTCTCCCTCTCTCTCTTTTATTTTTGTAATAAAGAAACATTGTACTTCTAGAATACAACTTGCTCCCTGAGTTCGACCTCGGGAACTCTTTTTCAGAGTAACAAATTGTATTAAACTGGTAACCACTTCTCCATACTATACTACGACGAAATAATAAAAACTATAGGGGAGTCGCGTTCACCTGTTTTTGGCACCATTGCTGGGGAGCAACGACTATTCTAGAAGCTTTAAATTTCTTTCAAGAGATTGCTAATCTTTTTCTCTCTCTTGTGTGCAAGTAAAAATTTGAAGAGCAGCCGCACAACAAACACTCCAACAAACAGGTAATGTTCATTAGCCCTCTCTTAAACTCCCTTAAAATCTAAAAAGGAACAAAAAGAAAAAATCAACTTAGGGCTACCTGCATCATACATAGTAATTCCTCAAAGTTGCCTGAATTTTTCATTTTAGCACATTTTAACTGTCCATCCAGCTAAGGTAACTAGGGCTAAAACCTTCTTAATTGAGCCCTAGATACTACATTTTTGAGGCAACTAAAATGGACCAAGTAGAGCCAACTCAGGAATTGAAAAGCTAAGGTTTTTAGAGACACACCTTCTATTAACAAAGAAAAGATCTTCCCAAAAAGAGGTGTACCAAACCTTGCTTGAAAAAATCTATACAAGAGAAACCCTAAGCAATTGGCTCTCTAAACACTTGAACCCTAAAAAGAAAGGACTCAAAAGCTCTCAAAAGAACAAGAGGTGAAGTTGACCCCTTGGGTCAACCAACCTTAAAATTAGGTCACTTCTTCACTCAAAAATACCTAAAAGTTCAAGTGAACCTTAAGCACCTTGATCTTAAACTGAAATTGGTAGACTTAAGAGGTCAAGATCCCCATTCTGGTTTACCTGGAACCGCAGTGACAAGAGAGGTCGGGTGGGGGAAACCCTGTAACCCGTGGGGACGCTTTACCGTGTAGGGGTCTTTGCGGGACTCACCCTCTCTGGCTGCCCAGGTAATTCTCAGGTGGACGATCTTTTTGATCAAGGGGTCCATCTGCCCCGCACCTCTATTGTCACCCAACAATTTTTGGGTGTCTCGATTGGGTCCAGCACCTTCTAAACTCATCTATTCCAACAGTGCATGTACGATAGGAGGTCCTTAAGACCACCCTTAAGACCTCCTTTAGAAATTCACTCTCGTCTAGGCCAAGCCTCGACGCCTGTGTGTGTGCAACAACCCCACCACATTATTCTCTCCTCTGATTCAGAACCAAGCTCTTCTTCTTCCCCCATCATGGCTCAGCCAGTTGAGGAAGAAAACAATCTGGAGAATTGATAACACCACGCAAGGGGGTAGTAATTAGGTTAAATATGGCCCATCTTTAGAATAAAAGGCACAACATAAAGTAGAATAGGAGCGTTGCATGCATCAAGTACCAAGATTGCTTATAAACCGTATTAATGGCCATTTGTGTAAAGTATTTGTCAAAGCAGGCCTTAGATGAGCAATCGGACCGCACGGATGGATTCAGGACGACGAACGGAGTCCAACGGACTCAAGATCAGCCAAATCCGACATCCGGAGCTCCCACAATGGGCCCAAGAAATCATGACCGTTGATCTGGAGATCAACGACCCAGAATGCGCCACGTCGCCCCGCCCCCGCCGCTTGCTTGCCCTCAAGCCAGCCAAGAAAGAATCTCGGCCGTTGATCTTCGATCGAACGGCCGAGATCCGTGCGCTCGCTCGCGGTCGCCGCGACAAAGCGCGGGCATGGCGCAACGGTTAGCGCGCACGCCCGCGTCGTAGCGACGTGCGTTCGAATCGCGCGGAGCGGAAATCAAGCGCGAGCATAGGGCGCGGCGAAATTGAACCGCCCGATCAGCAGCGGGTGGTCAGGATTTCGCCACGCGGCGCGACGACAGCGCCCGAGCGCCCACGTGCGCGCACGCCGGGCGGAAACGCGCGGGCGCACGCGCGACCGAAATGCGATCTCAACGCGGGAGCGGGAGGATCTCAGCCGTCTGATCTTCGATCGGACGGCTCTCGTTCATCATCCACGGATCGCGCTTGGAGAGAGAGAGGGGGCGGGCGGCTGACCGGCGACAGAAGGCCTTCACCGACGTATCTGGAAGCGGTTGTAGCGACGTTCTGGATGTCGCTAAAGCACATTCTTCTTCTAGGAGGCCCTTAACTCTATTTAAACCCCCCTCTACCACCATTCAAGGCATCCTCTCCCACTTGCAACTACTCCACTCCTCTCCTAGCTAGTTTTAGGCACTCTTGTAATCGCCGGAGACGACGAGCTGCCGACGGAGCCTCCTCCACCGCCGTGGCTGCCTCGTCGCTCTCCACTCTCTCTCTACCACTCTCTCTCTTTTAAGCTTTCATTTACTTTTGTTGAAGCATGTATTTAATGTTGTAAACTATGAACTATGAATGCATGTTTAATGAAATTATTTTCCATTTAGTTGCCATTTTAATTTCTGTTTAAAGTGCATGATCAAAACCAAGAGCTTTCTAACCCTAAACTCTCTCTCTATCTCTCGCTTTTCAAAACCGTCTCTTTCGCAAGAAAAACTCCACCTTTTTCGTCACAATAAGTGGTAAACAAAATCCGATTTCCACGCCTCCCTGAGATCGACACTCGGACTCACCTCCGTTTACTTCTTTTAAAACCGACGTATCAAGTGCAACTATAACGACACCTCTTAACACACACGCACGAAGGCACGTCAGTTTTTGGCGCCGTTGCTGGGGAGGCAACGGATTTGTTTTATCACCTCCATTCCACATTCATTCTCACATCGTCTAATGCCCTATTTTCCTTTTTACTTGACGGTTGCAGGAATTCGGCGCATGGACGGCGAAGCAACGCATTCCACGACAGTAGCAAGGGAGTAGGCACCTCGAGGACCGAAAGTGAGTACCCTCTCGCTCATTGTTTGCTTGCGTGAAAAAGCTAAAAAAAATTGTAAAAAACTAAAAAAATTGGCGTGGTGAATGTTTGCTTGACCCACATTCTTAACACATCACCCTACAGAAAAAATGTACACTCTAATATGCTGAATAAATTCTTGGAGTGTTCTTTTCTTTTTTGAGTGGTGTTTGTGAAGCCACCATGAGTTGACCTGGGCCGCACCACTCAACCCTAAAACTGACTTATCTAATAGAAGTTGCATGATCATTAGGATGAGTACACTAGGATTTTAGAGCCTCTACAAAATAAAAGGAAATCTACTTTCACTAAGTTGTGTGAAGAACTTTACGTGCCCACTGAAACTTGTTTGAAAACATTAAGACACGTCAACCCTAAAAAGTACTCAAGTAAGGATGAAACACTAAAAGACACTATATCTTAACAAATCCTTGCTTGAAAATCATGTTTTGCTAGAAGCACACACTTTGAAAGTGGAACATTAAGAGGCACCACCCCAATCAACGCCTCATCACATCACCCTAAGCACAAGCACTATCCTAGCCCTTTAAAACTGAGTAGACGTGCCCTAGGCAGGACTGAGTTAAGTCTCAAAAGGTGAGGTTTTGTTTGCTAGGCACTTGGCTTTCATTCCCTTGGTAGAATCTGGTGACTAGGCTGCGTGGCAGTGTCAAACGACCGCGGTTGTGGGGTCTATGGAACCGAAGGCACAAGCCAAAGGAAGAACCTTCCCTGCAATCCCCTCGTAATCAACCTGGCCAGATTAACCTCGGGAAGGGGAGTCCAGTGCTTACGGACTTAATCAACCTTTGTGAGATTTCTAGGTCTTCTAAGGAATACACCATAAGGACTAGGCTTGTTTGCTTGGTTGAGGACACAACTCTCTCGCATCTGTTCTTCCCACATCCCTCCATTTCTTCCAAACCATGGATTTCAATACCTATCCATCTTACCCAAACTACCCCCAACAGGATTTGTATGCTAACTCAAGTGGACCATACCCACAGCCTACTTGGGCTAACCAACCACCAAGTTGGGGGTACAACCTTGAATATCCCTCTTGGCCCAACTATGACCAAACCGCACCAACTTCTTATTGGAATACAACCAACATAGCCACCCAAGGGTACGATTCAAATCATGGGGCTCCATATCTCGATTGTCCTCACGATGCCTCCTCATTTAGGTCCGACTCGCTCTACTGTGATAGGACCTACACTTTAGGAGAACACCAAGAACCCTACCCATCTCAGGATAATAACCAAGAAAGGTCATCTGAATTCAACAACCTTGCCTACTTGACCTTTGGATTAGAAGGAGTTCTAGACAAATGGAAATCAGAAAATGATCAGAAATCTAAGCAAGCCTAGGATCATCAACCTCTGATTTGGTCCCCTGATGAAGAATCTGACTGGGAGGAGGACTTAGAACCTCAACTATTCTGGAGTAGGACCAAACAGAGAATGGTTCCTCTTGAAGAACTGGACCCTGAACATGATAGAATAGAGGACCCACCCAAGAACCTAAACACCAATATGGATTCTGATCCACAACCTCAACCATACTCTCTTAACCTGGATTTCAAGGAGGAAATCCAAAGGACACCAAATGACACCATGTCAATTCTTGATAACCTCTAGTTAGAACTACACAGACAGAATCAAGAATTGGTTAAAGGGCAACATGCCATGTTGGAGTTGTTCCAACAATTGGGGGAAGAAGGCCAAAGAAAGCTGTTGCATACAACGCCATTCATGGAATTCATAAAGCAAGGACCTACCATGATCAATTGGACTACACCTAGTCATCCTGATTTGGTTCAGTCCACCATTGATACCCCTCAGGAGTTGGATAGCTCAGTGGATAAGGACAGTAAGGATTCCTTGGAACACAATTTGGGGAGCATTGAGAACAAACATCAGGAGGAAACTGAGAAGGTGAGGGGAGAGACCTTGGAATCTGAATCTAATCGGCTCAAGACAAGTAATCCGGTGGGAGTAGCAGCCAACGTCGGAGATGGAGAATGGAGTAACAATTTCAAAGAAATTGATTATGAATCGGTTAGAATCCCCATCACAAATTTGGAGGAGGGCCGAGAGAAAGAATATGATCTAGAGGATGAAATTGACCCTACCTCTAATGCAACCCCAAACAGTGAATCTGATACAAAGGAGGTTGAAGAAAATATTCTTGAGATCAAGGGCTTGGAGGGAATGAGCAATGAAACCATAGTTGCGGAAGAGATGGATTCGTCTTTGAAGAGAAGACTCATGCTTGGTTGTAGGGCTCAGTATGAAACTCTGGACTTTGTTACTTGCCCTACCAGAATAAAGATCCCGCAACCCGAATGCACTAGAATTGATACACTTTCGATGGATTACAATTTTATGGGGACACAAGCTGAATATAAGACCTACATCTTTAGTGTTTGGCATGTCATATTTGGGGTGCGTTCGTCCACAGCAACTTGTTCGCATGCCCACAAACTAAGAGAGGATCTGACACGGGCATGCATGATATATCTGTTACAGAATTCCCGCCCCTTAGGAACGGGACTCCACCACAACCTTATTCGCATCTGTGGACTTCTGATGTTGGGTCTGGTTAATTTTGAACATATCTTCTTGACCCAAGCCATTCCTGTTTGTGCACCGCCCAGCTGGAGGCGTTAAACTCAGCGCTTCCTGGGAGGCAACCCAGCGGATTCAGACTGATCTGGTAGTTTACGTCACTCAGGTACTATCTTTTTGAACCCTTCTGCATCCATGCATCTGCCAATGAGGACATTGTCCAACTTAAGCATGGGGGGATGGTAAATTGCATAATCCTGAGCTTAATTAATCAGTCTGAATGAATAAATTAATTGATTAAAAAAAAAAATTGAATTTAGGAAGAAAAACTTAGGCATTAGAAACTTGTCAATAGTGGGAAATAATACAAAAAGAACTTAAACGCTTAGACTTTTCAGGCCTTCAGGCTTAATCAGCCCTAGTGTCCATTAAAATATGGATTTAGCGGCGAATCCTTGCAACTTTAAGCTATTCTAATCCACCTAATAAATAAGGTAATAAGTATACGACTTATCAACTCACCCTCTAACTCAGGAAAACTTTGAGTCTAAGCATCTACACACATTTTTGCACAGACTCACTTCTTGGAGATTTTGACAGAAATTGGGTAGCTAATGAACTCTCTAGGGTGGTATGGCTGGCAAGTTGTCGTGGGTAACAGCCCATTGGCAGGTTGTCCAGAACCCAGCCACAGGCCATTTCTTTTTCGCTGCCTCTAGGTACATTTGAGATTAGGGAAGCCACCTACGAAAAAAAAAAAAAAAAAGAAGAAAAGAAAATAAACCACACTTCACCGCACAAGTATGGCTGGCAAGTGATCGTGGGTAACAGCCCATTGGTCGGTTGTCCAGAGCCCAGCTCAATAATTGCACAAAAAAGACCAAAACACCTAAGGACGAAGCGGGGAAGTAGTACAAGCCGGGGAGATATACACTGGAAAATCCTTGTGTTGACCCCAAGTAAAATGAACGTAGGGAGAAAGCTACCAGTAGAACAAATACACCTTCAGGAAAAAAATTATTTTCTTTTCCGGACACCTAGAGGCGTAGAAACTCGAAGTCTGTCTCAATTACCGTTAAGTGAGTCTATCACAACATTCGCACCAAGATGCTTAGCACTTAGGGTTTTGACCGAGTTTTGGGTGGGTTGGGTAGCCGTAAAAAGTTACCAACCCACACTGAATTCCGAAAATTATAAAAAGACATATATAGATATATACGTATACATATGTATAGTTATATATACAAAGCAAGGATTCGGGCGATTCGTATTTTGGAAGACACCCGGGCGCTGCTTAGTCTTTGTAGATTAAGATCTTCGTATATTTCCTCTTATTGACGAGTAACGAAGTGCCTAAGCAATTACTTCTTGAATTCTCCAAAGAAATAAAGGCTAGAATAAACCTTGCTAGGGACTATCAAGGAGTAAGCATGGGGGTATGATAACACCACGCAAGGGGGTAGTAATTAGGTTAAATATGGCCCATCTTTAGAATAAAAGGCACAACATAAAGTAGAATAGGAGCGTTGCATGCATCAAGTACCAAGATTGCTTATAAACCGTATTAATGGCCATTTTTGTAAAGTATTTGTCAAAGCAGGCCTCAGATGAGCAATCGGACCGCACGGATGGATTCAGGACGACGAACGGAGTCCAACGGACTCAAGATCAGCCAAATCCGACATCCGGAGCTCCCACAATGGGCCCAAGAAATCATGACCGTTGATCTGGAGATCAACGGCCCAGAACGTGCCACGTCGCCCCGCCCTCGCCGCTCGCTCGCCCTCAAGCCAGCCAAGAACGAATCTCGGCCATTGATCTTCGATCGAACGGCCGAGATCCGCGCGCTCGCCCGCGGTCGCCGCGACAAAGCGCGGGCGTGGTGCAACGGTTAGCACGCACGCCCGCGTCGCAGCGACGCGCGTTTGAATCTCGCGGAGCAGAAATCAAGGGCTAGCGAAGGGCGCGGCGAAATTGAACCGCCCGATCAGCAGCGGGCGGTCAGGATTTCGCCACGCGACGCGACGACAGTGCCCGAGCACCCACGCACGCGCGTACGCCGGGCGGAAATGCGCGCACGCACGTGCGCCTGAAGCACGATCTCAGCACGGGAGCGGGAGGATCTCAGCCGTCCGATCTTTGATCGGACGGCTCTCGTTCTTCATCCACGGATCGCGCTTGGAGAGAGAGAGTGGGCGGGCGGCTGACCGGCGGCAGAAGGCCTTCACCGACGTATCTGGAAGCGGTTTTAGCGACGTTCTGGATGTCGCTAAAGCACATTCTTCTTCTAGGAGGCCCTTAACTCTATTTAAACCCCCTTCTACCACCATTCAAGGCATCCTCTCCCACTTGCAACTACTCCACTCCTCTCCTAGCTAGTTTTAGGCACTCTTGTAATTGCCGGAGACGACGAGCCGCCGACGGAGCCTCCACCGCCGTGGCTGCCTCGTCGCTCTCCACTCTCTCTCTACCTCTCTCTCTCTCTCTTTTAAGCTTTCATTTACTTTTGTTGAAGCATGTATTTAATGTTGTAAACCATGAACTATGAATGCATGTTTAATGAAATTATTTTCCATTTTGTTGCCATTTTAATTTCTGTTTAAAGTGCATGATCAAAACCAAGAGCTTTCTAACCCTAAACTCTCTCTCTATCTCTCGCTTTTCAAAACCGTCTCTTTCGCAAGCAAAACTTCACCTTTTTCGTGACAATAAGTGGTAAATAAAATCTGATTTCCACGCCTCCCTGAGATCGACACTCGGACTCACCTCCGTTTACTTCTTTTAAAACCGACGTATCAAGTGCAACTATAACGACACCTCTTAACACACACGCACGAAGGCACGTCAAGAATCAGCTCCAGCGACTTAATGACCTCTTCCAAAACTTCGTGCACCCACCGCAGCGTCCTATGATGCGGGACCATTACAATCCTGCTGCGGTGGCCATTGAGCCTCGAGTCAGAATCCCGACTGGAGGACCTGAGTCCGAATTGAAGCCCAACATGATTCATGCTATACCTAAATTCCATGGGCTTAATTCCGAAGATCCCTTCCAGCACATCAAACAGATAAAGCATCTGGCCCAAACTTTTGGGTTAGACGCGCAAAATCGGGATATTCTTCTCATGAAGATGTTCTCCTTTTCTCTTATGGACAAGGCCGCTCATTGATATCAAACTCAGACCCGGCCGATCAACACTTGGGAAGAAATTCAGTCTGAGTTCTTGAAAAAATTCTTCCCCGTTGGTCGGACCAACGCCTTGCGCCATCAGATTACGCACTTCACTCAACAAATAGGGGAACCTCTCCATGAGGCATGGGATCGTTTTCAGGATCTCATGAGGAAGTGCCCCCATCACGGAGTTCCTAGATGGGAACAGGTCCAATCTTTTTACCAGGGACTCCGTGAGGACATCTGTCTTTTCATCAATGCAACTTGCGGAGGAAATATCATGGGTCAACATGAAGACACCGTGTGGGAGATTCTCGAAAACATGTGCAAGAACTCCATCAACAATGACTCCATGGGATTATTCGACAGGACGAATACCTGCGCATCGACGAATCTTAGGGGAGCACATGAGACGCAGGGCCTGTCCGCATCAGTCGACCTGGAGTTAATGGCCAGTCTATTGGACAAGGTCTCAATCATTGAGAAGAAGGTGGATGAGCTGACTCAGCACTTGTAGTGAGCCACCTCTGCGCGTAACTCCTTTGCACAACCTCCTTCCACACAGGAGACTGTACAAAACATTCTCCACCGATCTTCCCCTAGGATGGATTCATATCCATCCCCATCTGATTCTCGGATCGGAGGGTCATCCGATCCTTTCTACACCAGCCCGGGGAATTCCATTCCCTCTTTCTCTGATTCTCTAGAGGTTCCTCAGACCTGCGAGGACCTCAACGCCATCCAGAATGACCCATTCTCCAACACCTACAACCCTGGATGGCGAAACCATCCCAATTTTCAGTGGGCGGGAAATTCCCAAACCCAAAGACCACCTTTTCAGTCCCGCCCACAACCCCCTCGTCATTACCAGCCGCCTCAGCCTCGGTCCAACCCTACTTATCCATCAGGGCCAAATCAGGATCAAATGTCCCTTATCCTTCAGACTCTAGCTGACATTCAAAGAACGAATGCGGCTATCCAAAAACAACACAGGGACGAACTTACAGAGGTTAGAACTCAACTGGCCCAGTTGACAAATTCTCGCCAGCCAGGCACACTTCCTTCCCAACCTCTTCCGAACCCGAATAACGTGCCAACCCAGCAGCCCGTTATGAACCCAAACCCGGGCCATGCCCATATGATTTATCAGGCCCCCTCTGTTCCTTCACCCGACGAGATAGAGGCCTCCACTTCTTTTGCAGGTTACCAGCAGCAACCTATCTTACCCAATCCCAACCAAAATTAGGCCAGATTAAATTCTGTAACAACACGTAGTGGTAAAACAACTCAAGACCCGCATTATCCAAACCACTCCAACCCTGATAACCAAGACCCTAGGATAGTTATCCAAGATACTACTGTCCCTGATCAAGAACCCGGACCTATCCTAGAGGAACCAACCAAGGTCCCATTTCCCGAAGCCTTAAACAAAGGAAAGAGAATAACCAAGCCCGTGGCACCTGAGGAGGACCTGGTCAAGCTCTTTGAGCAGGTCCACATAAACATCCCTTTGATGGATGCAATCCGCCACGTACCGGCTTACGCACGATTCTTAAAGAATGTGTGTACACCCCAGCGTAAGCTGCGAACCAAGAGTGGGAGTCCAATTGTTCTGTCAGAGCAAGCCAGCTCTGTAATCCTAAGCAGACTCCCACCCAAGGCTAAAGATCCTGGTACTCCCCTGATTTCCTGCAAGATAGGTGATACACAATTTGATAGAGCATTGCTAGACTTGGGTGCTTCCATAAATCTGATACCCACATCCTTACTTAACCATCTAGAAGAATCTGAGCTGAAACCAACTGAGGTGACATTACAATTAGCAAATCGATCTATAAAGTCACCAAAAGGGATTCTCGAGGATGTTATTGTAAGAGTGCGGGATTTCTACTTTCCTATAGACTTTATAGTCTTAGACATGGATGCACCTGAGAACCCTAGGGATGCACCAATCATTTTAGAGAGACCTTTCTTGGCTACTGCTAGAGCCAACATTAGCTGTGAGGAGGGCCAAATAGAGCTCAAATTTGGGAATCAGACCCTGAAAATTGATATATTTAAGGCCCAACAAGGAATCAATTGCGGTGTCATCGAACAGATTTGTGACATTAGGGCTTTGGTTGATGAAACACACTTCCAGAATGACCTGATTATACCTCATCAACCGCAGAAAGATCTTGACCCGCAAACTGAGGAGTCGAATCCAGATACGAACAACCCAGTAACTTCTACCCTTGAACCTCACGTCTATACTGAACCACCCGCTGCTGCTGATAACCCCATCCTCGAACTAAAGCCCCTTCCTGCTCATTTGAAATACATCTTTTTGGGTTCTAATCAGACCCTTCCTGTGATTATCAATTCCAACCTCAATCCTGAATAGGAATCCCGTCTGATTGCTATCCTCCAGCAACATCGCAGAGCCATCGAGTGGACTCTCGATGATTTGACTGGAATAAGTCCCTCTTATTGTACTCATCATATCTATTCAGAAGAGGGCGCACGACCTTCTCGTGAAATGCAGAGACGCTTGAACCACAATCTGCAGGAGGTCGTGAAAAAGGAGATCATCAAGTGGTTAGATGCCGGGATCAAATACTCGATCTCCGATAGTCGTTGGGTAAGCCCAATTCAAGTCGAGCCCAAGAAGGCAGGACTCACCACTATAACGACTGAGACCGGAGAAATCATTCCTACCTAATTAGCCAACTCGTGGAGAGTCTGTATAGATTACCGCCGACTCAATTCCTCCACGAAGGAGGATCATTTCCCACTGCCTTTCATTGATCAGATTCTCGAGAAACTAGTGGGAAATAAGTTCTTCTGCTTTCTTGACGGGTACTCCGGTTACAACCAGGTGGCAATCCATCCTGAAGACCAAGAAAAGACCACGTTCACCTGCCCCTTCGGAACATACGCTTTCCGAAGGATGCCTTTCGGTCTTTGCAATGCACCCGCTACTTTTCAGCCGTGCATGCTTGCCATATTCTCAGATATGGTAGGTAATTATCTGGAAGTCTTCGTGGATGACTTTTCAGTTTTTGGAGCATCATTCGACGATTGCCTCCAACACTTGGTCCAAATACTCAGGCGGTGCATCGATGTGAATTTGGTTCTTTCCTGGGAAAAGAGCCATTTCATGGTGCCTGAGGGAATTGTCCTGGGACACTTAATTTCGGAACAAGGCATCCAAGTGGATCGAGCTAAGATTGATCTGATCTCTCGCCTTCCTATGCCTAGCTCGATCAAGGACATCCGATCTTTTTTGGGGCACGTCGGTTTTTACCGTCGATTTATCCCTGATTTTTCAAAAATCGCGCGCCCCCTGACCACTCTTCTCTCCAAGGGTGTACCTTTCAAAATTTCCAAGGAATGCACTCAAGCATTTACGTGACCGAGTTACCTAAGCCCCGATCCTACAGTCCCCTGATTGGTCTCAACCCTTTGAGATCATGTGCGATGCATCTGACTTCGCTGTAGGAGCAGTTTTGGGGCAGAAAATTGACGGGAAACCTGTGGCCATTTACTACGCCAGCAAAACACTGGATGAGGCTCAGCGTAACTATACGGTTACTGAGAAAGAGATGCTAGCTGTAGTATTTGCCCTAGAAAAATTTAGATCATACCCTTTGGGTTCCCGTGTCATCATATACTCGGATCACACAGCTGTGAGGCATCTCCTTGCAAAGAAGGACGCGAAAACTCGATTAATCCGACGGATCTTGCTATTGCAAGAATTTGACCTTGAGATTCGCGACAAAGTGGGAAAGAAAAATGTGGTAGTTGATCACTTGTCCCGTCTTCCTTCTGAAATAATTGACCCTTCCGGACCCATCACTGAGCATTTTCTCGATGAGCACCTGCTGACTATCGGTACTAGCCTTCCATGGTATGCTAATATAGTAAATTACTTGGCATCTCATCAGATCCCATCTGATTGGCCGAAAGCCAAGAAAGATAATTGCGCTCTGATGCCAAGTATTACATTTGGGAAGACCCGTACCTCTTCCGCATAGGTGCTGATCAAATCATCCGGAGATGTGTCCCGAAAGAGGAATTCAACAATATCCTCTCTTTCTGCCATGACCAGGCATGCGGTGGCCATTTCTCTGGGCATAAAACCGCATCAAAAGCCCTCCAGTGTGGCTTTTACTGGCCCACACTGTTCAAAGACTTATACAGTCACTGCAAGGCATGCAGTCATTGCCAAACTTTGGGCAACATGAGCCATCGCGACATGATGCCTATGCAGCTGATTCTCGTATGCGAAATCTTTTATGTTTGGGGGATTGATTTTATGGGCCCCTTTCCTGTTTCAGATGGTTTCGAATACATTCTACTGGATGTGGACTACATGTCCAAATGGATCGAAGCCATACCGACCCGAACCTGTGATCACAAAATCGTTCTCAAATTCATTCATCAAAACATTTTCTCAAGGTTCGGGATTCCTCGTGCTATAATCTCTGATGGGGGGACCCATTTCATAAATGCTCAGTTTAGGTCACTGATGACCAAATACGGGGTGTCTCACCGAATCTCTACTCCTTACCACCCCCAAACTAATGGTCTAGCTGAGCTGTCAATCGGGAGATCAAGAAAATCCTGCAAGTCACTGTTCGGCCTGACAGGAAGGACTAGTCGTCCCGACTTCTGGAAGGATTGTGGGCCTATAGGACCGCCCACAAAACCTAATTAAGCATGTCTCCCTTTAGACTGGTGTACGGGAAGGCGTGTCACCTTCCCGTAGAACTAGAGCATAAAGCCTATTGGGCAGTATGGAACTTCAATCTAGATTTTTCGAAGGCTGGAACCCACAGAAAACTTCAAATCAGCGAGATCGATGAATTACGCCTAGATGTGTACGAGAGCTCGCGAATCTACAAGGAGCGGGTTAAAGCCTTCCATGACAAGCATATCTCAAGAAAAATCTTTCATCCTGGTCAGAAGTGTTGGTGCTAGAGCACCACGATCACTTGTTTTGATGATAACAAAACACGTGTTATTTAACATTTGCAATTTGAGTCCTAGATTTCAGGTCAATTGCAAATGTGGACGTGTTTAGACGGAACTCGAGCTCGCATTCAGGATGGATTGGAGGAGCTTAATGGAAAACAGAGGAGGTTCGCGTGGAGCGACAGATTGAAGATAGAAGACAAGAAGAATAGGATAGATTCTTTTTTATCCTTTCTTGTATCTCTTGTCTTTATTTTCTTGCTCTTTTTATTTTCCTTAGAATATTATGTAAAGAGCCTCAAAGTACCCTAACAGTAGTCCTAGGAACACCGGCACAACCCTAGGATACTTAGGTTTTCTGTAGAATACTTAGAAAACCAATATAGGGTTCAAACAACACTTCCAGACGTCTAATTCCCAAATCAGACGTCTGATAAAGTATTTTAAGACGTCTGACTATTGTTTCAGACGTCTGATATCTGTTTGGCTGGACATAACTAGTTCTGTCTGATGAAATCAGATGTCCAGACCTTAGTCCAGACGTCTTAGAAGACGTCTGATGGACTTGCCAGACGTCCAGATAGTGGACCGTTGGCTAGCTTAGCAGGCACAGCAGAATATGACCGTTAGAGCCTTATCAGACGTCTGATAAATGACCGTTTTGCCTCGGCTGACCCAAAATCTCTTCTCAGAGATTTTCTAGCTGTTGCAACGTTTGGAAAATCCATTCCCACAGTAAAAGTTGGTTTCCAGACGTCCAGACATAGTGCCAGATGTCCTGTATGTCGTCTGATGGACTTGCACAAAAACCCTGTTTAGATCTGATCCAAGTAAGGGAGAGACCCGCCCAAAATCAGACGTCTGACCTTGGAATCAGACGTCTTAAAGTGCAGTTCCAGACGTTTGATGCAAGAATTAGACGTCTGATTAGCTTGTCAGAACAATGATTGTTCCTGATTTCGGGCTGATTCTCTTGGGCTTTGTTCCCAACGGCTATAGAACCTTTCCTAAGCCTTCCAAAGCCTTCCTAAGGCCTCTATAAATAGAGGGGAGCCTTTGACACACCAACATACACTTGGATACACCTAAGCAACATACTTTCTACCCTTTTATGTCCAAGAAAAGATCTTGCTCTCCAAGCTTAAGTTCCATCACCTAGAGAGCTAAATTACCTTTGCGCACTCGCTCTCCCGCCGTTGTTCACGAGAGCGACATTGCGCCATCGCGTGGCACACGCACCGCGTCATCAACTCGACGCACTCCTTGCAAAGGGGAGTTTCCTATTTCCTATAGAAGCTAGGTTTAAATTACTTTGTTGGCTCTATAGGATTACTTGTTTTATTTTATCTTTGTCATTTGGTTGGGTATTCGCTTTGCGAATTCCCGTCTCCTTCGTGGGACAAAATCCTTCTCGGGGTTGAGGAACGCTACCCTCGTACTTGTAGCGTGGTTGTACTGAGGTTGAATCACCCCCGTTTTAAAGCGATTTGGTTAGTGGATTTGATCAACTTGGTTGATCGGAAAATCCTAACTCGAGAGGGTTAGGTGGTGGTTTTCACCCGATTTGGGTTTCCACCTAAAAATTCTTGTGTACTTTGTGTGGTTGTCTATTCTGTGATATTGTTTATATTTATTTCCGCATTTTATTACGTCACCCCTCCTAGTAGGGAACCTACAAGAAGGTCCTACTCTTTGATGCCCGACTCAAATTTTTCTGGGGAAAGCTGCGATCCAAGTGGGTCGGACCATATTTGGTCCGACAGGTTTTTGGAAATGGAGCTATCGAAATCAGTCCGCTCAGCCACGATTCCGAACCTTTCATCGTGAACGGTCAGAGACTCAAGCCGTTCATTGATGTGACTTCTACTGATTTGGCTGAATCATCTTATATCCTCCATTCCCCTTGAGCTTATTGCGCCCAGCCGATGGCGTAAAACTCAGCGCTTAACGGGAGGTAACCCGTCATTTTCCTAAAAATCCAAAACCTTTTTCACACTTTTGTGCACTTAACGTTCACCCTTATAGACAGCCGACCCCACCTCAGATGCTTGCATCTGGGATTAGAAATCGTCCACAAAATTCATCCCAACCCATTCACTCATCCAAATTTCTGTCTTAAGGAATGAGCTAAGTAAATAAAAAATCCCCTAAGTCATAATGAGGACATTGCAAACCTTAGGCATGGGGGGTATAAAAGTGGAAAACAACTTGTAAGAAAAGGTTTTAAACAAAAAAATTCACATATGCCAAAAACACCATAAAAAATTAAAATTTTTTTTTTCAAAAAAAAAAAAAGAGAGAGAATAAGAGGAGAAAGGAAATTTTGTGGGAGGCGAAAAAGTAACAAAATGAAAAAGGAGCACAAAATTATGAGAAAAAAGTAGTCATTAGTAAGAAACTAAGGAATTAACCTAAGTTCTAGACCCCATTCAAGAAAAGAACTGAAAAGTGCACAATGGGATTAGTAAGAACGCAAACCTTAGGCATTCTTGGATAGACTCTTAGTACTCATTAAGATCTAGACACTCCTCAAGAGGTTGAGGAAAATGAAAAGCTGAAGTATTAGGTCTAAGGTTTAGGGAGTATTCGACCTCATTAACTAACTTTTGGTCTACGGGACTCAGTAACCTAAGCACCCTAACCTCACGCACAGCCTGGTTCAGTAAGCGTAAAAATCAAAATCACACAGAAGCGTCGCAAAATTCTGAAAAGTACACCTAGAGTAGGAGCGGTCGATCAACACAAGTTGATTTGGACGAGTTCCCAGCGCGGAGAGGCAGGAAATCCCCTCGAAGATGCGTAAAAAAATATCATCTCCTCGGTGCTTGTCTCTTAGGATATTTACATATCCTACTGGGGGCATGTAAGCACTCTGCTGGTTCAGATTCCATGGATGGCATTATCACGAAGTGTAAATTACCAGGGTCTCGATTCGGCCACGGAACACCATGGATGGGATTATCTCGAAATCTCAATAGCCAGGGTTCCGGGGGTTGCCATGGGCGGTGCTATCTCGAAGCATCGATTGCCAGGAACCCTTGAGGATTGATGATGGGAGCAAGGAATCTGATACAAACCGTGTTGAAAAGCCAATCCTAAGCTAGAATTAAAAAGAAAAAGAGAGAGAAAACTCTCCAAACAGAAAAATTTTCTATCTCTCTCTCTCTTACAAAACGCACTGCGAGCTGAGCCAAGGCTAAAATCATTCCAAGCACGGGTGCTTTAACCACAAAGTCCAATAGACCTTAGGTTAGTTCTTGTAGGCCTTAAAAACCTTTGCTAAGGACTGAGGCTAAGGCTAGACAGATCTGGATCTTGATTGGTACTAGGGTACCTTTTAGGCC
The DNA here is from genome assembly GCA_037157565.1 of Thalassia testudinum. NCBI lineage: Eukaryota > Viridiplantae > Streptophyta > Magnoliopsida > Alismatales > Hydrocharitaceae > Thalassia > Thalassia testudinum. The sequence goes on along the minus strand of JAZHRO010000072.1, from coordinate 27,444,653 downwards.
TAGGGTCAGCATTCTAACCTAATCTAAGCTCAAATGAAAAAGCACTTATCTGAAGCTATTAAGAACTTCATGGTCTAGAACAAAGGTTGAAGCCTTAAGTTTTTGCTAAGGGACTAGCAAAAGCTAGGCATGGGGGTATGATGAGAACCTCATCATGAGCCATAACTAGCTCATTTTGACCTAATACAGAGGATAAAAGCTCCTACATAACTCAAGGAAAGGTTTAACTCAGAGAATTCTGGGTCTAAGAAGAAAACAAGTCATAAGGGGTAAAAATGCAATTTTACCAGCACAATCTGCAAACAGGGTAACTCAGGATCTAAACATAGGTCAAACTAACCTAATAAGAAGAAAAGTGGGATGATCTGATCTGATAAGGGCTACAGCAACTCCAAGGAATTAAATGACAATCTATAACCCTAAAACAAACCCACTTCAATTCACGAGGTTCGAGGCAAAGAAAAAATCTACTAAACCCTCTAAAATTCATATAAAAATAATCTCTAGGGTTTAGAACCTTCAATTTGGCCTTAGGAACCCATTTTGACCTACATTGAGAACCATGCCCAATTAATGATTTAATTTGGGTTTTTACGTAAATTGGCCGATTAAACAAGGTCTGACCTATAAATAAAATTCACCATTAGAATCCTTAGGTCCCATTTAGTCATGCATAAAATCTTGAGGCTAAGAAGAGACCTTCTTGACCGACTTTGCATTTTGGTCGTCATCCATTACTTTTTGACCCTCAACTTTTGAAACCCTCACATTTTGGCCCCTAATTCTTCATCATTTTTTGCATTTGGGTCCTCCCTGCAAAACCCTGAGCAGCGCCATGCTTCGGCGAGGCATGGTGCCACGCAGGGTAAGGGCGACCCCCTGCCAAGACAATGGGGTGTTCCTTGCGACATTTGCTGTCGTAGGGACACCTCCACGATCTCTACCATCTCCCACACCATCCGTGCGAACGCGCGGAAGGTATGGGTCGCGATTCGGCCATCCTCCGGCGAGGGAGGCACGTCGTCTCCCTCCGCCCTCCTCTCTGATTTCGCCTCTATAAAAGCCGCCATAGTCTGTCGCATTCAGCAGCTCGATTTTGACGGAGAACCACCCACAACTTTCTTCTCTTCCCACTCCGGCAGACACCCAGCGAGCTCCGGCGAGCTCCCTTTCCTTTCCACTTCGCTCTGCCACAAAACCAATGGTAGAGACTTCTTCCTGATTCTCCTCTGCGACGCGCAATACCCGCACGCGCTGCTTCAGCGCCGTCGTCGCCGCCGTCCGCCCCCACTGGGTACCTTCTTCTCCGGCGACAGTCGACACGACTGTCGCCCCACTCTGGCCTCCTTCGCCCCTATAAGTAGGTAACAGTTACTTCTCTTCCTCCCCTCTTTCTTTTCCCTATTTTAATTTGCTCAATCAAACCCTCGACCGACCCGACCACCATCATCTTCCACTCCTCCGGCCCACCTCTGACGAGTCGCTCCCATCATTCCGCCAATCCACACGACTCGCCGACTGACCCAAAACCTCCACCTCGTCCCACTGAACCGTTTCCGCCCCTTCACTGCCACTCCTCACCTCCACATCACTCCCCCGAACAAACCCATTCCCCCGGCCACAGTCCGACCTAGGGCAGCCCCTACACGCCACCCCACGCCTTGCCACCACCCGCATGAGCTTCGCCGCACTTCGGCGAAGCTCCCTGCACCTTCTGACTAGGCCGAGAGGCCGTATCTCAGTGAACAGGTTACCCGTCCTTCGCCGCCATTGCCGAACAGGTGAAGCTGCTTCAACCTGCAGCTGCAGCTGCGCTTCCGCCCAGGCCTACGCTCCAGGACGCGCGGATTGCGACCACGCAGCTGCCCAGGCCTTCAGCTAAAGAAAAGACCTAGCAACAGCCGCAAATGCCTACAGCTTTCTCAGCTGCAGGCGTCGAATTGGGGTGGGACATTTAGTCCCACCTCGGAAGATCCTGAAGCCGTGCACCCCTTTAAATTGTTTTTGTGAAATTACCTTATCGCCTCCGAACGCACTGGGGTGAGGTCCCGCGCCCATTCACCCGCCCGGTCCGCGAGCTCACCACGCGGATCCGGCGGATCCAACCCGAACCTATCCTGAGCACTCCTCGGGCATCACCCACCTGCCGGTGCGCCTGGTCCCGGGTGCGAAGCCTGACCCGATTACTCGGCAACTTTGGGAGAGCGATCCTACAAGCGAAGTCTTGAGAGAGAGAGACGTGCGGGTAGAGGGAAAGGGGTAGGTTTTGCTCTGTACAGGCCGAGGTAGAGAAGAAGAAGAGAACAGGGTGCAGTGCAGAGAAAAAGAAGAAGCAGAGGAAGAACATATCGTAACATGAAGAAGACCGAAGGAAGAAGAAGGTGGAGCTCTGTAGCAGCGGCGATTTAAGTCGTCTGATTGGAAAATCAGACGGCGCTCTGCAGAAGAAGGACTGCAGAGAAAGAAGGAGAACGAAGAAGCCGTACAGCTGAGCAAGGCAGGGGACCGCAAGAAGAAAAGCTCTGCAGCTGAGGCTAAAAGAAGAGAAGAAGAGGAGAAGCTCTGAATAAGAGAAGAAATAAGAAGAACTGAAGGCAGAAGACTGAAGGCAGAAGATCAAGGAAAAAGATCCGAGAAAAGAAGAAGAAGATGAGCTAAGAGAGAGAAGAGAAGCCACAAGACTAAGATTTATTTCTGCCTCTCTCTCTTTTATTTTTGTAATAAAGAAACATTGTACTTCTAGAATACAACTTGCTCCCTGAGTTCGACCTCGGGAACTCTTTTTCCGAGTAACAAATTGTATTAAACTGGTAACCACTTCTGTATACTATAATACGACGAAATAATAAAAACTATAGGGGAGTTGCGTTCACCAATAATGAAATCCATTTTTATTCTACATCCCTTTTACTTTTATTTATAATATTCTCTCTCTCTTCTATTTATTATTTGTTAAATAGTTTTCAACCAGCTATTCTATTTCGTGACAAATAAAATAAATGCACATTTTTAATCAAACGTCTGCCTCCCTGAGTTCGATCCGGGATTTCTATTCCAGTATAAATTTTATTTGTTAAACACGAGTTCTTCGCTATTCAGACTACAACGACAGGTTTTCAAAACCAAATTCGATAGTGTAGTAACCCATCGCTTCAACATTTTGACACCGTTTCTGGGGAGGCGACGCTCTTTGATTTTTTTTCGCATTTTCCAACTTACGAATCATTTACCTCACTTCTCTCCTTTCTTATTATGATTGCAGGTACTCTTTTGAGATAAACAAAAGTGGTAGATTGGAGCAAAGTGTTGTTGAAGGTTCTGTAAGTTTTCCCCTACCTCCCACCCATTAGTTTTCATTCCACCATGTAATAACACAAACATAAATCAACCTAGATGTTCTTATAAACTCTAAGGTTAGTTTTGTTTGTTTGTTTGACACCTACACCTGCCTCAACCTCCACATTTAAAAAGAAAAATGAAAAAAGAAATCTCACAGAGGTACACAACTTCATCTGATTTTCAAACTCAATCGGTAAACTGATCTTTGGAACTGGTACCCACATCCAAACACATAATTGAGTAGAAATCAGATTAAGTAATCACTTGTGTGCCTAATTAAGTGGTGCAACAGGCCAATTGTTTGAGTTGATTGGGCCGCACCACGTCAATTAAAATTAGCTCATCAAGTAGTTGCCACATAGGTTCAACTCTTAGGGATTTACCTGGCACTCCACATTCTTTTAAGTTTCAAAGGAAAACATCTTCACCTACGCTTTCAAAACTTGCTATGACAACAAAACTTGTTTGAAATTACCTAAAGTTGAATCCTAAAAGCTACTAAGTAAGATTTGAACCCTAAAATTCATCGCATCAAAAATAATCTTACTTGAAAACCATTGGTTTTGCACACACACACACATCAATCAATCGTTAAGGGCACAACCCAGATAAAGGGTCCATCACATTCCAAAGCACATTCAAACCTAACCCTAAATAAAACAGAGTAGATGTTGACCTTAAGGATTCGACTCGCTCTTTGGAGCCTAGAACAAGATTGTTCACGATTAACCTGCTTATACTAGTCAATCTGATATCTAGCTAGGGGAGCAGAATCAAACGATCGTGGCTAGGGGTTACACTAGGAACTAGAGATGCAAGCCAAAGGAAGAACCTTCTCCCTAATCCCTCATTCTAACTGGTTGGATTGAACAGACAGAAGTAGATCAATTCGTTTCTTTATCTCAAGGTAGGTTCTGGGAGTCTGTAGGTCTTTAGGCTAGTCCACTTAAGGATAGGATTGATTACTTTATTGTGGGGCATCTTTCTTCCTCCCGTCTATCATGAATCCTTCCACATTTTATATGCATTCCTGCTCTTTCTCCCTGTTATGAGTTATCCTCAACATGACGATTACCACGACTCGTACTGTAATCAACCATCGGTTAGTTGGGGTAACTAGGATTAGGGATATAGTTCCGGACCTCTGTGTTTAGGGTATAACCCTGAACACCATAATTGTAATTTCTATCCTTCTCAGAACCACATCGATTATAGATCGCCACCCTATCATGGATAATTTAATACGATCTACAATCAAGAAGGATACACTGATCCTTACCCATCCTCTTAGTAAACTGCCTTTAGGTCATCACCACCTTTTGAACAATCCAAAATGACCTATTATCAGGAAGGGTATCACAAATCTCAATTCGTAAACTCCTCTGCACTGATTCCAAACCCATCCAATCCTGAAACAAGTCATTTGGTTTAGGGTAACCAGGTTCAAAATAAGGTTTTGGATAACTTAAGGAATACCATACAATCTTTAGAAGTTCAGCCAATACCATGCATTGAAAAATTGGAGCCCCTGATTGAGATGATTGATGATTTGAACAAGTATTTGTTGGATTGGCTCCAGGATGTTAAGGATAAGAACCCGAGGGAGTTTCTACTTGGGAAGTTAGTGAAATTGAGAATGGGATTTGTGGTTGCTTTAATTCAATCGTGGGATGATTCCCAGGATGAACCCCCTTCAAGAGAGCTAATGTCAGAACCCACTCAGGCACCTGTTGGGGGGGACATGTGTTACGAGGCTGACCAGATTGAATTAGAGCAACCAATCAAGGATGATCTGATTTCTTCACCCGAGATCCTTGAGCTAGGGTACGAGGAAACGTATGTCTCCATAGATCAGAAAGTGATGGATGATTTTAGGACATACATTAATACGAATTTTGATTTCTTTGATTCTAATGGTGAAGATTCAGTTTGTGAAGTCTCACGTTACTTTACAGAACACGATTTCTGTGAGACGATTGGGCTTGAGGAATCTGATAGATCATTTGATAGCCCAATAACTGAGGAAACTGATCTTATTAGGGCTCACATGATAGATCTAGAATCGTATTTTCTGGAGGATTCAATCCAATGCCCTGATTGTCAGTTACACCCCATTGAACTTACTGATGATTCTATTTTTGAGATAACTAGACTTAAGTCAATTCTGATTCAGCCACATCTTTTAGACTTGAAAATTTTAGACAGGGTGATTAATATGCAAGAGATCCTGGAATTTGACATTCTGAAGGAGGATAGGAGCTGGGAAATTTTAATTTGGGAAGCAAACTCCAGAGGAAGTAGATGACCGAGTCTAAGGGTTCCAATTAAGCTGAAACCATCAAACCAGAACCCTTACGGCATTTGTTCTAAGGATGTCCAACCCAAGCACACATTCATTGATTATCCTTTAAAGCTTGATTTCTCTGTAACCCGACTCTTTAGTCTTGGGTTGCATCATCATAAATTGCAGGCCCGACCTCACTTGCATACTGATTTTAGGTTTTGGGTAATTTTTATCCGAAACCTTAGATATTCTCGATCATGGGGTATGGGTATGCACCACAATCTGATCTACATTTGTGGACATCTGCTGGCAGGGCAAAGGTTTCATCTTTTTATTCTGATCCTAACCTGCACCTGTGAATTCTTTATTTCTCTTCTATAGTGTGCCTAGCTGAAGGCACTAAATTCAGCACATATACAGTTTTTCTTTATCTCGGAGCAGAGACGTCATTCACGCAATTCAGGTGCTTTCTACTTTATTCCACTCAATTTTATGTCTTTTTAATACAATGAGGACATTGCATTAGATTGGCATGGGGGGGTGGATATTCATTTATGAATAATTCGCCAACTCTGTAGATTCGTTTTATTTTCTTTCATTTATATACATAAAAAAAAGAAAAAAATTTTTGTGGAATTAGGGAAGAGAACTTGGGCTTAAGAAAATTTTCAATCTTAGGAAATAACACTATATGATTTGAACGTGAAGACCCTTCAGGTCTTTTGACTTAATCAGCCTATGTATCCACTAAAATGTGGATTTATTTTTCGAGTCCTCGCCATCTTAATTCTATTGTAATTTGATTAAATAAGTTTAGGTGATAAGTATATGACTTATCAACCCACCCTTTGATTTGAGAGAACTTTAAGTCTAAATCATCTACACACTTTCTTTTCACTGACTTGTTGATCGACGGTTTTAATGGAAATTGGGTAGTTAATGAACCTTCTAGGGTGATATGGCTGGCAAGTTATCATGGATAACAACCCATAGGTAGGTTGCTCAGAGCCCAGTCACTGGCCCATTCTCTTCTTGCTGCCTTTAGGTAAATCTTAGACCAGGGAAGCCACCTACTTAAAAAAAAAAAAAGAAAGTCAAAAAGAAAAGAAAAAGAAAAGGAGAAAAGAAAAAGAAAACAAAAGAAATAAGCCACACTTCGCCGCACGGGTATGGCTGGCAAGTTGTCGGTGGTAATAACTCATCAACCGATTGTCCAGAACCCAGCTTAAGAAATGCACTTAAAATTTTCAAAACACTTAGGAAGAAGTGGAGAGGTAGAATAAACTGGGGAGATATACACTGGATTCACCCTTGTGTTGACCTTCTAGAAATAAAAGTAGGGAGAAAAATACCGGTCGTAAAGATACACCTTTAGGCAGAACTCTCTTTTTAAGGTCACCTAGAGGTGTAGAAACCCAAAGTCCGTTCTAATTGCCGATCAACGAGTCTATCACATTCATAATAAGATGCTTAGTACATAGGGTTCTCATCAAATCTTGGGTGAGTTGAAGGGTCGTAGAAAGCCACTCTTTAACCCTAAACTCAAAAATCCAAAAAAATTAGAAAAAAGGAAAAGAGAAAAAGAAAATTTTCTTTGAATAAGGTGAGGGCTTGAGGTGGTCTGCATTTTAGCAGATACCCTGGTGCTGTTGTGTCTTTGAAAGTTCATATCCTAAGTAAAAATTTTCTTAATGTTGAAAATAACTTATGTTCAAGTAATCCAACCTAATTCTTTTATAAATAGCATGTAGTTTTTGCTAGGGACTAGCAAATGATAGGCATGGGGGTGTGGTGTAAACATGTTTATATTACATAAAATATCTTTTTATGCATGTTCTTAAACATAGAATTGCGTTACATACTATAAATATTGCATAACATGCATCATCTTGCATTTAGATTAGTCTAAATAAAATGGAGGTTAATTATCTCTTTTTATGGTCAGGGATAGAGTGACCTTTTATCAGGGCCTCGGATCGAAGATCCAACCGTACGGATCTGATTAGGGCGATGATTGGAGTTCAACGACTCCAAGATTGCCCTAATCGGATATCCGTAGCATCAAATAGAGATCGAGGAATCCTAGAAGATCAAGGTTCAAGATGGTGTTAATCCGCACTTCAAACTATAAATCTGACTGCACAGATGGATTCGGATCGACGATCGCAGCCTAACGGCGTAAAAATCGACTCAATCCGATACCCGTGGAACCATCAACATCACCCAGAAGATGGACGGCCAAGATGGCGCCATGTGGCGCCATCTCGACTGCCCAACCAGCCGCACGCACCATTGAAGCCCTTAGCACCAACGCTTCTCCGTCATTGGATCAAGATCCAACGGCTGTGAAGCGCGTGCGCTTAAGTTAAGCGTTCGACACAAACGCGCCCACAGTGCATTGGTTGAGCGCCTTAACGAGAAGTTGACTGAGGGATCGAGCTGCGGGGTGCCTCAATTGGAGCAGGCGCGCAGGTGCAATCGACCGCACGATGGAGATCGAGCGACTGTGCGCGCCCAATCGGTTGAACGTGCCATCTGATGAGGCGAGGTGACGCGGGATCTCACGCGTTGAGTTGCGTGGATGAGGTGGGCGAGGAGCACTCTCAGCCGTTCGATCATGAGATCGAATGGCCTAGATTTGAAGAACGTGGATGCATGTTGAGGCGTGATGAGGCGAGTGGGCGCATGCGCGCCGCCCACTATGTCCACGTTCAGGCTTTTAGTGACGGATTTATCCATCATTAATGGCCTTGAATTAATGATTTTCAACATGTAATGACCAAATTTCCCTCATCCTTGCAACTATAAAAGGAGACCCTCTCCATATGAAATTCTCATCCCTTCTCTTCTCTCACCCCTTCTAAAGCTCTAAGAGCTTGTCCCAAACTCGGGATGCTCCTCTAGAGTAAAAATCTTAATTTTTCCACCTTCGTCCCCTTTCGTGAAGTATCCTGCGGTTGACCTCTCTCTGCATTCGAGAAGTGGATCCCGTGACGATGATGGCGTGCTATTTCATTCCCATTCTTCTTGCTTTGTCCTCCTTCCCGCTCCATTCCTCATCTTCCAGGCGTCGTCCTGTCTGGCTCATCCTCCAAGCGATTGTCGAGGAGGATATCTCTCTCTTCTTTCTTTTTACTGCTTTCTAAAGTAGATTTACTGCTTTCTAGTGTAATCATTTCCCACTTTCTAGTCGTAATGAGTAGTGTAACGAACAACTTGTTGATAATGAAATCCATGTTTATTCTACATCCCTTTTACTTTTATTTGTAATATTCTCTCTCTCTCTTTTATTTATTATTTGTTAAATAGTTTTCAACCAGCTATTCTGTTTCCTGACAAATTAAACAAACGTGTATTTTTAATCAAACGATCGCCTCCTTGAGTTTGACCCAGGATTTCTATTCCGGTATAAATTTTATTTGTTGAACACGAGTTCTTCGCTATTCAAACTACAATAACAGGTTTTCAAAATCAAATTCGATAGTGTAGTAACCCGTTGCTTCAACAATGAGAGAATCCCCATCCACTCAATGCAAGTAATCAAACTGGTCCTTAGAGTGTCAACCCTAATTAGACCTGATTCTGACTCCCCAAAATACGACTGGGTTAGATCAACTCTTGAATTACTTGACTGGCCAGAAGAGTGGGGCCCCTTAGGACACCCCGCATGACGGGACACTACTAAAGGTTAACGCGGTTACCACACCAACCTTTCTTGTCACCAGTGGGTCTAAGTAGACAAGGCCTTGACCTTAGGCCAATCTAGTTTCAAGTCCCCAAGTCTATTAATCCTGCCTAGGGCACGTCTACTCAATTTTATGTTTGGGTTTGATGTGCTTTAGGAATATGATGGGCGTTAGGGGGGTGTTTGCCCTTAAAGTTGATTTTAAAGATCTGAAGTGCGCAGGCAAAGGGTTCACAAGAAAATTTTTATGATGAAGTATCTTTTAAGATTCAAATGCTTGTGTTAGCATGTTTTAGGGTTCACATGATTAAATATTTTCAACCAAGGTTCTGATGACACACAAAAAAGTTTTGCAAATCCCAATTTGTTTGATAGATTTCCTTTAAGCATGGAAATGCAAGTGTGCTCTCCTTAGCATGAAACCCTAAGCATAAATTGTTCTAAATGATTCTTTTAGGTCCAAAATGATGAGTGGTGCGACCCAAACAATGCAATCAATTGGTCTTCCTGCACCACCAACTAGACACACAAAATATTTTTTTCAAGAATTTTAATGCACTTTTTCTATTTTTTTCAGATTAAAACTGTACTGGGGTTTTGTAGTCTATTTTGATCCCCAGTTCATAATCAGATAATTCATGCAATCAAACGAGAAAAAATATTTTTCTCATATTTTTCTAAAATTCTTGACTTTCTCAGAAATTCAGTGCCATAAATTTCACTTCAATCGGAGTTATATAAAGATTCTTATGATATTTTGAACTCTGAAAAATCAGGAACAAAATCCGCATTGATAACAGATCAGTGAGTGAATTTTTAAAATTTTTCTATAACTCTGATTGCCACAATTTAAATATGTTGTTCCTAACATTGAAATCTACGCTCAGTAAAACTTTGAGAATTTTTGGACGTGCGGATCTTCGGGAATTGAATTTTTAAGATAAAATTTTATTTTAGCCCAAGATCAAGAGAAATATTTTTTTGTTTTTTTTTAGTAAGGAAATAAATTCTAACTAATCCTAAGGTTCAAGAAAATCCTAAATCTAACTAATCTAAACTACGGGTACTTACCTGAGGTTCGAATCCGCACTTTCTCCGTTGTCGTGTTTGGTTCAGATTCTTCGTTTCCTGCACACACTAAATCAATGAAAAATGTAGCGAGTTACAAATCTCAAATACACACTGAAAAGCTTAAAAAATTTTCATTGCCTCCCCAGCAATGGCACTAACTTGTTTGACGCGTAATTCGCGTTTTAAAAGTTATTTAGTTATAGTATAACACGAAAATATGTTGTCAAATAAATTTATAAAACTCCGGTGAGTACCGGGTCGTTCGTAGGGAGGCAATCTTGATTTTTAATAGAAGCTTTTCAAAAATCTAGTTCTAATAGGCATTTATATATGTATATATATGTAAAGAGCTGATATCAAGCATTCGGAATATCAGAATTTATTGCATTCATAAATAGTTTTCAAAGTAGAAAGTATTATGCTAAAGAGAGAGAGAGAGTAGATAGATAGAAGGAGAGGGAGATAGAGAGATAGAGAGAGATAGAAAGTGCAGAGAAATGACGTCGCTTGTGGGATGCTTGTGCGAGATGTAGTAGCACTTCAGATCCAGAGCGTTGGGACGAAGTTACAAAGGGATGGAGAATTGTAAAGAAGACGGTAGAAGGGATCTGGAGTTGATGGGAGAGAGAGATGCTTCAACTGGGGGGCAAAAATGCACTGCAAACTGAACCTGGGCTAAAACATCTCTTAAGCACGGTTGCTTTAACCGCGAAGTTCAATGAATCTTAGGTTTGCTCCTGTGGGCCTTAGAAACCTTTGTGGCAGACTGAGGTTAGAGCTGGTCAGGTCGGATCTTGGTTGGTACTTGAGTACCTCTAGGCCTACTATCGGCATTTTGTTCTAATCTACAAAAAAAAGCACACAGCAGAAACTGAGCATAAAGAGACATATGGTCTTGAATTTGAGTTAATTTTATGAAATTTTGTTAAGGGACTAACAAAAGCTAGGCATGGGGGTATGATGGAAACACCATCATAAGCCATATGTAGCTCAATTTGATCTGATTAAGTCATTAAATGCTCCTACATAACCATCAGAGGACTATAATTCATTGCATAATCATTCTGATGGAAAGACAAGAAATAAGGGGTTAAAACTGTAATTTTACCATCATATCATGAATGCAGTACAACCACAAATTTTCTCAAGGGGTAATTAAGGGTCAAATGGTCCTAAAAGGCTAACAAGTGGGTTAGAATAGATAGAAAAGGATTTTCACGTGTTTGAGAATTAAATGACTTCTGAAATCCTAAAAACATATCCGCTTAATTAACTGAGGTTCTGGTCAGGATAAAATTTATCTAAACTCTCTAAAATTCATAGAAAAAATTTCTCTAGGGTTTGGTATCTTCAATTTGACCATTAGAACCCACCTTGGCCCAAAATAAAGTCTCAAGACATACATTTGCCCTAATTTGGATTTTTGCATAAATTACCTAGTTAAACTTGGTCAAAACTAAAATCCAACTTCACCATTGGATTCCTTACGTCCAATTTAGGTTTTTACCGAAATTTGGGCCCAATCTGAGATCATCTTGACCAAGTTTGCATTTTGGTCCAGTCAGACTCTTTCTATCTCATTCTGACCCCTAACTTTCGAACTCTTTTCAAAAGGCCCCGTAGCTTTGTCGTCTTCTTTGCAATCAGGTTCCTCCACCATTATCGTGGAGGGACTTCTACTCCGGCAACCATCGACTAGGGATCTCTCCCTGATTGATTGGCAAATCCCTTCCAATTTTGGTAGGGAAACTCCTTAGAGACTCCCCTACAATTTGAGCCACATCTTGGGCTCCAATTCTTGCCCAAATCCTCATGTGAATCGCTTGAAGGATTGGGTCTCCTACTTGTGCATAAGCTCCAAGCTTCCAAGCTTGGAAGGCCTCCTTGAGCCCTATATAAGGATCCCTAGGGCTCGGCCGAACAATCACGCTCACTTTTGGCCGGAAATCCCCCTCCCTCCTCTCCAGCCGAAAGACTCCACGACGTTCGGTGACTCCTCCTGATCTTTCTCGTCGTTCAACTGCAATACCGGCAGTGGATTCCTCCCCCATCAGCTTCTTCCATGTCGTACCATACTAGTAGGTGCCTCCCAATCTCCATCATCGTCACCGTTACCACCCACCGGAGAATTCGTCTCTCCCGACGTCAGCCAATCAAAGCCGGCATCCTCCTACTCCGTTTGTCGACTTAGAATAGGTAATTAGTTCCCTTAGTCTCCTTTGGTTAGTTTTATAACCTTAAAACCCAAAAATACCCTCGACTCGACACACTCACCCTCATTGTCTCCATCTCTAACCGAAACTCTGGTGAGGCGCTTCTATTGTTACAACCCTCCATCCACCTCGCCAACTACCTCACGACTTCGCCACGACTCCACAAACTAAACCCCTCTATTTATTTGCCTTCCCATCCACTTAAAATCACCCCCGAACTGACCCACTCCCTCCGGCCATATTCGCTTCCATCTGGCCACCACACATGTCTATCCACCACGAGACCACCACCACCACATTCCACGACTCACGGCGACTCTCTTGAAGTGTTTTAGCAAGGTTGAAAGACTGTATCTTGGATTTCAGGTCTTCAGGTCGAGCTCGCCATTGACGAAAGCTTCAAGCTTGCTTGAAGCTTGCTTTAGGTCTCGCATCCTCTAGGTCTTGACTCCAGCTGCCGCGGAATCATCCCAGGATCATTCTTGGGTCATCTATTAGAGCGGTTGACCACGGCTTGACCATGAATTTGACGAAGGAATGGTTGCTGCTAGTTGCTTAAAGAAGAGGCACTATCTTTAGTGCCACATCGGAAGCAGCAGAATGTTTGTAGCCGCATAATAGGAAAAAGTGTTGAGGGCTTATTGCCTCAACACTTGGGGGGTGAGGTCCCCCGCACCCTCATGCACCTCGCCTGTGACCTATCCCCCATGGGTTTGGTGCATCTGATTACCCACCTAGCCAAGCACTCCTCAGTTATGACCCACGCCCGTAGCTCTGGTCCCAGGTACGCTTAGGTCCGAATCCGATTACCCGGTACTGTGCATGGCCTTGTGAAGGCAGACGAAAGGTGGAAACCTAGAGAAAGAGAAGGAGAGAGAGAGTACGGGGGCAGGGGAGGGTTTTTCTCTGAGGAGATTTCGACACTTAGCCAAAATCAGAGCCCCTCTGTGTGTGAAGAAGAGAAAGAAAAGAAAAGCGAAGGTAAAGAAGAAGAGAAGAGGAAAAGGACATAGAAGAACAATGCTTCTCTAGCACTGTAGCATCTGTTGCTTAAGTCAGCTGATTGGCCTGACCGTCGACTGATACTACTATAGCATTGATATTACTGTTGCATTATTTGAGATACTTGAGCTTATTTGTGCTTAGGGTAATTGGTGATTCAAATCACCATTTTACCCGAATCTTTTTGCCTCATTGACATTTGCTTTATCATATATATCATTCTTGTTTGGATTTATTGTTATACATTGATAGAATTGCAATCTTGAGAGTTAATTGTTACTTGCTCCCTTGTGTTCGACCTCGAATTTCTTTCGAGTATAAATCTTATTTGTTTTCAAGCGATTTCGACCTATACTACGACACATCTTTTATAACCTCAATCTCACTTGTAAACACTAGGCCTTAAGGGGACCCCATAAATGGGCCAATGAGCCAAGCTGGGTTTAGGCCACCTCGGCCCAAGGTCCAACCCATTTAATAAATGGGTCATATTTATAACCCAAGCCTAAGCCAAGTTAATTTCGGGCTTGGGCTTGTGCCAACCCAATCAAGCTGGGCCTCTGTTGGGTCGGGCCAGCCTAGCCCAATGCTTATTGATAACACCACGCAAGGGGGTAGTAATTAGGTTGAATATGGCCCATCTTTAGAATAAAAGGCACAACATAAAGTAGAATAGGAGCATTGCATGCATCAAGTACCAAGATTGCTTATAAACTGTATTAATGGCCATTTGTGTAAAGCATTTGTCAAAGCAGGCCTCAGATGAGCAATCGGACCGCACGGATGGATTCAGGACGACGAACGGAGTCTAACGGACTCAAGATCGGCCAAATCCGACATCCGGAGCTCCCACAATGGGCCCAAGAAATCCTGACCGTTGATCTAGAGATCAATGGCCTAGAACGCGCCACGTCGCCCCGCCCCCGCCGCTCGCACGCCCCCAAGCCAGCCAAGGACGCATCTCGGCCGTTGATCTTCGATCGAACGGCCGAGATCCGCGCGCTTGCCCGCGGTCGCCGCGACAAAGCGCGGGCGTGGCGCAACGGTTAGCGCGCACGCCCGCGTCACGGCGACGTGCGTTCGAATCGCGCGGAGCGGAAATCAATTGCGAGCGAAGGGCGCGGCAAAATTGAGCCGCGCGATCAGAAGCGAGCGGCTAGGATTGCGCCACGCGGCGCGACGATAGCGCCCCACCTCCCACGCTCGCGCGCACGCCGGGCGGAAACGCGCGCGCCCGAAGCGCGATCCTAGCGTAGGCGCGGGAGGATCTCAGCCGTCCGATTGAAGTTCGACATCCACGGATCGCGCCTGAAGAGAGAGAGGGGCGGGCGGCTGACCGACGGCAGAAGGCCTTCACCGACGTATCTGGAAGCGGTTTTAGCGACGTTCTGGATGTCGCTAAAGCACATTCTTCTTTTAGGAAGCCCTTAACTCTATTTAAACCCCCTTCTACCACCATTCAAGGCATCCTCTCCCACTTGCAACTACTCCACTCCTCTCCTAGCTAGTCTTAGGCACTCTTGTAATCGCCGGAGACGACGAGCCGCCGACGGAGCCTCCTCCACCGCCGTGGCTGCCTCGTCGCTCTCCACTCTCTCTCTACCTCTCTCTCTCTCTTTTATGCTTTCATTTACTTTTGTTGAAGCATGTATTTAATATTGTAAACCATGAACTATGAATGCATGTTTAATGAAATTATTTTCCATTTAGTTGCCATTTTAATTTCTGTTTAAAGTGCATGATCAAAACCAAGAGCTTTCTAACCCTAAACTCTCTCTATCTCTCGCTTTTCAAAACCGTCTCTTTCGCAAGCAAAACTCCGCCTTTTTTGTGACAACAAGTGGTAAACAAAATCCGATTTCCACGCCTCCCTGAGATCGACTTTTAAAACCGACGTATCAAGTGCAACTATAACGACACCTCTTAACACACACGCACGAAGGCACGTCACTTATCCCTACCTACACGTATATTTCTAACTTGTGGGGATCTCGGAATGAAGAGATGCTATATCTCTTCATATGATTTTAGTTACATAGATTATTGTGTTGTTTCTTGATACTCAAATTTTGTAGGAATAATTTACACAATATAGCATGAAATACGATATCAAAATATACCAAACTCATGAAAGATTTAGATTAAAAATTGATGAGTCTGGGTCAAACACGGTGAGGCAAGGAATCCAATCACGCATTGATTAACTAGTCTAAGTAAGTAATCACAAGAAGAGCAAGTAAGCAGGAAAGAGAACTATTTTACTGGTAAGAGTTTGAATGTTTACAACTAAGGTATTGAAATAATAAGAAAATAGAAAATGTAAAAAGTAGAAATCAAGCATTGAGGGTGATGCAGAGGATGAAGCCCAGAGATGGAGGATACAAAGATAGAGATAAGAGCACCCACATGCAGAACTTCACTAGAGATTGAGTGGAAGAACAAGGTCTCTAACACATGGAATTGAGGAAGAGAATAGATGCCTCTCCATGGCTATCCACTAGGGTTTAAATAGAAGTTTTCCAAGATTCCTATTGGTGATGGACTTAGGTTTGGATCATGAAAAGGAAGGTCTAGGATTAGTTCATAGGAAATCAATGGTCATGATCTAAAGTTAACATTAAAAAGATAACTGGTTTTTGTTGGAACCTAAAGGAGGGATAGGATCTAATTGGTGGGAGGATCAAGGGCTCAAATTAAGAGCCACATGTCCAACCAGTGGTTGGATGAGGGTCACTGGATGGTCTTAGAAGTACTAGGATTTATCCTATGATGTGGCCAACTACTAGGGTTAGGTTGGTATTAGGATAGGATCTTTAAAGGATTAATCAAGGCCTTAGAAGTCAGATTTGATCGCTAGGATTTAGCCACTATATTGGTCGGCCATAAGGTGGAGGATAAGAAGGAGGGGGTGACTAAGGTGGGTTAGTTGTGGGGATATGTTCTTAGGTTTAGGTGGTGATTGATGGCCTTATGTTCTAGGATCAAGGGTGAGAATTAGAGGACACTATGTGGCTATCCAAGATGGTCTCCTTAGTAGCTAAGGGATAGCCACATGAGGTGTTAATAAGTTGTGTGGACGGCTTGCTTAATAGGTTAGGAATAGGGTTAAGTAGATTGATTTGCTGGCTAGGATTGGATGAGTGTTGGTCGGCCACTTAAGGTTGACAATTGAAGTGGTGGCCAGCCATCCTAAAGAAGGATTAGGCTAGGTTGGCTATGGTTTAGATCTGAGCAATTGGGTTCCTAATTAGGGTAGGTCTAGGGGTTAATTGGACTAGGTTATAGAAAATTTGCTTGACCTAAATAGGTTAGGTGAGCTCAAACATATTTGGCCATGGAAGAGGGCCCTAATTAAGTTTAAACCTGTGACTTGCACAAACATAAATATAGCTAACAAACATTATGCATAAAAACCCTAAAAAATGTGATATTTACAAAATGATGCAATATGGCTAAACTAACATATTCTAATGCAACCAGACCCAAATTACTCTTAAACCAGCATTAGTTAGGAATTAATTGCTTAATTAAATATGAATATGTCATACCCTCATGCTTATTATTTGCTAGTCCTCGAGCAAAAATAAAGCGAAAAACACTCAGAAAACCAAGCATGAGTCTGAGCTAAGATGAATTAGAAATCCTAACTTTGATTTTTCACCAATTCAAAAGAAATCGTACATCAAATCTTAATGCCAAAGAGTCAACAGTTCTAAGGTATCGACTCAAATACAGACCACCGAAATCCAATCGAAGACTTTATTTGCCTTAGACTTAGGTCTCATGAGCAACTTTTACAGCTTAGTCAGCCAATCCAAGGTTTGAATTAGACTTGAATCTTAAGATCTAGTGTGTGTAGAAAGTGACTCATCAAGAGGGAAACCAAATTGAATTCTGAGTTTTCAAATAGGCTAAGAATGTCTCTTTGCTCTAATGGACCTTGTTTCAGATTTGCCTTACTAAGGAATGGTAGCTTTCTCCCTACCCTTTTCTATCCTAAGGTCAATATATGAATTAATCCAGTATATATCTCCCCGACTATACCTATTTGGCCTCTTATCTAATATCACACTCTTTTTGTTATGTTTGTAATATTTTGGAATGCACACATTTTTTTAAAACATATATTTCTACTTCCTCCTACTACTTTAGTTTTCATGTTTTCTTCTTTTCCATTCATTTTTCTAGGTAAGTGGCTCTTCCAAATCCCATTCATGAACATCTCCTTGACAAAGGCTCGAAAAGGTAAAGGCGTGAATTTAGGATCTGGACATCCTGCAGCTGAGGACAACCCCAATACAACATGCCAGCCATACCTCAATCTAAGCCTTTTTGATTGCTTGGTTTTCAATGGGTGGTCGACCAAAGAATGAGTTAGTGCATAAGTGCAGGGATAGATAGCTTAAATTTCGCAAACTTTTAAAATCAAAGGGTAGGAAGACAAGTCACATACTTATCGCTACCTCAACTTTATACTTTGACCTTTTCAAATCATGTTCAAGGAGTCAGGAAACAAATCTGTATGTTAGTAAATACCCAAGCTAATTAAGTCAAAATACGACGTGAAGAGTCTAAGCAAAAATACTTTGATTATATGTTTTCTAAGGTTAGTAACTTGTCAAAATCAATAATTTTCAACTTTTCCTAACTCTGGAATCTAAAAACACTAACTTTTTCTTTGAAACAACAAAGTGAGAAACATATGAACATGTGAGAAAACACGGGAAAATGAGAAAACAGATACCTGGATTTTGACAAAATTATACATCCCCCCATGCCTATTTCATGCATTGTCCTCAATGTATGACTAAGTAGAAAGGTACATAAAATAGCACAAGAAAAGAATGATTAAACCTGTTGTGCTTGTCGAGGAATCTAGCTAATCCCACTCAAACTGAAGATGCAGTTAAGTAAATTAAGTGAGTAGAAATTAGTGTTGGGTTGCCTCCCAACAAGCATTGAATTTTATGTCTACAACTAGACACAATCACAAGAACCTTAGGAATCTAAGATTGAATAATATTTTTGAAAATCATGTTTCAAGGTCATAGGTGTAAGCCAAAAAAATGTGCAAGATTGGTCTGGCTTATAGGATAGATAGCCCAGACTATTGGTGAGCTGATGATTGCACAACAATCATAGGTCTTAAAATGCTTAAATTAAGTTGGAAACCTAGCTAGCATTGCAAATATAAAGCATGCATCTCATGCATTTCATGCATTTGCATTTTGTATATAGTTTGCATAATAAAGGGATTTTATGGACTGGTTGTGTAATCATATGCTTGATCTTGTCACAGGCCCATAGAAGGACAGGGAGTTGCACTAATTTAAAGATGCGAGAAGATATGAAATGGAGATAGCACAAGCTTCTCACATGTTAGTTGAGAATCATACAAGCTCATGCAGGCTAGGACAAGACCATGAAGGATTAGACAAGCTCATGTAGGCCAGGACATGACCATGCAAGAGTCAGACAAATCAACCTGCACCCAACAAGTTGAAACTTAACCTAATTACCTACATCCTAACCATCCCTAAACACCCACAAGTGCACACACATTCACTCTATACACACAAGTCAACATACACCTTGCATACACATACACTTGCGTACCTAAAATGCACACACATAAGCCCAATTATCTACCCAATCTATATACCCAACTAACCACCAAAGACCCTTCCTAAAACCACTCCACCTCTCCCTCTTAATCGGCTACTCTCTCCTGCTCGAAATAACAATCGGCAGCACCTCAATCTCCCGATCATTTTTCAGCCACTCTCTACCCTCTCATTTTTCCACTTTACTACAACCATCACCCTCCCACATTATAAATATCACCATTCCACCGATAGCCTATCCCATTATTTTCCCAGCTCTAGCACCAATAGCCAAAGCCCATTTTCGCAATTCACCTCTCGAGAGCCCATTATTCCACTCACCATCGCTAACCCTCTATAATCCAGCAAACACAAACATGCCCCCTCCCATTTTTTCCTCTTAATCACTCTTATTTCTCACCATTTTTCTAGCGCCCGACCGTCCCTCATTTCTCTCTTCATCACAACCACCCTCTTCCCTTTTAGAACTTTTGACACCTCACACCTCATTATCGTCCTCTCAATTCTCACCTACGGTACTTGACACCTAATGAGCAAGAAAATCGTTGTGATGAAAAGTTGGATTTTGGAAAACCCGAGTCATTGTAAAATTCGCAAGAAACTCCGCTACAAAATAAATTTTAACTAAAACTTTGGTGAGTTCCGAGTCGAACATGGGGAGGCTACGTCGATTTTAAATCCACAATTATATATATTTTTTATATTTTCTTTATAAAAGAAACCTTCACAATGGCTATAAATAGCTAATCTACTTGCAATATAAACAAGAGAGAGAAAGAGAGAGAGAGAGACAAAGAACAACTTTTATAACTAGGATAAGGTCAATTACAACTACTTACTACAACTACAAAGTTGAAAATCTGCACTAAAAAGTGATAAAAAGATAGGGGATGAGTGATTATCCTTCTCGATGAATGCTTGGAGGACGAGCTAGATGGACGACGCCTGAAAGAAGGAGAGCGAAGATGGAGGACGGAGGGTAATCTAGAAGAACTGGGGATGAAGTAGGGTGTTGACGTTGCGGGATCCACTTCTGGAATGGGGGCGAGAAGACGGCTGATGAGAGCTCCGCGAATGGGGTAAGAAATGAAAAATTTTATTTTCTAACTCTAGCAGAGCTTCCCATGGTTTCTGAGCACTAGAGTGAGTTTTAGAAATTGAGTTCTAAGCTCTTAGAAAGGTTGAGAGAAGAAGGAAGGGATGGTGAAATATGTGGTAGGGGTGGCCCTTTTATAGGTGTAAAATTAGGGGCAAAAGGGTCTTTTAAGGCCTTTAAAATAAATGTAGGGCCTTTAGTGACATTTACGCATGTTGCTAAAGGTCACACATTGCTAAAGTGCACAAGCATCCTCGGTCGCGCGATGAAGATCGGAGACCTCTCATCGCGCCATGTCATCCGACGCCTCATTTTCAGCTGTTCCTGCACAACCGAGAGCTACGTGACGTCAATCAAGATCAGTCATCTGATAGAGTGACCGGATGGCTTAAAAGTTGCTTCCTCACACTATAGAGAGGGTGCATGTTCAATCCCATGTCCAATGAGGTGTGATCTCACACGTCTTAATTGCACAACGCTCATCGCACCACACATCCGCTCCATCCACCGTCAAATCAAGCATCCAGAACCAAATTTCTCCTGTGCCCACCTTCTTTGAATTTAGCTTGCAGAGCACGCCTCGAACCTGCACCTCATGCTTTGGATAGGGCGCTCGACTGCTACACCACACCGCTCTCTTTGTTGCATTTTTGCTTTAAGTGCTACGCGCTCATGACCGTTGGATCTGATGGTGCAGATGAAGGAGGAGGCCAGTGGTTGTGGGTGGCTTGGATGGTACCACATGGCACTATGTGGGCCATCCATTTTCTTCTCCTCGTAAGTGGTGCCATGGATGTTGGATTGGGTTGATTTTCACATCGTTAAGTTGCGATCGTTGATCCGAATCCATCCATGCAGATGGATTTGTTATTTGAAGTCTGGATTTTCACCACTTTGTCTCTTGGCCTCTAATCTTCCTCGAACTGCATATGATGCTATGAAGGTCCAATCGGGGCGATCACAGAGGCATTGGACTTCGATCGTCACCTTGATCAGATCCATACAGTTGGATCTTCAATCCGAAGCCTAGATAAATATCGCCCTGTTCCTTGATTGTAAAAAAGGTAAATTAACCTATAATTTGTGCAATCTATTCTAAAAGTAGAATGATGCATGCTATACAATATTTATAATGCTGAATGCCATTATACGCATAAGAACACGCATAAATAGATAGTTTATGTGAAATAGATGTGTCTACATCAATGCCCATCCCATTCTCTCTCTCTCTCTCTCTCTCTCAAAGCCATCCATTCCCACTCTATAATAAAGCACCCATCTCATTTTTCCACCCGATATATATTCCATCACTAGGAGCATTCCTAATCGGCCTCTCCCATTTTTTCTACACCTCCACTATACTCCAATCCATTTTTCTCCTCTAGTCACTCCTCCCAAGCGAGCGGTGGTTAGCGACCCCATTGGCCCTCCTTCACGCGGTGGTCAGCCACCCCAAGAAGTGAGGTGGTAACCAACTCCCTTAAGCCAAGGCCACCACCTCCACCACCACACAAAGACGATGTTCATTCCAACGTGGTGGTTTCAATCCCCTCATCTATTTCTTCTTTCTTAGTAGTATAACATTTTCATTCTTGCAAGTAGACAATTCCCTTTTATTTCCTTTCTTTCTTTGTTTATATTGTTCTTTTCATTCTTGATGTTTCTATTATGTTCTTCATGTTCTTGAGCTTTTCCCATGCCACACACACTCTCACCACACTCACACACCACACTCCATAATATACACGTGACTACTTTCACTACTTACTCCACCACATTTCATCTCCATAATGCCACACCACCACCATTAACACCTCCACCTTCACCTCCAATTGCACAACTAGCACTCCATCTCACTGTGGTGCAAGTGCACTACGATCATTAATTTTGATGATAACAAAACACTTGGGATTTAACATTTGCATTGGAGATTAAGATTTCATATTAATTGCAAAATGAAAGTAAGTGTGAAGGAGTTTAAGCTCAAATACATGGAATTTTGAGGAGCTTGATGGAAGAGCAAAGCATCAAGGAGCATAGAGTTGGAGTTTTGGTTGGAGCTAAAGCTTGAAGATGAAGAGAAGAATATGATACGTTATTTCTTTTCATGTACTTGTTATTTTCTCTTGTCACTTCTTTAGATTTATGTTAAAGAGACCAAAATATAACAACCTAAGTCTTAGACACACTCACCTATCCATAGGATACTTAGACAAATGCTAGAATTGACTTAGAAAATCAAAATAGTAATCAGACTGCTTTATTAGTCATCTAACATCAGTATCAGATCTCTGATGATCACTTTTAAGTCGACTGATATTTATATTAGACATCCAAAAACCATTTATTCAACCTTAACAAATTAAACACTTAGACTTCAGATGACTAGACCTATATCTAGATGTCCATAATGCATTCATGACATCTGATAATACAATCAGATGTCCAATAACCAACCATTAGAACATAATAAGCTGAAATCTCTCTTGTGTTAGACCAAAATCTTCATGAGATAAGTTAAGACTATTTTATTAATATTCCTAGACGTCTAGACACACCCTCAAATGTCCAAAAGTAGTTGTTAGGCCAAATCTTGATTTGTCTGGCCTAATATGATCATTAGCTTCTAAAGAAATCAATTCTTGAAGGTTACCTTTTGTTCTAGATGTTCAGCATGATCTCCAGACGACTAATAGACATCTGATGTTTAGATATAAGATCCTTGTTTGGATCAGATTATTTCTAGGAACCACATATCCCTGTATTAGACGTCCAATAAATGTTTCAGATGTCTTATATATAAACATTATACGTGCAACCCTTTTACACAAGATACCTATTTGGATCTGATCAATTCTAGGAAATTCACCCTTCAGGATTATACATACAAAAATTCTATCAGACGTTTGGTGCAAAAAATATGCGATCTATTAAAGATACGAATTAAGTCATTGCATGCGTAAAATCTGATCGACTTTTAAATTTGTAAAACCTAGATAGCGGAAGTATCTAGGGTCATCAAAGGAGGCAAGTTTAGTTAAGAAATTGATACTCTCTCTCACCAACTCAAATCTCCTTTTTATATTTTTGGTTTTGATATTTTTTTAGTGTTTTGGAAATAATCGGGGCAACAAAAATACAAAATTAAAAACTATGCCTAAGTGAACAAGAAGTAATCTTCCTTCTAAACTCACCCTAGGAAAGTACGCCTAGGATAATTAGAAAGGAAGAGTGGGTGCACTAGAAATTTAAAAGAACTTAAATTAGAAGCACAAAAATTAAAAGGGAAAAATCTTTTTGTATTTCTAAATAGACTAGGGTTACATGTAGAGGAATGCTTGCTACAAAATAAAGAAAATAGCTAATACAAAAAGAACAAGAAGAAGAATAAGTGGTCCTCTAAATGATGCACAGGATGAACTTCACTCCAAGCACTATAGCTTCCGCAATTGAAGAAGAGCCTCCTTTGCTTTTCTCCTAGATAATGATGATGCACTCCTCTTGATGATGCTTTCAAGGGTGGACGTCCACCACCCTTTTCTTCTCTTGCTTGGCTGTCATCCCTAAGTTGTTGCTCCTTGGCTTTGGACCAAGGAAGAGAGGAGAAGAAGGTAGTCACCAAGGAGACAAGAGAGACTCCTTAATCTCCTTCAACTCCTTCGTCTTTGGATGTCTATGGTGGATATAAGTAGAAAATTAAGGTAGCCAAGGATGGAGGAAATGGTGCTATAGGGGGTTGTATTTATAGGATAGAAGGTGGGTAGGTTGGCACCACTTTAGATAGGTCATAGGGTTAAGTGGGGTAGGTTTTTGGAGGGCTAGGATTAAGGCTTTAGGTGGTAGTTGTGGGATGAAGGGTGGAGGATTTTTGGTGCTAAGTGAGGGGTTTTGGAGAGGGTAGGTTAGGGTTAGGTTAGGTTTTGTTGGCACCAACTATAGGTTCTAGAGGTTGGTGCCAAAGTGGATGGTGGAGATGGGTTTTAGGGGTAGTTGTAGGGTGGAGATTAGGCTTATTTTTGGCGCCATGGTATAAAGGTGTAGAGGTGGTGATGTGTTAGGTCCAAAATTGCGATATTAAGGGTTTAAGTTGTAGTATAGTCATGAAATCAAATCTAAACAAAATTATACATAACAAAACTCGAGGTAAGTCCTGATTGATTTTTGGGCAAAATTGATTTTTGATTTTTTTACTTTCTTGCCCATGCTTGAAATTTAAAACTATCCTAAACCATAACTAATCTATCCTAAACACTAATCACGACAATAATGATAATGAATGTTATTTGGTGAGGTGCATGAGGTGTGCTTGTTGTGGAAATGAAGTTAGAGTGAAGCGGATGGTTGTTGTGATTATGGATATGAACATCAAAATGACCATTTTTTTTCTTTTTCTTTTGCAAATTAAATAAGCTACAAATGCGACTTTGAAAATAGATTCAAGATCAATTTATTGCAATGAAAAATGGAAGGAAATAAACTTGCATTTCATCAAATAATTTATATTGATAGAAATATTCAAAATAACAATAGTAGAGGAATGCTTAATGACAAGAATCAAAATATTAGGAATAAAAATCTACTATAACAGACATCCATCCCACCGGGAATGGTCATAGAGCTGTTGACACTGGAGGATGGTGGTAGTTAGACCTTGGGTATGGAGACCCATCTACACACCACAAAACAAAAGGGGACACTCCTAGCATAAAATAAAACTTAGAATATTTCTAAGCTCTCTCTGGGACAATCCTATCTTCAGTTAAGCCATACTAGGATTTGACAACTTTCTCCTTTCCACTTTTCTACCCCGAGGTCAACACTCTAGGTGTATATCTCCCTGGCAGGTTCCTAATTCTCTGTATTTTTCAAATTTATAGGTCAAAGACCCATTTGTAGCGAGGTGTTTTCATTGTAATATGTAGTGGAAAAAGGTAACATTCAGATTTAGGTAGATGCTTTTATTTATTTGGTGGAGGAATTTGCACCCATTTGCAACGAGGGGCCTTTTATTTGATAAGTTTCATGGGATAAGGCTAATATTTTTCTCTTCTTCTTATTTTTCATTTTCTCAATTTTTTAATTTTCTTCAACTCTTTTTTCTAGGTGAGTGGCTCTCATTCATCCATTCTAAATGCATACCCTACAAACAAGTATTGTCCTATGAACTAGAAACATGACAAAAGTCCTTTAAATCTTTTTCCGTAAGACTAAATTTTATTGACTACTAAGGACTAAATAAAGTCATCCAAGAGACGTGTCAGTGCATAGTGTAATTGAAGATGCTTAGGACTCAAAGACTATCCAAACCAAAGGACAAAGACGTAAGTCATTCACTTATCACCCTTTTTGACTTAATACTTTTAGCTTTTTCGGTTCCCTTCAAAAACTTGGGAAAACAAGTCTAAATCTTGGTAAATACTCAAAAAATTAAGTTTATTAAGACCTAAATAGTTTAGGAGGAAAGACTTTCTTCTACATTTTTTAATGGCAATAAGCCCTCAGAATTTAGAATTCTTGATTCTACATTACTTAAATTCCAAGAAAACAACATAAAAAACACCCTTTTTTTGTATAGATAAACTATATATAAAAATATTGTTTATTTATATTATATATTTTCTATTTTTGAAAAATCACTTATTTGAAAGGAATATCGCAGGAAAATACATATGCAAAATGCGAATGCTATAGGAATACATTTTCCTAACTTTTTGAAAAGAAATCCTATTCCGCTACTACAAATCCCAAGAATTATGCTAACAACCTAGGTGTTGGTAGAAAAATATTCAGTGTATGCGTACTACCCCCCATGCCTAAATTCTTGCATGTCCCCATGCATGAATGTAAACATAGAAGAAAAGTAGAATAAAAATCAATGAAGGACAGGAGTATAAAGCGTAGAAATCACCTAGAATACTCCTGAATACTATCATTCATCTCATTCCAACACCTATGAAGATGAATGCAAACAAATATGCTATATATAAAAATAGAAGTAAAAGTTATTTATAGACATTTATAACTGCTGAGTTTTATGCCTACAGTTGGGTGAAAACTCAAAATGGATGTGTTAATAAGGTGCTGAGAGTGGCGACCAAAATGATAAGTAATTTGAATTTAATTGCTAGTAGCGAGCTGAAAATGCAGACCATTTGGCTATGAATACCAAGCCCAAAAGGTCAAGAAGATAAAATAATCAGGCTTGGAATTATTTGCAGTAAGTACTGCAAAAGAAAGATAAATAAATATGGGTGCCAGAGTGGAAGATAGATAGTGGCAACCCTAAAGAGTGGCGCATAAGTAAGCCAGATGAGGTGGAAAAAGAGTCAAGAGAGGGAAAGAAATCATACAGGTCCTGAAAGTGATGAGAAATGAAATGGACCCTAGTGACGTAGCCTGAAGTGGTATAAGGAACCACTTCATGAGTCAAGTTGGGTGTGGATGGATGTAAAGTAAGTGAGTCAAATCAAATCCAGTGGTCCATTTCAACAGTTCCAGATTCACCCAAATCATACTAGATATCCAAATCAGAATCCTCAAGCTCAAGCTTGGGGTGATCAAAAATCTCATACGAGTTGCCCAAATTCTATCCCAATTCATGATACAAATCCTCAAGTACAATGGGCGAAAATTCCTTATCCCTCAAAATCATTTCCCCAGGGGGTGTAAGATCAGAATCTAGAATCAACAAGGCCTCGAATTCTTTCATTTTTAGTTCTGTGGCTTCCATGAAATCTTCAGTGTCAGAATCCAAGAGTGAAGATGTGAAAGAAGTGATAGGTTCATCTAGCCCTAAATCCAAAAATGCCTCAAGATCTCTCAGATTTTCCTCAAAATCAAAAATGGGGTCTTCATCAAGACTAAATTCATATTCCTCCTCAACCTCAATCAGATTCTTTGGCAATTCAAATCCAACCCCATGAATATATGGAATCTCAAGAAAATTTGTGTCCTCAATGTATTTATCATTTAAGCTTGTATGAGGTTTTCAGGCAATTCTACTCCAGATTTTCCAAATTTATGATCTTGTGCCTCATCAATTGCCTACCACAAATCAGTGTTCACCAAGGTATTAGAAATGGTATATCTAATGGTCATAAAATGCAAACATATCAGCTGAGTCTGAACCTCTAGGGAGTTGGTCATGGCTGCATCAGTGTTGGAATGTAAAATTGCATTTTTAGAATAACCCCCTCGTAGTATAGCACAAAAATACACCGACAAATAATTTTAACGAAACTCGGTAAGTCCTGGTTGAACTTGAGGAGGCGTGTAGATGAATTTCTAACGAAATTTCTAATGTAATTAAGATCCTAAACTAGATACCTAAGATTGAATGTGGCGGATTTCCTACATAGTGAACTCTTCGGTAGCGATCTCAAAACGTACAATTATCATGTAGTGAAGGTATATGTAGCATGTGTATGTGTAGCACTCGTCACAATATTCTTTTAAAATGTAAATTCCATCAAGATCATTTTGATGAAGCATATAATCATTTACATGAGTAGGAACTACCATAAAAACATAGGCATACAAATTATACTTTTTTATTTTTATTTTGCAAATTTATTTTTGTGATTTTTGATTTTTTTTTTGAAAAATGAAAGTCTACTCTAACTAGAACTAGAAACACTAAGCAAGATAGATGTGAAGCAAATCAACTTTATTCAAATAATAACCATGCAAGTTCTCCACACATAGTTGAATGCTTGACATTAGACTTAACTAGAACAATATTAGGAACTACTACAACAACTAGAATAAGTAGAATAACTAGAACTAGAATTACTAGAAATCAAGTAATGAAAACTAATGAGAAGATTATTCTAAATTATTCTACTAGAACAAGGGTACGAAGGAGTGGTCCTTGGTGTCCTTTGGAAGGCATGGAGGAGTAGCAACAATACACCAAGGGAGGCATTGGTGGATGGTGGGGAGGAGGAAGTTAGAGATGAAGATGGTGGCCAAAATGAAGGAGAAGAGGAAGGAGGGACAGATGATGGGGGTGGGTGATTGCACCGCAAAAATACACCTACAATTGTGCCGTCTTGTGCTATTTTCTAGCATTACCAGTGCATATTAGGTATCCATAGTTGCATTTGTAAAAATACACGCATGCATGCATTTAATTGAGAGGGGAGGAGAGTGAATAAAATAGCCTCGCAATTCACGTTTTTCTCAAGTACTGCTTTGCAAAATTCACCATCTTTTTATTTTTAATTTTAATTGACTTTGAATTCTTCCTGCGGCTGCAAGGCATGGCCTCTTCTTCCTCTTCGCGCCATGCTCTGCAGCAAGCTTGCCCTACAGCTTCATGCCCTGCCAAGCCATGCACAGCTGCATGCATAGCAAGGGCATGGCTGTGCATGCCTTCTTCCTCTATAAAACAGGAGTAGCTACCTTCTTTGCAGGAGAGCCTGGTCCACCCACACAAACAGCAGCTTCTCCTTCCAGGCTGCCTCCTTCCCTCTCCCTCCATACGCAGCCTCTCCTCTTCTGAGGAGCCACTCTGCGGGTAGGAGTACCTCACTGTGGTGCAAAACCACCACAGTGAGTCCACCACCGCCCAGCTCATCAAAGAGCCGGTGGGCGTGGTGGTTCTCTTCCCTGTTTTGACGTTCAAGCCAATTCTGCAATTGGAGCAAGAGCTTCAAGCTTTGAAGCTCAAGCTCCGCACAGCAGCAGCATGGCCACCCGCACCCCTCTTCCGCGCGTGCAAGCCACTGTACAATCCAGGAGGCCGCCCGCAACCCTCTCCGCGTGCCCTGTCGCGAACCGCTTCTCCGCAAGCCAGCAGCTGACGTAGCTTCCCCGCGCGTGCGCCAGCCGCTCACGCCTCCCGCACTCACAGCACCGGACGCAGGCGGTCGCGCGGCTTGGCCATGCACTGTAGCCACTGTTCATGCTAGTCAGTGGAACACTGTGGCTATAGTGCGGTGATCGGTAAGTTTCACACTTAACTAGTCACCCAGTGCACCGCAACCGCCGCTAGACCGCGCTTGCGTCCCGCCTTGGGTCTGCTCCAGCGCCCGCCCGCGCGTCTGCATGCGCCCGCGTCTGCCAGCGCCTGCCCACTTCAGCGTCTGCGTCCGCGTCTCCCTTCGCCCACGCCTACCGGCTCCAGCATCTGCGCTTGCCTCTTCGCGCAGCGCGGTGCGCTGCGGTCCTCTCACCGCGCTCACTCCCTCCCAGCGTGTGCCTCTTTGCAAGCATACGCGCCTACGCATGCGCGTGAAGCATCAGACAACGCCCCACTGCTGCAGATGGCTTAACCCTCCTTCACTCCAGTAGGAAGCACTCTCTCTCTCTCTCTCACAGCACTCTCCCACTCTCTCTGCCGACACATACACACACACACTCACACTCTCACCTATACACTATTATATACTTATATATATATACGTATATATATTTATATCTATATATATTTATATACATATATATATATATACTTATATCTATACATATAGTAGTATCTATATACTTAAGTATTAGTATACATACATACATATATATATATCTATATACTTATATATATATACATATATACACATATACTTATACATATATATATATATATATATATTTTTTTTCATATTACTTACCAAACGTGGTATCGCGGGAATATCTGCACCAGTTGCTAATATTCCCTGATACACGCATATAGAAAGTGTGTTCGCACTCGTCTTCCACCATCCATCCTACACTCCACACGTCACCTCATCCTGTTGGTTGCGTCTTTCTAGACAACGACTGACTCGACACCGTGCTCCACGCCATCTCCACCTCCACCCCCACCCCTTTATACATATATAATATATACTATATTTACTTTATTTCTATTTCTCTTTCTCGCCATTAAAAAGATAAACAAAAAAATATATAAAAGAGAAAAGATAATCCTTGACTTGCAGGTACTCAGTCTTGCGAATAGCAAGACCAATTTTGGAACCCTAATTTGGCTCAAAGCCAAGAACCTACTTTTGAGGGTGTGCCTCAAGGACAAGAATTATCATAAAAAAATCTAAATAGAAAAAAAACCAAAAACATAATAAAAAGGCGGAAGAGATTCGTTGTAGGAAAGGCATAGAAACTTCACTTCTAATCCCACTTCCCTGAGTTCGACCCTAGGCCTAAAAGTGACCAAGATAAAATCAAATAGGCCAGGTAAAAAAATATTTTGTAAAGAGATGGTTAGGCTCGATTTAGGTTAACCACTATACACACTTCAACGATAAAACCACCATATTAACACAACCTAACCGGGTCCGACCACATCCTTTCTGGCGCCGTTGCCGGGGAAGCTGCACCATGCAAGTAAGTTTCTATTCTATTCCTTTCATTTTTATCTTCTCTCTTCACGGGTGTTTTTGTTTATTACTATGCAGGTGAACCTGTTTCAAGGAGAAGGCAGGCAGACGAAGTCGGAAACGTGGGCAGGTCCAAGGCAGGAACGAGAGCGTGAAGACGCCGACACCGCACTGGAGCTTTGCACACGTGGCTGAACAAATAGGTCTTTCTTTCTTAGCAACCTAGGTTAACTTGTAACCTTAATAAAAATAAAAAGAACTAAAAACTAGAAAAACTTCTTGGGATCTCTTGGGGCAAGTGGATTAAAATTCACTTATTTGATTGTTTGCCTTTAGTCCCACCACCCTGGGATTTCCTGCAAAACTTCGCATGGCGAAGATCCAAGAATTTTGATTCTTGAATCTTTCGCCGTGTGAAGTATTCTTTGAGGTAAACAAAAAGATTGTTTGCACCCCTCTTTGCCTCATTTATCTACAAATTCGGGATCACCTTTTTGGTGGGGAGACTTGGAATTGAGTTGATTCCAACCCCACCACGACCTTTCACGTGCCTAAGATTTGATCCCGAATACTTCAACCCCAACAATTTGATTTTCTTTATCTTTTGGTTGAGCCTTGTGTGTGGAAATCATTTTGGTGATTGGGAGCACTTGGACTGAAGTGCTTTGGCTCCCTTTCACACTAATCTAAAATTGATTCGTGCATCCACACATAGAAATCTCCATCTAGGTAAGCCCATTGCATATTAGCATGCATTAACCAGCTAACATTGAAGAAGGGTTTGTTGGGCTTAGAAGAAAACTTGTATTCTCTCAAAACCCGAAGATTGGTTGAATTGGTAATTTAGAGAAATCCTAAAATCCATACTACTTAAGGCTGAATTCTAAAAATCATTCACCAATTAAAACTTCAATTCGGGGAGATTTCCCCGTTGCATGCTTGGTTTACACACTCTATAAAATTAATCACTTGGGCATTACCCGTAAATAACGTCCTTCACATTCCAAAAGCACTTGATCCTAAGCCTCTAACTAAAATTGGTAGCAACTTGACCCTTATTAAGGATTGGAGGTCTAACTACCTACGTGTAGCGCCTACGTGCTGGTGAGGGTTCCCACATGCTATCGGGTGTCTATGACTGGGGCAAACGGCTTTTCAATCTGGCCTAGTGGTTCCGCGGTGCTCGCATTCAGTTCCGTAGTTCGTGATAGTAGGTAACTTAGATATTTAGGTCTAAGGGCACACTGTAGAGGTTAGGAATTTGATTGTATTGATTTGTCATCAAGTGTACCTTTGCGGCATCATTTCTCTCATCTCTTTTCCCTTCTTATCTCCCCAATTCTTCCTGCGGTAGTGCATGTTTGGGAGGAGGTCACAAAACCCTGAACTATGTGAATTGCTTGATAATTTTAGAAAAGAAGCCGAATCATCCTCCTCCTCCACAAACATGGCTGCACGCCCACCCCCAAATCCCGAGGGAGGAAACCACCCTCAAAACCCACCAGGTGGTGGAGCCTTAGATCCCATAACCCGCCTCCAAGCCTAAATGGAAATGTATAATGAACAAATTGAGGCCATTAGGGAAACATTTGAGGAAATGCAGAACCCTCCCAAATGAGAGGAGCCTAGGTCTCTTAGCTCTTATCAAAATCCTGCTGCTACAGAGACCATAGGATAAATCTGGATCCCCATGGGCAGGGACGACTTTGAATTAAAACCTAACATAATTGACCTAATAAATTTTCACTTCCATGGTCTTGCAAGTGAAGATCCTTTTCTCCACTTGGAAGGCCTAACCCGATTGGCTGAAACAGTTAAACCAAGAAATATTGGGTTACCTATAGTCCTCATGAAAATGTTCCCGTTTTCATTGCTGGATAAAGCGTCGCAGTGGCTACGCACCATTGGGAGAACCATCCACTCTTGGGAAGAGATGCGAATAGCGTTTCTCAAGAAGTTCTTCCTAATCGGGCGAACCAATGTGTTTCGCCGTGCTATCACTTCATTTACGCAACAAAACGGCGAACAGTTTCATGAGGCATGGGAGAAATATAATGACCTCCTCAGGAAGTGTCCACACCATGGTCTGCCTAAGTGGCATATAGCCCAGATTTTCTACTATGTGCTAAATGAGATTTTCAAGTAGATTGCAGACGCTTCCTGCGGAAGGAACTTTATGAATAAAGACGAGAATGGAGCATTTGAATTGTTTGAAAATATGAGTGAAAACTCAATGAACAATGCCTCCATTGTCGCCTTTAATCATACCAGCCTGCCCCGAAATGTCCACGAAGTTGACACGGGACCCTCCCATTCATCCACAGATCTCAACCTTATCGCACAGAAATTGGATGAAGTCTCCGTCGTGCACAAGAAGCTGGATGAGCTTCTGGCCAACCCCACCCGTTCTATGGCAAACACCCCCACCTCACCACTTCTTCACAATCCCAATTCTTCCAACACCAGGCTAATTCCAAGAAACCCCGTAAGACCTTCCTTACCGAGTGTCGCGCCAAGCGATTCGATAAGTCATGTGGATCTGGCTTCTGTGAGCCAGTATTTTGACACGGAGGACCAAGCCTCCGTGTGCTCGGACGCATATTTACATGCGGATGCGTCTTCTGGCATAGAAGACGCTTGCGCCCTGGGGAACAACCCTTTCTCTGCCACTTATAACCCAGGGCGGCGAAATCATCCGAACTTCGCATGGTCCAACAACCCGCAACGCCAAAACCCCGCGTGTGGACCAATGCGACTGTCCGCACCCGTCATCCCAAGGGCTCAGTCTAATCCTATGGCGAATCCGCCATTGGGTCCTTGCATATCGCAAACAGAACACACATCAAGTCCTCTTGATAAATTGATGCGAATGATGATGGAAATGTCAAAGAGCCATGAAGAGAACATGACCTCTCTTCAGCACCAATTGGCGCCGCAGAATGCTGAGATCAGTCAACTATGCATGGCGACTCAATCTCAGGGCACTCTTCCCTCCCAACCTGTTCCCAACCCGCGAAATTTCATACCCCATGGTCCTCAACCACAGGTACGACCTTCTCAGGGGCAGGTTAATCAAATTATGTAGGCTCCGAGCATTCCACTGGGATTTCAGGCTAATCCCGCTGCAGCACTTCATTCTTATGTCCCTATTGTGAACCCTCCTCTGCCGTATGATCCCACTGGACCCGCATCATCCAATGCGATTACTACGAGGAGCGGTAAGCAGACCGTTGATCCGCCTCGACCTGATCCTGGCTCGTCTTCTTCATTGCCCTCTCATTCGGGATGCGCACCGCATTCGCAAGAGGACGATACACTGGTGCCAGAATCAGTTCCATTCCCTGAGGCTCTACTGAGGGAGCCAAAAGGCAAGAAGAAGGATACGCAGGCCTTTAATAACCTGCGTAATTTGTTCAGGGATGTTGAAATTAAGGTACCCCTGCTAGAGGCTATCAACTACATACCTACTGTTGCCCAATTTTTCAAATACTACACAACACCCAGGCGACAGTCAAAGAAAACTAAGAATCCGGTGGTTCTCTCACCTCATGCGAGTTGTGCTATACTGTCAACCCTACCACTGAAGCAGAAAGATCTAGGCACACCGCTTATTTCCTGTAGCATCCAAGGCTGCAGTTTTAACCGTGCCCTACTTGATCTAGGATCTTCCATCAATCTTATACCAACCATCATGCTCGAAAAATTTTCCTTGGGAAATTTGAAACTCACCCCTGTCATGTTACAGTTGGCAGATCGTTCTGTCAAAATCTCGAAGGGTGTGGTGGAAGACGTGGTGGTTAAGGTCAATTGTCTCTGTTTTCCTGCTGACTTTCTTGCTTTAGATACAGAAGTTCCTAGCTCACTTTCTGATTGTCCGATTATCCTTGGTCGACCTTTCTTGGCCACAGCCCGTGCCCATATCGACTGCGAGTTGAGCTGTATTGAGATTGCCGTTGGATTTGAAAAGCTCAAGCTTAACATCTTCAAGGTAGCCAAGAACTTTGATTGCGATTACATCGAGGATGACACGTCTGACAAGGATATGGCTGTCAGTGCGTGTATCAGACTACTTGGGGCTTATTCTAACTGCTGCGGATTACCTGTGAACACTGACGATTGCCTGACCAACACATATTGTGACGTTCCCCCATCCCTCCCTTGTCCCGTACCTTCTCCTGGCCAGACTTCTGATGAGGTTTTCTCCGCTTCCCATACCTCGTGGTCTGAGTCATATCCAAGCTACTCACCGTCGGTCCACACTCTTGAAGATCGGATTACCCTTTCTTTCCCGCCAAATCAGGCGGATTTGCAAATCCACAGTGGGCCCTTAAGCCCATATACTTCTCACTAGGGCTATTCCCTTTTGGATCCATCTATCCAAGAAGCCCCTCTTCTTGGACAATTTGAGGGCCAACTTCTTCCTCCTGACTTGTTCTCTAATCCGCCTGGGACACTCTCGTCCCAGGAAATGCCAGACCTTTCACCATCCACTCCCGAGCTGAAAGAGCTACCTAGTACACTTAAGTATGTTTTCTTGGGACCAAATGAAACGCTCCCTGTAATCATCAGTTCAAAATTGACCAGGGAGCAAGAGTGCAAACTAACGAAGGTCCTCATGAACACAAGGCAGCCATTGGATGGTCTTTATCAGACTTATCTAGCATCAGCCCCTCCTACTGCACTCACCGTATATATACGGAGGAGGAGGCTCGACCTTCTCGTGAGATGCAGCGACGTCTCAACCCTAACATGTGGGAGGTCGTTAATAAAGAAATTATTAAGTGGTTGGATGCGGGTATAATCTACCCGATCAGCGATAGCCCCTGGGTGAGCCCAATTCACATTGTGCCCAAGAAGGCGAGACTCACCATTCGTGTCAATGATAGGGGCGAATCCATCCCTACACGCACTCCTACATCTTGGAAAGTGTGTAGATTATAGGAAACTCAATGCTACAACCAAGAAAGATCACTTTCCTCTACCTTTCATTGACCAAATCTTGGAGTGGTTAGCGAGAAATAAATTTTTCTGTTTCCTGGATGGATTCTCGGGATATAACCAGGTGGCAATTGACCCCTGGGACCAAGAGAAAATCACCTTTACCTGCCCCTTCGGCACCTTTGCATTTAGAAGGATGCCGTTCGGACTTTGCAATGCGCCAGCAGCTTTCCAGAGATGTATGCTGGCGATATTTGATGACATGGTGGGTGACTTTCTAGAGGTCTTCTGGATGACTTCTTGGTCTTTGGACCATCTTTCGATGACTGTCTTGCCAACCTGACTCGTATCCTTAGGAGATGTATTGATGTAAACCTCGTGCTTTCCTGGGAAAAAAGTCATTTTATGGTGCACGAGGGAATTGTTCTCGGGCATATCATCTCCGATAGGGGTATTGAAGTTGACAGAGCTAAGATTGATATAATTGCTAATTTACCTGTGCCTGGCTCTGTCAAGCAAATCCGCTCCTTCCTGGGACACATCGGTTTCTATAGGAGATTCATCAAAGATTTCTCCAAGATTTCTCAACCTTTAACTCATCTCCTATCGACCGACGTACCCTTCGATATGGGCCCCGACTGCATACGACCATTCACGCAGCTGCATGATGCTGTCACCAAAGCCCCTGTTCTCCAGCCACTTGATTGGTCCCTTGACTTTGAACTCATGTGTGATGCTTCTGACCTTGCAGTCGGAGCCATCCTGGGACAAAGACGCGATAGACACCCCTTCGTGGTGTACTACGCCAGTAAGACGTTGGACTAGGCCCAGCGTAATTATACTACCACTGAGAAAGAACTACTGGCGGTCGTCTTTGGACTAGAGAAATTCTGCTCTTACCTTCTGGGCTCACACGTTATTGTTTTCACTGATCACGCGGCCATTTTCCATCTCATGCACAAGAAGGATGCTAAGCCTAGATTGATTCGTTGGATCCTTCTGCTCCAAGAATTTGACATTGAGATTCGCGATAAGGCCGGAGCCTAGAATGTTGTGGCTGATCACCTTTCCAGACTGGACCCTGACCATATTGGACTTACTCTGCCAATCAATGAAATTTTTCCTGATGAGCACCTATTGGCAATAAATGTGGCAAGTGGACCGTGGTATGCCGACATTACCAATTACCTTGCTTCTGGATCCCTTTCACGTGGCTGGCCTAAAAACCAGCGCGAGCATCTCATGGCAGAAGCAAAGTATTATTTCTGGGATAATCTACTTCTTTTTCGCATAGGTGCTGATCAAATTATCCGTCGCTGTGTTCCTGACAGCGAATTCCCCAGTGTGTTATCCTTCTACCACGATCAGGCCTGCGGAGGCCATTTCTCTCGGAGGAAAACTATAGCCAAGGTGTTGCAGTGCGGTTTCTTTTGGCCCTCCCTTCACCAGGATGCACACAATTATGCCAAGCATTGCACTAGGTGCCAATCGTTAGGGTCAATGTCACGCCGTGACATGATGCCATTACAACCCATCCTAGCTACAGAAATCTTCGACATTTGGGGAATTGATTTCATGGGTCCCTTTCCTCCTTCCAACGGCTTCGAATTCATCCTCGTGGCCGTTGACTATGTTTCAAAATGGATCAAGGCTATTCCCACGCACCGTGCTGACCATGTTATATCCACTCGATTTGTCAAAGATCACATCTTTGCACGTTTTGGGATCCCTCGAGCCATTATCTCGGATGGAGGAAGCCACTCTATCCATGCATCTTTTCGGGCACTTCTAAGGAAATACGGAGTCCACCATCGTATCGCATCCCCGTATCATCCTCAGACAAATGGCCAGGTAGAGGTGTCGAATCGGCAAATCAAGCAAATTCTCCAGAAAACGGTTTGGCCTGACTGTAAGGATTGATCCGACATGCTGATTGACGCACTTTGGGCTTATCGGACCGCCTTCAAGGCTCCCCTTGGTATGTCTCCATATAGAATCATTTACGGGAAGCCTTGTCATTTGCCCGTGGAGTTGGAGCACCGCGCTTATTGGGCGGTTCGCCAATGTAACCTCGACCTAGACCTGTGTGGTCGAGAAAGGAAACTCCAACTACAGGAGTTGGAAGTGCTCCGTCGTGAAGCCTATGATTCTGCTTTAACTTTCAAACAGCGCACTAAGGCTTTTCACGACAACCGTATTCAGCGGAAAGAATTTGAGCCATCTCAGCAAGTTTGGCTCTACAATGCCCAGCTCAAATTCTTTCCTAGGAAACTGAAGTCCAAATGGACCGGTCCTTTCCTGGTCTCGAGACCATTTCCCAACGGGACCATTGAGATTGAAGATCCCAAATCTGGGCATAAATTTATGGTCAATGGGCAGCGTTTGAAACCCTATCTTACTCATGAACCTGCCCCCGTTGGAGAAACTATTGCCCTGCTGGAGGGTAACTAATCTGTGCCTTATTCTAAGTCCAGCTGGGGACGTTAAATTCAATGCTCGTTGGGAGGCACCCCAACAACACTCACTATCCACCATCACTTTTCACTTCACTGTCACGCTCACTTCACTTTTTTTCACCACCCACTATCCACCCACCTTTCCACCTTGCTGTATACCCTGCACCTCCGCTCTTGTTACCCGATCTTTTGTCCTTTCTCTACCCTTCCCTGCATGCATATGAGGACATAGCATCGTTTGGCATGGGGGGGTGGATAGGCATCCTTAGGATCTGGGTATTTTAGGGTATCATGCAGTTTCTATAAAAAAAAAAAGGGTGTTTACTAATGATCTGAAGGATGAAACAAAAATACAATAAGTGTTTATGGATATTCAACCTCTGTTTTGAAGACTTTCCCTGCCACAGAAGCTTGATTCACTCAGGCTTGGCTTAATTCACTTGAGCATTGACAAGATAGATTGGAATCTCTCCTAACTAAGGACGTATTCTTGTACCTAAGACACCAGTACAGGATCCATTGGTTTGCTTCTACTCGAGAGCCTAAGTAATCTTGGGCCACACTACACATATCAAGAAAGACCAGGTGAACATAAGATCCAACCCTAGTGTTCACTAGGGAAGGTGGAGTCCATACCTGTGCACGCAGGTAGACTTTTTATCCCAGGTTTTAGTCTTGTGTTTAGGAGAGACTCTTTCCACCAAAAAGAAACTCTCCCACCAAAAGGAAAAGTGTGCTCCTCCAAATAATGTTGTAAGAGATATACCGACATGTGTTTCAAAAAAAAAAAAAAAGAGATGCAAATAGGTCAGTATATCTTGCAAATATCTGTAAAGTCTTCTTCCTACAAAAAAAAAGTTCTTCATGGCAAATACCCTATTTTCTTTGAGCCATAAATGTCAGAAAATGGGAGCTGAGTTTTCCGTCATCTTTTTAAGGGTCAATCCGAAGACACGAGCTGAAACTGGGACCAACCTGTAGTTAAAAAAATTGGTGAAACCCTGGGCTTGAGTCTTAATGTTCATCTGGTCAGTCTTGATCCTTCATTATGCACAAGCAATAATCTCTTGAGCTCTCGAGTACGGCAAAAACCACCTAGGTCCTGGAAATCAAACTTAAGGTTTAAATATCAAAAGTCCTGGTTAGTTGAGAGACTATCTATGTCATGTGAGACTTAAAGTATTGGTAGTCTTCTCTACAATTGATTCTCACAATACCCAAAAATAAACACACCTATGTCTCCTCAGGAGAAAATCTTCAGCTTAAGATCATTTCTATATACAACACAAAAATGTTTTGCTAGGGACTAGCAAAAGATAGGCATGGGGGTATGATTGCACCGCAAAAATACACCTGCAATTGTGCCATCTTGTGCTATTTCCTAACATTACCAGTGCATATTAGGTATCCATAGTCGCATTTGTAAAAATACACGCATGCATGCATTTAATTGAGAGGGGAGGAGAGTGAATAAAATAGCCTCGCAATTCACATTTTCCTCAAGTGTTGCTTTGCAAAATTCACCATCTTTTTATTTTTAATTTCACTTGACTTTGAATTCTTCCCGCGGCTGCAAGGCATGGCCTCTTCTTCCTCTTCGTGCCATGCTCTGCAGCAAGCTTGCCCTGCAGCCGCATGCCCTGCCAAGCCATGCACAGTCGCATGCACAGCCAAGGCATGGCTGTGCATGCCTTCTTCTTCTATAAAACAGGCGCGGCTACCTTCTTTGCCGGAGAGCCTGGTCCACCCACACAAACAGCAGCTTCTCCTTCCAGGCTGCCTCCTTCCCTCTCCCTCCATACGCAGCCTCTCCTCTTCTGAGGAGCCACTCTGCGGGTAGGAGTACCTCACTGTGGTGCAAAACCACCACAGTGAGTCCACCACCGCCCAGCTCATCGAAGAGCCGGTGGGTGTGGTGGTTCTCTTCCCTGTTTTGACGTTCAAGCCAATTCTACCATTGGAGTAGGAGCTTCAAGCTTTGAAGCTCAAGCTCTGCACAGCAGCAGCACGGCCACCCGCACCCCTCTTCCGCGCGCGTAAGCCACCGCACAAGCCAGGAGGCCGCCCGCAGCCCTCTCCACGCTCCCTGTCGCGAATCGCTTCTCCGCAAGCCAGCAGCCGGCACAGCTTCCCCGCGCGTGTGCCAGCCGCTCACACCTCCCGCACTCATAGCACCGGATGCAGGCGGTCGCTCAGCTCGGCCATGCACTGTAGCCACTGTTCATGTTAGTCAGCGGAACACTGTGGCTACAGTGCGGTGACCAGTAAGTTTCTCACGTAACCGGTCACCCGACGCACCGCAACCGTCGCTAGCCCGCTCTCGCGTCCCGCCCTGAGTCCGCTCCAGCGCCCACCCGTGCGTCTGCGTGCGCCCGTGTCTGCTAGCGCCCGCCCGCTTCAGCGTCTGCGTTCGCGTCTCCCTTCGCCCACGCTTGCCCACTCCAACATCTGCACTCGCCTCTTTACGCAGCGCGGTGTGCTGCGGTCCTCTCCCCACACTCACTCCCTCCCAACGCGCGCCTCTTTGCGCGCATACGCACCTACGCGTGCGCGTGAAGCATCAGACAACGCCCCACTACTACAGACGGCTTAACCCTCCTTCACTCCAACAGGAAGTGCACTCTCTCTCTCTCTCTCTCTCACAGCACTCTCCCACTCTCTCTGCCGACACATACACACACACACTCACACTCTCACACACACACACACTCTCACCTATACACTATTATATACTTATATATATACATATATATATTTATATCTATATATATTTATATACATATATATATATATCTATATACTTATATATATATATACATATACATTTACATATATACATATACTTATATATATATATATATATATATTATTACCTATATAACTAAGTATAAGTATACATATATATATATATATATATATATATATACACAAATATACATACATATATACATATATATCTATAACTATATATACATATATATATATACATATAACTACATATATACCTATATATTTATAACCATATATATATATATACATATAGATATATTTACATATATACATATATGTATATATATATTTTTTTATATTACTTACCATATGTGGTATCGCGAGAATATCTGCACCAGTTGCTGATATTCCCCGATACACGCGTATAGAAAGCGTGTTCGCACTTGTCTTCCACCATCCATCCTACACTCCACACGGCACCTCGTCCTGTTGGTTGCGTCTTTCTAGACGATGACCGACTCGACACCGTGCTACATGCCATCTCCACCTCCACCCCCACTCCTTTATACATATATAATATATACATCTATATATACTATATTTACTTTATTTCTATTTCTCTTTCTCGCCATTAAAAAGATAAACAAAAAAATACATAAAAGAGAAAAGATAATCCTTGACTTGCAGATACTCAGTCTTGCGAATAGCAAGACCAATTTTGGAACCCTAATTTGGCTCAAAGCCAAGAACCTAATTTTAAGGGTGTGCCTCGAGGACAAGAATTATCAGAAAAAAATCTAAATAGAAAAAACACCAAAAACATAATAAACGAATGGAAGAGATTCGTTGTAGGAAGGCGTAGAAACTTCACTTCTAATCCCACTTCCCTGAGTTCGACCCTGGGCCTAAAAGTGACCAAGATAAAATCAAATAGTCCAGGTAAAAAATATTTTGTAAAGAGATGGTTAGGCTCGATTTAGGTTAACTACTATACACGCTTCAACGATAAAATCACCATATTAACACACCTATCTGAGTCTACACCAGTGGGGGGAAGTCTACGGTTGATTTTTTTTGTGAGAGAGTGTAGTGGCCAAGGGAAAAAGAATTCCAAGAGTGGGATTTTATGGGGAAAAAAAAGAATTGAGTGGAGGGGCGTTCCTATGGGATATTCGTTGGAGGCTTTTCTTATTGTGGGAGACCTACGAGGGATTTCCACTGAGGGGATAAATCGGGTGGAATTTATTTAATAGGAGGGGAGAGGATAAATTGAGAGGTGGAGGGTTTTGCTTGTTGGGGAATTGTTGGAGAGGGATAGGATTTCTAGGTTTCAAAAAAAAAGTATTTTCTTTTATGTTTTACAACGTGTACGTAAGTGTGTGTGATTGCATGTACGTGCATGTGTATGTGTGGGTGTGGGTTAACCTAGGTTGGTTCTTAAAATAGGTTTCCTAGGGTGTATGGAAGATTTCTTAAGTTAAAGGAGTCATGATAGGGCCTCTAGCTCCAAAATAGGAACTAGAGAGCAGTATCAGACATCCAGGGAGTCTATCAGACAACATAAATTCCAAAATCAGACATCTGAATAACATGTTAGATGTCCAATACTGTCATAGTGCAGGTTTTAGCCTCCTGGATTGGTCTTTTGCAGAAATCAAACGTCCAACCTAATAGCTGGACGTCCATAAGAGGGCTGGAATGTGTTTTAAGGGTTTTCTAGGGTACGTTTTGGTTCTTAAGTATTTGGGAAACCTAAATAGGTTTTGGACACTAGTGCAAAAGGGATTAGGTCTAGGTTGGCTTGGGTTAGGATAAACTTATTTGGTGGTGGATGGGCTAATAGGTTTATTCCTCCTCTTCTCCTCCCTTTACTTCCTCTGTTGTTCTTTGTCTTCCTAGATCTTTTCTTCTCTTTTTCTCCCACCTTATTTCTTGGTCTTTATTCACACATGAACCTGCAATCATAACATAAGACATTATAGCATAAATAGATCCATAAAACACATTATTTATAAATAAGCAAGTAAACATGATGCAAATGCAAACTATGCATGAAATGAATGCAATATTTATAACTATGCTAAAAATCTACCCTAATCTAGGCATTTTAAAACCTATGATTGCTGCGCAATCAATCGGCGAGAGAGTAGAGTTCAGATCCTACACCATTACGCCCATGGGGTTGGAATGAGGGTGAGTGTGACCTGAGGTCGGTTCCCAAGTGTCTCATCGGGTATCCCTAGTCCTCCTGCACGGAGGCAACAAAAAGTGAACTCGTACTTCTACGTTATGGTTTGGAAATGCCATTGAGGGTAGACATGGATCGAGGATCCCATCCACATGTCTCGCAGGTGGACTGAAACCCTTTGTAGCAGCCACGCCATCCTGCACCAGCAGGGGTAGGTCAGAAACATGAAGTACATCAAAAGAATCAGAATATACTAGATCTGGGGTGTTAGGATTAGAACA
Organism: Thalassia testudinum; assembly: GCA_037157565.1. Taxonomy (NCBI): domain Eukaryota; kingdom Viridiplantae; phylum Streptophyta; class Magnoliopsida; order Alismatales; family Hydrocharitaceae; genus Thalassia; species Thalassia testudinum. The sequence goes on along the minus strand of JAZHRO010000072.1, from coordinate 27,401,433 downwards.
CCCTAGATAATCAAAGTTGGGAAGCGGTAAAATGTGAACAATATCAACAGTTGTCATCCCATCTTTAGCTGCCTCCAAATCACTGAGCCTCAAAGAGGATGCGTGAGCAGTCGACTCACAACAATGAAGCTCGATGTTCACATAATATTCAGAATCTTCATCATCTGAGTCATCCTCAATTTGATCACATTGTGGGTTCTTAATCGCCCTAAAAATGTCCAATATGAGCTTCTCATTCCCAAGGGTGATCTCTATACACCCGGATGCACAATTGATGTTAGCCTAGGTCGTCGCCAAAAACGGCCGACCCAAAATGATAGGTGCAACACAGAGACTAGGAGGAACATCCATATCCAAGACGAAAAAGTCCACTGGGAAACAGAATCCATGGACTTTGACAATGATGTTCTCCACCACACCTCGGGTACTTTGACTGATCTATCAGCCAATCGGATTGTGACCGAGGTGCACTTTATCTCCCCAAATCGGAAATGGTCAAAAATAGTAGTGGGGGCTAAACTAATGGACAGACCCAAATCAAGCAATGCCCAGTCAAAAGGAGCATCCTGCAATTGATAGGAAATTAGCGAGGCTCCTAGGTATTTCTTCTTCAGTGGTAGGTTGGACAAAATGACTGCAATATCTTCTTTGTACATTACCACCTTATTTGCCTTGTTAGCCTTCCTAGACTGTCGCCTAGGTGTACAATAGTCCTTAAAGAACTTGGAAACAGTAGGAATGTGATCAATAGCTGTTGAACACGACGTCAGCAATCATAAGAAAGCACTATTATCAGGTTTTTGTCCCTGATAACGGTGTCAAAAATATGATCGAAGACTCTCGATTTGCAATAAAAATGGTGATTTAAGTGTCATTGTTGTAGTATAGATGTCACAAATGCAAATCGATGTTACGTCAATTTTATTTATTTACTATTTTTACTGGTTTGTTTCCAAGTTGTTTGACGAGAGGCAGTTATTGATATACATCACTCTCTAAGTCCAACAATGTTCTTTTATTCCAAAAATGATGATTTTATTTACAAAATGAATGAATGAATTGGTTAATTATTTACAAAAAGAATCAATTAATGTTCACTACAATGCTTGAAACATATGTACAACAAATAAGTATAGAAAACTGTCTACTACTACACTATGTTAGTTATATACAACTAATATAAGGAATACCTAAGTATAAGCGTAAAAATATCTAATAATATCTACTATACTAAATCATAATAACATACTAATATCTATGGTAACATATATTACATATACAGTAACATAAATAAATGTCGCTAAATCCTTAGTAAAATATTTACATAACATAACCCAAAATAACTATCTATACTAACATATATAGCTATGTACAATGACAAATCTAACTGTCACTAAAGCTCTTAAGTTATTTATATACATATATAAGAGCTTAAACATACTTATACTACTTTATACGCTAACATATACGTATACATATAAATATGTTACTTATATACAAATACCTTATTTATATACATATATATATATTTACTATTACATATACTATATACATATTTACATATACACCCAAGCGCACACACACAAACACATGAGCTTCAACACTTAGCCGCTCACGGCCAACTCTTCTCTCTTCCTCTCTTCTCAATAGTACTTAGTCGAATTAGGGTTCTTAACACACACAACCGGTTCACTGTTCATTTAACCAAAAATTTAGTTTTTATAGTTGGCGAACCGACCTTTCATGGGATATACAACACCCAAGAGGGTGGGACCAAACCACCACTAAACCTAGCTCTAGTTCATTATTTGTGAATTTTATCTAATTTTAGGCCCAATATTGGGCTCACATAGGCCCAACATAGTGCGTGGCCCCCGACCCACCACTGTACAAATATCAATTCAAATGCTTGAAATATGCTCAGAGAGAATGGATAGGGTATGGGTATAATGGTGAGGTGCAGCTGCTGCATGTGACGACTAAGAAGTCGGCAGCGCGAAAACAACTTATACGATAGAGACTACTCCTCAGTGCACGATGTGGCATTAAGTGGAGCACCCAATTAAGCTGTGCTGTGCGCGCTGATTTGTGTGAAATTTAATATTTTGGCCCTCAATTTGAGGACACAAATTAAGCCAAGTTTTAAAATAAATTATATTTTTGAAAATCCCTTATATAGGGCTATACAATGGTATAGTTAATTTAGAGAAATAAATTATTTAAATATATAATTGAATTAGTTGAAGTTGTTTGTTTATACATGATAAATTATGTGTTAATCTATTAATTAAAGTGTAAATTAGTTAATTAATTATATAATTGACCTTGTACAAAGTTGATATACATAATAAATTATTTATTACACATTTTTATTGTATTTTAGGAACTTTATTTTATTTTAATATACAATTAGATATTGGGTTAAGTTAGTTTTACATATAAATATTTATAAATACTATAATATGGTATAAATACAATATAAATAAGCTGAAAATACTTAATATAATATAATACAAGTGTACCTTATAACTTACTTTAGTATTAGATTAAATTACTAATTTATTTTATTTTAAGTTGATAAATTACCTAATTAACTTACTAACTTAATTATTTACTATAATTACTTAATTAAATTAAACTATAGGTACTGTATAGTACATAATACATATATAAATACATATGTACAGTATTAGGTATAATTATGTACATATAGATATGTTTGAGTAATTACTTAGTTTAGTATACATTTAGTTTATATAAATTAATATCTAATAATACAATAAAGTTATATATATAATAAATCACTCTAAATACTTAATTTAATATATAGAATACATATATAAGTTATATATACTTATTATATACAGATTATACAATATATACATATAGCTTAGGTTTAATTTATATATACAAGTACATATACATAATATACAAGGTATTTTTGGGTGATTTTGGGGTTTTTCTAATTTTTATAGTTTTCATATGTTTAGTAGAGGCAGGGGATGAGAGAGAAAGAGTGAGATGAGAGAGATAGGTTTCCTTTTGTGATTTTTGAGTTTTGGTCTTTTATTAAATTCTAAGGTAAATTGTATCGTCGATTGATATGTTCTACTAAGCTAAAGGCTCAGATTACCTTGAAAATTGGTACACACCTAGAAAAATATCTAACACTACTTAAGACACCTTTTATTTTATTTTTTTATGATTTTTTAAAATTTTTTATTTATATACAAAGTTCGCACATTTTAGGCCTAAATGAGTTTCATTCAAAGAATCTAAGGCCTCAAAAAGTGTTCTAAGGGCTAGGATATCATACAAAAAGATTAAACATGTTCAACACATAGTAAGAAAGATGTTGAAACATTTAAATTTTATTTTTTCAATCAAGTTCATTCAAATTTGCATATGTGGCAGTTAAACTGTCCAAGGATAGCTGACAAAGAATTAAAACATCATTTCTATGCTATTTCCAATTCAGAATTAAGTTATAACAATACATGAATGCTTGATATATGACATTCTATTAGTGAAGCACATCAGATAGCTCATTAGTACCAAATTCAATCCAAAAGCACATGGAATGCCAATTTCCAAACCCTGTTGCCAAAATTCAGTAGCTGAATTCAGCTGCTATCATTGCTCAAATGCAGTAGATCAAAGATGTAGCTCTTGCTGTTGTATTTTGCAATCAGGTATCCATCTACTGATGCCTCAAACAATATAGCCATTGCTGATATCGCAGTAGTAAACTCAATCCTAGTCAGTTATGCTATAGCACCTCTAAAAATCATCTTGAAGTCTGGGAAATCAAATCCAAATGATACCAGTCCAAGGCCATCCAAATTCCTCATTGAAATCTCAAAATTAGAAAGTAGAAATCATCAGCAGAGTCCCAAAACCTTAATCACTTTAGTTTTTATCATTACCTTACATTATAGACAATGTAAGGGTAATAGATCAAAACTAAGCATCAAATGCATTTTCAATAAGAACCTAAACTCCCATATCATTCCTTAAAACCCCTTTACACTCTTAAAATCAAATTCAAATCATTTTCAATTTAGGAAACATATTGCCTTATTATGGGCTTTAACTATGGGTTCACAAGTGATTTGATCACTAGATCCTCTTGAACAACATTGACTAATGTTTAAGAAGATCTAAGGATCCCATAAAAACCTATGGGTCATTGTTTTGACCTCCTATCAAAAATTCTGATTTTCCTTGGTCAAACTACCCAAATGCAATACTCAAATTAGGCAAATACTCATCTGAACACTAAAATTAACTCAAAACACCTCAGAATACTTGTATTATACCTAATTTATCTCAACAAAAACTCAAATCACTCGAATAAGTCTATTTAAAGCAAATTGACTCCAAGTGCAAAATTGGGCATGAAAACCAATTCTGAAAGACTCAAGCAAATCAGTTCAATTAAAACTAGATAGGGGGGACTTTGCGAATTTCTGAAATGAATGGGAGATCCCCAGGTGGATTTTTGGTGCAAATTCAGATCTAGAAGCCAAGGCTTCAGATCTAAATTTGATCTTAATGGAGGGGTGAACGATGAATAAAATGTGAGGGAAAGTCAGAAATGAATTGTGATGCGTAGGGAAAGCTGTATGAGTTGAAATGGAGGTAGAAAAACACCTCTCTAATCTGAATTGATCAGAGAGGGTGAAATCGAGTCTATTATACTCTACTCCTAACTTATACTAAACCATCATTGAATTTGATTTCCGATCTACTCCTAGCTAAGCTAATTACACTAATTACTAATCTAAGCTACTCTAGAAAGTTGGAAATCCTATCTAACAAGAGGAAAGGGGTTGCTTAGAACCAAAGTCGATCGCTATGGAGGAAGAAAGGGGGTGCTGAGAGTGCTTGATCGGGTTTTAAAAAGGTCACGTTGTAGTACAGTCGAAAAAGTGTTCAAAATAAATAAATTTTATTACTCGAAGTTTAAGTCCGAGGTCGAACACAGGGAGCAAATGGAATTCATGTACTAATCTCAATAATCGATGCAATTTGAACACATAAAATTACTCAAAACCTAATTCATAATGTAAAGTAGGAGTATATGAATAATAAAATGTAGCATAAAAGAAAAATTGGACGTCTGATTATAGAATCAAACGTCTTAAAAGTGTTTGACTCTTCTTTTGCTTCTCTTTGGCTTGGTCTCCTCTTTCTCTTCTTTCGTCACTGTGGCTCTTCTTCTCCTTCTCTTCTTTTCTTCTCTGTTCTTCTTGGCCTCTTCTTTTTTCTTTGGCTTTTCTCCTTCCTTCTTTCTTCTTTGGCATTGGTTCTTTTTTTGTGTGCGGCTTCTTTCTCCTTTGTCTTCTTCTTCCTTCCTTCTTCTTCTGTTCCTTTCTTCTTCTTCCTTTCTGCCTTGACTTTCTTTGGCTTCTATTTCTCTTCATCTTTCTTCTTCTTCCTCTATGCCTTCTCTTCAACCTTCATCTTCTCTATGGCTTCTTTTGCCTTTAGCTTTCTTTTTCTCTTGCGGCTGCACATGTGGCTTTCCTTAGCTTCTCCTTCAGCTTCCTCTTCCTTCTTCCTTTCCCTACAAGAAAGTGCAAAACCTACCCCTACCCTCCCCCGCGAACTTTTTCTCTCTTCTCTCTTAGGCTTGCTCTCCTATAGCCTTTCTCGAGTAAACGGGTCGGGTTAGCATGCTGGGACCAGGCGCAACGGTGTGGGTGATGCGAGAGGAGTGCACGAGTTATCAGGTTAGGCTGCCAAGTCCACATAACGTGGGCATGGACGAGGTGTGAGTGGGCGAGGGGACCTCACCCCGTGTCAGGAGGCGATAAGCCCCTAACACAATTACAACTTATACTGCTCTACTAGCTCCAAAATGCCTAAGGTGGGACTAAATGTCCCACCCACCTCGTGCGCACCCGCAGGAGGTGCCTTGCTCAATCGCAGTGACTGCAGTGGTCTAGGAATCCAATAACTGGTTGAATGTGTGCGTGTGACAATTCCGTGCCTCCTGGACCTGGATGCCTGGAGCCTGGCACCTGGATTGAAGGTTGCGAGCAAGCTTCACAGTTGCTTCAATGGCAGCCGAGGCCCGATCCTGCTCTCAAGAAAAATAGCTTTGCGGCCTCATTAAATCACCCAGGGGGCTTTGCTGTGGCACAGCGAAGGTGTCTCGGTGGGTGGCGTGGCGCAGGATAGCCTAGGCATGCGTGCCTAGGTCGTTCTGTGGCCGTGGTGATGGGTTTGATCGGGGGCAATGTGTGGAGGCTATGGCAGTCGATGAAGAGGGGGAGAATGATCAGTGGAAGGTGGTGGAGCTCCTGAGGGGTTTGGCGAGGTGGATGGGTGCGTGGAGTGACGAAGGCACCTCGCTGGTGGTCTGCCGAAGGTGGAGACAATGGTGGTGGTCTGTGGTTGTCGAGGGGTGTTTTGGGAAATAAAGAGGGGGAAAATAAAGAAAAGAGAGAGGGGAAGTATCTGACCTCGTTTATGGATGAAAGGGGGGATAGTTGGTAGTCGGCACGTACCTGCCGCCACCGGAGACGAAGATCCAGTTAGAAGGGGGCGACGACGACGAAGAGGATGCAAGTGCATGCGCACGTATGGCGCGACACAGACAACGGAGGTAGAGACAACTCTGCCACTGGTTTTGTGGCAGAGCGACGTGAGGATGGAGGAGTCGCCAGAGCTTGCTGGGTGTCTGGCTGGAGGAGAGGAGACGAATTTGAGGGGTTGTCTGTGGCCAAACCAAGCTGAGGATGGACGGTAGGGCCTGGGGCTTCTTTTACAGTCGTAGGAAGAGGGCCTTGTGCTTGGAAGGCAAGCTTCCAAGCATGGGCATCCTCACCGAAGTAGGATTGCGAGAGATACCCAAATCTCATGTGTTCGCATGAGAGATTGGGTGACAATTAGGGCTTGAAATTATGTTCATATGATCGGGAATTCCTCAAAGAATCTCCCATTCAAATTTGAGAGAGAGTCTTTGAGGAGTCAAGGAGAAATCCCCCCTTGAATCCTCGCCAGAGTAGGATTCCTTCGTTGTAATGGCGGAGGGACCTAATTGCAAAGAATGACGAGGAAGATTGGGGGGGTATATGCAAGGTTTTCAAAAGTTAGGGGTCTAAAAGTAGTTGGGTTGGACTATTTTGCAAAGTAGGTCAAGGTGAACTCCCCTTAGGTCCAAATTTTGGTATAAACCTAATTTGGATGTAATGAATCCAATAGTGAGGTTAAATTTTAGGTTTGACCACATTTTACTAGGCATTTTACACAAAAACCTAATTTAGGGCAAATGTTTGACTAGAACCCCTATTTAGGTCAAAATAGGTTCTAAAGGCAAAATTGAAGGTTCTAAACCCTAGAGGATATTTTTTCATGAATTTTAGATGATTTAGGTAAATTTTATCCTGACCAAAACCTTTTTAAATTAAGTGGGCCTTTTTTAGGGTTACAAGAAGTCATTTAATTCCCAGATCTCACATTAACCCTTTTTTTCATTGAACCAACCCACTTTTTATCTTGTTAAGATCATTTAACCTATGTTTAGCCCCTGAGAAATTCTATTGTTGCACTACAATGGTAAAATTACAGTTTTACCCTTTGTTTCTTACTTTTCTTTCAAACTGATTATTCCTTGAATTAGGTCCTTCACTTGGTTATGTAGGAGCATTTGTTCTCTGTTCTAGGTCAAAATGAGCTAGTTAAGGCTCATGATGGTGTTCCCATCAGGGGGAGATCTCCAGTAAGTGAAGAGCCCACAAGAGGAGCTCCAGGGTCATCCTCAGGTGTATGTCATCCCTAGCGGTGAGGAGGAATTTAAGGTAAAAAACCACGCCCCTGTCACAGGTGTATCAAGTGAAGAGGTTAGAAGTATTGGAGAGGGAAGAAGGGATTGGCTCAAGAAAGTAGGAGGGGAGGTTGATGGCTCGCGCAGGTGGCTGGGTAATTGCTTAAGTAGGCTCTGGAGTGAGTATGATCATCGTAGAGGTGCGATTAAGCTCCTAGGGCATGGGCGGTGGATATGAAGAGGGAAGGGCACGGTAGCATCCAAATCAAATCACGATCGTTGGATTGGATCTTGGGGAAATGATGATTACACACGTGAAGTTGCACGAAGGTTCGATTTGGAATAGCACTTAGATCGAGAGATCATAGGATTAACAGCCTAGATTGACCGTGTTCTTGTGTTGCTACAATGGAATGTGAGCCACAAGTGTAAAGGGAAAATTGCACTAAGGCCCTTTATGGTGAAGGGGTAGAACATTTGTAGACAAGCCCCATTAGTGACTAAGAAAGAATGTAGTGCAACCCCTAGATGTTTGCAAGGAAGTCCCCAGTGGCTTACAAATAGGTCCTTGGCAGGTTTTTATGCATGAAATGAGGATGACCTAAGGTCCTAAGTGGAAAACCATGAATGTGGAGTCCTAATGATGTCCAAATGCATAAGAGTTTTATTGGAGCTTAATTGAACATTTAAAAAGTTAATTTCACTTTTGATTTGAATTTTTGAACTCAAAAGTGTGTTCAATTTGCAAGTTGATCATCAATTTATATTAATGAATAAAGTATCTCATTTTATGACCTAATTTTTCGCTTTTAACACAAATTTGTTATTTTAGGTCATTTATATTATTGCCCACACTTAACCCATTTCATGTGTTAATTATGTAGTGTTTAACCTAGTTTCTAGCTTAACTTGGGTATTTTAGCTATGATGAGCCACATCTCATCAATAGCATCGAGAAGAGGAACCTTAATGTGAACATCCTTGAATATTTCCTTTAAATCCTCATTGCTTTTGATTCCCTTTATCTTTCCTTTAGGTTCACGAGTTAAGGCTCTAGGGAAGGGTAAAGGGATGCCAGTGATCTCAGTGATTGGCTCTTTTTCTTTAGATTTCTTCTCCTTAGGTTGCTCCTTGCTAGGGTTGAAATGCGAAGAGGAGCTAGCCTGAGGAGAGGGTTGAGTAGTGTCTTGACTCACCTGCCTATGTGGTGGGTCTTTAGTAGTCTTTCCACTCCTCAATGTGACAGCATTGGCATCAGCATACTGTAAATGAGGTGGGGGAGGAGCAGAATAGGCAGAATAAGTTGGGGTCGACAATAGAGTAGGTAGCGGTGGAGCATATCCAGGTGGTACAGGAGGTGCTTGAAGAACTGCTTGCACCTACCCCTGTGGTGCTTGGAACCTAGGTGGGGCACCCTGATTCTACACATGTCTCAGGTTTGGGATGGGCTGGGAGGGTAAGGCTCCCTGTAATTTGTTCTCCTGTAGCATCTGGTTCTCTGTGCTCTGGATGTTCTGTATCTGGTCAACCATAGCTCTCATGATCTTCAAAATTTCCTGGTTTGCTTGCCAAACTATTTCTTTCAATTCCTCTAGAGGGTCGACCCATCTTGGAGGGTGAGTGGCAGCATTGCAAAGTGGCTGGTAAACCGCAACTGTTGTTGGGACAGGAATGGCTGTTGCCTGGGGTACGTGTTTGCCACATTTGCGTAATACTTAGTCTAGTGCTGTGGATGTTGATTGGGTCTTTGTGAATTCCCAAACCAGGAAAAGTTTGGGTGTAGGCACCAACCAAGGTTATACACCTCGAAATACGGGTTGTTACGCCCACATCCTTGGATAGTGTTGACATCTTCGTAGGTCGAAGATGTTTGAGATGTATATTCATCAAGGGAATACGCATTGTAATCGTTGTGAGGTGTGTAACCTTGATTATAAGGTGCCAGCTCTAGATTGTTTACGGGTTCTTGATAAGTCAGATCCTACAAAAGAACAGAGGAAGAAGATACATCCCAAGTGAGCATATGTACATGAGCAGGAGGGGCTTGGGATGCAAAAGAAGAGTAAGGTGAAGCAACATTACCTAAATGTCCTGGACGAGAATGAATCAGTTCATCAAGCTTCTTGTCCAGCAAATCCACCTTATCTAGCTTCTTGGTGATGATGTCCATGTCAGCTCATGCTGACTTTGCATAAGCCTCATGGAAAACCGCTCGTTGTTGCCCAGGTTGTTGGAATTGGTTCATCAAGGCTGCATTCATGGAGTTCTTTACTAAAGACTCGAATAGTTCAAAGGCACTATTCTCGTCTTTAGCAAGGAAGTTCCCGCACCTAGATGCATCGGCCAGACACTGATGTGTATCATCTAGACCATGGTAAATTATCTGAGTAAGGTGTCATTGGGGTACACCATGGTGGGGACACTTTCAAAGAAGATCATGAAATCCGTCCAATGCACCATCCCTAAGAAAAAGTCGTGATTGCCCACCTCATCGTATTTATTCGACCTATCAGGAAGAACTTTTGGAGGAATTCTCGGCATAATTCCTCCTATGTGCAGACTGTCCTCTCGATGGTTTTGAACCAATAAGAAGCTTTATCTCTCAGCGAGAACGGAAAAAGCTTCACAAGAACAATTCCTAAATCCACATTTCTAGGTTGAACCGTTTCAACAATTCGACTCAGATCCTCTGTCCTAGAACAAATCTTCATTCGAGTTACCATAGAAATAATTCTGAATTAGACTTATCACATTTGGCTTCAACTCAAATGCATTACCACTTGTGGGAATCCAAACCTGAGTTGCATGATCAGTGCAGTGTTTACGCGAAATCATCGTTGTTTAAGATATACGCATAGTATAGTTGACAAAATCACACAAAACACTTAAATTTATAAAGCTCAGGATCAAAAGTGAGTCCGAGTTCATTCGCAGGGAGCAATTGTGCAATTCAATTCACCAATCACAATTTAGCAAGAAATATATATGCGATTGAAATCAATAAATTGCTCAGAATGATATTTCAATGAAGAATAGAGAATCAGTGCAAAAATATATGGTTAAAATGGTGATTTAAATGACCAATTTAACCTTCAATGTTAAGGTCACAATCTACTTAAATATTTCAATAGTAATCTTCAAGTAATAATCCATGTCAGCTTAAGTAAATGTTTCAATAGTAACCAATAGAATGCCTCAGATGACAAAACAAGGCTTTCAAACGCCTTATCAGAAGAGGCACAGCACCACAGAAGGCATAAGGGCCTTTCTCAAGAGCACAAGTCTCTCTTAAGAGCTTCAGGAGATAAGGCACGACATAGTAGAGACCCAATAGAGGCTCAGGGGCTTCCTCAGAAGCTAAGTATAGAGAGCTGGAGAGGGGGCACTGTTTATCATGCAAGATCGATGTTTTAAAGGATGTAATCGTCGTAGTAAGTCAAAATTGCTCGAAAACACTTAAAATTTATAACTTGCAAGTACGAGTCGTTCACTAGGAGTGATAATGGTAATTCATTCTCACAGATCACAATTCTAAGCAAAATATAAGCAATTAAGATCAGAAGAACAATTCAGAATAATATATCAATAGATCCAAATACCAATGTGAAAAATGATTAGGGTAAAATGGTGATTTGAATCACCAAATTACCCTCTAAGTTTAAACGTCACAAATACTCAAATATATGAATAGTAAGCTCAACCACAGAATCAAATACCTCAGAAATCAGACGATTGAAATAAGCCCTAGACGGCTTAAGTGTTCAGGAGGAGCAACTTCAACAAAGAGGCAAAGGCCTCTTCTTCCTTTCTTCAAACCTTGAGAGAGAGGCACAACACAGCACCAATCAGAGGCACGAAAGCCTCTCAACAGCTAAGTGTAGAGAGGGTAGGAGCAAGGGCAAACCCCACCCCTCCGCTCTCTCTCTTTCTTCTTCTCTTTCTCAGAAACCCACGTAATCAGATCTATAATCGAGCATTCAGAAAGGTATGCGGATCTGGGAAGGAGACCAGGGCTACCGAGTGTGAGAGGTAGCCGAGTAATGAAGAGGGCGTGATGAGGGACCTGACCCCTCGTGTACTGGGACAGGGGTCATAACAGAAATCCAATTTATCCCATGCTGAAGGCTTCAGTCCCCACAATGTGGGATTAATGTAGCTGCAGTCCTCTGCACGAAGCAGTTGTTGAAGGAGCTCTTGATTGTAGGCGAAGCGAAGGTGGTTTCCTCTAATTGAAGACCTATGTGCGCTCCTGGAAGAAGACCACATGACTTGGGAGTCGAATGGCTAAAGAACTTGGCAAGAACACGGCTCTTGAGGTCAAGGAAGAAGCTCTGTTAATGGCGACAGACCACAAACACCTGTAAAGATGAAAACGGCCTTGCAGCCACGTCAAAAGTGCTCAGGAGTGTTGCACGAGTGTGGCAAATGTAGTGGTGGCGGTGGCGTGTTGTGAAGGTGCATGTGTGAGCATGGCGAAGGCGAAGAATGAGTGTGAGGGTGGTTGTGTTCGGGGAGGTGATGGGTGCATCAATCCCCTCAATTTCTTGAGGGGTTTTGCCCCCGTGGACATGACAGAAGTGTGGGAGTTGATGGCAGGCAGATTGGTGGCATGTAGCGAGTTGTCGAGGTTGCCGGAGGTATACTGGAGATGGGGAAGACAATAGTGGAGCAAGCGAGATTGTGAGCGAAATCGAAGTCCAAAGGTGCTGGGATGATCTGTAGAAACAGAGAAGTCAAAGAGGGTGGCTAGCAAACGAGGAGGATGCGGAGAAGGCATCGGCTATGATGAGCCAGCGTCGGAGAAGGTGAATGCTCTGAGGAGGGGTACGAGGACAAAGAGGGGGTCAGAGAGCACCACACCGGTATTGTGTGATGCGGATTAAAGTAAGGAAGAAGATCCTACTACCTATTGTACGTCGCGGCAGGCGAGGTGATTAGGCCGGAGCGAAGCTTGGAGTAGGCCGGAGGAGAAAGGAAGAGATTTTTGGCCCAAAAACTCGTTAAAGAGGTGAGGTAGTTCATGAGGTTCTTATATAGGCCTTCAAGCAAGCTCCCAAGCTTGGAAACAAGCTTGAAAGGCTCGATTTTTCAGGAAGAAGGATTCTTGGAAATCAAGTATTCGCATGAGCAACATAGACGGATTTAGAGTTTAGGATTAGGTTTAATCGATCAGGGATCTCCTCAGAGTTGTCCCTTCCAATTTTGGAAGGGATTGTCCAAGTAATCAGGAAGGAATCTCTGATTGAGAGCTCAACTGAATTGGTTCACACCTGCCATGGTGGCAAGGACCCAAATGCAAAGAAGCAACAAAATTAGGGGGTCTTTGTAAGGATTTTTGAAAGTTAGGGGTGTATGTGAGAAAGAAAGAGTCTAAAAGGACCAAAATGCAAACTAGGTCAAAATGATCTCTAATTGAGCCCAAATTTTTGTACAAATGTAATTTTGACTCAAGGAATCTAGTAGTGAATTTAAATTTTGATTTTGACCAAGTTTGACTAGGTAATTTATGCAGAAACCCAAATTAGGGCAACTTCTTGTCTGAGACTCTATTTTAGGTCAAAATGGGTTCCAATGGTCAAATCAAGGATACTAAACCTTATGGAATATTTTTATATGATTTTTAGAAGGTTTAGGTGAATTTTATTCTGACAAAAACCTCTATTAATTAAGCAGGTAAGAAATTAGGATTTTGGGTTTCTTATTTATTCTTAAAATGCGTGAAGACCCGTTTCTGTCTCCATGAACCCATTTATTTGACTTTAATGCTCAGTTGACCTTTAATTCACCCTTAACCAACTCCTTGGTTATTCTGTGTTCATGATTTTCTGTTAAAATTGTAGAAATAACCCTGGTTTCTTCTCTTCTTTTCAAAATAGAACATTATGCATATAGGACACTCTAATAGATACATAGGAGTTGTTATCTCTTATTCCTTACTAAAATGGCTAGTTAAGGCCTATGATGGTGTTTCCATCATACCCCTATGCCTAGCTTTCGCTAGTCCCTTAGCAAAAATTCTACATACTTCTTGCTTGAAGCCCAATGTGAATATTTTAAGATCAAATTGGACTTGGAATAAAGCCAATTAGGGTATTCAACATTAGGGTTTGAAGTGCTAGTTCACATTTGCCTGAATTAAAGGAAATTAGGCCTCCCTCATTTGTGTGCTACCCAAGCCCCTGTTTGAAAAGATCCAATCAAGAAGAACCCTAAAATCAGGCTCTAAGATTCACTTGAACCTTAAAAATCTTGGGCCTAATAACCTGAGAGTCAAATTAGGGTGGTCTTTGGGTCTTGACTCAGAGTTCATTCTCCATCTTTTAAGGTAGGTCAGGTGAAGTTGGTCTACTTTGTGGGCCAACCAACCTCCAAATTAGGTCACAAGTCAAATCAATTTCTAATCAAGTGAAATTCAAGGCACAAACTAGGTTAAAATTGGTAGACTTAAGGTTTTAAGTTCGTACATTCCGGTCTACTTGGAATCGCAGTGACAAGGAAGGCTGAATAGGGGAAACCCTGTAATCCGTGGGGATGCTCTACCGTATAGGAGTCTTTGTGGGGCTCTCCCTTCCTGGCTGCCTAGGTAATTCTCAAGTGTATGGATTTCTGATTCAGAGGTATCATCTGCCTCAAAACAACCTTGGTCATCCAAAATTCTTTGGGTGCCTTGATTGGGTCCAATTTCATATCCAGTCCCTCATCTTTTCTCTAGAGCACATACACAGGAAAGGCCCTTAGGTTTTTTAACCTAAGGGGCTTCAATAGATCATCTTGGGGATTTCTTTCAGATCTAATCAGTTCCAATCTGATCCTGAGTTTGATTCTAAATCTTGATTCCACCACCTGATTCGAAAATGCAACCTGACATGTTAGGAAAAGTGATTAGAAAACCTATGTCCCAAATGACTCTCAAAGATAAGATAATTGAGGATGCTTATAGACATCATGAAGAATATTATAGACCCTTAAATCCATTTAGGGATATTCAGGTTAATGCACCAGAGAATATTCAGGTTAATGTGTCAAACACAACAACTTTTATTGCAAAACGGCCTCAGCTAATTTTGACACAAATAGAAAATGGTTCGACTTGAGATGTTCTCATGATAGGATACCGAGAAATTGAGAGATTGCATAATGGTGAGTATATCCTGTGTAGGTTTGATCCATCACTTTGGAAAATACACCAAGATGACCTTGAAAGAAGAGATAAGATGATACAGATGATGAAACGTGTTATCAATTAGAAATACACGTGCATCCCTTATGATGAGACATCTTGGAGTAACATTAAAAAATAATCTAATTTCCCAAATCCTGGGGTTGAGAATCAAGGTTATTGTGGACCCCCAACCCAAATGAAATTTGATTCAAATTGCATACAGATTAATATGCCTGATCCTGAGATGGGTTGAGAGGATTCAATTGCATGTGATCACGATTTTGAACCAGCCCTAGGAAACCAAGAAGCTGGTCCATCGAGCCTAGTTTTCCCAAACACCTGTGATGATGAAATTGAAATAGAACCTCTCAAGGGTGTAAATTATGCCCCTTATTTTGATAAGGTTACCCTCGAGAGCAATTATGACATCCCTATAGAACCTAGCCTAGATCCTAATGATCCAATGCCTACCTTTGACCTAGAATCTAGATTTGATCCTAATTGGGATGATTATGAGGCCCCATATGATGAGACATAGATTTCGAATCTGAAATACGATACATGGCATGTATTTGATGAGTACACCTCTTCAGACTCCCTAGAGATACGAATCAATCTTTCGAAAATCACGCCAATTTATGATACAGAAATCGAGTAGCTGGAAGAGTTGGGATTCAATTGGGTCTACCCTAGGAGCCAAGAACCTGAGCCTATGCCTAATGGAAACACCTCTTTGAGCTCAGAATCTGAAAATAGGTTAGATCCAAGTCAAGTTGTTACTTCTACATATCTCGATCCTCTTTATGGTGGAACCTCTGATCTGGAGTTGAGTTTAGGACATGATCTTCGCAAGTTCTCCGACGATTTCGAATCTTACTCTGATTTCGGAGAACTATTGTTTCCTAATGACTCCAAACCAGTTTACGACCTTAGTGACCATGACTCATCCTTTGATTCTAACACTGTGGTCAATGATTTGAATCTCTATGATGCCACTTCTTCTACAGAACCTTCTCAAATCCGATTCCAACCCTGACTTGCTACCGGAATCAACTTCTACTCTGATTCACCTCTCTTCGATCCGGTTGCATATGATTCTTCTCCATCTTTTGATCAGGTTTCAATCTCTAATCAGATCGATAATCACTTACCATCCTTTTCTGATCCTATTAGTAGGGTTCCTACATCCTCTATAGATCTATTTTCTTTTGAGGATCCCTACTCTTACCAGGCTAATTAGAATTAGCCAAACCTGCGATTTGCACTGCCACATCTTTTGAGTCACAGAATATCTGGAGGGCTCCGCATCTACTTATTCACTTCCATCAACCCACTAGACTGATTGGGTTTGGGCTGCATCATTAGCCTGTCAATCTGAACAAGAACTTGGTTAGACCAACCAGGCTTTTGATCAAGGTGCTTGTTCTATAAAATTCTTTCTATTTGACCACTCCTTCTCCATGACCACCTTCTACTCGGCTGAAGGTATTGAATTTAGCGCTTAATGGGAGGCAACCTGTCACTCCAAAAATTGAGACCCTTCTTATCATCCTTTTGAGCTACACTCCTATTGCACTTAGAGTTCAGTTTTAGAACACCGACTCCACCTTTGGTATTCGTATCAAAGACTGAAATCATCTGCAACAGCTATCCTGACCCGTACACCTACCCTTTGATCATGTTCTAACCCCTAAACCAAGCTGATTTCATACCCTCCAGCTTACAATGAGGACATTTCAAAATTTAGCCATGGGGGGGTGTTAAAGTGTAAACATATGGAAATTAAAAGTTTCTGAGGAATTCTCACAAAAAAAATACATATTAAAAAATCCAAAAAGTTAAAAAAATCTGAAAAAGAATAAAAAAATTGAAAGGGGTGGAAATTTTGAGGGATCATTGCATATCATTTATGAGGAAAAAGAGTTTAAATGTCAAAAAGGAGCCACAATTTAAAATAAAAAGTGTTAATCGTAGTAAATGATTATGGGATCTACTTAAGTTCTAGATCAAATAAAAAAAAAGAAAAATAAAGTCAAAAGTTATTACGACTCGATCCCAAATCCCTACAGGGCTCGAGACCGACTCGCCTCGACTAATCCCACAACCTAGTCGTCCAATAAGAAATTACCAAAAGCAGAAAATAAATCATAACCACACATGCAATGTAGCTAAGGAGAAAGTAATCAAGAGACAATAAAAGAAACAAAGCGAATAGTCTATCAATATTACAGGCCATCACAACTACGACAGAGAAAAGTACAACGGAAAAGTAACTGAAATAGTATTACATAGAATAAAATACTCACTACTACAATAGAAGCTAGGGAAACAGTAAGAAAATGCAGCTAAGGCTAGGCTCGACTAGGCACAACTCTCTCTGCAGCCGATGGTGCTGGCTGCTCAATTCCCTGACCTGAACAAGGTTATAAAATTTTCAGAGTCAGCAAATGCTGAGTAGAGTGGTAATTTATCCATTTACATGTAATTAAGACAAGTAATTAATTAATGCAATTAAGTGATTATCCATTTTCATCTAGTTCAACCAAGTACTTCTAATTTGTTGTTCCTTTATTCACTTAAATCATTTCTTGATCTCGCTTGTTCCTCACGGAAATGATCTTGATTGTAATTTTTTCCATGATGTAGGAGGTACACGTGATGCTCTCCTGGCCTGGAGAGTCCCTCGTGGTAGTCCTACACCCGGTCAACCACCCCGAGGTCACGGTTGCAACGTAGCGGTGACTACTGCACGCGTGATAAGCACATGGGTAGCTATCCCACACTGGCATACGGTTAGTCATTTTTGTGAGTGGGTACACCTAAAGATACAACACGGAAAAGTACAGGGCCTTACCCTCTCAGAATAGGGGTCTCGCCCGTCCACAGTCCGCGTACCCTTGTCCGACTATCCCGGTTTGCCCAGTGGGCCTAACAAGAGTAGGTGTAGGGTGGCTAGTCCTAACCCCGGGCCCCGTGGGGTGGCTAGCTCCTTCCCTACACTAAGTAGCACACCCCGGTACCACGTACGTGTGGGCCGAACAAGAGTCGGTGTAGAGTGACTAGTCCTAACCCCGCGTCTCAACCTAAGGGGTAGCTAGCTCCCCTCTACAGTAAAAGACAGTAGCTCTCCCTGGTACCACGTACACAAGGACTAGCTCACTTCCCGTCTATAGGAGTTCTTCTAATTCCCCGTAGGGTTCAAGCTGGTATTTCTTTCGTTTCATATTCCAAACTTTCAGATATCTCTATTTACATTAACGATTCCATTCTTAAACCAAGCAGCTCGTGATTTTGTAATTGACATGGTATCACATTAAAGTAACCAATACATTTGCTAGCATATAAAGTTTTACATGCATCTCAAGTAAACAGTGTAGCTCAACCATACTCATTTGTTCCTGCCCTAGGGTTCATCCTCATCCTAGGATTCTACATGTATCTCAAGTAAATAGTGTAGCTCAAACCATACTCATTTGTTCCTACCTTAGGGTTCATTCTCATCCTAGGGTTCATTCAAGTTATGCTAAACATGCAGTTCATTTGTTTAAATCATAATATTAATGTAAACCACTCTACCAGAAAACACGGGAGAAATGGGGGCTCGGATCGTAGATCCTGTTGCCTCCGTGGGTCCCGCGTACTCAACTAGCTGGAGACCTATACAATTGACCACCACATCAAATGAGTCCAAAATCGTATGCAAGTGACACCAACTCGTAGAGGAACTCAAGCGAAAAACAACTGTAGTTCGTTTGCGAAAATTCGATTCTATTTGGGCCCTAAATGGGCCAAAAACACGCACACTGTCCAAACTCAAACGTCTAGGACTAGTCCCAGACATTTTAAAAGACGTCAGTACTCACCCTGGGTTTCCTGCAGCTTCCTCGGACGTCTGAATCCTTCCGTAATCGTTTGAGGTGAGTTCCAGATGTCAAACTCTCTTTCTGATCGTCTAGAAGTACGGTCAGACGTCTGGCGACTCATCCAGACATCCAAAAGCACCTCGAAGGGTGCACCCCGTGCCTTTCCAATGCTCTACTCCCACATACACACGTGCATTGCTAAAAAAAGCTGGACAAATCCCTACGGTAAGGCCTGCATGGCCGTAAACCGCACAGAAGCACGTACCTTGGCACTGAGCGTGCTTTTAGACGTTCGAATTCAACTCCGGACGTCCTTTTGCTACTCAAGACATCTGGGAGATGCTCCAAACATTTGATACTGGAAAATATCTAGTACGCAGAACTCTTTCGCGAGCTGTTTCCTTCGCGAGCTTGCCCGCAGGAGCTGCAGCAATGCCTCCAGTGGCTCAAGGAGGCCAAGGTTTATGCTCGCAAGCTCCTCCTCCTTGCCCGTGCCGTCGACTCCTCCCGCACAAGCTCCTTCAAGCTCCTACGGCAACCTCACGAGCTCCTCCCACGCTCTCACTCCCTTCTCCTCCTCCACGTCCCATCTCTCTCTCTTCTTCCTCTCCATTCGCTGTACTGGAAGGAAGTGAGGAAGGTGGCGGCTGGCAAAAGGGAAGGATGATGTGGTGGCTGGTGGAGATGGGGAGAGTGGCATGGGTGTGGGGTTTAAATAGGAAAAGTTTAGGGTTTGGGGTGAGGAGAGAGAGAGGCGCGTGCATGTGTGCACGCATGGAAAAAGAATAAATGGTACGATTCTTTTACTTTCAGGTGTCTGACCCTCCATCCAGATGTCTGACGGCTAATCCAGATGTCTTAAACAACCCAAAATGGCAACAAGTCATTTCAACATAACAAACTTAAAGGAAGTTTCATTCCCGAAACTTGAGCCAAGTAGGGTGCGGAAAAAGTAGCGTAAAAGCGCATAACAAACTTAAAGAGGATCAAAGTAGATCTGAAGAGACATACTCTCAAAAAAAGCTCTAGGTATTGTTCTCGCATCGCCGCCTCATACTCCCAAGTGGCCCCCTCGTATCGTTGGCTTCTTCGTAGGACTTTAACCAATGATACTTTCTTCCATCTCAGACTCCGGACGGCTTTGTCTAATATCTATACTGGTCTTTTGGGATAGGTCAAGTCGTCTCCCACCTCGATGCTCTCGTGGCTCAGAATGTGGCTAGGATCAACAGCGTACTTCCTGAGGTTGGACACGTGGAACACGTCGTGCACTCCAGAGAGCTAGGGAGTGTTTAACGCAGCGAAATCGAGTTTAAAATGAAGCATTATAATATAGTCGAAATCGCTTTGAAAACAAATACAATTTTTATTACTTGAAAAAGTTTCGAGGTTGAACACAGGGAGCAATATGAGATATAGAAATCAAGATCACAATTTAACTTGTAAAGTATTGCAATAAGAATGCCAAGTATCAATGTGCCAAATAGATGGGAGTAAATGGTGGTTTGAATCACCATATACTCCTTACAATAATAGCTAAGGAACTCAATGTATATGTATGAAACGAAATCTCAAATCTGTCATCTAATTTGGAAATCAAATGGCTTAAAGTCTGATGTTTTGCTTTGTGCTGCAGCTCTTCTTCTTCTACTCTTTCTTTCTCTGATTCTTCCTTTCTTCTGTAGCCTATTCCTCTTCAGACCTGCCTCTTCTTCTTTCTCTCTTTCTCAGCTACGACCTTGTCTTCTTCTCTAAGCCTTCTTCTTCTTTGGCCCTTCAGCACTTCTGAATTCGACTAAGTGTCAAATCCAAAATTCTCAGGGCAAAACCCTCCACCTACCCGCGCGACTCTCCTCTCTTTCTCTCTTAGGATTCGCTCTCCCAGAGCCACAGGTATTCGGGTTATCAGATTCAGGCACTTACCCAGGTCCAGTTTCGGCGTGCAGTGGTGAGTGAGGAGTGCAGGTCAGGTTATTGGGTTTAAGCCAGGTCCGCATGTACATGTCACGAACGAGGCTGGGTGAGCGGGTGAGAGGGACTTCACCCCGTGAACTGAGGTGAACAATTGCTAACACTTATTCAATTTATTCGCCTCAATGCACTTTGCAGCTGACGATGTGGGACTATCCATGCGTCCCTTCTTTGCGCACCTTGTAGCAGATCATCTCCCTTCAATTGCCACAGCTGATGAGGTTAATCCATCCGATTGGATGCCTAGTTGCATGCGTGAAAGGCTTCCGCACAACCTGGAGCTTTGACCTAGGCGTAGTAGGACGTGGAGCGAACTTCAAGCAAGCTCGAAGCTTGCTTGTCAATGGCGGACAGGGCGAGTTCCTGAAATCAACAAAATGACTTTTCGACCACATCAGAACGCTCAAGGAGGGTCGCCGGACAACGACGAGTGCGATGCGGGTGTTTGTGTGGCGTGTGGATGTCTGTGAGTGCGTGGCAAGGTCGAACTGCATGCAAGAGAGTGGGTGTGTTCAGGGGTGCATGTGAGTGAGTGGAGTGGTGAATAAAGAGAGGGGAAATGATCGGGGAGGTGTGGTGATGGGTGTAGGGTGGTCGGCGAGTGATTTGGTGGTCTGTGGAGGTGAGATGGTCTCGCCGGAGGGGATGGCCGGAGATGGAAATGATGAAGTCACGGTGAAGCGTCGATGGTCGGATTGGAAAATAAAGAGAGGAGAAGAAGATAGGGGAGATAAGGAGCTTAGCTAGGAGGTAGGTGGACGATGTGGGGTAGAGATGGCATCAGATCTGGTGTTGTTGACGCCGAAGACGAAGGTGGCTTCGGTGAGGTAGAAATGGCGAGGGTGAAGAAGGAAAGGGCATCTGCTGGTACGGCGAGAAGCGGACGGAAACAAGGGAAAGGAATCCACCACTGGTATTGTGGAAGGACGATGAGGAAAGGCAGAGGGGATCTCCGGACATCGAGGAACCTTCGGCCGTGAAAGAGAGAGGAATTTGAGAGGGATCTCGGTCGATTTCAAGCATGAGGAGTTTGGGAAGATCTGGGCTCCCTTATGTAGGGATCCAGAGGCAAGGAAAGCTTGGAAATCAAGCTTTCCAAGCTTGGAAACCCTCTCCGAAATTGGGTGTTTCTTGATACCCAAATCTCTCATGCGTTCGCATGAGAGATTGGGAAAGATTCGGTGCTCAAGGACGGGTTTAGATTGGAGAGGAATTCTCAAAGAATCTCCCTTCCAATTTTGGAAGGGATTGATTGAACAGAGTTCTCTTCAATAAAAGGTTGTCGGAGAACAATTTCTCCACGATAATGGAAAAGGGACCTAATTGTGAAGACAACGACAACATTAGGGGGCAATTTGAAAGAATTTTGAAAGTTAAGGGACTAAATGAATCAGACAGGACCATTTTGCAAACTAGGTCAAGACAAGCTCATCTTAGGTCCAAATTTTGGTACAAACCTAATTTGAACCTAAGGAATATACTATTGAAGTTGGATTTTGGTTTTGACCACATTTGACTGGGATTTTTTTGTAAAAAACCAAATTAGGGCAAATATCTGTCTGAGGCTCCATTTTGGGTCAAGATGGGTTCGATGGTCAAATTGAAGGTACTAAACCCTAGAGAATATTTTCTATGATTTTTAGAGGGTTTAGGTGAATTCTATCCTAACCAGAACTTCGGTTAATTAAGTGGGCCTATTTTAAGGGTTTCAAAAGTTATTTAATTCTCAAAACGCGTGCAAACCCTTTTCTAACTGATCTAACCCACTTGTTAACTTTTTAGGACCTTTTGACCCTTAATGAACTACTAGGAAAACCCGTGGTTGCACTGCATTCATGATAAGCTGGTAAAATTATAGTTTTAACCCTAGTTTATTATTTTTCTCTCAGAATGGTTATACAGTGAGTTATGGTTCTCTGACGGCTATGTAGGAGCATTTATTGACTTAATTGGGTCAAAATGAGCTAGTTATGGCTCATGATGGTGTTCCCATCATACCCCCATGCCTAGCTTTTGCTAGTCCCTTAGCAAAATTTTAAGGTATTAACTTTGATTCTAGACCATAAATTCTTTTGATACTTAAAAACTTTGCTATGTGCTTCCTTTTGTAGATTAGGTTAGCATGCTGATAGTAGGCCTAGAGGTACTCAAGTACCAACCAAGATCCGGACCTGACCAGCTTTAGCCTCAATCTACCGCGAAGGTTTTTAAGGCCCACAGGAACTAACCTAAGGTTCGTTGAACTCCATGGTTAAAGCACTCGTGCATGTAACATGTTTTAGCCTCAGTTCAGTTTGTAGTATGTTTTTGTCAGAGAGAGACAGAGGAATTTTTCTTTATTTTTTGAGAGTTTTCTCTATCTTTTCTTTTTATTTCTAGCTTCGAATTGACTTTACAACATGGTCTGTATCGAATTCCTAGTCTCCATCATCAATCCTTGCAGGGTCCTTGGCAATCGATGCTTCAATATAGCACTGCTCATGGCAACCCCCAGAACCCTGGCTTTCAAGATTTCGAGATAATCCCACCCATGGCGTTCTGTAGCTAAATGCAAACCTTGGCAATCGATATTTCAGGATAATGCCGCCCATGGCATCTGAACTAGCACAGGGTGCTTACATGCACCCGGTAGGATATGTAGATATCCTAGGAGACAAGCACCGACGAGATGATACGTTATTGCGCATCTTCGAGGGGAATTTCTCGCCTCTCCACACCGGGAACTCATCCAAATCAACTTGTGTTGATCAGCCGCTCCTAATCTAGATGACTTTTTCAGAACAAGTTAAACGCATTTGCGTGATTTTGATACTTAGGCGCACTGAACCAGACTGTGTGTGGATTGAGGTGCTTAGGTTACCGAGTCCTGCAAACTAGAGGTCAGTTAACGAGGTCGAATACTCCCTAAGTCTTAGACCTAATACTTAAGCTTTGCATTTTCCCCAACCTCTTGAGGACTATCCAAATCTTAGTGGATACTTGAATTTTGAAGCCTAGGATTATAGCCCAAAAGGCCTAAAATCAACGTTCCTACTAATCACTTTTTTGTTTCATTAGCACGTTTTGCCTTTCTTTCTTTTGATATGGTTTAGAACTAAGTCAATTCCCTAATATTTTACTAATGACTATTTCTTTTTCTTTTCAAATTATGCTCCTTTTTAACATTTTTAACTCCTCCCCTTTTTCTCCTCAAAGTTTGATATGCCATCAAAATTTTCTCTCCTCTCATATTTTTGTTCCTTTTTAAGAATTTTTTTTATTTTTTTGGTATTTTTGGAATATGTGATTTTTTTTATGAAACCCTTTCTTGTGAAATGATTTTCATGGCATTTTGCACTTTACTACCCCTCCATACCTATGATTTACAATGTTTTCATTGTAAATTAGGTGAGTTCGAATTCAACTTAGATCATTCATTAAAATAGGTGTTGGGTAGGTGAATGGGTCGGGATGACTATTGCAGACGATTTCAAGTTCAGGTACGGGTACTAGAGGTGGAGTCGGCTATTCTAATGGATGAACCCTAAAGTGCAAATGAGTTCAGCATAGGATGTGTCAAGAAAGGTTTCAGGTTTTTCAAAATGATTGGTTGCCGCTTGTTAAGCGCTGAGTTTAATGCCATCGGCTGGGCGTAATGAGCTCAGGGAGAATGGAGGGTAAAAGATGTCTTAGCCAAATTTGTATCTGTGAGCTCAATGAACGGTTTAAGTCTCTGACCGTTCATGACAAAAGGTTCTGAATCGTGGCTAAGTTGACTGATTTCAACAGCTCCATTTCCAAAGATTCGTTAGACAAGGTATGGTCCAATCCATTTTGATCTGAGTTTTCCTGGGAACAGTTTGAGTTTGGCATCAAAGAGTAGGACTTTTTGACCAAGGAAAAAATCTTTCTGGACATGTGCTTGTCGTGAAAGGCTTTAACCCACTCTTTGTAAATTCGCGAGTTCTCATACGCATCGTGGCGTAATTCATCGATCTCGCTCATTTGAAGCTTTCTATGGGTTCCTGCCTTAGAAAGATCGAGATTGTAGTTCCATACTGCCCAATAAGCTTTGTGCTCCAATTTGACGGGGAGGTGACACACCTTCTCGTACACTAATTTGAAGGGAGACATGCCTAATTGGATTTTGTGGGTGGTCCTATAAGCCCACAAAGCTTCTGGAAGTCGGGATGACCAGTCTTTCCTGTCAGGTCAAATAATGACCTGAAGGATTTTCTTGATCTCCCGGTTTGATAGCTCAGCTAGACCATTGGTTTGGGGGCAATAAGGAGTAGAGATTCGGTGTGACACCCTATATTTGGTTATTAGTGACCTGAACTGAGCATTCGTGAAATGGGTCCCTCCATCAGAGATTATGGCACGTGGAATCCCGAACTGAGAAAAGATGTTCTAATGAATGAATTTGATTACTACCCTTTGATCATTGGTCCTGGTCAGAATGGCTTCAATCCATTTGGACACGTAGTCAACAGCGAGCAGAATGTACTCGAAGTCGTCCGAAATAAGAAAGGGTCCCATAAAATCAATCCCCCAGACATCGAAGATTTCGCATACGAGAATCAGCTGTAAGGGCATCATATCACGGTGACTCATGTTGCCTAAGGTTTAGCAACGGGTGCATGCCTTACAGTGATTGTATGTATCTTTGAAAATCGTGGGCCAATAGAAGCCGCACTGGAGGACTTTTGCTATGACTTTATGACCAGAGAAGTGTCCACTGCATGCCTAGTCATGGTAGAAGGACAAGATGTCCTGAATTTCCACTTTCGAGACACATCGTTGGATGATTTGATCAGCACCAATGCGGAAGAGATACGGATCTTCCCAAAAGTAGTACTTGGCATCGGAAAGTAATTTGTCTTTCTTGGCCTTTGGCCTATCGGATGGGATCTGATGTGATGCTAGGTAGTTTACTAGATCAGCAAACCATGGAAGCCCCATACTAATAGTTAGGAGGTGCTCATCAAGAAAATGTTCCATAATGTGTTCAGAAGGGTTGATAATGTTAAAAGGAAGGCGGGACAAGTGATCAGCTACCACGTTCTATTTTCCTACCTTGTCGCAAATCTCAAGGTCAAACTCTTGCAACAGCAAGATCCAGCGGATTAGTCGAGGTTTCGCATCCTTCTTTGCAAGGAGGTGCCTCACAGTAGTGTGATTAGAGTAAATGATAACACGGGAACCCAAAAGATATGATCTGAACTTTTCCAGGGTAAATACTACAGCTAGCAGCTCTTTCTTAGTAACTGTGTAGTTATGCTGAGCTTCATCAAGTGTCTTGCTAGCGTAGTAGAAGACCACGGGCTTCCCGTCAATTTTCTGCCCAAGTACCGCACCTACAGCGTAATCAGATGCATCGCACATGATCTCAAAGGGTTGAGACCAATCAGGGGACTATAGGATCAGAGCTTGGGTAACTCGATCACGTAGGATCTCAAATGCTTGAGTGCATTCCTTGGTGATTTCAAATGAGACATCCTTAGATAGCAGATTATTCAGAGGGTGCGCAATCTTCAAGAAGTCTAGAATGAATCAATGGTAAAATTGACGTGCCCTAGGAAGGATCGGATGTCTTTGATCGAGCTAGGCATAGGGAGTTTGGAAATCAGATTTACCTTGGCTCGATCAACCTGGATGCCTTTTTCAGAGTTGAGATGTCCCAGGACAATTCCCTCAGGAACCATGAAGTGGCTCTTTTCCCAGGAAAGAACCAGATTCATGTCGATGCACCGCTTAAGGATTTGGACCAAGTGCAGGAGGCAATCGTCAAATGATTCGCCAAAAACTAAGAAGTCATCCATGAAGACTTCCAGAAATTCACCTACCAATCTGAGAATATGGCAAGCATGCACCGCTGAAATGTAGTGGGTGCATTGCAGAGACTGAAAGGCATCCTTCGGAATGCGTACGTCCTGAAGGGGTAGGTGAAAGTGGCCTTCTCTTGGTCCTCAAGATGGATTGCCACCTGGTTGTAACCAGAGTACCCATCCAAAAAGCAGAAGAATCTATTTCTTGCTAGTTTTTCGAGGATCTGATCAATAAACAGTAGTGGGAAATGATCCTTCTTCATGGAGGTATTGAGTCTTTTGTAATCAATGCAAACTCTCCACGAATTTGCTACACGGATCAGTATGATTTCTCCGGTCTCAGTCGTGATCACAGTGAGTCCTGCTTTCTTAGGCACAACTTGGATTGGACTCACCCACCAACTGTCGAAGATCAGGTAGATGATCCCAGCATTTAACCACTTAATGATCTCCTTTTTCATGGCATCCTGCAGATTTGGATTCAGATGTCTTTACATTTCACGGGAAGGTCATGTGCCCTCTTCTGTATAGATGCGATATGTGCAGTAAGAGGGGATAATACCAGTCAAATCATCGGGAGTCCATCCAATGGCTCTTCAATGTTGCTGGAAAACAGAAATCAGAGGGGATTCGTGATCAGGTGTGAGTTTGGAGTTGATAATCATAGGAAATGTCTGATTGGAACCCAAAAAGATGTACTTTAGATGATCGGGAAGAGGCTTTAGTTCTAAAACAGGGTTATCAGCAGCAGCGGGCGGTTCAGGTTGGGTGTCAGGAGCAAGGGAAGGAGTTATGGGTGTGTCTTGGTTGAGTGCGGACTCCTCTAATTGTGGGTTTTGATCCTCTTGTCGTTGATCAGAAGTAGTCAGGTTTTCCTCGATATACTAATCGTCAACCACAACCTCAATATCACATATTTGTTCTATAACTCCACAATTAATCCCTTGTTGGGCCTTAGAGATGTCGATCTTTAGTGTCTGGTTCCCAAATTTTAGTTCAATTTGGCCCTCCTCACAATTAATGTTGGCCCTAGCAATGGCCAGAAAGGGTCTCCCTAGTATGATTGGTGTGTTTTTTAGATTCTCTAGAGCATCCATATCCAGGACTACGAAATCCACTAAGAAATAGAAATCCCGAACCCTAACAATGACATCCTCAAGAACTCCTTTAGGTGACTTAATAGATCGATCTGCCAACTGTAATGTCACCTTTGTTGGTTTTAGCTCAGATTCCTCAAGATGGTTGAGTAGGGATGTAGGTATTAGGTTTGTGGAGGCTCCTAGATCCAATAATGCTCTATCAAATTGGATATCACCAATTATACAGGAAATCAGTAGAGTACCTGGGTCTTTTGCCTTAAGTGGGAGCCTACTCAAAATGATGGACCTGGCTTGTTTCGACAATAAGATTGGGCTCCCACTTTTGGTTCACAGCTTATGCTTAGGTGTACACACGTCTTTCAGAAATCGTGCGTAAGCCGGTACGTGGCGAATTGCATCCATTAAGGGGATGTTTATATGGACCTGTTCAAAGAGCTTGACCAAGTCCTCTTCAGGCGCCACGGGTTTGGTTGTCCTCTTTCCCTTGGTCAAGGCCTCGGGAAATGGAACCTTGGATGGTTCCTCTGGAATAAGTCTAGGTTCTTGATCTGGGATAGGGGTATCCTGGATGACTATCCTAGGGTTTGGGTTAGCATTACTAGGCTGCAAATGGATTGGGTAAGGTGGGTCCTGTGTTGCTTTGCCGCTATGGGTCGTAACTGAATTCAGTCCTGCCTGGTTCTGGTTTGGTGTAGATAAAATAGGTGGCTGCTGTTGAAATCCCGAGTATGATGTTGAAGATTCCATCCCATCGGGTGATGGAGCAGAAGGGGCCTGATAAACCATGTGGGCTTGGCCTTGGTTTGGGTTTATAACACGCCTCTGATTTGGCATGTTATTGGGATTATGTAGAGGTTGCGAAGGGAGTGTACCAAGTTGGCGGGAATTTACCATCTGGGTGAGTTGACTGCGAACCTCTATGATCTCATCTTTGTGCTGTTTCTGCATAGCCGCATTCATTTTTTGAATGTCAACTAGAGTCTGAAGGATAAAGTCATTTAATCTGTCTGAGTTGGCCCAAATTGATAGGTGGGGTTAGGCCGAGGTTGAGGCGGCTGATATGGACGAGAAGCTTGTGGACAGGGTAGATATGGTGGTCTCTAATTCTGATTATTTCTTGCCCACATGAAATTAAGATGATTTGGCCATCCAAGGTTATAGGTATTAGAGAATGGGTCGTTCTGGATGGCGTTGAGGTCCTCGCAGGTCTGAGGAACCTCAGAAAAGTCAGAATACAAGGGTTCAGAGTTCCCCAACTAGAATAGGTAGTTTCGAAGTTTCCTCCGGCCTTAGAGTCAGATGGGGGTGGATACGGGTCCAACCCCTGAGAAGATTGGTGGTACATGTTATGCACAGCTTCCCTCCTAGAGGGCAGCTGTGCGAATGGGTTTTGCGCAAAGGTGGCTCATTGCAGATGTTGGGTTAGCTCATCCACCATCTTCTCAATAATAGAGACCTTGTCTAAATGACTGGCCATCAGTTCCAAGTCGACAGAAGAGGACAGGCCCTGCGTCTCATGTGCTCCCCTTGGATTCGTCGATGCACGAGCATTCATCTGGTCGAATATGCCCATGGAGTCATTATTGATGGAGTTCTAGCACATATTCTCAAGAATCTCCCACAATGTGTCTTCGTGTTGACCCATGATATTTCCTCCGTAAATTGCATGACGAATAATCGGATATCTTCACGGAGTCCCTGGTAAATAGACTGGACTTGTTCCCATTTAGGAACTTCATGATGGGAGCACCTTCGCATGAGATCCAGGAAATGATCCCATGCTTCGTGAAGTGGTTCTCCAGGCTGTTGTGTGAAGTGTGTGATCTGATGTCGTAAAGCATTCGTCTGACCAACTGGGAATAACTTTTTCGAAAACTCAGATTGTAGTTCCATCCATGTGTTGATTGGATGCGTTTGAGTCTGATACCAGTGAGCTGCTTTGTCCATGAGAGAGGAGAACATTTTCATGAGAAGAATATCCCGATTTTAGACATCTGACCCAAAGGTCTGGGCCAGATGCTTGAGCTATTTAATGTGCTAGAAAGGATCCTCGAAATTGAGGCCATGAAATTTTGGAATAGCATGAATCATGTTGGGCTTGAGTTCAGTATCAGGACCTCCAGTCGGGATTTGGACTTGAGCTTCGATCGCCACCGCAGCAGGATTGTAATGATCTCGCATCATAGGATGCTGCGGTGGATTTACAAAGGCCTAGAATAGATCATTAAGGTGCTGGAGTTGATTCTCGAGGTTGTCTTCTTTTGCAGGTTGTGCCATGATGATGGATGAAGGAGAATTAGGTTTAGATGAATCAGAAGAGATGTTTATGTGATGGGGTTGCTGCACAAACATGGAAGTCGAGGCCTTGCCTCAACGGGAGTGAATAACTAATGGAGGCCTTAAGGGTGGTCTTAAGGACCTTCTACCAAACATGCATCGATGGACTGATTGAGAATAGAATGTGATGGACCCAATCAAGACACCCAAAAATTTTGGATGACTACAGAGTTTCAGGGTAGATGATACCCCTTAGTCAGAAAGTCGTCCACCTGTGAATTACCTGGGCAGCCAAAGAAGGAGAGTCCTGTAATGACCCCTACACGGTAGAGAACCCCCATGGTTTACAGGATTTCCCCCACCTGACCTCTCTTGTCACTGATGTTCCAGGTAGACCAGAATGGGGACTTGACCTCTTCAGTTTACCAGTTTTAATTAAGAGTAAGGGTGCTTAGGATTTTACTTAAACTTTTAAGATGTATTGAGTGCAAGACTGACCTAATTTAAAGATTGGTTGACCCAACAAGGTGGGTCAACTTCACCTATTTACCCTTTGAGAAATTTTAGGTCCCACTTTTAGGATTCAAGTGAGATTAAGAGCCTTATTTAGGGTTCGCTTGAGTAGATCAATTCAACCAAGGCTTAGGCACACATTGTTTAGGAAATATCAGTTCTTGATTATGTGAGTGTCTCTAAAACCTTAACTTGGAATCCTTACTTGGCTCTTGTTTTGGCCCAATTTAGTTTGTCTAAATGTGGTATCTAGGGCTCAAACAAGAATCTGATAGCCCTAGTTATCTTAAGTGGGTGCACAAATCAGGTTTCGTTGTTTAAATCAAATCAGGCAATTTGATGAATTATCTAAGAATGGAAAGCAAGTAGCCCTAATTGATTTTTCTTCCTTTTAACCTTTACAGAATCAGGGGATTAAGAGAGAGTAATTAGAACTTACCTGCCCCTTTGATGTGCGGCTGAACTTCCTTGAATGTATCTTCTCCTTCAAACAACCACAGCAAAAGAGATATAGCAAGTTAGAATCTGAATCAGGAATTGCAATCAAGAGTTCTAAATTACCCGTTGCTCCCCGACAACGGTGCTAAAATGTTTAACGCGGCAAAATCGAGTTTAAAATGAAGCATTGTAATATAGTCGAAATCACTTTGAAAACAAATACAATTTTTATTACTCAAAAAAGTTCTGAGGTCGAACACAGGGAGCAATATGGGATTTATAAATCAAGATCACAATTTAACTTGTAAAGTATTTAAATAAGAATACCAAGTATCAATGTGCCAAAAAGATGGGAGTAAAATGTTGGTTTAAATCACCATATACTCCTTACAATAATAGCTAAGGAACTCAATGTATATGTATGAAATGAAAGTTCAAATCTATCTGATTTGGAAATCAGATGGCTTAAAGTCTAATGTTTTGCTTTGTGCTATAGCTCTTCCTCTTCTTCTTCTACTCTTTCTTTCTCTGATTCTTCCTTTCTTCTGCAGCTTATTCCTCTTCAGACTTGTCTCTTCTTCTTTCTCTGCTTTCTCAGCTACGACCTTCCCTTCTTCTCTGGCCCTTCAGCACTTCCGAATCCAGCTAAGTGTCAAAGCCAAACTTCTCAGGGCAAAACCCTCCCCCTACCCACGCGACTCCTTCTCTCTTTCTCTCTTAGGATCCACTCTCCCAGAGCCACAGGTATTCGGGTTATCGGATTCAGGCACGTACCCAGGTCCAGGCTCACTGGCGTGCGGTGGTGAGCAAGGAGTACAGGTCGGGTTATCGGGTTCAGGCCAGGTCCGCGTGTACGTGTCATGGACGAGGTCGGGTGAGCGGGTGAGAGGGACCTCACCCATTGAACTGAGGCGAATAGACCCTTTCACAAATTCAATTTATGCAGGCTCACTGCTTTAGCGCTTTCCGATGTGCTACTACCCACGCATCCCTTCTTCGTGTGACTTGCAGCAGCTCGTATCCCTTCAATTGCCTCAACTGATGAGGTTAATACATCTGATTGGCTACTTGGTTGCGTGCGCGAAAGGCTTCTGCACAACATAGAGGTTTGACCTGGGCATAGCAGGACCTGGAGTGAGCTTCAAGCAAGCTCGAAGCTTGATGGTCAATGGCGGTAAGGTCGAGTACCTGAAAATAGCAAAACAGCCTTTCGGCCACGTCAGAACGCTCAAGGAGGGTCGCCAGACAACGACGAGTGCGATGAGGGTGTTTGTGTGGCATGTGGATGTCTGTGAGTGCGTGGCGAGGTCGAACTACGTGTGTGAGAGTGGGTGTGTTTGGGGGTGCATGTGAGTGAGTGGAGTGGTGAATAAAGAGAGGGGAAATGATCGGGGAGGTGTGGCGATGGTTGTAGGGTGGTCGGTGAGTGATTTGGTGGTCTGTGGAGGTGAGATGGTCCCTCCGGAGGGGATGGCCAGAGATGGAAATGATGAAGTTGCGAAGAAGCGTCGGTGGTCGGATTTGGAAAATAAAGAGAGGAGAAGAAAGTAGGGGAGATAAGGAGCTTAGCTAGGAGGTAGGTGGACGAAGTGGGGTAGAGATGGTGTCGGATGCGGTGTTGTCGACACCGGAGATGAAGGTGGCTCCAGTGAGGGAGAAATGGCAAGGACAAACGGGAACGAGGGTCTACTAGTACAGTGAGACGCGGAGAGGAATAGGGAGGATATATCCGCCACTGCTATGGCGGATGAACGACAAGGAGAGGCAAAAAAGGTCACCGGATGTCGAGGAACCTTCGGTCGTGAAAGAGAGGGGAATTTGAGAGCGATCTCGATCGATTTCGAGCATGAGGAGTTCGGGAAGAACTAGGCTCCCTTATATAGGGATCCAGAGTCAAGGAAAGCTTGGAAATCAAGCTTTCCAAGCTCGAAAACCCTTGCCGGAAATGGGTGTTTCTTGATACCCAAATCTCTCATGCGTTCGCATGAGAGATTGGGAAAGATTCGATGCTCAAGGACGGGTTCAGATTGGAGATGATTTTTTAAAGAATCTCCCTTCCAATTTTGGAAGGGATTGATTGAACAAAGGAGTTCTCTTCAATTAAAGGTCGTCAGAGAAGGATTTCTCCATGATAATGGTGGGGGGACCTAATTGTGAAGATGATGACAAAGTTAGGGGGCTATTTGAAAGGATTTTGAAAGTTAAGGGCCTAAATGTAATCAGATAGGACCATTTTGCTAACTAAGTCAAGACAAGCTCATCTTAGGTCCAAATTTTGGTAAAATCTAATTTGAACCTAAGGAATCCACTGGTGAAGTTGGATTTTGGTTTTGACCATGTTTGACTAGGTAATTTATGCAAAAATCCAAATTTACCCAAATATCTGTTTGAGGCTCCATTTAGGGTCAAGATGGGTTCTGATGGTCAAATTGAAGGTACTAAGTCCTAAAGAATATTTTTCTATGATTTTTAGAGGGTTTAGGTGAATTTTATTCTGACCAGAACTTCGGTTAATTAAGTGGGTCTATTTTTAGGGTTTCAAAAGTCATTTAATTCTTAAAACACATGCAAATCCTTTTCTGACTGATCTAACTCACTTGTTACCTTTTTAGGACATTTTGACCCTTAATGAACCCCTAGGAAAACCCATGGTTGCATTGCATTCATGATAAGATGGTAAAATTATAGTTTTAACCCTAGTTTCTTATTTTTCTCTCAGAATGGTTATACAGTGAGTTATGGTTCTCTGGTGGTTATGTAGGAGCATTTATTGACTTAATTGGGTCAAAATGAGCTAGTTATGGCTTATGATGGTGTTCCCATTAGGGAGGAACGGCAAATCGGTAAGCAACGGGTCCAACCTGCTCTAAGACCTCAAAAGGTCCCACAAACCTCGACGCAAGCTTCCCTTCCACCCTAAAACGCTGCAAGCCCTTCATGGGAGAAACACTGAGGAAGACGTGATCCCCAACCTTGAATTGTACCTCTCTGTGCTTCCTATCGGCATAGCTCTTCTGCCTGCTCCTAACTGTTGGTGCTAGAACACCACGATCATTTGTTTTGATGATAACAAAACACATGTTATTTAACATTTGCAATTTGAGTCACAGATTTCAGGTCAATTGCAAATGTGGACGTGTTTAGACGGAGTTCGAGCTCGCATCCAGGACGGATTGGAGGAGCTTGACGGAAAACAGAGGAGGTTCGCGTGGAGCGAAAGATTGGAGATGGAAGACAAGAAGAATAGGATAGATTCTTTTTTATCCTTTCATGTATCTCTTGTATTTATTTTCTTGCTCTTTTTGATTCCTTAGAACATTATGTTAAAGAGCCTCAAAGTACCCTAACAGTAGTCCTAGGAACACCTGCACAACCCTAGGATACGTAGGTTTTCTGTAAAACACTTAGAAAACCAATATAGGGTTAAAACTGACTTTCCAGACGTCTAATTCACGAATCAGACGTCTGATAAAGGATTTTAAGACGTCTGACTGTTGTTTCAGACGTCTGATAACTGTTAGGCTGGACATAGTTAGTTCTGTCTGATGAATTCAGACGTCCAGACCTTATACCAGACGTCTTAGGAGACGTCTGATGAATTTGCCAGACGTCCAATTAGTGGACCGTTGCCTGGCTTAGAAGACACTCAAGATTATGACCGTTAGAGCCTTATCAGACGTCCATAGGACTTTACAGACGTCTGATAATTGACCGTTTTGCCTCGACTGACCCGAAAATCTCTTCTCAGAGATTTTCTAGCCGTTGCAAATCCATTGCGTAGTAAAAGTTGGTTTCCAGACGTCCAGGCATAGTGCCAGACGTCCTGTTTGTCGTCTGATCGACTTGCACAAGAACCCTGTTTAGATCTAATTCAAGTCAGGGAGAAACCCGCATAGAATCAGACGTCTGACCTTGGAATCAGACGTCTTAAAGTGGCCTTCCAGACGTCTGATGCCAGAATTAGACGTCTGATAACCCTGTAAAATGCAATCATTGTCCTGATTTCGGCCTGATTCTCTTGGACTTTGTTCCCAACGGCTATAGAACCTTTCCTAAGCCTTCTAAAGTCTTCCTAAGGCCTCTATAAATAGAGGGGAACCTTTGTAACACTTGGTGAAAATAAGAGACACACTTAGAAAAACAAGAGACACAAGATATACACTCTCACACTCCTTTGTGTCCAAAAAAGGATCTTGCTCTCCAAGCTCAAGCTCCATCATCTTGAGAGCTAAATTCAGTTTGCGCGCCCGCTCTCCCGCCGTAGATAACGAGAGCGACGTAGCGCCATCGCGTGGCACACGCACCGCGTCATCGTCGACGCACTCCTTGCAAAGGGGAGTTTCCTATTTCCTATAGAAGCTAGGTTTAATTTTGTTGGCTCTATAGGACTGTTGTTTTATTTTATCTTTGTATTTTGGTTGGGTATTCGCTTTGCGAATTCCCGTCTCCTTCGTGGGACAAAATCCTTCTCGTGGAGAGAAGGGGTTGAGGAACGCTACCCTCGTACTTATAGCGTGGTTGTATTGAGGTTGAATCACCCTCGTTCAAAGTGATTCGGTTAGTGGATTTGATCAACTAGGTTGATCGGAAAATCCTAACTCGAGAGGGTTAGGTGGTGGTTTTCACCCGGTTTGGGTTTCCACCTAAAAATTCTTTGTGTACATTGTGCGATTGATTTTTGTGATATTGCTTTATATATTTCAATTCACCCCTCCTGGTAGGAACCTTCACTAACAATGCAGAGTCGCCTGTGAATCTACTTTATCACCTCCTGACTCTGCCGGATTAGCCTAGGCCCAACCTCCCACTTGGTCCCCACCTCGACCCAACTCAAGGGTGCGGTACACCTCCTTCCGTACAAAGCCTTGTACGGTGCCATACCGATGCTTGAATGATAGTTGTTATTGTATGCAAACTCTCCCAAGCGCAAATGCTCCTCCCAGGAGCCTCTCCAGTTCAATACACAAATGCGTAGCAGGTCCTTGAGTGTCTGTATGGTGTGCTTTGACTGCTGTCGGTCTGGGGGTGGTATGCGGAACTAAACCTTAGACGGGTCCCCAATGCTTGCTGAAACTCTGCCCAGAACTGGGAAGTGAAACGAGTATCCCTGTTGGATATGATCTCGCGAGGGACTCCATGCAGATGCACCACATCTTTGACGTATCTCCCTACTAGTTGTGCTGGCCCAAAAGTGACTCAGGTTGGAAAGAACCGTGCCGTCTTTGTCAATCGGTCTACTATCACCCAAATTATGTCATGTCCTCGCTGGGTAACTGATAGACCCACCATTAAGTCCATGGTGATGCTCTCCCACTTCCACTCAGGCATAGGAAGTGGTTGTAAAGGCCCTGCAGGCCTCTGGTGCTCGGCCTTCACCTATTGACATACCAACTACTACTGGACGAACTCACCAACATCTCGCTTCATCCCTCTCCACCAGAAGTCATGTCGCAAATCATGGTACATCTTTGTATTTCCGGGATGTATAGTGAACCGGGACC
Organism: Thalassia testudinum; assembly: GCA_037157565.1. NCBI lineage: Eukaryota > Viridiplantae > Streptophyta > Magnoliopsida > Alismatales > Hydrocharitaceae > Thalassia > Thalassia testudinum. Next base: position 27,365,027 of record JAZHRO010000072.1, on the reverse strand, counting down.
CGTGCGCCTCGGCCAGGAGCTCTCTCAACAACTCCTCGTCTCTAGGAACGTATTGGTATCCCCTCATGCATAGTATCTTGTCTGAGAAGGAAAAAATCTCCTGGGTCCCCTATCAAAACCCTGTCTCGCAATATCCGTAAGTACGGAACGGCCATCTGTCTTGCAATGATGCGGTCTATCAGCTATGATCATTCCTGTCGTGTCACTGTCACTGCCCCGCAGTACCCCTGTGACTCCCGGGGTCGCCAACTGCCCACCTCTTCCATGAGTCTCCAACTCGGTGCTTGCAAGCTGACAAAGTGGGCGGGCACCTTCCGGCTCAAGACGTCGACCACCACATTGGCCTTCCCTCAGTGGTAGGAGATGTTGCAGCCGTAGTCCTTCAGGAGCTCTAACCAACGCCTCTGTCTCAGATTGAGCTCCTTCTGGTCAAATAGGTACCTGAGGCTCTTGTGGGTAGTGAAGATCTCGAATGTCTCACCATAGAGGTAGTGCCTCCATGTCTTCAGCGCGAAGACAATTGCTGCCAGCTTTAAGTCATGGGTAGGGTAGTTATGCTCATGGGTTTCAGTTGCCGCGAAGCATATGCGACAACGTGACCCCTCTGCATGAGCACACCGCCCAACCCCTACAATGATGCGTCAGTGTAAACCACGAACCCGCCACTACTGCATGGAATGGTAAGTACAGGAGCTGAAGTTAGTCTCTCCTTCAACTCTTGAAAGCACGCCTCGTGCTCATCGGTTCAGGAAAAGAGCACGTCCTTCCAGGTCAGCTGAGTCATAGAACGCATGATTTGAGAGAATCCTCTGATAAACTGCCGATAGTAGCTTATCAGTCCCAGAAAACTGCGTACCTTTGTCACTGTGCGTGGTCTCTTCCACCTGAGCACAGCCTCAACCTTGGCTGGATCCACAACCAATCTGTCTCCTGAAATCACATGGCCTAAGAAGTTACCTGTCTCAGCTAAACTCACACTTGTTGTACTTGACATACAGCCTGCATTGTCTCAAGGTATCCAGGACCATACGTAATCATTGTCCATGATGCACCTGATCCCGTGAATAGACTAGGACGTTGCCGATGATACCACCACAAACTAGTCTAAGTACAATCTGAAAACATGGTTCATCATGTCCACGAAAGCAGCGGGGGCATTGGTCAACCCGAATGGCATAACCAAGAACTCGTAGTGCCCATACCATGTACGGAAAGCTATCTTGGAGATGTCGGTCTCCTTGATCCTCAACTGGTGGTAATCTGACCTCAGATCTATCTTAGCGAACACGGTGGCATCTCTCAACTGGTCAAAAAGGTCGTCGATATGAGGCAGTGGGTACTTGTTCTTGATGGTGACCCGATTCAACTATCGGTAGTCGACACAAAGTCGTAAGGTACCATCCTTCTTTACAAACAACATAGGGGCTCCCCATGGGGATGTACTAGGCCTCATAAAGCCCTTCTCCAACAGGTCTTGTAATTGTGACTTGAGCTCTCGCAGCTCAAGTGACGCCATCCTATACAGTGTAGTAGAAATGGGGCTGGTCCCCAGTACTAGTGAGATCTCAAACTTGATCTCACGCACAGGCGGTAGTCCTGGCAGCTCCTCTGAGAAAATGTTGGGGTACTTGCAGACCACCAAAATGCTCTGAAAGTCAGCCACGAAACTAGGCTTCTGCTATAACACAAGCCAAGAAGCTCTCACACCCCTAGCCTAAAAGCTTCGCTGCCTGAAGCGCGGAGATGCACCTAAAACCTCCATCCACCGGCTGGCCGTGAAACTCAAAGGGAGGCAACCCTAGAATGGAGAAGACGATCTTCCTCCCAAAAAAGTCTACCAAAGTGTGATAGGCAGACAACCAGTCCATCCCTAGAATCATGCCAAAGTCCTCCATCGGAATTACAATCAGGATGGCAGGAAGACTATATCCCCCTATAGCAATCTCGCAGTCTGTAAAGACGTCCTATGCTACGAACAACTGTCCACTTGGCCCTCCAATCAGGAACAGAACCTCTAACAGAGAACTATTCGACCCCAACTAACGGTAACTTATGGAGCAAAAAAAGTATGTGCCACCAGAAATAAGAAATACGTAATCCAAACGGCCAGAAACTATAACCATACCTGCCACCACAGAACCTGAAGCTCTGGCATCTCTGTGAGTTAGGGCACTGGGACGCCTCTCGGTCCTGGGTGTAGATGAAACAGCTAAGCCCGGGGGTAGGCGAGTGGCAGCTGGTTGGTACCTGACGTGTGCATGCTCGTGTTTGGAGGTGTCGTTATAGTTTGCACTTGCGACGTCGATTTTAAAGTAAAGAAATGGATGTGAGTCTGAGTGTCGATCTCAGGGGAGGCGTAAAAATCGAATTCTTCTTGTCACTTATTGTCACGAAAATCTTGGGGTTTTGCTTGTGAAAATGTGCGGGTGAAAAGCGAGAGAGAGAGAGATTAAGGTTAGAATTGTTTCATTCGCAACATGCAACTTGAATAGCAAATAGAGCAAGCAATTGAATAGAAAATAACTTCATTAATCATGCAACTTTAATTCATAATTACAACACTAGATAAATGCTTGAACATAAGTAAAGTAAAGCTTAAAAGAAGAAAGACAGAGAGAGGGGATGGCGAGGCAGCCACGGTGGTGGAGAAGGCTCCGTCGGTGGCTCGTCATCTCCGACGATTACAAAAGGGCTTAAAGGTAGCTAGGAGGGGGGTAGAGTAGTTGCAAGTGGAGTAAATGCCTTGAATGGGTGGTTGGAAGGGGTTTAAATAGGGAGAAGAGCTTTCCAAATGAAGAAGGGGTTTTAGCAACATCTGGGACGTCGCTAAAACCCTTCCCAAAAGGTCGGTGAAGACCCCTACCCATCGGTTGCTCGCCCGCAGCCATGCTTCATTGCGCTTGATCCATGTGCGTGACTTAAGAGTCGTCCGATCGAAGATCGGACGGCTGAGGTCTTTGCAACGAGCGTGCTCGGATCGCGCCTTGAGTGTGCGTGCGTGTGGGTGTTGTCGACCGGCGTGAGCACGCGCGTGGTTGATCATCGCCTGAGGATGCGTCGCGTGGTGCGATCGTCACCCTTCGCACGCAGATATATAGCCTTAATCAGTCGCGCCCACTCGAGCAGCGAATTAGGCAGCGCGCGGGGTCTCGAATGCTCGCTGTTGCCTTTGCGAACAGCACACAGCCCGCTGCGCTACCGGGCCGGATTGTCGCGCGGAGGAGGCGCGGCACGCGGGCATGGAGCATTGCAGAGCCGTGCGATGGAGGATCAACGGTCGAGATGCGTCCCTTGGTGGAGGAAGCAGGGGCGTGCTGTGCGTGGATGCGTGGTTTTCAGTCGTCCGATGGATGATCGGACAGCTTAAAATGGTGCTGCGCGATGAAGGGTGGATGCAGGAGCGGCGAGGCTGACACATGGCGGCCCCATGGCCGTTGATCATTAGACCAACGGTTAGAACTTCTTGGGTCCATTGTGGGAGCTACGGATGTCGGATTTGGCCGATTTCAAGTCCGTTGTACTCCGTTCGTTGCTTTGAATCCAACCGTGCGGTCCGATTGCTCATCTGAGGCCTATTTTGACAAGTGCTCATACAAATGGCCATTAATACTATTTTATAAGCAATCTTGACATATGATGCGTGCAATGCTCCCATTCTATTTATGATGTGTTATCTGTGCATTTTATTCTTAAGATGGACCCTATTTAATAGAATTATCACCCCAAGATGCAGTGTTATCATACCCCCATGCTTACTCCTTGCTAGTCCCTAGCAAGGTTTATTCTAGCCTTTATTTTCTGTCAGAATTTAAGAAGTAACTACTTAGACACTTCGTCACTTGTCAATAGGAGGAAATATACTAAGATCTTAATCTACAAAGACTAAGCAGTGCCCAGGTGTCTGCCAAAATACGAATCTCCTGAATCCTTGCTTAATGTATGTAAATATATATATTTTTTCTTATTTTTAGATTTTTTTGGAATTTAGAGTGGGTTGGTAACTTTTTACGGCTACCCAACCCACCCAAAACTCGGATAAAACTCTAAACGCTAAGCATCTTGGTGTGAAGATCGTGATAAACTCATTCAATGGTAATTTAGACAGACTCCGGGTTTCTACTCTCCTAGGTGACCGGAAGATGAAGTGTTTTGCCTGAAGGTGTATTTGTTCGATCGGTAGCTTTCTGCCTACGTTTGTTTTAATTGGGGTCAACACAAGGATTTTTCCAGTGTATATTTCCCCAGCTTGTACTACTTCCCCGCTTCTTCCTTAAGTGTTTTGGTTCTTTTTGTGCAATTACTGAGTTGGGCTCTGGACAACCGATCAATGGGCTGTTACCCATGATCACTTGCCAGCCATACTCGTGCGGTGAAGTGTGGTTTATTTTATTTTCTTCTCTCTTTCTTTTTTTTGGTAGGTGGCTTCCCTGATGTCAAATGTACCTAGAGACAATGAAGAAGAAGTGGTCCCGTGGCTGGGTTCTGGACAACCTGCCAATGGGCTCTTACCCACGACAACTTGCCAGCCATACCACCCTAGAAAGTTCATTAGCTACCCAATTTCTTTCAAAATCTCCGAGGAATGAGTCTGTGCAGAAATGTGTGCAGATGCTTAGACTCAATGTCTTTCTGAGTTAGAGGGTGAGTTGATAAGTAGTATACTTATCACCTTATTTAGTAGGTGGGTTAGAGTAGCTTAAGGTTGCAAGGATTTGAAGCTAAATCCATATTTTAATGGACACCAGGGCTGATTAAGCCTGAAAGCCTGAAAAGTCTAAGTGTTCAAGTTCTTTTTATATTATTTCTCACTATTGACAAGTTTCTAATGCCTAAGTTTCTTACTAAATTCATTTTTTTTTAATTTTATTTTATTTAGACTGATTAAATGAGCTCAGGATCGTGTAATTTACCACCCTCTCCCCATGCTTAAGTTGGACAATGTCCTCATTGGCAAATACATGGATGCACAGGGGTTCAAAAAGATATTACCTGAGTGACGTAGAATATCGGATCAGTCTGAATCCACTAGGTTGCTTCCTAGGAAGCGCTGAGTTTAATGCCTTCGGCTGGGCATAGTGCACAAACAGGAATGGTTTGGGTCAAGGAGGTATGTACAAAATCAGCCAGACCCAAAATTAGAAGCCGACAGATGTGAATAAGGTTGTGGTGGAGTCCCTTTCCAAAGGGGCGAGAATTCTGCAGCAGATGTATCATGCAAGCCCGTGTCAGATCCTCTTTTAGTCTGTGGGCATGCGAACAAGTTAATGTGGATGAACGTACCCCAAATATGACATATCAGATACTAAAGATGTAGGTTTTATACTCAGCTTGTGTCCCCATAAAATTGTAATCCATCAGAGGTGTATCAATCCCAGTGCATTCAGGTTGCGGGATCCTTATTTTCGTAGGGTAGGTAACAAAATCAAGAGTTTCATAATGAGTCCTATAATCAAGTATGAGGTCTCTCTCCAAAGACGAATCCATCTCTTCTGTATCTACGATTTCATTGCTCATTCCCTCCAAGCCCTTGACCTCAAGAATATTTTCTTCAACCTCCTTTGTATTAGATTCACTGTTTGAGGTTGCATTAGAGGTAGGGCCAATTTCATCCTCTAGTTCATATTCTTTCTCTCGGCCCTCCTCCAAATTTGTGATGGGGATCCCACCCGATTCATAATCGATTCCTTTGAAATTGTAACTCCATTCCCCATCTCCTATGTTGGTTGTTGTTCCCACCGGATCACTTCTCTCGGGCCGATTAGATTCAGATTCCAAGACATCTGCCCTCACATTTTCAGTTTCCTCCTGATGTTTGTCCTCAATGCTCCCCAAATCGTGTTCCGAGGAATCCTCAATGACCTTATCCATTGAGTTGTTCAACTCCTGGGGAGTATCAATGGTGGACTGAACCAAATTAGGGTGATTGGGTGTAGTCCAATTGATCATGGTAGGTCCTTGCTTTACGAATTCCATGAATGGCATTGTGTGCAACAGCTTGCTCTGGCCTTCTTCCCCCAATTGTTGGAACATATCCAACATGGCCTGCTACCCTTTAACCAATTCTTGATTTTGTCTGTGTAATTCTAACTATAGGTTATCAAGAATTGACAGGGTGTCATTTGGTGTCCTTTCGGTTTCCTCCTTGAAATCTAGGTTAAGAGAGTATGGTTGAGGTTGTGGATTAGAATTCATACTGGGGTTTAGGTTCTTGGGTGGGTCCTATATTCTATCATGTTCAGGGTCTAGTTCTTCAAGAGGAACCATTCTCTGTTGGTCCTACTCCAGAATAGTTGTGGTTCTAAGTCCTCCCAGTCAGATTCTTCATCAGGGGACCAAATCAAGGGTTGATGATCCTGGACTTGCCTAGATTCCTGATCATTCTCTGATTTCCATTTGTCTAGAATTCCTTCCAATCCAAAGGTCAAATAGGAAAGGTTGTTAAATTCAGATGACCTTTCTTGGTTATTATCCTGAGAAGGGTAGGGTTCTTGGTGTTCTCCTAGAGTGTAGGTCCTATCAAAGTGGTTAGAGAGCGGGTGGGACCTCAATGATGAGGTGTCGTGAGGAGAATCAAGATGTGGAGCCCCACTATTTGAATCATACCCTTGAGTGGATATGTTGGGTGTATCCCAATAAGAGGTTGGTGCAGTTTGGTCATAATTGGAACAGTTGGGCTAAGAGGGATATTCTAGGTCGTACCCCCAACTTGGTGGTTGGTTAGTGCAAGTAGGCTGTGGATATGGTCCACTTGGGTTAGCATACAAATCATGTTGGGGGTAGTTTGGGTAAGATGGATAGGCACTGAAATCCATGGTTTGGAAGAAATGGAGGGATGAGGGAAGAACAGGTGAGAGAGAGTTGTGTGTTCAACCAAGCAAAGAAGCCTAACCCTTATGGTGTATTCCTTAGGGGACCTAGAAATCTCCAAAAGGGTGATTAAGTCCGTAAGCACTAGACTCCCCTTCCCAAAGCTAATCTGGCCAGGTTGATTACGAGGGGATTGCAAGGAAGGTTCTTCCTTTACCTTGCGTCGTCGGTTCCATAGGCCCCACAACCGCGGTCGTTTGACACTGCCCCGTAGCCTAGTCACCAGATTCTACCAAGGGAATGAAAGCCAAGTGCCCAGCGAACAAAACCTCGCCCCTCGAGACTTAACTCAGTCCTACCTAGGGCACGTTTACTCAGTTTTAAAAGGGATAGGACAGTTCTTGTGCTAAGGTTATGTGATGAGGCGTTGATTGGGGTGGTGCCTCTTAGTTTTTCACTTTCATTGTGTGTGCTTCTACCAAAACATGGTTTTCAAGCAAGGATTTTTAAGATGTGCTGTCTTTTAATGTTTCAACCTTACTTTAGTGTCTTTTAGGATTGACGTGTCTTAATGTTTTCAGACAAGTTTCAGTGGGCACGTCAAGTTTGGCACACAATTTGGTGAAAGTAGATTTCCTTTTATTGTGTAGAGGCTCTAAAACCCTAATGTACTCATCCTAATGATCATGCAGCTTCTATTAGATGAGTCATTTTTAGGGTTGAGTGGTGCAGCCCAAGTCAATCCAAGGTGGCTTTGCAAACACCACTCAAAAAGAGAAAAGAACACTCCAAGAATTTATTCAGAATATTAGAGTGTACATGTTTTTGTTGGGTGATGTGTTAAGGATGTGGGTCAGGTAATCATACACCACGCCAATTTTTTTTCAATTTTACAATTTTTTTAGTTTTTCAAGCAAGCAAACAACCATGAGTAAAGAACTACTCACAACCGGTCCTTGTTGCGCCTACTCCCTTGTTACCGTCATGGGTTGCGATGCTTCACCGTCCAAGCGCCGAATTCCTACAACCATCAAGTAAAAGGAGACAAGGCGTTAGACGATGTGAGAATGGATGTAAAATGGAAGTGACAAAACAAATCCGTTGCCTCCCCGGCAACGACACCAAAAACTGACTTGCGCATGCGCGTGTGTTTGGAAGTGTCGTTATAGTTTGCACTTACGACATCGGGTTTAAAGTAAAGAAACGGATATGAGTCCGAGTGTCAGTCTCAGGGAGGCGTAAAAACTGGATTCTTCTTGTCACTTATTGTCACGAAAATCACGGGGTTTTACTTGCGAAAACACACAGGCGAAAAGCGAGAAAGAGAGAGATTAAGGTTAGAATTGTTTCATTCGCAACATGCAACTTGAATAGAAAATAGAGCAGGCAATTGAATAGAAAACAACTTCATTAATCATGAAACTTTAGTTCATAATTACAACACTAGATAAGTGCTTGAACATAAGTAAAGTAAAGCCTAAAAGAAGAAAGAGAGAGAGAAGGGACGGTGAGGCAGCCACGGTGGTGGAAAAGGCTCCATCGGTGGCTCGTTGTCTCTGGTGATTGCAAAAGGGCTTAAAGGTAGCTCGGAGGGGGGTAGAGTAGTTGAAAGTGGAGTGAATGCCTTGAATGGGTGGTTGGAAGGGGTTTAAATAGGGAGAAGGGCTTTCCAAATGAAGAAAATCCTTCCCAAAATGTCGGTGAAGACCCCTGCACGTCGGTCGCTCGCTCGTAGCCGTGCTTCGTCGCGCCTGTTCCGTGTGCGCGGCTTGAGAGCCGTCCGATCAAAGATCGGACAGTTGAGGTCTTCGCAACGGGAGTGCTCAGATCGCACCTTGAGTGCATGTGCGTTGTCGACCGCCGTGAGCGTGCGCGTGGCTGATCGCAGCCTGTGGACGCGCCGCGTGGCGCGATCGTCACCGTTCGCGTGCGGATCTACAGCCTTAATCAGTCGTGCCCGCTCGAGCAGCGAATTAGGCAGTGCGTGGGGTCTCGAACGCTCGCTACTGCCTTGCGAACAGCGCGCAGCCCGCTGTGCTATCAGGCCGGATTGTTGCACGGAGGAGGCAAGGCACGCGGGCGTGGAGCGCTGCGGAGCCGTGCGATGGAGGATCAACAACCGAGATGCGTCCCTTGGTGGAGGAAGCAGGGGCGTGCTGTGCACGGATGCATGGTTTTTAGCCGTCCGATGGATGATCGGACAGCTTAAAATGGTGCTGCATGATGAAGGGTGGATGCGGGCGCGGAGAGGCTGACACGTGGAGGCCCCATGGCCGTTGATCATCACAGCAACGGTCAGAAATTCTTGGGTCCGTTGCGGGAGCTACGGATGTTGGATTTGGCCGATTTCGAGTCATTTGGACTCCGTTCGTTGCTCTGAATCCATCCGTGCAATCCGATTGCTCATCTGAGGCCTATTTTGAAAAGTGCTCATACAAATGGCCATTAATACTATTTTATAAGCAATCTTGACGTATGATGCATGCAATGCTCCCATTCTATTTATGATGTGTTATCTGTGCATTTTATTCTTAAGATGGACCCTATTTAATAGAATTATCACCCCAAGATGCAGTGTTATCAGTACCCTCCTCGTGGCTGGTGACTGCGGCTGCCAGATCGGCCTTCAGTACTCGACACTGGAAGCATCTGGTATGCTCCAATCCTACAGGGGCAGTCCCTCCTCAAGTGACTTGGCTGGCCACACTAGTAGTAGAGAGGGATACAGCTTCCTCCCTCAGTCTGTCCCTACTGGTGACTGAGCGAGGGTCTGATGCTGACAGCTGGCCCCTGTCTGGGGGTCCCCAAAGGCCACTAGTGGCCCCACAGAGCGGAACGACTCCCCCACAGGCACCACGTGCCTCCCCTCCTAACGACCCTGCGAGTGTTCAAGCTGGTAGGGCCTCCTCTGATCTCCGCTGACTCGCCTGGCACTACGGTGACTCTGCTGTCCCATGGAAGGTTCCCCCTCCGCACCCTCAGAAGGGACATGAGGGGGCGGCAGAGCCGGCAGAAGCTGAAATTCTTCTCGTACGACCTCTCGAATCAACTGGACGAGGTCTTGGGCCTGGACAATTAGGAGGATAGGTGACACAGCACTGGTCCCAAGCCGACACGTCTGCCCCTACGCCTACAACAAGGCATCTCCTACAAGGAGATAAAAGAGAAATAACATGGACTGTCAATAACACCAGATTACATGAAGAATTGACTCTGAACCGAAGATCAAAGTTAACGTTGTGATGGCTATATTAGTTACATGCATGTGAGTGGTTACTTCCAGACCATTTGGTGTATTTCCCGGGATGACCTTACTCTGATACTGATTGCACCGCAAAAATACGCCTGCAATTGTGCCATCTTGTGCTATTTCCTAGCATTACCAATGCATATTAGGTCTCCATAGTTGCATTGTAAAAATACATGCATGCATGCATTTAATTAAGAGGGGAGGAGAATGAAATAAGTGGCCTTGCATTTTACATTTTTCCTCAAGTGCATCTTTGCAAAATTCCCATCTCTATTTTTATTTCCACTTGATTTTTAGTCTTTCCCGCGGCTGCATGCATCTTCTCCTCGTGCCATGCTTCCCTGCAGCAGCCCTTCCCTGCGGCTGCCATTCCCTGCATGAGTCATGCACGGCCATGCCTTCCTCTTCTATTTAAAGGCCACAGCTCCATCCTTTGCAACAAGCCTGGTCCTTCCATGAAAAAGACCCAACACAGCAGCTCTCTAGGCCACCACCGTCCTCTCCTCCATTCCCCTCCATATGCCGGCCCTCCTCGGAGATACCCGGCGGGTAGGAGCCCTCACTGTGGTGCACACCACCACAGTGAGACCACCACTGCCCAGCTCTTCAAAGAGCCGGTGGGCGTGGTGGCTTTCTTCACTGTTTTCTCCATTGCAGCCATTTCAGCCATTGCCGCAAGCTTCAAGCTCGATGCTTGACGGCAGCAGCAGCAACACCAGTAGTAGCCCCTTCCGTGTGCGCCTGCAGGCACCTTTGCCCTCCACACGCGCCTACGTGCCCTCTCCGCCTCCCGCCTTCTCCGCCCTGTCGCGCACCCTTCTGCCTGCAACCGGCCCTTGCGCTCCTCTACAGCGGCCGGCCAAGCACTTCCCTGCACCCCTGCCAGCACCTGTAAGCTTCCGCGCAAGCTGCAATCGCCCTCGCCTCCCTCTCCGCGTGCTCTGTCGCGAGCTCTCCACACTCTCAACCGACCGACGCAGGCCTTCTCCCTCGCGCGCCAGCCCGAGCGCTCTAGCCGCGAGCCCGCCACACTCACACCACCTGAAGCTCCCGATTGTGCGGACCGAACGACCACTGTAGCCACTGTTCACGTGAGTCTGCTCGACACAGTGGCTACAGTGGGGTGACCGGAAAGCTTCTCACTTTCCCAGTCACCCAGCGTGCCGCAATTGGCCCTCGCCCGTGCGCACGCCCGCCTGCGCGTCTCCACCCGCGTCGCTCGCACCAGCCCGCACGTCTGCTTCGCCCACTCCCCTCGCCTGCACCAGTCTGCGTCGTGCACTCCCTTCACCCACGCTTACAAGCTCCCGTGATAGCCTTCGCACAGCACGGTGCGCTGCATCTTCTCTCCGCGCCCTCGCCCTCCAGTGCGCGCTTGTCTGCGTGTGTGCACGCCTGCGCGCGGGCATGATCCTCCAAACGGCGCGGTGAATCTGCAGATGACTTAACCTCCAGCCATCTCTCCCGCTCTCTCTCACTCTCTCTCACAACACCCACAGCACTCTCTACACCGACGCTCACACACACCTACACTCACACTTCCACACAAACACACACACCTATACTCTATTGCACACACACACACACACACATATATATATACATATACTTATATATTGATATATATATATACATATATATATATCTATATATACATATATATATACATATATATACATATAGATATATACATAGATATATATACCTATATTTATACATATAGTAGTATCTATATACTTATGTATTAGTATACATACATACATATATATATATCTATATACTTATATATATACTTATATATATATATATATACATATATACATATACTTATATAAATATACATATATACTTACATATATACAAATATCTATACACACATATATATATAAATATACATATATCTATATATGTATTACCTATATATATATATATACATATATACACACCTACTTATATATACATACATATATACATATATATATCTATATAACTATATATACCTATATACATATATATACATATCTAGATACATATACCTATATACATATACATATATATATATATATATATATATATACACATACATACATATATATATATATATATATATATATCTACATCTATACATATATATATATATATATATATATATCTATAACTATATATACATACATACATATGCATATATTACTATATACTTATACATACATATATATATACCTTTATATAGTTATATACCCCGATACACGTGTACAAAAAAAGCGTGTTCGCATTCATCTTCCACCATCCATCCTACACCTTACACACGGCACCTAGTCCTGTTGGTTACGTCTTTCTAGACGACGACCGACTCGACACTGTGCTACACTCCATCTCCGCCTCCACCCCCACCCCTTTATACATATATAATATATACCTATATATATAAACTATATTTACTTGATTTATGTTTCTCTTTCCTATTAGTAAAAAGATAAAAAAAATATATAAAAGAGAAAATATAATCCTCGACTTGCAGGTACTCCATCTTGTGAATAGCAAGACCCGTTTTGGACCCTGTCTTGGCTCAAAGCCAAGAACCCAATTTTGAGGTTGTGCCTCAAGGACAAAGATTACCAGAAAAAAATTCTAAATAAGAAAACACCAAAAACACAATAAACGAAAGGAAGAGACTCGTTGTAGGAAAGGCGTAGAAACTCGACTTGTAACCCCACTTCCCTGAATTCGACCCTGGACCTAAAAGTTACAAGATAAAATCAAGTAGGCCAGGTAAAAAATTTTTGTAAAGAGATGGTTAGGTCCGATTTAGGTTAACCACTATACACATTTCAACGATAAAATCACCATATTAACAACCTATTCGGGCCCGACACCACATCTTTTCTGGCGCCGTTGCCAGGGAAGTGCGCCTTCAAGTAAGTTTCTATTCAATTCCTTTCAATTTTTCTCTTCTCTCTTCATGGGTATCTCTGTTTTTGGTGTGCAGGTAAACCTGGTGTAAGGAGAAGGCAGGCAGACGAAGTCGAAGACGTAAGCAGATCCAAGGCGAGTACGAGAGCGTGAAGACGCTAACATCGCATTGGAGCTTCGCACACATTGCCGAACAAGTAGGTCTTCTTTTCTTAGCAACTAGGGTTAACTTGTCACCTTAATAATAATAAAAACTAAAAACTAAAGACTAGAAAAACTTCTTAGGATCTCTTAGGGCAAGTGGATTAAAATTCACTTGTTTGATTGATTGTCTTCACTCCCACTGCCCCGGGATTTCCCGCCCTACTTCGCATAACGAAAATCTGAGAATCTTGATTCTTGAATTTTTCACCGTGGGAAGTATTCTTTGAGGCAAATAAAAAGATTGATTGCACCCCTCTTTGCCTTATTTACCTACAAATTCGGGATCACCTTTTTGGTGAGGAGACTTGGAATTGAGTTGATTCCAACCCCACCATGACTTCTTAACTTGCCTAAGATTCGATCCCGAACACTTCAACCCCAACAATTTGATTTTTCTTATCTTTTGGTTGAGCCTTGTGTGTGGACATTTTTCTTGGTGATTGGGAGCACTTGAATTGAAGTGTTTTGGCTCCCTTTCACACTAATCTAAAACGGATTCGTGCATCCACACATAGAAATCTCCATTTAGGGTAGCCCATTGCATTTTAGCATGCATTAACCAACTGACATTGAAGAAGGGTTTGTTGGGCTTAGAAAGAAAACTTGTATTCTCACAAAACCTGGAGATTGGTTGAATTGGTATTTCAGCAAAATCCTAAAATCCATACTACTTAAGGCTGAATTTTAAAAATCATTCACCAATTAAAAACTTCAATTCGAGGAGATTTCCCCGTTGCATGCTTGTTTTACACACTCTGAGAAATCAATCACTTGGGCATTACTCGTAAACAACACCCTTCACATTCCAAAAGCACTTGATCCTAAGCCTCTAACTAAAATTGGTAGTAACTTGACCCGTATTAAGGATTAGAGGTCTAACTACCTGCGTGTAGCGTCTACGTGATGGTGAGGGTCCCGCGTGCTATCGGGTGTGTAAGACTGGGGCAAACGGCCTTTCAATCTGGCCCGGTGGTTCCGTGGAGCTCGCATTCGATTTCGTAGTTCGTGATAGTAGGTAACTTAGATCTTTAGGTCTAAGGGCACACTGTAAAGGTTAGGAATTGGATTGAATTGATTTGTCATCAAGTGTAACTTTGCGGCGTCATTTCTCTCATCTCTCTTCCTTCTCATCTCCCCAATTCTTCCTGCGGTAGTGCATGTTTGGGAGGAGGTCACAAAACCCTAAACTGTTTGAATTGACTGATAAATCTAGAAAACAAGCCGAATCGTCCTCCTCCTCCACAAACATGGTTACACGCCCACCCCCAAATCCCGAGGGAGGAAACCGTCCTCAGAACCCACCAGGTGGTGGAGCCTTAGATCCCATAACTTGCCTCCAAGCCCAAATGGAAATGTATAATGAGCAAATCGAAGCCATTCGGGAAACATTGGAGGAAATGCAGAACCCTCCCGAACGGGAGGAGCCTAGGTCTCTTAGCTCCTATCAAAATCCTGCTGCTACAGAGACCATAGGACAAATTCGGGTCCCCATGGACGGGGACGAATTTGAACTAAAATCGAACATAATTGGCCTAATAAATTTTCACTTTCATGGTCTTGCAAGTGAAGACCCGTTTCGCCACTTGGAAGACCTAACCCGACTAGCTGAAACTGTTAAACCAAGAAATGTCAGGTTACCTATAGTCCTCATGAAGACGTTCCCGTTTTCGTTGCGGGATAAAGCATCGCAATGGTTACGCACCCTTGGGAGAACCATCCACTCTTGGGAAGAGATGAGAACAGCGTTTCTCAAGAAGTTCTTCCCAATCGGGCGAACCAATGCGCTTTGCCGTGCTATCACCTCTTTTACGCAACAAAACGGCGAACAATTTCATGAGACATGGGAGAGGTATAACGACCTCCTCAGGAAGTGTCCGCACCACGGTCTGCCTAAGTGGCATATAGCCCAGATTTCTACTATGGGCTAAATGAGACTTTGAAGCAGATTGCAGATGCTTCCTGCGGAGGGAACTTTATGAATAAAGACGAGAATGGAGCGTTTGAATTGTTTGAAAATAAGAGTGAAAACTCGATGAACAATGCTTCCATTGCCGCCTTTAATCGTACCAGCCAGCCCCGAAATGTCCACGAAGTTGACACGGGACCCTCCCATTCATCCACTGATCTAAGCCTTATTGCACAAAAATTGGATGAAGTCTCCGTCGTGCACAAGAAGCTGGACGAGCTTCTGGCCAACCCCCCCGATCTCTGGCAAACACCACCTCTTCACCACTTCGTCACAATTCCAATTCTTCCAACACTAGGCTTATCTCGAGAAACCCCGTAAGACCTTCCTTACCGAGTGTCGCGCCGAGCCAATATTTTGACACAGAGGACCAAGCCTCCGTGTGCTCGAACTCATACTTACATGCGGACGCATCTTCTGGCATAGAAGACGCTTGAGCCCTGGGGAACAACCCGTTTTCTGCCACTTATAACCCAGGGTGGCGCAATCATCCGAACTTCGCATGGTCCAACAACCCGCAGTGCCAAAACCCCGCGGGTGGACCAATGCGACTATCCGCACCTGTCATCCCAAGGGCCCAGTTAATCCTATGGCGAATCCGCCATCAGGCCCTTGCATGTCACAAACAGAACACGCATCAAGTCCTCTTAACAAATTGATGCGAATGATGATGGAAATGTCAAAGCACCATAAAGAGAACATGACCTCTCTTCAGCACCAATTGGCACAGCAAAATGCTGAGATCAGTCAACTACGCATGGTGACTCGATCTCAGGGCACTCTTCCCACCCAACCTGTTCCAAACCCGCAAAATTTCGTACCTCGTGGTCCTCAACCACAGGTACGACCTTCTCAAGGGCAGGTTAATCAAATTCTGCAAGCTCGAGCATTCCAACGGGATTTCAGGCTAATCCCGCTGCAGCACCGCGCTCTTATGTCCCCATTGCGAACCCTCCCCCGCCGTATGATCCCACTGGACCCGTATCGTCCAATGCTATCACTATGAGGAGCGGTAAGCAGACCGTCAATCTGCCTCGACCTGATCCTGACCCGTCTTCTTCATCGCCCTCTCATTTGGGGTGCGCACCACATTCGTGAGAGGACGATACACCCAAATTATTACCAGAATCAGTCCCATTCCCTGAGGCTCTACTGAGGGAGCCAAAAGGCAAAAATAAAGATACGCAGGCCTTTAATAACCTGCGTAATTTGTTCAAGGATGTAGAAATCAAGGTACCCCTGCTCGAGGCTATCGACCACATACCTACTGTCGCCTGATTTTTCAAAGACTACACAACACCCAGGCGACAGTCAAATAAAACTAAGAATCAGGTGGTTCTCTTGCCTCATGCGAGTTGTGCTATACTATCAAACCTACCACCGAAGTAGAAAGATCCGGGCACACCGCTTATTTCCTGTAGCATCCAAGGATGCAATTTTAATCGTGCCCTGCTTGATCTAGGATCTTCCATAAATCTCATACTGACCATTATGCTCAAAAAATTTTCCTTGGGAAATCTGAAACCCACCCCTGTCACATTACAGTTGGCAGATCGTTCTGTCAAAATCCCGAAGGGTGTGGTGGAAGACGTGGTGGTTAGGGTCAACAGTCTCTGTTTTCCTATTGACTTTCTCGTTTTAGATATGGAAGTTCCTAGCTCACTTTTTGATTGTCCGATCATCTTTGGTCGACCTTTCTTGGCCACAGCCCGCACCCATATCGACTGCGAGTCGGGCTATATTGAGATTGCCGTTGGATCTGAGAAGCTCAAGCTTAACATCTTCAAGGCAGCCAGGAACTTTGATTATGATTGCATCGAGGATGACACGTCTAATGAGGACATGGCCGTTAGCGCATGTATCGGACTAATTGGGACCTATTCAGACTGCTGCGGATTACCTATAAACACTGATGACTGTCTGACCAACACATATTATGACATTCCCCCATCCTGCCCTTTTCCCGTACCTTCTCCTGACCAGACTTCTGATGAGGTTTTCTCCGCTTCCCATACCTCGTGGTCTGAGTCATATCCGGGCTACTCACCGCCGGTCCACACTCTTGAAGACCGGATTGCCCTTTCTTCCTTGCCAAATCAGGCGGATTTGCAAATCCACACTGGGACCTTGAGCCCATATACTTCTCAATGGGACTATTCCTTTTTGGATCCATCTATCCAAGAAGCCCCTCTTCTTGGCCAATCTGAAGGCCAATTTCTTCCTCCTGACTTATTCTCCAACCCGCCTGGGACACTCTCGTCTCAAGAAATGCCAGATCTTTCACCATCCACTCCCGAGCAGAAAGAGCTGCCTAGTACACTTAAGTATGTTTTCCTGGGACCAAATGAAATGCTCCCTGTAATCATCAGTTCAAAATTGACCAAGGAGCAAGAGTGCAAACTAACTAAGGTCCTCATAGAACACAAGGTAGCTATTGGATGGTCTTTATCAGACTTATCTGGCATTAGCCCCTCCTACTGCGCTCACCGTATATATACGGAGGAGGCTCGACCTTCCCGCGAGATGCAGCAATGTCTCAACCCTAACATGCGGGAGGTCGTTAAGAAAGAAATCATTAAGTGGCTGGATGCGGGTATAATCTACCCGATCAGCGATAGCCCCTGGGTGAGTCCGATTCACGTTGTGCCCAAAAAGGCAGGACTCACCATCCATGTCAATGACAGGGGCGAATCCATCCCTGCATGCACTCCTACATCTTGGAGAGTGTGTGTAGATTATAGGAAACTCAATGCGGCAACCAAGAAAGATCACTTTCCGCTACCATTCATTGACCAAATCCTGGAGCAGTTAGTGGGAAATAAATTTTTCTGTTTCCTGGATGGATTCTCAGGATATAACCAGGTGGCAATTGACCCCCGAGACCAAGAGAAAACCAATTTTACCTGCCCTTTCGGCACCTTCGCATTTAGAAGGATGCCGTTTGGACTTTGCAACGTGCCAGCAACTTTTCAGAGATGCATGCTGGCGATATTCCATGACATGGTGGGTGACTTTCTCGAGGTCTTCATGGATGACATTTCGGTCTTTGGACCATCTTTTGATGAATGTCTTGCCAACCTGACTCATATTCTTAGGGGATGTATTGATGTAAACCTCATGCTTTCCTGGAAAAAAGTCATTTTATGGTGCACGAGGGAATTGTTATCGGCCATATCATCTCCGATAGGGGTATCGAGGTTGACAGAGCTAAGCTCGATGTCATTGCTGATTTACCTGTGCTTGGCTCTGTCAAACAAATCCGCTCCTTCTTGGGACACGTCGGTTTCTATAGGAGATTCATCAAAGACTTCTCCAAAATTTCTCGACCCTTAACTCATCTCCTATCAACCGACGTACCCTTCGATATGGGCCCAGATTGTATACAAGCATTCACGCAGCTGCGTAATGCTGTCACCAAGGCCCCTGTTCTCTAGTTGCCTGATTGGTCCCTCGACTTTGAACTTATGTGTGACGCTTCCGACCTTGCAGTCGGAGCCATCCTGAGACAAAGACGTGATAGGCACCCCTTCGTGGTGTACTACGCCAGTAAGACGTTGGACGAGGCCCAGTGTAATTATACTACCACTGAGAAAGAACTACTGGCGGTCATCTTTGGGCTGGAGAAATTCCGCTCTTACCTTCTGGGCTCTCACGTTATTGCTTTCACTGATCATGCGGCCATTCGCCATCTCATGCACAAGAAGGATGCCAAGCGTAGACTGATTCGTTGGATCCTTCTGCTCCATGAATTTGACATTGAGATTCGCGATAAGGCCGGAGCCCAGAATGTTGTGGCTGATCACCTTTCCAGACTAGGCCCTGACCATATTGGACTTATTCTGCCGATCAATGAAAATTTTCCTAATGAGCACATATTGGCAATAAATGTGGCAAGTGGACCGTGGTATGCCGACATTGCCAACTACCTTGCTTCTGGATCCCTTCCACGTGGCTGGCCTAAAAACCAGCGCGAGCGTCTCATGGCAGAAGCAAAGTATTATTTCTGGGATAATCCACTTCTTTTTCGGATAGTTGCTGATCAAATCATCCGTCACTGTATTCCTGACAACGAGTTCCCCAGTGTGCTATCCTTCTGCGACGATCAGGCCTGCGGAGGCCATTTCTCTGGGAGGAAAACTACAGCCAAGGTGTTGCAGTGCGGTTTCTTTTGGCCCTCCCTTCACCAGGATGCACACAATTATACCAACCATTGCACTAGGTGCCAGTCGTTAAGGTCAATGTCACGTCGTGACATGATGCCCTTGCAACCCATCCTAGCTGCGAAAATCTTCGACATCTGGGGAATTGACTTCATGGGTTCCTTTCCTCCATCCAACGGCTTCATATTCATCCTCGTGGCCGTTGACTATGTTTCGAAATGGATCGAGGCTATTCCCGCGCGCCATGCTGACCATGTTATTTCCACCTGATTTGTCAAAGACCACATCTTTGCGCGCTTTGGGATCCCTCGAGCCATTATCTCGGATGGAGGAAGCTACTTTACCCATGCTTCTTTTCAGGCACTTCTGAGGAAGTACGGAGCCCACCATCGTATCGCATCCCCGTATCATCCTCAGACGAACGGCCAGGTGGAAGTGTCAAATCAGCAAATCAAGCAGATTCTCCAGAAAACAGTTCGGCCTGACCGTAAGGATTGGTCCAACAAGCTGATTGACACACTTTGGGCGTATCGGACCGCCTTCAAGGCTCCCCTTGGTATGTCTCCATATAGAATCGTTTACGGGAAGCCTTGTCATTTGCCCGTGGAGTTGGAGCACTGCGCTTATTAGGTGGTTCGCCAATGTAACCTCGACCCAGACCTGTATGGTCGAGAAAGGAAACTCCAACTCCAAGAGCTGGAAGAGCTCCGTCTTGAAGCCTATGATTCTTCTTTAACCTTTAAACAAAGCACTAAGGCTTTTCACGACAACTGTATTCGACAGAAAGAATTTGAGCCATCTCAGTAATTTTGGCTCTATAATGCCCGACTCAAATTCTTTCCTAGGAAATTGAAGTCCAAATGGACTGGTCCTTTCCTAGTCTCAAGACCATTCCCCAACGGGGCCGTCGAGATCGAAGATTCCAAATCTGGGCATAAATTTATGGTCAACGAGCAGCATTTGAAACCCTATCTGACTCATGAACCTACCCCCATTGGAGAAACCGTTGCCCTGCTGGAGGGTAACTAATTCTTTGCCTCATTCTGAGTCCAACTGGGGACGTTAAATTCAGCGCTCGTTGGGAGGCACCCTAACAACACTCACCATCCACCATCACTTTTCACTTCACTGTCACGATCACTTCACTTTTCACTTCACCACCCACCATCCACCCACCCTACCACCCTGCTGTATACCCTACACTTCAGTTCTTGTTCCTCGATCTTTCATCCTTTCTCTACCCTTCCCTGCATGCGTATGAGGACATAGCCTCATTTGGCATGGGGGGATGGATAGGCATCCTTAGGATCTGGGTATTTTAGGGTATCATGTAGTTTCTGTATATATATATATATAAAATGAATGAATGAAAATGGTGTTTAGTAATGATCTAAAGGCTGAAACAAAAATACAATAAGTGTTTATGGATATTCAACCTCTGTTTTGAAGACTTTCCAGGCCACAGAAGCTTGATTCGCTCAGGCTCAGCTTAATTCACTTGAGCATCGACAAGATAGATCGGAATCTCTCCTAACTAAGGACGTATTCTTGTACCTGAGACACAAGTATAGGATCCGTTGGTTTGCTTTTACTTGAGAGCTTAAGTAAACTTGGTTCACACTACACATATCAGGAAAGACCAGGTGAACATATGATCCAACCCTAGTGTTCATTAGGGAAGGTGGAATCCTTACCTATGCATGCAGGTAGACTTTTTATCCCAGGTTTTAGTCTTGTGTTTAGGAGAAACTCTTTCTACCAAAAAGAAACTCTCCCACCAAAAAGAAAAAGTGTGCTCCTTCAAAAAATGTTGTAAGAGATATACTGACACGTGTTTCAAAAAAAAAAAAGTTGCAAATAAGTCAGTATATCTCACAAATGTTTGTAAAGTCTTCGCCCTACAAGAAGTTCTTTAGGGCAGGTTACAAATACCTTGTTTTCCTTTGAGCCACAAAAATCAGAAAATGAGAGTTGAGTTTTTCGTCATCTTCTTAAGGGTCAATCCGAAAACACGAGCTGAAACTGGGACCAACCTGTACTTAAAGATTCGTGAAACCCTGGGCTTGAGTCTTAATGTTCATCTGGTCAGTCTTGATCCTTCACTATGCACAAGCCATAACCTCTTCAGCTCTCGAGTATGGCAAAAACCTCCTGGGTCTTGGAAATCGTACTTAAGGTTTAAATATCAAGAGTCCTGGTTAGTTGAGAGATGATCTATGTCATGTGAGACTTAAAGTACTGATAGTCTTCTCTACAATTGGTTCTCACAATATCCAACAATAAATACACCTATATTGCCTCAGAAGAAAATCTTCAACTTAAGATCATTTCTAAATACTATTTTGCTAGGGACTAGCAAAAGATAGGCATGGGGGTATGATTGCACCGCAAAAATACGCCTGCAATTGTGCCATCTTGTGCTATTTCCTAGCATCACCAATGCATATTAGGTCTCCATAGTTGCATTGTAAAAATACATACATGCATGCATTTAATTAAGAGGGGAGGAGAATGAAATAAGTGGCCTTGCATTTTACATTTTTCCTCAAGTGCATCTTTGCAAAATTCCCATCTCTATTTTTATTTCCACTTGATTTTTAATCTTTCCCGCGGCTGCATGTATCTTCTCTTCGCGCCATGCTTCCCTGCAGCAGCCCTTTCCTGCGGCTGCCATTCCCTGCATGAGCCATGCACGTCCATGCCTTCCTCTTCTATTTAAAGACCATGGCTCCATCCTTTGCAACAAGCCTAGTCCTTCCACGAAAAAGACCCAACACAGCAGCTCTCCAGGCCACCACTGTCCTCTCCTCCATTCCCCTCCATACCCCGGCCCTCCTCGGAGGTACCCGGCGGGCAGGAGCCCTCACTATGGTGCACACCACCACAGTGAGACCACCACCGCCCAGCTCTTCAAAGAGTCGGTGGGAGTGGTGGCTTTCTTCTCTATTTTCTCCTTTCCAGCCATTTCAGCCATTGCCGCAAGCTTCAAGCTCAAAGCTCGGCAGCAGCAGCAGCAGCAGTAGCAGTAGCCCCTTCCGCGTGCGCCTGTAGGTGCCTTCGCCCTTCGCACGTGCCTGCGTGCCCTCTCTGCCTCCCACCTTCTCCGCCCTATCGCGCACCCTTCCGCCTGCAACCGGCCCTTGCGCTCCTCTGCAGCGGTCGGCCAAGCACTTCCCTGCACCCCTGCCAGCACCTGCAAGCTTCCGCGCAAGCTGCAATCGCCCTCGCCTCCCTCTCCACGTGCTCTGTCGCGAGCTCTCCGCACTCGCAACTGACCGGCGTAGACCTTCTCACTCGCGCGCTAGCAACGAGCCGGCCACACTCACACCACCTGAAGCTCCCGGTTGCGCAGCGTGGACGACCACTGTAGCCACTGTTCACGCGAGTCTGCGTGACACTGTGGCTACAGTGGGGTGATGGAAAGCTTCTCACTTTCCCGGTCACCCGGCACGTCGCAACTGGCCCTCGCACGTGCGCGTGCCCGCCTGCCCGTCTCTACCCGCATCGCCCACACCAGCCTGCTCGTCTTTTTCGCCCACTCCCCTCGCCCACACCCGTCTGCATTGCAGACTCCCTTCGCCTGCGCTTGCCAGCGCCCGCACCAACCTTCGCGTAGCACGGTGTGCTGCGTCTTCTCTCCGCGCCCTTGCCTCCAGCGCACACTTATCTGCGTGCGTGCGCGCTTGCGCGTGGGGGTGAACCTCCAGATGGCACGGTGAATCTGCAGACGACTTAACCTCCAGCCATCTCTCCCGCTCTCTCTCTCTCTCTCTCACTCTCTCTCACAACACTCACAGCACTCTCTACACCGACGCTCACACACACCTACATTCACACTTCCACACAAACACACACACCTATACTCTATTGTACACACACATATATATATACGTATACTTATATATTGGTATATATATACATATATATATATAGATATATATATGTAGATATATATACTTATATTTATACATATAGTAGTATCTATATACTTATGTATTAGTATACATACATGCATATATATATACTTATATATATACTTATATATATATATACATATACTTATATAAATATACATATATCTATATATGTATTACCTATATAACTAAGTATAGATACCTATATATATATACATATATACACACCTACTTATATATACATACATATATGCATATATATATCTATATAACTATATATACATATATACATATATATACATATCTAGATACATATACCTATATACATATATACTTAGCTACATATATTTATATATACATATATTACTATATACTTATACATACATATATATATACCTCTATATAGTTATATATACATACACATATCTATATATATACATATACACTTATACATATACATATATATCTACATATATATATACCTATATATTTATAACTATATATATATATATACATATAGATATATTTACATATATACATATATATTTTCACATTATTTACCATACGCTGTATCACGAGAATATCTGCACCAGTTGCTGATATTCCTCGATACACGCGTACAAAAAAAGCGTGTTCGCATTCATCTTCCACCATCCATCCTACACCTTACACGCGGCACCTAGTCATGTTGGTTGCGTCTTTCTAGACGATGACCGACTCGACACTGTGCTACACTCCATCTCCGCCTCCACCCCCACCCCTTTATACATATATAATATATACCTATATATATATATACTATATTTACTTGATTTCTGTTTCGCTTTCCTATTAGTAAAGAGATAAAAAAAATATATAAAAGAGAAAAGATAATCCTCGACTTGCAGGTACTCCATCTTGTGAATAGTAAGACCCATTTTGGACCCTGTTTTGGCTCAAAGCCAAGAACTTAATTTTGAGGGTGTGCCTCAAGGACAAAAATTACCAGAAAAAAATTCTAAATAAGAAAAATACCAAAAACACAATAAACAAAAGGAAGAGACTCGTTGTAGGAAAGGCGTAGAAACTCGACTTGTAACCCCACTTCCCTGAGTTTGACCCTGGGCCTAAAAGTGACAAGATAAAATCAAGTAGGACAGGTAAAAAAATTTTGTAAAGAGATAATTAGGTCCGATTTAGGTTAACCACTATATACATTTCAACGATAAAATCACCATATTAAAAACCTGTTCGGGCCCGACACCAGATACCATCTTGTTACGACCCGATCCTAGATCCCTACAGGACTCGAGATCGGCTCGCCTCGACTAATCCGAAGACCTAGTCATCCAATGAGAAATAACTAATTGTTGGAAAGAGCGATCTTCATTTCCGTTGAAAACTTTAACATAAAATGTTACATCGTTGTAGTATGTTGCATGGTAGAAAATCGCTTTTCAAAACATTTTAATTCTTAGAATCTAACCATGAAAATAGTTAGGTCATCTCCATAGGGAGGAAATAACCTATTGGACTAGTAAGTAGTGCTTTGTTTATTCTAGAATCTCAATTGGCGCACATAGTAGTTATTGCAATTCATTCTCAATATAAGTTAGCATTTCTGTAATTACCCAAGAATAGAGAGAGGTTACATGCAAAATCACCACTATGGAATACGTGAATCGTAATCTTTGTATTGACAAATATCGTCAATACGAATCAAAATCGAACCCGTTCCCTATAACCAAATCCCATACACTATCATTTATGAGATGAATGCAACTATATGTAATTCAAATAAACATGAGGGATATTCATGCAAATTTACTGTAATATATTAAATAGATAAATAAGTGAATAGTAGAAGTTGCAATGGAATTAGTGGTAAATTTTAATACCCCTTGCACTGTTGCAAAACAGGGGAGATGGAAGGAGGGCTTGTGCATGGAGGAGGGCCATCAGCTGGTGACATGGCCGTGCATGGGAGTTCTCCTTTGAATGGTCGTCGTCTTGGTGATGACAGCGAGGTGCAAGATGGCCACCGGTCACTGACCGACCGCTTGGAGGAGCCACCAGTCTTGGGTGGTGGCTGGTGAAGGAGCCGACAATGGGTGATTGGTGCAGGCGGTGGAGTTGCTTCGGCACAAGAGAGGGCAGCTATTGGCGGTGTGCATGAGGAGAACAGTGGTCAACGGCGATGGCTGAAGCGACAGTGGCAGAAATGGGTTTACATCAGGGGGTTGAAATAGGGAAGAAAGGAGAAGAAAACAAAGATGAAGAATAAAGAATAAAAAGAAGGGAAGAGGAGGGATGATGGCTAGTGCATGATTTAAGAGATGAGGGAAGCATGGCCATGAGGATGAGGTGGCATAGTGAAGGCAGCGGCAAGCGGTTGTCACCACGCTAGCTGCTGCCTAGGAGGATGAAGAGGTGGTCGCAGTGGAAGCTCGCAGTGATTCACAGTGTTCACTCATTGCACAGTGCACGCCAGGAGCATGGTGGTAGTCTAACTCATGGTGCATGCCTGTTGCACGGTGGAGGATGGAGGAGAAGGGAAGATATCTCCGCAAGGGGAGAAGATTTCAGTAGCCCCCTCTGTCTGGTGTGCAAGTTTTCTCTCTTTATAAAATCCCCCCGTCTGTTCAGCCTACCGCTAGCTTCGCCAACCACTTGTGAACATCGCGAGTGGTTGAAGCTGATGGATAAGAATTGGTTGTTCTATCTCAAGCATCTGACTTCATCATCAGATGTCTTAGAAAAATGTTATGCCCGTGAGTTTGATATAGTAGATCCAGACATCCAATCAAAGCATCAGACGTCTTATAGAAGCAAAAATGGGTGTCTGACTCTTGTACCTAGCCTGCATTCATCAAATAAATTATATTATCATAACATATATTATTAATTGTAAAATTAGAGCATAAAATTAAATGTAGACTAAGGTAAGTTGTCATTTAACTCCTACTAAATTAATAATTAAGGATAACTAATTAAAGAGTACTTAAGCCAAATAATGATCCACTAAAGTGGACTTATCAGTAGGGCCTCCTCTGATCTCCCCTGACTTGCCTGTCGCTACGATGACTCTGCCATCCCACGGAAGGCTCCCCCTACACACCCTCGGAAGGGACATGAGGTGGCGGTGGAGCCGACGAAAGCTGAAATTCTTCTCGTACAACCTCTCGAATCAACTGGACGAGGTTTTAGGCCTGGACACTCAGGAAAAGAGGCGAGGCAGCACTAGTCCCAAGCTCGACACGTCTGCCCCTGTGCCTACAACAAGGCATCTCCTACAAGGAGATAAAAGAGAAAGAACAGGGACTGTCAATAACACCAAATTACATGAAGAATTACGACTCAAAAGCGAAGATCAAAGTTAACGTTGTGATGGCTATCTTAGTTACATGCATGTGAGTGGTTACTTCTAGACCATTTGGTGAATTTCTTGGGATGACCTTGCTTTGGTACCATCTTGTTACGACTTGATCCCAGATCCCTACAGGACTCGAGACCAGCCCGCCTCGACTAATCCCAAGACCTAGTCGTCTAACGAGAAATAACCAAAAGTAGGAAATAAATCACAACCACACATGCAGTGTAGTTAAGTAGAAAGTAGTCAAGAGACAGTAAAAGAAACAGAGCGAACAGTCTATCAATATTACAGGCAATCACAACTACGATAAAGAAAAGTACAATGGAAAAGTAACTGAAATAGTGTTACATAGAACAAAATACTCACTACTACAACAGAAGCTATGGAAACAGTAAGAAAACGCAATTAAGGCTGGGCTCGACTGGGCCCAGCTCCCTCTACAGCCGGTGGTGCTGGCTGCTCAATTCCCTATCCTAAATAAGGTTATAAAATTTTCGGAGTCAGTGAATGCTGAGTAGAGTGGTAATTTAGCCATTTACATGTAATTAAGACAAGCAATTAATTAATGCAATTAAGTGATTATCCATTTTCATCTAGTTCAACCAAGTACTTCTAATTTGTTATTCCTTTATTCACTTAAATCATTTCTTGATCTGGCCTGTTCCTCATAGAACGATCTTAATTGCAGTCTTTTCCATGATGTAGGAGGTACATGTGGTGCTCTCTTGACCGGGAGAGTCTCCCGTGGTAGTCCTACACCCAGTCAACCACCCCGAGGTCATGGTCGCAACGTAGCGATGACTACGGCATGCATGATAAGCACGCGGGTAGCTATCCCGCATGGGCACGTGGTCAGTCATTTCCGTTAGTGGGTACAGCTAAAGGTACAACACGGAATAGTACAAGGCCTTGCCCTCTCAGAATAGGGGTCTCGCCCCTCAGAACAGAACAGGGGTCTCGCCCCTCCACAGTCCGCATACCCTCGTCCGACTATTCCGGTTTGCCCAGTAGGCCTACCAAGAGTTGGTGTAGGGTGGCTAGTTCTAACCCCACGCCCCATGGGGTGGCTAGCTCCCTCCATACACTAAGTAGCACACCCCGGTACCACATACGCGAGGGTCGAACAAGAGTCGATGTAGAGTGACTAGTCCTAACCCCAGGTCTCAACCCTAGGACAGCTAGCTCCCCTCTACATTAAAAGGCAGCAGCTCTCCTTGGTACCGCGTACACAAGGACCAGCTTACTTCCCATCTACAGGAGTTCTCCTAATTCCCTGTAGGGTTCATGCTGGTATTTCTTTCGTTTCATATTCCAAACTTTCAGATCTCTCTATTTACATTACCGGTTCCATTCTTAAACCAGGCAACTCGTGATTTTCTAACTGACATTTGCTAGCATTTAAGGTTTTACATGCATCTCAAGTAAACAGTGTAGCTCAACCATACTCATTTGTTCCTGCCCTAGGGTTCATCCTCATCCTAGGGTCTACATGTATCTCAAGTAAACAGTGTAGCTCAAACCATACGCATTTGTTCCTACCCTAGGGTTCATTCTCATCCTAGGGTTCATTGAAGTTATTCTAAACATGTAGTTCATTTGTTTAAATCATAATATTAATGTAAACCACTCTATCGGAAAACACGGGAGGAATGGGGGCTCGGATAGCAGATCTCGTCGCCTTCGTGGGCCCCGCATACTCAACTAGCTGGAGACCTATACAATTGACCACCACATCAAATGAGTCCAAAACCATATACAAGTGACACTAACTCGTAGAGGAACTCAAGTGAAAAACAACAGTAGTTCGTTTGTGGAAGTCCGATTCCATTTGGACCCTAAACGGGCCAAAAACATGCACACTGTCCAAAATCAGATGTCTGGGACTAGTCCCAGACATCTTAAAAGACGTCAGTACTCACCCTGGGTTTCCTGCAGCTTCCTCAGACGTCTAGATCCTTCCGCGATTATCTGAGGTGAATTCCAGACATTGAACTCTCTTTCTAGTCGTCTGGAAGTACGGTCAGACATTTGGCAATGTGTCCAGACATCCAAAAACACCTCGAAGGGCACACCCCATGCCTTTCCAATGCTCTACTCTTATGTACACACACGCAGAGCTAAAAAAAAGTTGGCAAATCCCTGCAGTAAGGCCTGCATGGCCGTAAACAGCACAGAAGCACGTACCTTGGCACTAAGCGTGCTTTCAGACGTCCGGCTTTAGCTCCGGGCATCCTTCTGTTTCTCAAGACGTCTGGGAGATCCTCCAGACGTCTGATATTGGAAAATATCCAGTAAGCGGAACTCTCCCGTGAGCTGTCTCCTTCGCGAGCTCACCCACAGGAGCTTCAGCAGTGCCTCCAGTGGTTGCAGGAGGCCAAGGCTTTTGCTTGCAAGCTCCTCCTCCTCGCCCGCACCCTCAACTCCTCCTGCACGAGCTCCTCCGAGCTCCCGTGGCTCCCTCGTGAGCTCCTCCTCTCAAGCTCCTCCCACGCTCTCGCTCCCTTCTCCTCCTCCTCTGCGTCCCGTCTCTCTCTCTTCTTCCTCTCCACTCGCCATGCTGGAAGGAAGGGAGGAAGGTGGCGGCCGAAAGGAGGGAAGGATGGAGGTGGTGGCTAGTGGAGATGGGGAGAGTGGCATGGGTGTGGGGTTTAAATAGGGAAAGGTTAGGGTTTAGGGTGAGGAGAGAGAAAGGTGTGTGCGTGTGTGTGCACATGGAAAAAGAATAAAAGGTACGGTTCTTTTACTTTCAGACGTCCGACCCTCCATCTAAACGTCAGGACAGACGTCTGATGGCTAATCCAGACATCTTAAACAACCCAAAAGGGCAGCGGGTCATTTCAAAAGTATAAAGAGAAACAAAGATTAGTATGAGT
The DNA here is from genome assembly GCA_037157565.1 of Thalassia testudinum. Lineage (NCBI taxonomy): Eukaryota > Viridiplantae > Streptophyta > Magnoliopsida > Alismatales > Hydrocharitaceae > Thalassia > Thalassia testudinum. Next base: position 27,335,591 of record JAZHRO010000072.1, on the reverse strand, counting down.
GTTGATCTTAGCCCTCTTGGGCTTATTTTTAGGCTTAAAAATTCACGTATCCATTAAGATCTGGATAATCCTCAAGAGGTTGAGGAAAATGCAAAGCTTATGTATTAGGTCTAAGGCTTAGGGATTATTCGGCCTCGTTAGCTAACCTTTGGTTTGCAGGACTCGGTAACCTAAGCATCCTAATCCACACACAAGTCTAGTTCAGTGCGCTTAATCAATCAAAATCATGCAAAAGTGTTTATTCTGTTCTGAAAAAGCTTCCTAGATTAGGAATGACTTAAAAATACAAGTTGATTTGGATGAGTTTCCGACATGGAGAGGTGGAAAATTTCCCTCGAAGATGTGCAATAACATATCGTCTCATCAGTGCTTGTCTCCTAGGATATCTAAATATCCTACCAGGGGCATGTAAGCACCTTGTGCTGATTTAGGTGCCATGGCCGGGATTATCTCGAAATGTCGATTGCCAGGGCCTGAATTTAGCTATAGAACACCATAGGTGGCACTATCCCGAAGTGTTGATAGCTAGGGTTCTGGGGGTTGTCATGGGCGGTGCTATTTCAAAGCATTAAAAGCCATAATCCCTGTGAGAATTGATGGTGGGAACTAGGAATCTAATACAGAATGTGTTTAGGGCCAATCCGAAGTTAGAAATAAAGAAAAGAAAAAGAGAAAGAAAGCTCTCCAAAAATACAAAGAAATTCTTTTATCTCTCTCTCTTACAAAAATGCACTACAAACTAAACCTGGACTAACCATGTTAAAAGCATAGGTGCTTTAACCGCTAGGTCCAACGAATCTTTGGATAGTTTTTGTAGGCCTTAGAAACCTTCATAACAAACTGAGGCTAAAGCTAGTTAGGTCTGGATCTTGATTGGTGCTTGAGTACCTCTAGGCCTACTATTAGCATTCTAACGTAATTTCTAAAGGAGAAGAATAAATTAGGACTCTAAACTTCAAAGCATGGTCTAAAACTCTAGTTCTTTTCATAAAATTTTGCTGAGGGACTAGCAAAAGCTAGGCATGGGGGCATGATGATAACATCATCATCTTCCAGAACTAACTTTAATTAGTCAGAATCAACAGACAAATGCTCCTACATAATCGCCAAAGAGTCATAACTTACTACATATCCCTTCTGAGAGTTAAACATAAAACCATGGTTAAAACTGTAATTTTACCATCCTATCCTAAATGCAGAACAATCACAAGTTTTCCTAGGGGTTAATTAAAGGTAAAATGTTTACAAACGTCTAATAAGAAGGTCTGTACAGACAGAGATGGGTTTTCATATATTTTTAGAATTAATGGACATTTAAAATCCTAAAAACAAACCCGCTTAAATAATAGAGGTTTCAGTCAAGATAAAATTCACCTAAACTTTCTAAAATTCATATAAAAATATTCTATAATGTTTGGTACTTTGATTTGACCATCAGAACCCATTTTGACCTAAAACAGAGTCTCAAATGGAAAGTTGCCCTAATTTGGGCTTCTATGTAAATTACCCAGTTAAACTTGGTCAAAACCAAAATCAGAATTCTCCATCATATTTCTTGGGTCCAAATTAGGTTTGTACCAAAATTTAAACCCAATCAGAGATCATATTGACCTAGTTTGTATTTTAGTCCAGTCTGATTCATTTTCTCTCAAATAACCCTTAGCTTTCAAAATCCCTGCAAAGAGGCCCCTAACTTTATTTCCATTCTTGCAAAAAGGTCCAACTTCCATCTTATTCTTCACGTAGCTAAGAAGAAAACTTTCAATTCCTTAAACTCGAACTACCTCATTTAATCTGACGAGTTGATTGATGAAATCTCAATCAAAAATCACCAAATTTGGCAGAAAGGATCCTCAGATCATTCTGCATCAAACGAGATCCTCCTTGAGGCCAATCATGGCCAGAATTGGCTTAGCGAGCTCAAGGAAGTTGAGCTCTCCAAGCAAAGTTGGGAGACCTTCCTTTTAGAGCACTTCTGATGGGAAGAACCCCACCTATAAGAGCGGCTGCACATCTTCAACTGGTCCATGTCTACCTTTGGCGTACCAACCTCCTTCTCCTTCTTCATCTTCAACCACCATTAATGAAGGTCTGGAGCTTCTTCAACTCTCCTCGTCGGCTGCTCCCACGTACAATAGAGAGAGGGCTTCCTCCCTACACCTCGTCGCCGTGCTTCCGAACAGAGAAGGCAACCCAATTACGTCCTCGTTGGCTCCATCTTCACCTCTTTTGTCTCTAGCTCCGGCTTTGGCGTACCTCCAGCAAGGCTCCCCAAACCTCCGTTCATCCAATTAGTTTAGGGCATCTCTTTCTCTACCCTCCAATTAAGTTTAGGCTATATTTTAGGTCCCAATTCTCTCCATTTCTCCTCCTACGTTGGCTACCACACCTCCGACCACCTTCACCGCTAGCATTCCCTCGCCCATTGCACACCCAATAACCTACACCAACAGCATCTCCTCAACCTCGCGGAGCTTCCCAGCTCCTCAATTTCTCCATTAGCCACCTCCATTACTGATGACCGAAGCTCATCGGAGCTTCTCCACCACACGCATCTAACCACTCACACACCCAATTTCTCTAGGGCATTTTTTCGACGAGTAGCATCGGACCTTTTCGTGTGCTTAATTCCAGCTCTAGGACCATATTTTTGTCACAAGTACTTTGCCATCTCCAGTCATCCTCTCCGTCTCTGGTAGCCAACATCCGGCCACCTCTTATCTCACCCCTGCCCTCAATTGACAAGGAACAATCTCACGATCAATTCCCGACCATCAATTGGCCAGAGCTACACCACACGAGCACGAATCAGATGAACCTCCAACTATTGATTGCACGCGGAAGAAAGAATGTGGGATTAGTCCCACATCATAAGCTAACAAAGAGGAAGCAGCGCATATATTGAAATCGTGAATTAAGCCATTTGCCCAAGACACCGAGGGTTCGGGTCCCCCGCTCACACATGCACCCTCGTCCACCATATAAGTCGGCATACTTGGACCTTACCCAGATCCGATTACCTAATTAATGCCTGATTACTCTGGGTTTGAGAGAAAGGAGAATTATGAGGAGGAAGGGGGTGGGTTTTGCTCTAAGTTGGTTCCCCTTGTGCGACACTTAGTTGCTGAAGGCCTTGGCTTCCTTGTGTTTGTGAAGGAGAAAATCTGAACAAGAGAGGAGGCTTTGTAAAGGAAGAAGAGCTGAAGAGGAGAGGCCTTAAGAGCCTTGTGCTTGCATTGTAGCAGGCAACATTTAAGTCGTCTGACTTGAGAGCCTGACGTCTGATGAGCCTCTGAGCACAGCACTGTGGATATATTTGATATGAGGAATTAAAGCTTAAGTGGTTCAGGTCATTGTTCATTTATTTCATATGTTTAAGTAATTGATATATATGTGTTTAGGCTAATAATTGGTGATTCAAATCACTATTATTTTGTCTTAGAATTATTTTTGTCCTCTTAAACTCTTGGAGTACTCATGTTTTCCATTGAATATCATATTTGAGTAATTATTATGCATTGAATATCATTATTGTGCTTAATTTCTTGTGCACATTTACATATTCATCTTGATTAGCACATGAATTGTAATACTTGCTTCTTGTGTTCAACCTCGGACTTCATTTTAGATATTCGAGTTATAAATTTGATTTTTTGAATGAGCTATTTAGGAGATTTTGCTACAACAAACTCATTTAAAAACTCCTAAAAAGCTCGATCAATAACCGCAGATCCAAATAGACTGAGATAAGCGACTTAACCTCTTAAGTCTACCAAATTTAAATCTGAATTGAAGTGATTAGAATTCCACTTGAACTTCTAGAGTTGATTTGTTCTTGGTGACGTAATTTGAAGATTGGTTGACCCACAAAGTGGATCAACTTCTCCTAACCTATCCTTGTTATTAAGTCCCAATTTTAAGATTCAAGTGGATGATTAGAGCTTGATTTTAGGGTCTCCTTGATTAGGTAACTTCAAACAAGGGCTTAGGTAGTACACGATGTGGGAAAATTAGTTCTTGTTATTTTAGGCACGTGTGTTTCTCAACACTAAGATGAAAACCCTAATTTAGCACTTTCTGGTCCAATCAATTTCTTCCAAATTTGATACCTAGGGCTCAATCAAGAAGGTGAAAACCCTAAGTACCTTAAATGCTTAGTACGTGTAGGAATCTTGGAGAGGGGTTTCTAAATAGATCAAGTTTAGGCAACTCAAAAGTGATTAATTTTAAATAGGAATGCAAGTTGACCTAATTGATTTTTCCCTTTTTAGCTCTTTCCAGAAATAGGGGCTTAAGAAGATGGATATGAGATTACCTGCCCCTGGAGTGGCTATCGTGTGGCTGATCTTCTCTTGTGTACCTCACACCCACAACAAATCAGATAAAGCAAGTTAGATTCAAATCAGAAATTGTAATCAGTGAAACTGAACTGTGCGTTGCTCCTCTGCAACGGTGCCAAAATGTTTATCAGGCGAGATCGATGTTTCAAAGGATGTAATCGTTGTAGCAAGTCAAAATCGCTCGAAAACACTTAAAATTTATAACTTGCAAGTACGAGGTCGTTCACTGGGAATCATAATGGCAATTCATTCTCACAGATCACAATTCTAAGCAAAATATAAGCAATTAAGATCAAAAGAATAATTCAGAATAATATATCAATAGATCCCAATACCAATGTGCAAAAAGATTAGGGTAAAATGGTGATTTAAATCACCAAATTACCCTCTAAGTTTAAACCTCACAAATTTATGAATAGTAAGCTCAACCACAGAATCAAATGCCTCAGAAATCAGATGGCAGAAATAAGCCCCAAACGGCTTAAGTGTTCAGGAGGAGCAACTTCAATAAAGAGGCAAAGGCCTTTTCTTCCTTTCTTCAAGCCTCAGGAGAGAGGCACAGCACAGCACCAATCAAAGGCATAAAAGTCTCTCAACAACTAAGTGTAGAGAGGGTAGGAGCAAGGGCAATCCCCCCCGCTCTCTCCCTTCCTTCTTCTCTTTCTTAGAAACCCATGTAATCGGGTCTATAATCAGGTATCCGGGTGAGTATGCGGATCTGGGCAAGAGACCAAGGCTACCGGGTGTGAGAGGTTGCTGAGGAGCAAAGAGGGTGTGATGAGGGACCTGACCCTCGTGTATTGGGTGAGGGGTCGTAAGCAAAAATCCAATTTATCTCACACTGAAGGCTTCAGTTCCCACGATGTGGGACTAAGTAGCTGCAGTCCTCCGCACGAAGCAGCTGCTGAAGGAGCTCTTGATTGCAATTGATGCGAAGGTGGTTTCCTCTATTTGAAGACCTGGGTACACTCTTGGAAGAAGACCACGCAACTTGGGAGTTGAATGGCTGAAGAACTCAGCAAGAACATGGCTCTTGAGGTCAAGGAAGAAGCTCTGTTAGTGGCGGCAGACCACGAACACCTGCAAAAATGAAAATGGCCTTGCAGCCATGTCAGAAGCACTCAAGAGTGTCGTGCGATTGCAACGAATGTGGTGGTGGCGGTGGTGTGCTGTGAAGGTGCATGTGCGAGCATGGCGAAGGTGGAGAATGAGTGCGAGGGTGGTTGTGTTTGAGGAGGTGATGGGTGCAGCAATCCCCTCAATTTCTTGAGGGGTTTTGCTCACATGGAAATGGAAGAGGTGTGGGAGTTGAGGCGGATTGGTAGCGTGTAGTAAGTTGTTGAGGCCTCCGGAGGTTGCCGGAGATGGGGGAGACGACAGTGGAGCGGGCGAGATTGTGAACAAAACTGAAGTCTGAAGGTGCTGTGGTGATCAGTAGAAGCAGAGGAGTCGAAGAAGGTAGATAGCGGATGAGGAGGATGTGGAGAAGGCGTCAACCATGATGAGCCAGTGCCAGAGAAGGTGAATGCTCCGAGGAAGGCTACGGTGATGTAGAGGGGGTCGGAGAGCATCGCATCGATGTTGAGTGATGTGGATTGAAGCTGGGAAGAAAATCCTGCTACCTATTGTACGTGGCAGCAGGCAAGGTGATTGGGGGAGGACGGTCGCCGGAGCGAAGCTTGGAGCAAGCCAGAGAGGGAGAAAGGAAGAGATTTGTGGCCCAAAAACTCGCTAAGGAGGTGAGGTAGTCAATAAGGGTCATATATAGGCCTTAAAGCAAGCTCCCAAGCTTGGAAACAAGCTTGAAAGGCTCAATTTTTCAAGAAGAAGGATTCTTGGAAATCAAGGATTCAGATGAGCAACATAGACGGATTTAGAGTTTAGAATTAGGTTTAATCGATCTGGAATCTCCTCAAGGTTGTCCCTTCCAATTTTAGAAGGGATTGGCCAAGTAATCAGGGAGGATTCTCTGATTGAGAGCTCGGCTGCATGGGTTCACACCTGCCATGGCAGCAAGGATCCAAATGCAAAGAAGGCAACGAAGTTAGGGGGTCTTTGTAAGGATTTTTGGAAGTTAAGGGTGTATGTGAGAAAGAAAGAGTCTGAATGGATCAAAATGTAAACTAGGTCAAAATGATCTTTGATTGAACCCAAATTTTGGTACAAACCTAATTTTGACATAAGGAATATAGTGATGAAGTTGGATTTTAGTTTTGACCAAGTTTCACTAGGTAATTTATGCAGAAACCCAAATTAGGGCAACTTCTTGTCTGAGACTCTATTTTAGGTCAAAATGGGTTCCAATAGTCAAATCAAGGATACCCAACCTTATAAAATATTTTTTATAATTTTTATAAGGTTTAGGTGAATTTTATCTTGACCAGAACCTCTGTTAATTAAGTGAGTCTGAAATTAGGGTTTCGAGTTGCTTGTTTATTCTTGAAATGTGCGAAAAACCTGTTTCTATCTGCATAAACCCACTTATTTGACTTTAATGATCATTTGACCTTTAATTCACCCCTAGCCAACCCCTTGGTTATTCTGTGTTCATGATTTGTTGTTAAAATTACATAAATAACCCTGGTTTCTTTTCTTCTTTTCAAAATAGAACATTATGCATATAGGACCCTCTAATGGATACATAGGAGCTTTTATCTCTTATTCCATACTAAAATGAGCTAGTTAGCACCTATGATGGTGTTCCCATCAGGCATGAATCCCGAAGCAAAGCAAATCCCAGCACCGTCTCTCTGATTTTCTTTCTTCTCTTCCTGTTCAGAATAGACCAGACTCAGATAACTGGGTAATCGGATCAGCCCAGACCTGGCTACGTGTGTGACAAACGAGGGTGTGTGTGTGTGTGCGTGCATGAGCGGGACCTCACCTCAGTGCTCTCCGAGGCAACTGGGTGAGATCACAAAAACCTCTTATATGCTGCAACGAGGTCTGCTCTCTACAATGTGGGACTAGCCCATAGAGTCTTCGTTTCACATAGCTACAAGTGACTTCTTTGCCAAATCGACGTAGCTACTATGGCTTCACGTCTCAATTGAAGCCCTGAAACAACTCCTAGAACTGGGCCGCAGCTATTGAGAGTAGCAACTGGGTGGTTGGTGGCTGGAGTGGTGCTGCTGAGGTCAAAGAAGATGGTGGTGACAACGGTCATCCGATGAAGGCCTGAAACCATGAACATAGCCTTATGGCCTTGTCAAAATAGTTCAAAAGCTTCGCCGTGAAGCAGCGAGTGCAGTGGTGGCAGTCGTGTGGTGTGTGGTGGTCTATGGAGTGCTGATGGTGATGGAGACAGCGAACGGAGAAGGTGGTGTTCGGGGAGGCATTTTAGTGGGTGGAAAGCAAAATGTGTTGAGGGCTTTTGAATGGTGAGTCTTGGAGGAGCTAATGTAGGTGGTGTGAGGGCATTTGGAGGTGTGTGGAGCACAGAGGGCCTCACTGGAGGCTTGGCCGGAGCTAAGGACGACGAAGTGATGAGAGTAGTGCGGTGCGTGAACCTAGGATCTAAGGAGTGATAGAAGATCAGGAAGGAGAGAGGAAGAGAAAGAGAGACTTAGAGAGTGAGGATGTGGACAGAGGCATCAGGCTATGATAGGCCGGAGCTGGAGAAGGAGTTGATGGTGATACGATGGCGAGGAAGGAGAGGGAGATAGCTGCCGCACTTTGGTCGGCGACGGTCGCGAGGACAAGGGGAGAATGTTGAGCCAGTCAATTTGACCATTGGCTGGCTTGACAAAGAGGATGGAGAAACTCGCCGAAGATGAAGGTGTGGATGGCCGGAGATGAGGAAGAGAGGGTTTTCCTGCTCTAAACTTCATTAAGGAGCTTGGTTTCTCAAGAGGGACCTATTTAAAGGCCTCAAAAGATGTTCCAAGCAAGGTAGGAAGCTTGGCGAATTTGCAAACTTAGGGATTGTGAGCATTCACATGAGGATTCTAGAGTGAATCAAGGTCCAAGACCTAGTCTAATCGATAAAGGATCTCTCAGGGATTCTCCTTTTTAATTTTGGGAGGTTTTGGCTTAGAATCAAGCGAGAAAACCTCGCTCGAATCTTGACGGAGGAGCTCCATTCACACTAATGGTGGTAGGCACCTCTTTGAAAAAATGATGCTAAAGTTAGGGACCTGATTGCAAATATTTCAAAAGTTGAGGGGCTAAATGTAAGAAATAGAGTTTGAAAAGTTAAATTGCAAACCAGGTCAAGATGGACTCTGATTGAGCTCAAATTTTGGTTCCAACCTAATTTGGAGCCAAGAAATCTAATAGTGAAGTCAAATTTTATTTTTGACCAAGTTTAACTAAACAATTTTCACAGAAGCCCAAATTAGGGTAAAATCCTGTTTACGACTTTGTTCAAGGTCAAAATGAGTTCAGATGGTTAAACAAAAGATACAAAACCCTTCAGAATATTTTTCTATGAATTTTAACAGGTTTAGATGATTTTTATCCCGATCGAAACCACTTCAATTTAAGTAGGTCTGAAATTAGGGTTTTATATGTTGTTGTGGTTCTCAAAATGCATAAAATCCCGTTTCTGTCTGTATAGATCTCCTTGTTAGACTTTAATGCTCATTTGACCTTCAACTAACCCCTGATAAACCCTGTGGTTATTCTGTGTTCATAATATGATGTTAAAATTACATAATTAACCTTAGTTTTCTGTTATCTTCTCAAAATAGAATGATGTGGAGTTATAACCCTCAGATGGTTATGTAGGAGCATTTATCTTTCAATCCTAACTAAAAGTGGCTAGTTAGGGCCTATGATGGTGTTCCCATCATGCAGCTAGATCGTAAAAATCCTGTAGTTGTTCTCCTCATGGTGGGTGTTGCATTCTATCCAAAGTATTTAGAATTTGATCAATGCTCTACTGGTGCTACTACTCAGATGTAGTGACATAGGCCTCCAGTAGAGCCATGGGATTCTGATTCCCCTCAGGCTAAGGGTTAGGATTAGGGTTAGCCATTTCAACTAACGAAGTGGAGGGGTAGGAACAGGAAGAAGGAGGCAATGAAAAGAGTCGCTTAAGTCTCCTTGGGGAAGGTTCCCAAGGACCAACTAATTCAAGTCTCAACGACCTTCTCCCTCACATACACTAGCTACAAGGGCTGGTGAAGACGAGTACACAAGGCAAAGGACTTGTAATACAATATGGTCCTTTAATTAGGTGACCAGATTTACAAATTTTAAGTTTTGATTCAGGAGTTAACTTATTTTAGAACCAAATGACTAAAATTCCCATTTCTTAGGTTAACCTAGCCAACTTGAGTACGAGGAGACTAAAAGGAAGGTTTGGCACGAGGCTCCTTGACATCCCTTAGCTGTGACCGTTTGGCATTATCTCGCAAGCTATGACACTAGGTTTGACCAAAGAATGTTGGACTATTCACTCAAGTATGTAATAACAAGTTTGGGTTAAGACATTTTTTTTCCTTTTGATTTGATTAGCCCTGACTCCTATAATTGCCCTAATGTATATTGCCTAAGTTTGCAAATAAATCAATTTTGATTCAAGGTAGGTGAGGTGGTTGATCTCATTGAAACCATAAAGATAAAAACATGTTCGTTGTAGTACGATTTTTTGAGATAGAAATAAAAATAACGAGACCTTGGTGAATTCTAGGTCGAATATAGGAAGGCATATGATTATTCTAATTCAGATGCAAGAAAACACGAAATGAAATACTAATTTTTTTTTGTATTTTTGAATAAAAAGATGAAGGTGAGAAAATAGAAACCAATCATAATATATATAATGAGAAAGTGATGAGAAGATAGAAAATCAATTGTAATAAATAATTAGAAAGGAGATCAGATGTACGAATTACAAATAAAATAATTTGAAATAAAATTTTATTACTAAAAATTAGAGTATAAGCATTACAACTATCGCAAAGAACTACGATAAAAATAAAAAAAAGAGAGAATGATGGTGAGTAAGAGAGTGATCCGATTGCGATGAAAACGAAGGCAAGGTTGAGATGGGAGCCAAGAGGTGAGAGAAAGAGTTTAGAAATTTTTGGTAGAGAGATGAGATCGTGGAGGTGAGAGACGTGGATGTGAGAAGATCTACGTAGAAATTGGTTGGGGGAAAAGTACGATGGAGAAAATTTTAGTGGGAGAAAGAATTGACGTTGACGGGGATGAGAATTGGGGGGTGTGGGGAGGGTGGTGTGTGTTTTGTGCTTTAAATGATTAAGATGGTGGTTGGGTGGGAGGGGAGGGGATAGAATTTCGTTGGGGGGGGGGGGGGCGGCGGTGGAGGTGGTGTGGAGGGGATAAAAGCCTGTGGTGGAGAGATGATTCGGTGTGGGATTGTCGGTGGAGGGGTTAAAAGGAGGGAAAAATCGGATGGATGGGGATAAATTGGAGGGGGAAAAGTACGCTGGATCTAAGGATATGGGAGAGGGTTGCGTCGGTGGGTTTTTGTTTCGGGAGATAAATCGAAAATGGGATGGGGTTGCATGGGAAATGTACGTAGGTTTTTTTAGGTACGGTTTGGGTATTGGGTGGAAATTCATGGGAATTTATTTGGTAGCTTGGATAAATGTAGGTGGATATCGAAATTGGATTTCTAAATAGTCTAAGATTTAATCAGGTCTAGATTTGAAAAATAGCTCAAATTCTTTGTGTAATTTAGTTCAATTCCATTTCTCCTCCTTATTATGCTTTAATCATATTTATAGCTGGCACATGTACACATATAAACAATGACATTTCTCCTCCTTCTTATGCTCAGTGACATTAAGGTACCTGATATAATTAGTAATAAAATTACAACTAAACCCCTAAAAATATAATATTTATAAGATGATGCAAGTGACTATTCTAACATAATATGATGTAATGTGAACTAATTTACCCTTAAACTAAAAATAGTTAGGGATAAATTATGTAAATAAATATGGATATATCACACCCCCATGTCTATCTTTTGCTAGTCTTTAAGCAAAATGAATGCAAAATGTATAATCCATGCTATTTACAACTCGGCTCCCAAAGGATTGCTTATTCCTTTTTATCAAGGGTTTGCCAAAAGATTTCTACTTGTGTTTTTCCAAAAAAGTTAGAAATCCAGGCAACGTGAAAATGATGTGATACTAGCCTAAGCAACGGATATAAATGAAATATCAACACATACTTAAAGTTTGTACTTTACCTGCGGTACAAATTCTATCAGGATAGGCAAACTTCTTCCCTCGGAGATAATATAGCAAGTAATATGTGATTTAACCCCGACTTTTTGGCTTACTTAGAAGATGTCTAAGTCAAATGGTTTTATATTTAGTGGCTCACACTTATCTCGTGCTACACGTAGCCTAGTAGTACAGACTTTAGATCTCTAAACTATCAAACAAGTCAACCCAGAGAGAGGCTAATAAACTATACTCTCTTTTAGTTCCTTTATACTCAAAACTACATTCTCTTTTACTTCCTTTGTACTCACACTCTCTCTATTTTTTCTTTTCTTTTCTTTTTGCTTTTCTTTAGAGAGCTCACAATCTTGCCAAGTGTATAGAAGCACTCAATATTTTTGGTGGTCTCTAATGGCATTAATGCTTCAATTATGATTCTAATAACCTTATAACTAAGTTAGAATTCCTCAGTCAGTATTCGAGCAGTCAAAAATACTGAAAAAATATGTACGGATCGTATTTGGTGGATCGCAATAGGTATTTTTACCTCAATAAAATCGAAACATAATGAAATCAACACATGAACATAAATATGAACTTGAACACTTTATTTTTTAGAATTTTTTCTTTTTTTTTCTTTTTTTTCTTATTTTCTCTTTTTTTATATATATTTTTCTTTTTTTTTCTTTTTCTTTTTTTTTTTCTTTTCATATCTATCAACACAACACACGCATCGTAAACTTTTATTTACGAGGCATTATTGGGGAATGATAATGTTCAAGAGGATATTGTGTAGCTTATTTGGTGGAAGTGCCTACTCTCGCCACCGGAAAGGGAGGACCTTTGGCACTAGTACTCTCCTTCAGCCAAGGATTCCATGAAGGATAGTTATAACTATCCACCATAGTCATAATTTTATTAGAACTCAATCTTTGTGCATCTACGCTATTTGGTGGCTCTCAAGAACTCACATAGTGTTTGCAAGCAAAAACTGAGAGTGAAAACTATGCCTAACTCTGTAGTATCATCATCTAATTATCCAGAATATAAGTATCCTCGCACTAGACTTAGAGCACCAGTAGACATTCTACTCTCACCTCACAAATGTTTGGTAGATCTAATGCAAGATAGTTTACCTGACTCCCTAACTAACTATCTAAGGGTTTAGGAAAAGTAGTAAATGCTTCTCCTCGACAAACTAAAAATGTCTATTGGTTTTCATAAATGATCAATTGTAAAGTCTACGTCTAAGTGAAATAATTGTACTGGTCGGATTCTAAACTAAGAAACAATTCAAGAAGAAAATCCTCAATAAAACCTCCTTGATAAAAATACTTTATGCATGAATGCAATATGTATAAATATTTTGTATAAATGATTTTTTCTTTTTTTTTTTTTCAAAAATGCTATTTATAAGTTCTAATAGGATTAGCTGACACAAAAATAAGACATGCAATGAAATGCCTCCTACAAGGACATGAAAAAATAAGAACCAGGACGTGTAATCAGACGAGGGGATATAGCATGCAAAAATAAGACATGCAATTAGAAAAGTGGAAGATAAATATAGACGAGGGGAATAGCTATGAAACCAGGACATGAATGGAGAATCAATGCCTCCTACAAGAACTGAATGCTTTCAAACCCAAGCCAGAAGAGTGTGATACTTACAGATGGGATGGGATTTTTTCCCCAGTGGCTGCATATAAAAGGTTCATTAGATCGTTTAGTTTGGCAGAGGTGGATGAGATTGGGAGGAATTTATGGAAGTTGAGAGTCCCATTAAAGGTGTAAATTTTTTTGTGGCTATGTAGAAGGGATGGCCTAATTACGGGTGACATGCGGCATAGGAGGATGGGCACCCCTGCTCAGTTTTGCCAGCTATGCGGGTTACATAATAACCGCAGCTGCCACATCTTCGCTTCTTGCATGGTTACAGATTGTGTTTGGAGAAAGGTTTGCAGGGGTTCGATCCCCATGTGGGAAAATCTTTGGAACTCCTTCTTAGTTACAAATAAATACCATGTGGCCATGGTGGCAGTGCTATGGTCGGTTTGGAGAGCTAGAAATGAGAAATTATTTTAGGAGAGACCAGTGAGGGTGGATAATATTGTAAATATGTGCTAGACTCTCATACATATGTGGGGTTTGATTTTGTAACCTTCTCTTTTATATAAATAAAAGCTCTCTCGGATTGCTATTGGCGATTCGATAGCTTTCCTCTCTGTTTCAAAAAAAAAAAACATGCAATGTCCACCCCTCATGCCTATTCATTACAATATCCTCATTGAAATGTTTGTAAGAATATCAAAATGTAATAAGCAAGAAGAGGGGATATCACCTGACTGAGCTTGTTAATCCAGGTCAGCTTGGACAGACTAAAAGAAAGATACCTGTACAAAATACTGGGTTGCCTCCAACCAGCACTAAGTTTAACGTCATTTGCTGGACCAAAACCCTAAAAGAAATAAAGGAATGATCAAATTAGTGGGTTGAGAGGAATAATAATTGTTGTTGAGAGATTCAAGATTAATATGAAGATATGATCGTGTGGTTGAAGAATCAGTGATCCGCAAATGCAGACCAATTGATGATGTAACCCCACTCCAAAGGGTTTTTCTGATCCGAGATACAAACTGGAGAGAGAAAGATGGAGATGGTGAAAGCATGGCTCATGATGTTGGCCCTGCTCATTGATCCAATTCCAAAGTTCAAGAAGAGGTGGTAGAGGGTCTGGATTGAAGTCATGATTTAAATCTGGTTTAGAATTAGAATCATAAGGATCCTCGTAATGGTGATTGATGTCAAAAATTATGAATTCTCCAGGCTCCGGGTCATACAAGGATAAAGGTAGAGTTGTGTTGAATTCCTCAAAATCCTCATTAGAAATTACCTCTTCCTCATCAGAAATCATATCTTCCTCATAATCAAGCCATCTATTTGAACTAGTTGGATTATAATTTCTTCTCCAATCTATCATGATTTGAGCTAGATTTTTTGAGGTTGTATCTTCCTTTTCGTCATACATTGAATCATGGTTTGTGTCATTTGGTTGTGTACTTTCTTCAACCTCATCAAAATCTAACAATTCTTGAATTTTAGGGTGGGTATACTGAAGATTCTTTATACATCAGCTAATTCATCATAAGATATTCCCAATAGTTCCTTAATCTCACAAATGCCTTTTTCATAGGAGGATATCTCAATTTGATTATCTATGGGAGGTGGCAAATCAGGATCATCCTCAAGTAATTTTCTTTCCTCATTACATCCTTGCTTTAGATTATTCATTGTGTGAATTGCCAAAACTTCCTCAATTGTTCCCATAACCTTAATAGAACCACAATTGAATTTATTCTTTTGGGAAACCTTAAAGATATTAAGTTGCCATGTTTTCCTTCCAGAAGTGATTTGCATATTCCCTATTTCACAATTGATCAGAGCCTTGGCTGTGGCCAAGAAAGGTCTTCCTAAGATTATCGGGGTGTGGTTCAAGTTGTCTGATGCCTCCATCTCTACGACTAAAAAGTCCATGGGTACTCAAAATTTCGCACTTTTATAATCACATTTTGTAAGTTTCTTTGGAATCTTGGTTGACCTATTAGCAAGTTGAAGGGTAACATCAGTGTGTTGCAAGTGACCTAAATCCAACTCTTCATATAATTCCGTGGGGATTAAATTGATGGGGGCACCAAGGTCCAGTAAGGCTCACTCCAAGATAAAACCATCTATCTCATATGAAATTAAGGGTGTTCTAGGATCTTTCTTTTTAGGAGGGAGCTTATTTATGATGATTAATTACACTAGCTTGTTCAGAATCACGACCCTCCTACTATCCTTAGCTTGCCACCTGGGGGTGGCATAAGCTGGGATCTTCTTATTCCTAGGTCTACTCAAGGCTTCAGGAAAAGACATTTCAGTTAAGTTAAGGATATTCGGGTCCTAAGCCTTATTTCTATTGTTCCCTAGGTCATCTCGATTCCCTGGTTTAGAATCAGACTCCTCAAAAGGTTGGTGGGAGTTAGATGTAGAAGGTTTAGCATTATGAGTTTTCTTTCCACTCCTTAAGATAATAGTATTAGCAGTGGTAGTATAATTAGGGGCTAATCCTCAAGGTGGGCTCTGGAATATAGGTGGGGCTTGGTTAACTGATAGGTCTATGTTAGTAGACTAATTATTTTCCAAAATACTTGTTTTATAATTAATTAGGTTAGCGAGGAGCTTAAAGGTTAATAGAAAATTAGATAAGTTCTTAAATGAAAAATACTTTATTTTATGTATTTAAGATTAAATTTGATTTGACATTTCATTTGCACATATGTTGTTTCCTTACAGATGCCAAAGACATCTAATTGGATTGAAAGGAAAAGATTAGGGAGTAGCTAATCATGCCTAATATTTTTCCACGAATCTCCTCAAACACTACGTTGTGGGTGTAATCTTCGCCAGCCGGCCTTCCAATAACGGCCATGCTATTTGCAGCAAGTATTCAAAAGTGGCGATAACTGATTGGGATCGTAGGGGAGAGGATAAAAAGCTCCATGTTCTTCCTTCGGTAGGTGCTCCCACCCCCCTCCCTCAGGGATCATCCTCATCCACCCATCCTAACACCATGGTCGGAGTGTACACCGTGGGACGTGCGTGCACTGTGGTTGCTGCAAGCTTCGCCGTTTCCTCTAGACCTATGCACGTAGTGACAGTGCGTGTGTGTCGCTTCTCCTCAACTCAACACCACCACCATCACCACACACCACCTATCTCCTTCATCCTCTTCATTTTCTTCTTCACCTTCTCCTCAACACAACACCACCCACAACCCCCCACGAAGAACCCACCACCAACACACTCCACTGCCACCGCTACCACCCTCTCGAAACCACCACCAACACCACCACTTTCCCTCTCCAAACAAGCATGCAGCCATCCATCGCCACCCCTTCCTCTTTTTCTTCTTCCTCTTCTTCAACCTGCCTCCCTTGTTATGCAAAAAGCATCTAAACCACAGCCGACTCACCACTGCCATCTCCAGCCTCCAACCTCGGCCCTAAGTTCCCTCCGGTAATCTCAAGCACTGCCAAGCATCCTCGCCGATCGCAAGCACCCGCCGACGCCTCCACGCTTCACTTGCAACCACCCACCACAGCCAGCCTCAGATCCTCCGCCTGGCCACATTCGACCGTCCAAGGCCAAGCCGCCACCATTGCTGGATGTGCGCTGGCCCAGCCCTCCTCCGGTGAGCTTCTCACAGCCTGCCTTGTCTTCTCCTTGCGGGTGCGTGCTTGAGCACAAAGTGCTCTATTTCATCTTGAATTTCTTTTTACATAGCTTGCCATTGCCAATTCCTATATATATTATTAAATCGATTGGATATTGCATGGTTTTGATAAGAATGTCCCTCTTCTTTCATTAAATGACTATTTCAACATTATTCCATTCATTTAAAAGGTTTTTGATTTGATTAAAGGGAAGTCATTCTCTTGTCTTGTTTCAGGAGAAATGGCGGTGAATGTCATGGTCAATCTTTATTTTTTATTTCATTATTGTAGTGAAATTTTGTGATCACTCCTGTTATTTAACATAAATGTAATTTCAGTGATTCCATGCATTGTGATCTTAATTCAAAGAGGGTTTTAGCTTGATTCTGATTCCATTGCTTGAGAATATATCTGTGACCATTTGCTTTACATCTTGTGCGAGTTTTAATAGGCCATTGCCTCCCTGTAGATACGACACTTTGACCAATGTGGTTAGATTAGATATAAATTAATTTTGATAGAGAGATTTCCCACCACATAAAATACAACGACATATCATTTTTATTGCTATCTTAATTAAGTAGAAATCACTCTTTCAAATAGCACCGTTGCTGGGGAGACAACGGGCCTAGTAGACTCACAAAATTTTTATTCTTTCAGTTCACATTGATTCTTCTTGAGGCTATATTTTCACTAACATATATATTTTCGTGCGAGGTACGATCTTTGAGGAAGAGGAGTAGCAGTGGACGCTCGTTTGGGTGGACCTTATCTCCACCTCGAGGATAATCACGCGTGCACATGGGCCTTGATCTCACAAGCGTGAAAGAGGGAGGACTGGGGACTGAAGACCTGTTCATTTCTTTTAGAATCAAATTAGGCTAAATAGACATTAGATATTTAAATTTCAGTCTTGTGGACCTGTGTTGCGCATTTTTTTGGGAACCTGTTCCCAGTGCTTTTATTGCTTATCGCTCTTGTATGCGGAAGCATATTTTTGGGAGAGTGTTCCCATTTTATTTAGATTATGGGTTTATTTAAACTATTTGAACTACTTGTTAGTTAGTTAGCTAGCTAAATTAGATTAGGTTTGTTTGTTTATTTTCATTTAAAAAAAAAAATTAGAGTGGTCTGCTAGAAGCTGCATATCTATAGGGCGGCCATTTAGGATTGAATGAGCAGCATATAGTTTATCTTTATTGCATCGCATACATCCCTGCATTGAAGAGAGTTGGGGTAAGGTACGACTTCTCTTTAACATCAAATGCCTGTCATGCAATCTGCATTGGACTTCAATCCAAGACCACTAAAGTGTTTAAATCTAATTAATTCAATAGTCACTTTTCAGAAATTGGTACTGCTGAGAGGTTGGATCTTAAAATCAGTGATTTTAAATTGTGTGCAAAAGGATTTGATTGTGGGATTTCAAAATATAAAACGCGTACATGTGTTGCACACCTGAGACACTGTGCACATCACACATAAGGTCACTAGATAAATTTCTACCTCTCCTCTTTACACCACAAGGGAAGTTAGTCAGAAATCAACAAGCCATCCACCAAGTAACTTCGGTTCCTCGTGTGTGGGCTCGATTCGAGACTTCCATCTCTTGCGAGTAGGTTGTAGGCACCAATGAAGGTCTGCCTAGGAAGCATAACTCTTACAAAACTTGTTTGGCCACCAACTGAATAATTAATTCTAAGACCTAGAATCTACAGAAAGCAGACCCCACTATATTTGCATTTGTTTTGGCAGCGGTAGAGCTCTCCAGGAAGTTTATGATTTAATCTGATTTCTTCTAAGTTTTAAGAGAGTTAAACCTATTTGGCTTAAAAGAAATGGATTACCCTTACTCCTATCATTTAGATTATCAGAACCAAAATTGCCCATCTTTTAACGAGGATCCCATGGCCCAAGCGTATCCCTCCTTAAAGGGGTACAATGACAATTCATGGGGTCATTCTTATTCTTACTTTGAGAGTACTCGCCCGATATCTCCTACTTTTGAACAGAGCCTTAGAGAGGGATTTTCCACCCCTGGATCCCCACTACTATGCAAATACCCAACCCTCCCACCCTTTATGATTTTTCTTATCCAAGTTGGACCGATACCCTTAGGCAACCTAAGCCTGAGACTTACTATCCTCCCCAATCTGACAGTAGCCTCTCCTCTTTTATGATAGAAATGTAGAAACAACAAAAGAAATGATGAAGTCTATGGGAGAGATGTTGAGGAATAATCAATGACTGAATGAGGAAATTAGTTAGCTTAGCTACCCTCCTACTATTGATTCTGATCCCTACCCATACAATCGTGATCATCAAAATAATTATGAGGAAACTAATGGCAAGGATCCCGTTTTGATGAGTAGCTATTCATTAGATAATTCCCATGAGACACAGCCACTAGAGGAGAATGATCCTAGTGATTATCCACCCGAGCTATATTGGAGTCAAAAGAAAGGGACGATGGTACCACTTGAGGACCTTGACCTTGCTGATAGTATTTTTCTCACCTCTGATGATCCAGGTCAAGGTTGTGCTAATCATACCACTTCCCTGATTGATCATGTGGTGGAGCCCCATTCTATCCGTAGTGAGCCTAATCTTGATTCTCCATGTAAGGAACCAACACCTATCATACAACATTCTAAGGATTTACATATGCCTAATGTAGGTGACCCTAAGGGAATGGAGGATGAATTGGATCAATTTTGGTCTTAGGGATATAAAGAGTCTATTTTAGAGAAGGATGATGACCCAATGGAGGAACCTGAACTAAAAGTTTGGAGTGAAGCTCGAGGAGATTATGTGTTATTTGAGGACTTACCCCCTGAGGATATGAATGATTTGATGAAATTTGGATTCCTCCCTACTTTTGATTTTGAAAATCAACCTCCGCAAAATCAAGAAGATATGGAGTTGATGTTGGAGGAGGACGAACACGATATTGAGAAGCCTAGGAGAGACTCTCGGGGATAGTACATATCAATTGATGATTTATGCCCCGAGGAGAACAAAGAATTGAGTGATATAGGCTTACTCCATAACATTGAGACTGATCCTCCTTTAGAAATAATTGAGGATACTGAAGCAACTCATCCCCTTACTAGTGAAATCACATATACACCCTGACAAAAACTTAAGTGAGCCAAAAGAATCTGGGGATGAAATTAATGATAATGATCCTGTTGCTTCAACCCTACCATCAAATAAATGTGATTTGGAGTCCACCATTGAAGGTGAAAATATGACTCCCATTCTTGAGGAAATCATTAATGATAGGTAGGGTGACTTGAATTTTTCTACAACAACTATTAGGGAGAATAATATAGAATCTAAATTATTGTTGGAATTGGACTTAACACAGACTAAGCCCTCCTTAGACTTAATCATTACCTTCCAACACCACAATCAACCCTTACACTCCCTAATCGATCCTTGGCTCAGGTCTCTGCTCACATACATTATTTTTGGGAAGAATATCAGGCCAGTACATCCTCGAGTGGAATGATGAGTTTAGATTGATCTTGTACTTTTACTCTTGCCATTTAAGGGTCTAACATACTTATGATCATATCTTTTAAAACCCTTCCTACTTTATAGGACCCTTGTTATCCTCCACTCTTATTTCAAGAGGTCCCTTCCTCTATTACTCTTTTTCCTAGACCTCTACAAGTAGCTTACGAGATCATTTGTTATTACATCTTCTGGCGAGCATTTGGGATAACTATGCATCATCAGCTCACCAACATCCGTGGCTACTTGTTCTCTAGGCCTACGCTTTTATGCATATTTTTAGGGCCAACCTCTTTCTATTTGGAACCAGACTTACAAGTTCCCTATAAGTCTGGCTGCCGACAGAAAATGCAGCATTTGGTGGGAGGCAACCCAACGTCTAGAATAATGCCTTCATCAGGTGATTTCCTTCCTTTCTCTCCCTGTTTTAATTATACAATGAGGACATTATAAGATTTAGGCATGGGGGATGCATTTTACATTTTTAGGTAGTATTCATACTGACAGGTCGACTTTTCGCTTTGCATTATAGTATTTAAGTGGTCGAAAAATCAACTAATCAAAAATAATAATAACCACTCATAGAAGAGCGGGTCGTGTCCACAGAGAGGCAATTATGCAATAAATTCTTAATTATTCTATATTCTTTCGGATAAGTGTGAAATCCCTATTCAATTCTGACATAAAATGCGAAGGAAAGTAGATTCGCAATAACGTAAAAAGATAAGGGTATATGCGTAGTTTTCCCTCACTTAAATCTTCAATAAATTTATGATGATTTTATGCAATTTTCACATGACGTGTACTAGAGAAAATTAGTGCTCAGGTTAAGCCCAAAAATCAATCTTAAAATTAGTGAATATCAATAACATGCAATTATAAGGAAATATGAGTGTTCATGCGCAATTCTGCCATAATATAATAATAATAAATAAAAATCAAATTCTGTGGCAATGGCAATGAATGTAAATATTAATTGGCTTAAAAACAGAGCATTTTTGCTCTCTCCTTCTTGCAAGAGAAAGAGACCACCAGCAGGCGTTGGAGAGGCTAGGGAGGTCGGCGAGGATGAGGGCTCTCAGATGGCGGCTGCGACGTCGACGGAGGTGGCCGGTCGGTGGAGGAGAAGATGCCAGCGTGAAGGTTCTGTTGAAGGATGAAGGCACTGGTGGCAGGTGGCATTGGCATGCGTGCGCTTGCGGTGAGGCGGGTCTGTAGAGGGGCGAGGGCACGGCTGCAGGCTTGATGTAGTGCGGGTGCCTGCGGGGAGGAGGGGGCAATGCCTGCACGTTGGGCACGAAGGCGGGCGTGCGGGCGAGGCGGTCTGCAGATGGTGGAGCATGCATGGAAGGTGGTCGCACTCTGCACGCAGCGCCTGCGGGTGCGGCTTCAGGCTGAGGCGCGGGTCTGCAGATCTTGGAGCGCATGCCTGTAGTAGGGGGCGCGCCTGCGGGCGCGGGCGTCTGGTGGTGTTGATGCGGTGCGGTGTAGGAGTGGGAAAGAGGAGGAGAGCACTGTGCGCGCTTATGCGGTGCCTGCGGGGACGATGGAGGCGTGCAAGGAGGATGCGCTGAAGGGAGGTGCACCTGCAGGCTGGCTGGAAAGGCTGGAGGAAGGCATGCACCTGCTAGGAGAGAGGGCGCACTTGGTGCTGAGGATGAGGTTTTTCCCCGCAAGGGGGAAGATGGATCACAGTGCACGCTGGAGAAGATGGTGCCCATTCTTCTCTTCCTGGATGATTTTTCTCTCTCCCTGGATCTGCCTCTTCTTTTTAACTTCTCCTCCGTTGCACCTGCGAGAGTTAAGGGATTTTCAAATCCCTTAACTATCTCTAGCCGACGGCTGTTGAGGGTTCCCTGGAGAATGGGGAAAAGAACAGTCACCGGTTATTTGAAAAAGGGTAATTTATCCTTTTCTCATTCTTTTGCCAATTATTTTTCCTGCACATAAAAAGAACATATTAAGTTATAGAATAAATGTAAACCTAAATCATGATGCATGCAAACATTCTATAACTTAATATAGTTATTAACAAACCTAAAAGATATAATTAAAGTTACTTAGGCGTAATATTAGTCCATTAAAATGGACTCATCAAATACCCCTATGCCTAAGATTTGCTAGTCCCTAGCAAAAATGAAAAATAATAGAAGTAATCAGAAGATTTCTTCTTTTCTTATTTCAAAACTTTATAAATCCAGACAAATGTGAAGTGCTGATAGCCTAGGTATCAGATCCAAGTGAAAGAGCCGATTCGCATTGGGAGTTTATACATCACCCTTGGCAAAAATTTCTGTCGTGGTAGGCAACCACTTCCCTCGGGGATAAAGCAGACGATAATCTATAATTTGACCCCGGCGTTTGGCTTAGGTAGGAGATATCTAGTTGAATGGATTTGTATTTGGTGGCACACACTCATTTGGTGCTACATATAGTTTAGTACTGCAGACTCTAGATCTCTAGACTATTAGACAAGTCAACTCTGAGAGAGGCTACACAATTGTGCTCTCTTGATGCTCCTGGGCACTCTCTCTTTTCTTTCTTTCTGAGATCACGAATCTCGCCAGATTTAGAAATTGTACTCACTATTTGGTGGCCTCACATGGCATCCATACTTAAATTAAAGTCCTAATAACTCTACAACTAAGTTAGAGTCCTCAACCAGTATTCGGGCGATCAGAAATACTAAAAGGTAGGTATGGGTCATATTTGGTGGAACGCGAAAGGTGTTTTGTTGCCTCGGAAATAATATTATGTTAGAAACTTGGACTTTTTTTTTTGTAATATAACTATTTCTTCTTTTTCTTCTTCTTTTCTCTCTCCCATTTTTTTTTTTTAATATAACTATTTCTTCTTGTTATTATTTCTTTTTCAATCAACACAATATGATACAGACTTTTATTTACGTGGCATTATTAGGGATGATGATGGTCAAGAGGAAGTCATGTGGCTTATTTGGTGGAAGTGCCTATTCTCAGCATCAGGAAGAAATGGATAGAACAGGCGTATTTTTGACCTTTGACACTATTACCCTCCTTCAGCCGAGGACTCTATGAAGGATGGTCGTAACCATCCACCATTGTTATAGCTTTATTAAGACTTAATCTCTGTGTATCTGCCATATTTGGTGACTCTCAGGAATTCACACAAAATACGCACACAAGAATAGAGAGTGAAAACTACGCCTAACTCTGAAGTATCATCATCTAATTATCCAAAACTTAAGAGTCCTTGCACTAGACTTAGCGTACCAGTAATCTCTCTACTTCTTCTCACAAATATGAGGTGGATCTACTAGAAGATAGTATGCCTGACTCCCTATGAACTGTCCAAAGGTTCAGTGGACTACAAATGCTTATTGATTTTCCTCAAGGATCCATTACCAAGTCTATGTGCACGTGAAGTAAATGTACTAGATTCTAAACTTAAGAAATAATTCAAGAAGAAAAACCTCCAATGACAAATATATTTTACTAGGGACTAACCTAATTAGCTCAAGAAAAGAAATTTTTTTTTAATATATATAAATATATATGCAAATATTTATAAATGCTATAAACACTATAAACATTCTCAGGTTATACCCCCCCATGCCTAAGACTGATAATGTCCTCATTGGAAAAATATAGACATAGAAGAATATCACCTGAAGGGGAGAGTAGGAGGAGCTAAGGCTCCTCAAGCCGAAGTGCATCCAAAACCTGGCCATTTGAAAGAGTAATATATGGTTTAAGTCGCTGGCCATTTACTTTAAAGCTCGCACCTGAAATAGGGTTCCTAATCTCTACAGCTCCATGAGGGAAAGTATTGATAACAACGTATGGCCCATCCCAGTGGGACTTGAGCTTTCCAGGAAATAATTTAGGTCTAGAATTGAAAAGCTAGACCCACTAGTTGGGCTCAAAAGTCTTTCTAATGATGTGCTTATCATGGAAGACTTTTGTACGTTGCTTGTAAGCTTGAGAAGTTTCATAAGCTTCATTACGAAGCTCCTCAAGCTCACTTAATTCTAACATACGTGCTTTTCCTGCTTTATCTAGATTTAAGTTAACATTTTTAATAGCCCAATAAGCTTTATGTTGGATTTCAATGGGGAGGTGGCACGCTTTTCCGTAGACAAGATGGAAAGGAGACATGCTCAAGGGAGTCTTATACACAGTTCTGTAGGCCCAAAGAGCATCATTTAGTTTTTTAGGCCAATCCTTCCGATCAGGCCTATCAGTTTTTTCTAAAATTCGCTTAATCTCCCTATTAGACATTTCAACTTGTCCACTCGTTTGGGGATGATAAGGTGTGGCTATCATGTGGTTGACTCCCAAATTTTGGAGTAGTCTTGTGAAGTGTACATTCTTAAAGTGCGGTCCTCCATCACTTATGATCGTCTTTGGGCACCCATACCGAGAAATGATATTAGCCTTAACAAAGCCCAAGACCACAGAATGGTCATTGGTTCACGTGGGTATGGCTTCTATCCACTTTGATACATAGTCAACAGCCACAAGGATGTATTCATATCCGAAGGACACAGGAAAGGGACCCATGAAGTCAATGTCCCAAATATCAAAGATTTCAACAGGGAGTATAGGTTCTTGGGGCATCTCATCCCTTTTTCCAATGGTTCCCATCTGCTGGCAACGTAGACATCTGCCCACATACGTATGTGGATCTCAGAATAATGTGGGCCACCAAAAATCAGACTGAAGAACCTTATGGGCAGTCTTCTTCCCACTAAAATGTCCCCTACAGTGGAGGTCATGGCAGAAACTCAGAACACTTCTTTGTTCCTCATCAAGGATGCAACGACAAAATAGCTGGTCAGGGCCTATTCTAAAAAGCTCGGGTTCCTCCCAGTGATAAAATTTAGCATTGGCGATAAACCTGTCTCGCTTCTGCTTATCCCAAGTACTGGGGGTGATGCTCGTGACCAGATAGTTCGCTATGTCAGCAAACTAAGGAGTTTTAGCTTCCACGGCCATTAGAGACTCATCAGGGAAAGTCTCTTGAATACCGCCAGTAGGGTTTGATGCCTCAATAGGGATCCTAGACAAATGGTCTGCTACCACATTCTCAACTCCTTTCTTGTCTTTAATTTCCAGGTCAAATTCTTGGAGTAGCAGAATCCAACGAATTAGGCGAGGTTTGGTGTCCTTTTTAGCCATAAGATGCTTAAGGGCTGAATGATCAGTGAACACCACAACCTTGGATCCCAAAAGATAAGACCGAAACTTTTCCAAAGCAAATACTACAGCAAGTAATTCCTTTTTAGTGACCGTGTAGTTTTGCTGAGGATCCGTAAGGGTCTTGCTGGCATAATGCAGCACATGAGGTTTGCCATCAACCCTTTGACCTAAGACCGCTCCCACTGCAAAATCAGAAGCATCACACATAAGCTCAAACGGGAGGGTCCAATCTGGTGCTTGGAGAATCGGCGTGGTAATGAGGGCTTTCTTCAAAGCTTGGAAAGCCTCGCCACATCTATCATCAAAATCAAAGGAGACATCCTTCGCTAATAAGTCGCAGAGTGACTTAGAGATTTTACTGAAATCTCTGATGAAGCACCTATAAAATCCAGCATGGCCAAGGAAAGATCTAACCTGACGAACATTGATGGGCAATGGAAGCTTAGAGATGGAATCGATTTTTACGGTGTCCACCTCTAATCCTCTCTCAGAAACTATATGCCCTAACACAATGCCCTGCTGGACCATAAAGTGGCTTTTCTCCCAGCTAAGCACCAGCTTTGCCTCTTCGCAACGAGTTAAGACTCTATCAAGGTGCGAAAGGCATAGGTCAAACGACGAGCCATAAATGGAGAAGTCATCCATGAAAATTTCAACGAACTCGTCGATCATAACAGAAAAGATAGCCATCATACAACGTTGGAAAGTGGCAGGAGCATCACATGACCCGAATGGCATTCGGCGAAACACAAAAGTGCCATACGGACTCGTGAAGGTGGTACGCTCCTGATCATCAGGAAAAATGGCTATCCGATTGTACCCAGAGTACCCGTCAAGAAAACAAAAGTACTTGTTCCCCGCCAATCGTTCCAAAATTTGATCGATAAACGGTAAGGGGAAATGGTCTTTCTGGGTAGCTATGTTTAAATGGCGGTAATCAATGCAGACCCTCCAACCAGTTGAGGGTCTAGTAGTCACCAGTTCTCCTTGGTCATTCTCCTCCACAGTGATTCCTGCCTTTTTTGGAACTACGTGAATAGAACGGACCCATTTACTATCTGAAATGGGATAGATAATCCCTGCATCCAGCCATTTCAGAATCTCCTTTTTAACAACCTCTCGTATATTTGGATTGAGCCTTCTCTGCATATCTCGGAAGGGCTTCACAAACTTGTCCCTGTATATATGATGCATGCAAAGAGAGGGATCAACACCCTTAATATCAGCACTTGTCCAGGCAATTGCTTCCTTGTGCCTTTGTAAACACTCAAACAGAGCTCCCTCCTGTAATTCAGATAATGCAGATGAGATAATAATGGGGAGCGTGTTATTAGGGCCAAGGAAAGCATATTTCAATGTGCTCGGGAGGGTTTTCAACTCCAATTCAGGAGCCTTCTGGATTGAGGGTTTTAGTTGAGATGTCCCCACCTCAGGCAGTGGATCTACCTTCATAGTCCAGGGTGGGGACAAAGACTCAGTGTGTACCCCCAGCAACTCTTCTAATTCGGGTATTTTCCTTTCAGTTTCTTTAATAATTGAGGGATGGTCCTGAGATATGACCTTCTGAAGGGGATCTCTACATAAGAGTGCTGGAGTAGTCTCTTCAATTTTTTCATCAACGACCTCAATCTGAGAATAATCTTCAAATCCGGGTTGCTTGTAAGTATCAAAAACATTCAACCGGATCTTCTTGTTCCCAAAGCCAATTTTAAGTGCCCCGGATCTACAATTTATAGAGGCATTGGCTGTGGCCAAGAAGGGGCATCCCAGAATAATGGATGGCTTAGTGGGCTTATTAGATGGGCCAGTATTAAGTACCAGAAAGTCAACGGGGAAGAAGAAATCCTCCACTCTCACAAGGACATCTTCCAACAATCCCCACGGTGTCTTAAGTGATCTGTCTACAACCTGGAGGATTACTGGACTAGGCTTCAGCTTTCCTCCTCCCAAAAGGTCGTAGATAGATCTCGGTAGAATGTTTACCCCCTCACCCAGATCGAGCAGAGCCTCGTCAATGTGTTGGTTACCTATAACCACTGAAATATACGGGGCCCCTGGGTCTTTCATTTTGTGGGGTGTTCAATGCCGAAGAACCGAGCTAACATGGTCAGGTAGGATGACCTTGGTTTGGACCTGTTTCCTAGATCAGCGCTTCTGGGTGCACAGGTCCTTCAGAAACTTGGCATAGGACGGAATCTGTTTAATCGCTTCCAACAGGGGCAAGTTAATCTGGACTTGCCTAAAAGTATCCATAATCTCTTCTGTCCTATCCTTGGCTCCAGACGAGCCAACAGAAGATTCCCCATAAGTAGATAAGTGCTCTGGATAGGCCACCCTTGGCTTCTGGGTAGAGGGGTCGTCATGGCGGGAAAGGGGTGGTGGAAGGGTGATTTTTTGTAAGGGAGAGTGGTGTGGCTCTTCCTCGGGTGAGATGGAAGTCGGGTCAGGTGTGGAAGGGAAATTTTGAGGTGTAACCGTAGGAGTGTTATCAGGCTTGTCGATCTTTTTTCCACTCCTCAACATGGTCACTACTTGGGCGTGTTCCCTGAATACAACCCCTTTGCCCTTAGGGTTCTCCTCAGAAGAGCTAGGCAGCTTCCCCGAATCACGTTGCCTAACTGCCTCAGTAAGATGACCAATTTGGGATTGCATATCAGTAATCATCTTATTCTGAGATTGGATAACCATATTCTGATGCTCTTGCATTGCTTTCATCATGGCCTTCAGTTCATCCATCTTAGATGGCTTATTCGGAGGAGGGTTTTCATAAGAAGGTTGGTATGTGGGTTGGGGAGGTAAGGGTCTAGTATTCCCTAAGTTAGAAGCATCAGCTTGCTTCCAAGAGAAGTTTGGATGGTTTCGCCACCCTGGATTATAAGTGTTGGAGTAAGGATTATTGCGAGGGGGCGGTAACCTTGGGCCACATTCATGTCAGCCTAAATCAACTCAGGGAATTGGTTTGCCTGATGGCACTCCGCAGTGGCGTGCGTTGTGCTTTGGCAAATGGAGCATTCTCTTGAAGCCTGAAAAATAGAGGCTACTTGTAGGTTCATGCCAGGGTTTGCTAAAAGCCTATCAAAGTTTTTATTCAATAGTTGAATCTGATAAGCCAAATCCTGAGAAGCCCCAACTTCATGGGCTTCTATCTTCCTCTGCAAGATTGATGGTTTTCTTTCTTGATAGGCAGAGGACAGATGTATGGAGTTGTCGCTTAAAGTTTCAAATAATGCCCAGGCTTTATCCTCAGTTCTGGTCATGAAGGTTCCTGCACAGGTTGCATCAATGGTTTGCCTATGCCTTTCAGATAATCCATTATAGAACCTTTCGACCAACTGCCATCTTGGCACTTGATGGTGGGGGCATAACCTAAGAAGGTCATCTCATGAAATTGCTCCCCTTCCTATTGAGTAAAACCCATAATCTCTCTTCTGTAGTGGTTGTTTTTACTCATAGGAAAATACTTTTTTAAAAATTCTCCCTTAAGGGTGGCCCAATCATTTACCCTTGCATTGAGGGTATGATACCAGTACTTGGCCTTATCCTTTAAGGAGAAAGGAAATAGAGTCCTCATCAGGGCTTCATCAGTAAAGCCCTGGAGCTTCACCATGGAACAGACCTCGGTGAATTCCTCCAAATGCCGGTAGGGGTCCTTCCTAGTAGTACCATAAAAAGAGGGTAATAGAGATATGGTACTGCTCTTGATCTCATACAGATTATCCCCTGCCGGTCGTCTTAGTGCTTATGCAGGTTGGTTAGTAGGAATAAAATAGTCCCTTAGGGTCCTTTGTTGATTTGGACCTTGCTCAGCCATTCCTTTTTATTCTCCTAGGTGAGCTCTCCTAAGAATTCTCTCAAGCTCAGGATCAAACACTAGACTACCCTCAAGAGAGCGTCTACCAAGCACACAAAACACAATTCAGATTTTTTTTTTTATTGAGTAAGTCAAACCTCCACTCCAAAGATAAGTCAAATGATCAAGACTTATCCCTCCGTTCCCACGTAAGTGGTATAAGAGGGGTGTGGACTTGAAATCTTAACCTTCTTTATCGTGGATGTCAAATTAGTTAATATAAATGGCCAAACAAGCTTTTCGCTGCAATTACGTGCCTGAATTCAACCGTCGAGTGCCCTAGGACCTATACTTTGCTTGGATGATACTCCCAAGTGATCAAGTGAGAAGTTACTCCAAGGACAAACAAAGGGATGCAAGTAGGGCAAACCCTTCCTTTGAGGCGATGCATATGCGGTGCCCCTTAACTATCCTTTTGCTCCTTTAAGGGGTGTCCTCCTCCGTGGAGTATCAAAACACTTGGTCAAAAGATAGTATCACCACCACCACAAAGCACAATAGGAGGGTCTGCACCGATAAAGAGAGCGGTGCCTATATCCTTAAGAGATCGAGCCTTAGTGCGATGCCTAATGTGCATGCTCAGTGTCAGAAGTGTGCAACACACAGCAAATCTTAGTAATTTCTTTTGAAATCGCAGACAAGTCCCTTAGAATCATATCAAATGTGAATTGCTTTTAGGGTTGAATCTGATTATTAGTTCCACTTTTAGTTATGTGACCACTGAATTAGTAAATTCAAACAACTTAGTGGTCTTGAATTTAAATTTGAATGCAAATGCGTGAACAGGAGCTGGATGCAAAAGTTAGAAAGATATATACCTGTCTCCAACAATCTTCGTGCTAATATGCTTGCAATGCAATAATAAAAGCTAATGTGCTGCTCAATCACCCCTAAATGCGTGCACCTAAGGGCATGCAACTTCTAAATAGGCAGCTCGATATTTTCTTTGTTGGTTTTAAAAAACAGGTAAGCAGAAAATATAATCATGCATGCACAAAAAAAATATTGTAAGCCCTAGTAGTTAAAGAATGCAGGGACAAACCCCTAAAAATTCAGCCCCAATCACTACAAGGGCGAAAAGACAGAATTAAATTTGTGACGACAGAGAATCCTCTGCGAAAACAGGATCTTGGTCTCCTTCATCTTTTCCTCGTGTAGCTTAACTCGTGATTGCTGTCGCCACTCTGTTGCGCCTCGTCGCCTTTCAGATTCCTCGCACGGTAAAAAAAAATTGATTAGATAATTTCGCAACTCAGAAGATTTAAAAACAATGAAGTTAATATATTGCGTCTGTTGCCTCCCCGGCAACGGCGCCAATTTGACAGGTCGACTTTTCGCTTTGCGTTATAGTATTTAAGTGGTGGAAAAATTGACTAATAAAAAATAATAATAACCACTCATAGAAGAGCGAGTCATGTCCATAGGGAGGCAATTACGCAATAAATTCTTAATTATTTTATATTCTTTCATATAAGTGCGAAATCCCTATTCAATTCTGACATAAAATGCGAAGGAAAGTAGATTCGCAATAACTTAAAAAGATAAGGGTATATGTGCAGTTTTCCCTCACTTAAATCTTCAATAAATTTATGATGATTTTATGCAATTTTCATGTGACATGTACTAGAGAAAATTAGTGCTCAGGTTAAGCCCAAAAATCAATCTTAAAACTAGTGAATATCAATAACATGCAATTATAAGGAAATATGAGTGTTCATGTGCAATTCTACCACAATATAATAATAAATAAATAAAAATCAAATTTTGTGGCAATGGAAATGAATGTAAATATTAATTGGCTTAAAAACAAAGCATTTTTGCTCTCTCCTCACGAGAGAAAGAGACCACCGGCGGGCGTTGGAGAGGCTAGGGAGGTTGGAGAGGACGAGGGCTCTCCGATGGTGGCTGCGGCGTCGACGGAGGTGGCCGGTCGGCGGAGGAGAAGATGCCGGCGTGAAGGTTCTGTTGAAGGATGAAGGCGCTGGCGGCAGGTGGCAGGCGGCGTTGGAGTGTGCGTGCTTGCGGTGAGGTGAGTCTGCAGAGGGGCGAGGGCACGACTGCAAGCTTGATGCGGTGCGGGCACCTGCAGGGAGGAGGGGGCGATGCCTGCAGGTTGGGCACGAAGGCAGGCGTGCGGGCGAGGCGGTCTGCAGATGGTGGAGCACGCATGGAAGGTGGTCGCGCTCTGCACGTAGCGCCTGCGAGCACGACTTCAGGCTGAGGCGCGGGTCTGCAGATGTTGGAGCGCACGCCTGCAGTAGGGGGCGCACCTGCGGGTGCGAGCGTCTGGTGGTGTTGATGCGGTGCGGTGTAGGAGCGGGAAAGAGGAGGACAGCACTATGTGCGCTTATGCGGTGCCTGCAGGGTCAATGGAGGCGCGCAAGGAGGATGCGCTGAAGGGAGGTGCGCCTACGGGCTGGCTAGAAAGGCTGGAGGAAGGCGTGCACTTGCTAGGAGAGAGGGTGCACTTGGTGCTGAACATGAGGTTTTTCCCCGCAAGGGGGAAGATGGATCACAGTGCATGCTGGAGAAGATGGTGCCCATTCTTCTCTTCCTAGATGATTTTTCTCTCTCCCTGGATCTGCCTCTTCTTTTTAACTTCTCCTCCGTTGCGCCTGTGAGAGTTAAGGGATTTTCAAATCCCTTAACTATCTCTAGCCGGCGGCTGTTGAGGGTTCCCTGGAGAATGGGGAAAAGAACAGTCGCCGGTTATTTGAAAAAGGGTAATTTATCCTTTTCTCCTCAATCTTTTGCCAATTATTTTTCCTGCACATAAAAAGAACATATTAAGTTATAGAATAAATGTAAACCTAAATCATGATGCATGCAAACATTTTATAACTTAATATAGTTATTAACAAACCTAAAAGATATAATTAAAGTTACTTAGGCGTAATATTAGTCCATTAAAATGGACTCATCACATACATTTAGGTTAGGTGCATTCAAAAACTAAAAAAAAAAAGAAAAAAGAATTCTTGAGTTGAATTGGTTAGTCCATAGCAGAAGATTTTGTCAAAGAGGTGTCATTGAAGATTTTCTTCTTCAATATTTCTTAAGTTTAGAATCTAGTACATTTACTTCACTTGCACGTAGATTGGATAATAGATCTTTTTAGAAAACCAATAAGCATTTTTAGTCTGCTAGACCCTTGGACAGTTAGTGGAGAGTCAGGAAAACTATCTTATATTAGATCCACCTAATATTGGTGAGGAGAAAGTAGAGAGACTACTGGTGCGCTATGTCTAGTGCAAGGACTCTTAAGTTGTGGATAATTAGATGATGATACCTCAGAGTTAGGCATAGTTTTTGCTCTCTATTCTAACGTATGAACATTGTGTCTGAATTCCTGAGAGTCACCAAATAAGGCAGATACACAGAGATTGAGTTCTAATAAAACTATGACTATAGTGAATGGTTACGACCACCCTTCATAGAGTTCTCGGCTGAAGGAGGGTAGTAGTGTCAAAGGTCAGAAATACGCTTGTCCTATACATTTCTTCCCCGTGCCAAGAGTAGGCACTTCCACCAAATAAACCACACAATATCCTCCTGATCATCATCATCCCCATTAATGTGTCATGAATAAAAGTTTTGTGTCATGTTGTGTTCTGTTGGTAGTTATAAAAAAAAAAGAAAAAGAAAAGATATATATATACATATATATATAAATATAAAAAGAGAGAGAGAGAAAATGTGTTCAAGTTTATAGCTTTGTCTTGGAGTCATTTTTTTTATCAAGTGTTCATGTCATTGAGGCAACAAAAACATCCATTACGATCTACCAAATATGACCCATACCTACTTTTTCAGTATTTTTGATTGCCCGAATACTGGCTGAAGAATTCTAATTTAGTTATAGGGTTATTAGGACTTTAATTGAAATGTGAATACCATGTGAGGCTACCACACACTGAGTACATAGACAAAATCAGGTGAGA
This sequence comes from Thalassia testudinum, assembly GCA_037157565.1. Taxonomy (NCBI): domain Eukaryota; kingdom Viridiplantae; phylum Streptophyta; class Magnoliopsida; order Alismatales; family Hydrocharitaceae; genus Thalassia; species Thalassia testudinum. Next base: position 27,302,358 of record JAZHRO010000072.1, on the reverse strand, counting down.
TGTGTGATCTTAGAGGGGAAAGAAAGAAGAGTAAGCGTAAAGGAACATTAAGAGAGCACAATTTTATTTAGCCTCTCTCTGGGTTGACTCATTCGATAGTCTAGAGATTTAAAGTTTGCAGTATTAAACTATATGCAGCACCAGATGAGTGTGAGTCACTAAATAGTAATCCATTTGACTCAAATATTGTCTACCTAAACCAAAAAGCTAGGGTCAAATCACATATTATTTTCTACTTTATCCCTTAGGGAAGAAGTTTCCTATCCTGATAGAATTTTACTATGGGTAAAGCACGAACTTTAAATGTAGGTTGCCTTTCCACTTGGATCCATTGCCTAAGCTACTATCACTTCATTTTCACATTTGCTTGGATCTCTAAATTTTTAGAATAAGAAAAGTAGAAATCTTTGGTCACTTCCATCATTTTTCACTATTGCTAGGGACTAGCAAAATTTAGGCATGGGAGTATTTGATAGGTCTACGTTAGTAGACTAATTATTTGCTTAAATACTTGTTGGATAATTAATTAGGTTAGCGAGGAGCTTGGGGATTAATTGAAAATTAGATTAAATTCTTAAATGAAAAATACTTTATTTTATGTATTTAAGATTAAATTTGATTTGACATTTCATTTGCAAATATGTTGTTTCCTTATAGAATCCAAAGACATCTAATTAGATCAAAAGGAAAAGATTAGGAAGCAGCTAACCATGCCTAATATTTTTCCACGAATCTCGTCAAACACTACATTGCGGGTGTAATCTTCACAAGCCGGCCTTCCAATAACAGCCATGCTATTTGCGGCAAGTATTCAAAAGTGGCGATAATTGATTGGGATCATAGGGGAGAGGATAAAAAGCTCCATCTTCTTCCTTCGGTAGATGCTCCCACCCCCCTCCCTCGGGGATCTTCCTCATCCACCCATCCTAACACCATGGCCGGAGCATACACCGTGGGACGTGCATGCATTGTGGCTGCTGCAAGCTTCGACATTTCCTCTAGACCCATGCACATAGTGACAGTGCGTGTGTGTCACTTCTCCTCAACTCAACACCACCACCATCACCACATACCACCTATCTCCTTCATCCTCTTCATTTTCTTCTTCACCTTCTCCTCAACACAACACCACCCACAAACCCCCACAAAGAACCCACCACCAACACACTCCACCGCCACCACCACCACCCTCTCGAAACCACCACCAACACCATCACTTTCCCTCTCCAAACAAGCATGCAGCCATCCACCGCCACCCCTTCCTCTTCTTCTTCTTCCTCTTCTTCAACCTGCCTTCCTTATTACGCAAAAAGCATCCAAACTGCAGTTGACTCACCACTACCATCTCCAACCGCCAACCTCGACCCTAAGTTCCCTCCGGAAATTTCAAGCATTGCCAAGCATCCTCGCTGACTGCAAGCACCTGCCGACTCCTCCAAGCCTCCCCTGCAGCCACCCACTACCACCAGCCTCTGATCCCCCACCCGGCCACATCTGACAGTCCCAGGCCAAACCGCCACCACCACTGGATGTGTGCCGGCCCAACCCTCCTCCGATGAGCTTCTCACGGCCTGCCTCGACTTCTCCTTGCACGTGCATGCTCGAGCACAAAGTGCTCTATTTCATCTTGAATTTCTTTTTACATTGCTTGCCATTGCCAATTCCTATATATATTATTAAATCGATTGGATATTGTGTGGTTTTGATGAGAATGTCCCTCTTCTTTTGTTAAATGACTATTTCAACATTATTCCATTCATTTAAAAGGTTTTAGATTTGATTAAAGGGAAGTCATTCTCTTGTCTTGTTTCAGGAGAAGTGGTGGTGAATGTCATGGTCAATCTTTATTTTTGATTTCATTATTATAATGAAATTTCATGATCACTCCTGTTATTTAACATAAATGCAATTTCAATGATTCCATGCATTGTGATCTTAATTCAAAGAGGGTTTTAGCTTGATTCTGATTCCACTGCTTGAAAATATATTTGTGAACATTTGCTTTACATCTTGTGTGAGTTTTAATAGGTCAATGCCTCCCTGTGGATACGACACTTTGACCAATGTGGTTAGATTAGATATAAATTAATTTTGATAGAGAGATTTTCCACCACATAAAATACAATGACATATCATTTCTATTGCTATCTTAATTAAGTAGAAATCACTCTTTCATTAACCAGAGTGGGGATTTGAGGGAATTTCAGGGAGCAAGGCTAAACATATGAGCTTGATGTTGTGGCTCCCTAATCTAGTTTGGGTTCCTAGGATAGTTCCTAGGGTTAGGGATGGGTTGAGGAGGTAACATTCCATGTTGCCTAAAATTAGCTATTTAGTCTAGTCTTCCCATCAAATCGATCCTCAATTGATTCATATTCTCTTTTTGTCTCAGATTCATTTCCCGCATTTCCTTGAGGACCAAAGCTAGGTCAGTAGGTTGGGTTTCCTGAGTAGGTTGAGCTCGGTAAGTGTGTGGTTGTGTGTAACTACTAGGTTGCCCATAATCATTTTGCCTAGCTAAGTTAGAATCCTGGGTGGGTTTATGACTCGACTAAGCAAAATTAGGATGGTTACGCCACCCAGGGTTGTAGGCATTTGAGTACGGGTCATTCCTACTGTAACCCTGAATAGCGTTAGCATCTTCAGAATAATTAGCCATCAAGATGCCTAATTCAGAATTTGATGGCATCAAGGCCCCTCCTTCATACCTAGAAATAGAAGGGTCCAAGTACAACTAGCTTATAGGTGGGGCCATGGGCAGGATGTTTGTGCACTAATTCCTGACCTAAGGGGTTGGGGATTTAGGTGCGGGTTAAAATCGTCTTTCCTTGGGTAAGCATCGGATTAACATTAGATTGTGTACTTAAGGAATTCTCGCCCTTCAGAATATGATCCAATTTCTTTTCAAGATTATCCACACTTTTTCCAACAAGTTCCACCTTATCTAATCGTTGTACAATCAGTTTTAAATCAACTAAACTCGAATTATCCTTAATCTCATGAACTCTGCTCCTTGGTTGATTTGATCTGTTGAAGGTAGACATTGAGGCATTGTTAAGAGAATTTTCACTCATATTTTCAAATAATTCAAAGGCTCCCTCAGCATCTTTACTTAGGAAATTGCCTCCACATGCTGCATCAACAAAATTCTTCAAGTTATCACTTAACCCATAATGAAAAATATGGGCCAAGTGACACATGGGAATTCCATGATAAGGACATTTCCTAGTTAAAGCATTAAATCTCTCCCAAGCCTCATGTAGTTGTTCCCCCAGGTTTTGCTTAAAGGTTGTAATGACACATCTAAGGGCATTAGTTTTGCCTATGGGAAAGAATTTTTTTAGAAAGGTGCTCCTCAAATCTTCCCATGTCAGTATTTGTCTACCAATAGTCTTCAACCATTGAGCAGCTTTATCTTTTAAGAGAAAGGGAACATTTTAATCATTAAGGTATCCTCATCCATGTTTCTATGGCCAAAAGTCCTTCCTATGTGTAGAAGTTCTTCAACGTGGTGGAAGGGGTTTTCACTGCTAAGGCCGTGGAAGTAGGGAATCAAGTTGATTATTTGAGGTTTAAGCTCAAAATCATCCTCATCCTAAGGTACCTTGATGAAAGGTTCAAGCTGGGAATTAGGAGGGTTGTAGAAATCTCTGAGAAGGTGGTCTGCTCTCCCATTTTGGAGTCAGGTAATGGCTTGTACTATAGTTTGTATTTCTCTGTTATGATGCTGGTCTGGTCTATCAAGTTGCCTTTGTAAAAGAGCCATTGGAACAATATTTGGTTCTTCCCCTTCAAGATCATCTCCCACATGGTGACTAGCCATTGAAGAAGATTCAGATTCAGATTTTTGAGGATCAATTCTTCTCTTAAGGTTTCTCTCTAAAGGTGGTAGCAAATTAGGTTTAAGCGATCTTCGTCCTTGCATACATTGGAAGAAAGTCTAGAGATAAGTGAGAGAAGATAGATGAGAGAATATCCATCTTCATAATATAAGCAAACAAGCTAGTCCTTAGAGTGTAAACCCTAATTAGACCTACTCCTGGCTCACCAAAACATAACTAGGTTAGACCAACCCTTGAATTACTTGGCTGGCCAAAAGGGTGGGACCCCTTAGGACACCTCTCAAAAGTGGGACACCATTAGAGGTTAACATAGTTACTGCACCAACCTTTCTTGTCACCAGTTGGCCCAAGTAGATAAGGCCTTGATCTTAACCCAATCTAATTTCAAGTTACCAAGTAGATTAGTCCTACCTAGGGCACGTCTACTCAATTTTAGGCTTATGCTTGAAGTGCTTTTAGAATGTGATGAGCTTTAGGGGGTGTTGCTCTTAAGATAGATTTCAAAAATTGTGAAGTGCATAGGTAAAAGGGGTTTACAAGCAATTTTTTTATGAGATGAGTTTTAGGGTTAAATTGCTTGTTTAGTTGTGTTTTAGGATTTCAAAATTAAGTGAATTCAAGCAAGGTTTTGATGAGTACACAAAAGTTTTCGCAAGTCCCAATTTGTTAGATTTATTTCCTTTAAGAATATGGCATGCAAAATGTGCACTACCTTATAATAATTGAAACCCTAAAAACAAGTAACTTCTAAATGATCCTTTTAAGTCCAAAATCAGGAATGTGGTGTGACCCAAATAATGCAATTAATTGGACTTGTTACACCACTAACTAGGCACTGAAAAAATATCTTTTTAGAAATTTAATGCACGTTTTTCAAAATTTTCAAGATTTAAAGTGCACTAGGGATCTTACAGTCTATTTTGATCCCTAGTCAGTGATTGGATATTCCATGAAATCAAATGTGAAGAAATATTTTTTCTAGATTTTTCCTAAATTCTTGACTTCCACAGGAATTCAGTGCCACAAATTTCAAGTCAATCAAAGTTATATAAAAATTTCTATGATTTTTTGAACTTTGGAAAATTAGGAACAATAACAGATTTGATAACAGTTTAGTTTACGAAATTTTAAATTTTTTTTATAAGTTAGAATTGCGTAAAATTTAGATATGTTGTTTCTGAATTTAATACCCTTGTCTAAGTAGAAATTTCAGAATTTTTGGACATATAATATTTAGGAATTGAATTTTTAATATCAGAATTTGTTGCAGCCTGAAAATTTTAAGAGGTGATTTTGTTGATTTCAAAATAATAATGTCCACCAAGAAGACTTTTTTTTATACAAATGACTCAAGCAAATAGCTAACCTAAAGATCAAGATAGACACCTAATCTAGTTCGACAAATGAGATTTTTTTTTTTTAATTTTCTTTTGTAAACACTCTAAAGCAACCTAGGATTAAATATAAACCTAAACTAAGATGTAAGGACTACCTTGATCTCTACCTGCACATTGCTCTGTTTCTACCACTCGTCACGAGATCTCGTGTCACCACAAAATCCTGCACACAATCAAAAAAATAGAGAAAAATGAGTTAGAGATACGAATGTAAGGATGAAAGCAAATATGAAAATGAATTTCATTACCTCCCCAGTAACAGCGTCAAAATCTGATCTCGTCGAAACCACGAAGATAAAAACATGTTCATTGTAGTGTGATTTCTCGAGATAGAAATAAAAATAATTGAGACCTTGGTGAGTCTCATGTCAAATACGGGAAGGCATAGGATCGTTCTAACCTAGATGTAAGAAAACATGAAATGAAATATTAACTAATTTTTTTGATATTTTTGAATAAAAAGATTAAGGTGAGAAAATGGAAACCAATCATAATATATATAACGAAAAAGGGGTAAGAAGACAAAAAAATCAATTGCAATAATTAATTAGAAAGGGGGGTCATAAGTACATATTGCAAATAAAATAATTTAACATAAAACTTTATTGCTAAAAGTTAAAGTTCAAGCAATACAACCCTACAATAAAAATAAAAATAGAGAGGACGATGTTGAGTCGGAGAGTGATCCGACTGTGATGGAGACGAAGGCGGGGTTAGGAAGGAAGCCGAAAGGTGAGAGAAAGAGTAGGAGAAATTTTTGGTGGAGAGATGGAGATCATGGAGGTGAGAGACATGGATGGGAGAAGATCTACGTGGAAATTGGTTGGAGGGAAAAGTTGGGTGGGAGGAGAATTGACGTTGATGGGGATGAGAGAGGGAGAGCATCCTAGCGTAGCAGAAGATTTTGTGGGGGTTGGGGGAAGGGGGGCCGGCGGCGGCGAGATAAAATCCGGCGGAGATCTGATTCGGTTTGGGAATGTCAGTGGAGGGATGCAAAGGAGGGAAAAATTGGATGGATGGGGTAAATTGGAGGGGGAAAAGTACGGTGGATTTAAGGATATGGGAGAGTGTTGACGTCGGTGAGTTTTTGTTTTGGGAGATAAATCGGAAATGGGAGGGGGTTGCATGGGAAATGTACGTAGGTTCTTTTAGGTATGGTTTGGGTATTGGGTGGAAATGCATGTGAATTTATTTGGTAGTTTAGAAAAACTTAAGTGGGTATGGGAATTAGGTTTCTAAATAGATTAAGGTTTAATCGGATTTGGGTTTGGAAAATAGCTCAACTACTTTGTGTAATTTAACTCAATCCTGTTTCTCTTCTATGTTACGTTTCAATCAAATTTATATTTGACACCTACACATATATAAATAATGACATCAAGGTACCAGATATAAGTAATAATAAAATTACAACTAAACTTTTAAAAATATAATATTTATAAAATGACGGCAAGTGATTATTCTAACATAATATGATGCAATGTGAATTAATTTACCTTTAAATTAACAATAATTAGGAAAAAATTATGTAAATAAATATGGATAAATCAGTGGTCAACCAAGCAAGCAAACCTCACCTACTAGGCAATGGACTCAATTAGGTCCCAATCAAGTCAAGTGGGTCTCTCAAATGAATAAAACCCTAAAGTTTCTTACCTAGGGTTTATACAACTAAATAGCAGAAATAGACTAAGCACTGATTCAAAATACTCTCTATCGTAGATTAGGAATTCAAGTAATGTGAAATTTGGAAGGTATATTCCTTTGTATATTATCTTTCGAGAGAATATTTTTATGAAATTTTTACTATTTCAAATGATTTGACATTGATTTTATACGAACTGGGGATTGGATAGGGCAGGCAGACCTCTTAGTATTTTGACTTGAAACAGCAAAAGAATTGATCCAAAAAAATCTTAAAAATAACTAAGTAAAGTTTATTTCACTAGCTTTCAAACCCCATTGATTTCAGTTCAATAGAGTTCTATAGTGGATTGGTTTGACCCCTATTCATTGTAGGAATTTTTAAAATTCGTACGATGTGAATTTTCTCAAATCAAAGGAGGGCATTAGAAACCTGATTTGTAAACCTACATTTTGATTGAATTTCAAAATTTTTGAATCAGCAAATATTCAGCAAATGGATTTTTAAATTGCATGGAAACTGTTGGCCTAATTTTCAAATATAGTAAAGAAGCTTTTAAAAAGGCTTTTGAAATGCAAAACCTCTTTACTAAAATAATATTTTGTTTCAAAAATTAAATTAAAAAATGAATTTAATTTTTCTTATATATATATTATTTTCCAACCAAATAAATGACTAACCTAAATTTTCAAGAAAAACAAATGACTAACCTAAGGTTCAAATAAATGTACCAAACCTAAAAGTAGTGATGTGTACCTGATGTAATCTTCACCTGTGCTCCATGTTTGCGTAGATTCACGATTAAGTTCCTGCACACCACAAAATGAAAGCAAAGACAAATATGTTAGAAAAAATAAAAAATAAGATTCCCATTGCCTCCCAGCAACGATGACATTTGTTAGGTCTAAAATCGCGATATGAAGTGTTTAAGTTGTAGTATGTTGCAAAATAGAATCTAAACAAAATTATATATAACAAAACCTGAGGTGAGCTTCAGTCAATCTCTGGGAGGTGATAAAGTTGTGAAATCGAATTTTGATTTTTTTACTTTCTTTCCCTTGCTTTCAATTTAAAACTATCCTAAATCATAACTAATTTATCCTAAACACTAATCAAGACGACAATGATAATGAACGTTATTTGGTGAGGTGCATGACGTGTGCTTGTTGCGGAAATAGAGTCAGAGTCAGAGTGAAGTGGATGGTTGTCATGATTATGGATATGAACATCAAAATGAACATTTTTTTCTTTTTCTTTTGCAAATTAAATAAGCTACAGATGCAACTTTGGAAATAGATTCAAGATCAATTTATTGAAATGAATAATGGAAGGAAATAAACTTGTATTGAATCAAATAATTCATACTGATAGAATATTCAAAATAACATTAGTAGAGGAAAACTTAAGGACAAGAATCAAAATAATAGGAATAAATATCTACTGTGATAAATATCTATCTTCCTAGGAATGCTCGTATAGCCATTGGCACTGGAGGATGGTGGTGGTTAGACCTTGGGTATGGAGACCCATCCACACCCACAAAACAGAGGGGGGATGCAAAGAACCTAGGTAGAGTTTAGGCATGCCGAAAGAGAGAAGATCTAAACTACTTGCAAGAATTAAAATGCAAAAAATAAAAGAACTAAGAAGAACTATGGCATTAATGGAAAGGTGGGCACCAAAGGTGATCTCGTAAGGGAGTCATTGGTAGCCTTAGAGTGTGGTTTGGAGGGAAGAGGTCGCCGACCACCTAAGGTGAGGGTGGACAGCCATTGGAGGTGGAGGTGAAGCTATGGAGGTGGAGTTCTAATGGCTAACTGAAGGAGGAAGAAGATTGAAGCTAAAAGAAAAAGGAGAGGTCCTATAGCCTTAGGTTTGAAGTATTTTTATAGAACATGTAGGCTATTTTAGGCCATTGGATATGATGAAGGGCTTGAATGCATAGTCTAAAAATAGGCTAGCTAGGCATGGTGGCCATTAGATGATGATCTTGTGGCTAGCCTTATGCTACTATTATTAGGAAATTCTACATGGCCTTTGGATATGAAATCAATGGCTAGGATTATTCTTTTATTTTGATTTTCAAACATAATAAAGTAGAGAAATAAATGGTCCTATGGGCTAAGGTCAAGTCTAATTAGGTTCCAATGAGCCTAATTAGATTTGTATAGGTTGATTTGTGTCAATTAGGTTCTAGGTGAACCTAATTGTGTTCAGGTGCACCCAATGGAGTAGAAATGCACCCAATTGGGTGTGGGCTGGCTGATTGGGTTTGGGTGGAGTCTAATTAGGCTCACATGAGTCTAATTAGCCTAGGGTTAGCCTAATCAGGTCCAACTAGACCCAATTGGTTGGTGGTTGACCCAATTGACTTAGAATGAGTCAATTGGGGGTACTATGAACCTAGATAGGATTCTAATGAGGGAATTAGGTTGGAAATAGGTGGGTTAGGATTGTGGATAGTGGATAATAAATGGATAGTACTATCCAGGTTTTGACCAAGGTCGAGGTAATTTAGGGTTTGGGATAGAGATATCCCAGGTGGAGGATAAGGGTAGAGATAGTGTGGATAAGAACATGGATATCACTATCCATGTGTTGGGTTCTAGGATAAGTTGACCTAATAAGGGGTGGCTTAGGGATAAGAGTAGAGATAAGGCTATCCTAGGAAATTATGGATAGGGATAGGGTTATACTAAGTTCTTTTCCTCTTTTTCTGCATTTATTCACACAAGTAACCAAGTTTATCTCTCTCTTACTCTCTGTCTTCATTTCTTCTTTATTCCAAACTTTATTCCAAGCTCTCGTTCCAACTCTGCTGCAGCTCTAGCTTCTATCCCGCTTTTATTCAGTCTCAGGATATTTCCTGAGCTCCTTATTATTTGAAAATACAATTATTCACCAATAAGTAAAGAAAAATGGCCTTATTCTCTAAACAGCTAAGTAGAAAAGATAGAATGCAGGATATGCATCTTATGCATGTATTATTCCTAAGTTAAGGTAGGATCTATCTTAATTTAGGTTGATTAAGTCCTATGAGTGCTGTGTAATCATGGTGTCCCTTTGTTTTGGGGCCAAAATAGGGTGGTTAAGGGGTGGTTATTATGGTGGAAAGGTGCCATGGTTGGTGCCATTAGTGAAGGGGTGCCAAGGTTGGTGATTGTGGTGTGTGTTGGCACCAAAAGTAGGAGGAAGGTAAAGGTGCTTTTGGTGGTTTTTTTGGGATAAGGTGGCTGACCATGAGGAGTGGAGTAGAAGTAGAGTAGGAGCTAGCTAAGCTAGCTTAACTAGTTGAGGGTGGGAACTAAAGATAGCTAGGAGGAGCTTCTTGAGCTAGAATGTGCCTCCATGGAGTTGAAAATGAGCTGAAGTAGAGTTATTTGCATACTCTACAACTAGCTTAGCTAGCTAGTTCTTTGCTAGCTACTAAGCTTAGTAGTGTTGAGCTAGGTTGAGCTATTTTCATCTTGTGTGGAGCTGGGATGAGCTACATGAGCCTATTGATGATTCTTCAGCTGACTTAGCTTAGCTAGTTGAGCACTAGTAACTAAGTTAAGTAGAGTTGAGCTACCATGAGCTAAGAAGAGCTGAGGGTGAGCTGGATCTAGCTGAGATAAGTTGGTTTGATCTAGGATCCAGCTGAGGTGAGCTAGATTGAGCTAGAGTCTAGCTGAAATGAGCTTTTATCTTCTTCTTCTAAGGTTTGTGCCTTTCAAATTGTCAAGGTTTAGGTGATTTCCATTGTATTCTCATCCTTGGAAAATAAATGAAACATATAAGAATATGAAATGCTAAGAAATGACATTAATGCATGCCTAAACCCTAGAATGCATGAAATGCTAAATGCAACCCGATACCATAATGCAATGCAAAAAACCTAGGAACTAGATGTGATTTTTAGCCTAAGAATGATGATAAACTGGTGTTTAATTATCAATGTCTAATATACCCTTACTAGATGTCTGACAAACTTATCAGACGTCCAATGATGTTGTCAGACCTAATTATTATCCTTATTTCATTGGATTTCGGCCTGATTTTTCTTGGACTTAACCCTAATGGCTAGAAGGCCTCTCCCAAGGCTTTTTAAGGGTTCCTAACACATCTATAAATAGTAGGGAACATCTTCTTTGTTAAATACATCCTAGAGATATTTTTTTCCACCATTATGTAGTTTTCGTGAGGGATCAAAGAGGAGAAACTCTACCATTGCTCTCCAAGCTTCATACTGCACATTCGAGAGCACCAACACGCTACGCAATCACACCCATCGACTTCAACCTTAAGTGAAGTAATCCTTGCCTATTGGAGCTTAGTGTTAGTTTATACTTTGTGGCTTTATAGGTCTTGTATTTGTTTTTATCTTTGTTGGGTATTTGCATGGCGAATTCTCGTCTCTTTGTGAGACAAATACTCTTCTTGAAGAAGAGGGGTTTGAGATACACTACCCTCGTGTAAGTAGTATTGATGTTGTTCCACCCTCAATTTAAAGTGGTGCGTATAGTGGATTTGATCTACTCGGTAGATTGGGAAATCGTAAGTCAAGGTGACTTAGGTAGTGGTTTTTACTCTTGACGTTTCCACCTAAAAATACTTGTGCAATTGTGGTTATTGCTTTGTGTGATTGCATTTTATTTACTTATTTTTCAATTACACTATTTACGCCCCCTTTAGAGAATTCTCACTCACTACCATCCCATCCTCCATTTATTCACCACCTCCAATCCATCTTCTACTCCACTTCACCTTCATCAACACCACCATCTACCTCCCAACAAGACCACCATAAACAGTTAGCACCTATACCCTTCATTCACCACCTTTACCACCATCAAAACCATCTCCCCACCATCCAAGATAAACATCTAGCACCTTCCTCACTTTATTTGCCACCTATCTGACCAAATGCCACCACCATTGCTATGTCCTAACACCCATAACCAACAGTCACCATCTTGTCCCAAGTCCAACCAAAAATCGACTGCCTATTGGTTGTCCTCAGCCTTGCACTATCCTTGTCCTAATCACAATCCAAACATCAACCCATTGTCCTAATCATCATCGAAACATGCCTACTACCACTTGCACTACACACATTCCATGACCATTCCATTATGCCCATCATTTAGTTTTGTGTTGTATTTTGTTTAGTTTAGTTTGTATAAGTTGGGTCACCCAACATTTCTTTGCAATAGCAATTTCTATTCCAATTGTATTTGCTTTCAAGTAATGTAATTATGTATATATAAGTAATAAAAGATTGAGTTTTATTTTTTGTTGTTCTTGTTGCTACTTGTTTTCTTATTAAAAAAAGAACACAAAAATTTTAAAGACGAAAACACCAAAAAGAAAATAAAATAGTTAAGCAGAATTCAAGTGAAAGGGTGCATTCCAAATCACCTCCTTAAGGATCGACCAGGACTCACCTAAACTTGAAATAAAATACATTCATGGTCTCGTTAAATTTTTATTAATGATTTATGATTAAGCACAATGAGCTACAACAACATGGATTTTAACATTACATTCACGTTAAGTTACAATATCATTTTGGCACCATTGTTGGGAGCTAATGAGCCTCTCTTCACAAGAAAACTCGCTTGATTTTTTCTTGGTCTCATTAGGGTTGGTTTCTATTGTAGGTTAATTGAATTGAGGCGCTTCGCACGCAACAGGCATAGGTGAAAACCAAAGGTACCTATCTTCCCTTCCTTTTCATTTTTAGCAAAAAACCTAACAAAATCTTAAATATTTACTAAATATAAAAAAATTGAAAATATAAATTCCAAACATCAAATCTGTTATTTGATGTTATAAACATCACATTTTTAGCTAAAGGTGGTGTGGTCTACCATTTACTTGACCTACATCATTGACGACTCATCAAATCTGTTATTTGAGACTTGGACAAAACTGAAGTTGCAATTTAAAAAATTTGTTCCAGTCTATCTAAGCACTGAAAAATTATGAATTCATAGCTGGAGGTATCCTTTTAAGTTAACTTTCATTTCCCACTAATTTTAGTCAAAACTTTATTCTGTGAAATTTTCAAAAATTTCTATAGTGCGAAGGTATAAGTATTGAAATAGAGCTGGATTTATCAAAATTTTACAAAATTATTGAGGATAATACACAACTAATTTTAGTGGGATGGTCGCATTTGAAAGCTCATTCAATATACTATTTATAGGATTTTTAGCAAAATTTTTAGAGAACTATATTACTCTTGTTCTATCTATTTAGTTTGAAGGGGTCTCTACCACTTGATTTGATCGCTCTACATTGTAAAATCAATTTAAATTCTTAAAAACCTTTAAAAATCCAAACCAAAAATTTCCTGAGCTCACAATTCAGAGACAAACAGTAACCATCATTGAGATTTCAACTAATAACATTTCTATCTTCTTGGATTGAAAGAAGAAACAAATCAATAGAAACAACATAATAGTAGGGTGTTACAATTTAGGTATTCATTTTTTAGAGACCCTACATTGAGTGCATGAGGCCTTGGTTTTTTCATTCTTGGTGAGAGGGGTTTAAGAAACAATAGTTGTTTTGATTGGCCACTCCTCTCACACTAAACTAAAGTAGATTCACATTTCTACACTAGAAATGTTATGACCCGATTCCCGAATCCCTACGAGACACGAGAATCAAACCGACTCGACTGATCCCAAGTCCCAATCGTCCAACGAGAAAGTAAACAAAAGAGCAGTAAAATAAACCACATTCACCATGCATATAACTAGCAGTAACAAAATACAGCAGTAAAGAAAAGAACTACTACAGTATACACCACCACAGCAGTAGAGAAATAAATAGGTACATAAACATGATGCTTACAATAAAAGAGTACAGTGGTAACAGAAAATACTCACTACACAGAAGGAAAGGTACAGTAGGTACTACACAAGTAAAACTACTGGGCTCTACTAGGCCCAGCACCCTCTGCAGCCGCCGGCTCTGGCTGCTCAACACCTGGTCCTAAAAAGATGACAAAGGTGGCACGTCAGCAAAATACTAAGTAGAGTGGCAACCAAAAGCTAAGAAAAATAGTAAGGTGGACAGTAGCTGTTATATTTTTAATCTCTTTCTTTATTTTTCCCTTTACTCATTATTGAATTATTCCTCAGATCTTTCTCTTGATCTCGAATGTTTCTCGTGGGAACGATCTTGATTGCAGTCTTTTCCCAAAAGTAGAAGTAGCATGTGGTGCTCTCCTGGCTGGGAGAGTCCCCCGTGGTGGTCCCACGCTCAGTCAACCACCCCAAGGTCACTGGCAGACGTAACGGTGACTATGGCACGCGCGATAAACGCACGGGTAGCTACCCCGCACTGGCACGCGGTCAGTCGTTTCAGTTAACTGGTGCACCCCAAAGCACAGCACTGAACCAGTATAGGGCAAAGCCCTCTCAGTAATAGGGGTCTAGCCTCTCCACAGTAACCAAACAGGGGTCTTGCCCCTCCACAGTATCTTGCACCCTCGCCTGACTACCCTGGTTTGCCTAGTGGGCCTAACAAGTCAGTGTAGGAAGGCTAGCCGAACCCCTGGGCTCGTGGGGTGGCTAGTGCTCTCCCTACACTAGTAGTTCTCCCCGGTACTGTGTACGCGAGGGCCAAAAGTCAGTACAAAGTGGCCAGACCTAACCCCGGGTCCCTGGGGTGACTAGCTCTGCTCTGCACTAAACAGGGGGACAGTCGCTCTCCTTGGTACTCCGTACTCAAGGGCCAGCTCACTTCCCCAATTCTATTCCATTCACCTCTCAGGAGTTCTACTCCTAATTCCTCGTAGGATTCATGCTCATATTTCTTTAACTAAGCCAATTTAGGTTTCATCATTTCAGTTTTATTCTTATATAGCCCATGTTCTCAATAGTTAATATCCATTCATAAACAAGAAACCATTATCCAATTAAAGGCAATTATCATTTTTCTTTCTACCTTTCCAAGACTGCAATTCATATATTCACGACATTCGTTTCGGTGTTTTCTGTTCCTAGGATTCATGCCACACCTTAGGATCTACCATTTAATATAGTTTTCCAGTCCTAGGATTCATGCCATACCCTAGGATCTATCATTCAATCTAGTTTTCCAGTCCTAGGATTCATGCCATACCTTAGAATCTATTAATTATCTCATGAGTGCATAAATATTGGTAGATATTTAAAGGGAGCCACTCTACCCGCAAAATCGGGAGTATTGGGGGCATGATCGACAAGCCCGTGCACCTCCGCAACCCCAGAGCTACAATGGAATAGGGTCCTAATACAAGGATCAATTACAAGGAGCTACTCATAATAGGATACAAATACTGTAAACAGGTAGAGGAACTAATTCTGAGAAGAATGAAACTTGAAACACGGAAAACGAACTTCGAACAGACCCTAAACGGGTCAAAAATGACAAGTCTGCCAAAAATCAGACGTCTGGAACATCTTCCAGACGTCTTAAACGATGGCTCAGGTCATACCTTGTTCCTGCGTGGTCCTTTAGACGTCTAGAATCCCGCTGAACCGTCTGGACTTAGTTTCCAAATGTCCGACTATCGCTCCGGACATCTGGAGACCCTCTTCGTCGTTTGGTGCTGTGCCCAGATGTCCGATCTGTGTGGGAGGGCATGCCCTTGCACCTTCCCGAACGAGACCTGCACACATATGTGACCGCCCTCAACATGAAATGAGGCAGAATCCCTCGGCGGAACAGCTGCATGGCCGAACACGCGAAAGAAGAAGGGAAGGAAAATAGCGTACCTTTCAGACGTCTGGACCTTCCTCCAGACGTCTCCCGCGTCGTCTGGACGTAGGTCCAGATGTCTGATTCTAGGAAATTTTCCCAGAATTAAGGCCTCCTCGCCCTCCACCTGCTGCGCACGGCCGTGCCGCGCCGCGCTTGCCTGCTGCTTGAGCTGCAGCAGCTCCTCCCCAACGCCACGCTCCTGCTGCGCACCCGCCGGCTGGCCCTGGCTACTCCGGCGAGCTCGCACCCTCGTGCTCTAACCCTTCTCCCTCTCGTTGCAACTCCTCCTCCCCGCGCACGCACGGCAACAGCTGCTGCCCTCGCCCGCTCACTCTCACACTAACAAGAAGAAGGAGAAGAAGAAGAAGGCGGTGGAGTGATGGTGAGGGAGAGGAGAGGGAAGGCATCGTGGGGAGAGAGAGAGGAGGAAAGCTGCGCCTGCAGGATGGGAAGGAAAGCAAAAGAAGAAAGGAGGGCGGCGGTTCAGTCTGCGCGTGCAAAGCGAAAGAAGAGAGGAGGGCGGCGGTTCAGTCTGCACGTGCATGCACGCAGATGTGAAATCGTACACCGAAAAAATTAAATTCCAGACATCTGGGAAGGCTTCCAGACATCTGACCTGACGTCTGGACCAACTCCTAGACATCTTAAACAACGTTTGATGCTAGGTTCATAACAACACAGTAAACTCAAAGGAAGTTTCGTCCTTGAAACTTGCATTAACTAGGGTGAGGAAAAGAACGATATATGCATAACAAACTCAAAGGGGACCGAAGTCGGTTCGAAAAGGCGTACCCTCAAAATGCTCCGGGTACCACTCCATCATCGCTGCCTCAGGCTCCTAGGTAGCCTCCTCGTACCACTGGCTCCGCCACAAAACCTTCACCAGGGGTACTTGCTTCCGTCTCAGACTGCGGACGGCTCTGTCGAGAATCTGCACTGGTCGCTCGGGGTAGGTCAGGTCGTCACTGATGTAAACACATTTACACTACTTAAGATGTCTATTTATGCATGTTCTTAAGCATAGGATTGCATTTCATGATATAAATATTGCATTACATGCATCATCTTGCATTTAGAATAGTTTGAATAAAATGAAGGTTAATTGTCTCCTTTTATGTGCTTGGACAGTGCAAATATTTTATCAGGGCCTCGGATCAAAGATCCAACTGTATGGATGTGATCAGGGCGACGATTGGAGTTCAACGACTCCAAGATCGCCCTAATCAAGCATCCGTAGCATCAGATAGAGACTGGGGAACCATAGAAAATCAAGGGCCAGGATGGTGAAAATCCGCACTTCAGATGACAAATCCGATCGCATGGATGAATTCGGATCCACGATCGCAGCTCAACGACACAAAAATCGAGTCAATCCGACATCCGTGGCACCATCTACAACTTCCAGAAGATGGACGGTCAAGATGGCGCCACGTGGTGCCATCTCAGCCGCCCAAACGGCCACTTGCATTTTGTGAAGGCCCCTGCCCGATCGCTCTCAGCCGTCAGATGGAGATCCAACGGCTGTGGTCGCTCGCGCTTAAAAGCATCCGCGCGACCATTTCGTCCGCGTAGCGCAGTGGTGACGCAGCCGCGGGCGAAGCAGAGGTCGCGGGTTCGAGCCGCGGCGAGGGGCTGGAAGGCGTGGGCGAGCGGGCGCGGACGAGCATCAGATGGAGATCGAACGGCTGCACGCGCCCAATAGCTCCGACGCGCGATTGGACGGCCGCGCGTAATGCGCGATCGCACGCGCCAGGCGGGTGGGCTGCAGCGGATGTGGACGTGCGCGGCCGTTGCGCGCGCGAGCAGCCGAGCAGGCACGCGTGAGCCGCCCACGTCGCCCACGAAGGGAGCTTTAGTGACGGATTTATCCGTCACTAAAGACCCCTCATTTACTATTTTGAAGTTGTAATGTCCATTTTGCCCCCACTCCTTGCAACTATAAAAGGAGACCCCCTCCATACAAAATTCTCATCCCTTCTTTCTCCTCTCTACCCCTCCAAAGCTCAAAAGAAGCTTGTCCCACACCTGGGATGCTTCTTGCGAGATAAAGTCCAATTTTCGTTCCCCTTCGGAAGTGGATCCCGCGACGACGACGGCGTGCTGCTCCGTTCCCGTTCTTCTGCTTCGTCCTCCTTCGTCCTGCTTCGTCCTCCTTCGTCCTGCTTTGTTCTCCTTCGTCCAGGCGTCGTCCCGTCCGGCTCGTCTCCAAGCAATCTTTGAGGAGGATAACTTCTCTCTCCCATTCTTATTTACAGCTTTTCTAGTGTAGAATTTTCCTACTTTATAGTGTAATTGATTTTCCGCTTTCTAGTGTAACTTTTATAAACAGTTGAAATATTGAATGAATGTTCTCTCTCTCTCTCTCTTTCTCTCTCTCTCTCTCTCTCTCTTTTAGTCTGATAGCTCCATTGTAATTATATTGCCTTGCTTAACAAAAATCCTAAAAAAATATAATTGCGAATATAGATCAACGTAGCCTCCCTGTGTTCGACCCGGAATTATTTTCGGTATAAATTTTATTTGTTGAACACGAATTCTTCGCTTTTTGAACTACAACGACAGGTTTTCCAAAACCAATCTCGTAAGCGTAGCGATTCGTGAAAAAAAATCACATTTAACATTTTGGCGCCGTTGCCGGGGAGGCAACGATTTTTGATCTTTTCTTCGCATTTCTTGCACTTTATTTATTTTCTAACTAGCTTTCTCTTGTGTCTATTGTTTTGCAGAGACCTACATCAAGGAATCAACAAGCGGTAGACTGAAGTAAAGTGCAGTTGAAGACAACTGTAAGTGCTCCCCCATTCTTTCCCCCTCCATAGATTTCATTCGCCACATTAAATCCAAATCCCAATTAACCTAGGTGTTTGTATAAATCCTAGGAATAGTTTGGTTGTTTGGATTTTCACTCACATTCATTCCACCCTCATCCATAAAAAAAAAAAAAATAACAAAAAGATAATCTTGTGGGGTAATATTCAACAAACACACAACACACACCCACATTCAAGGCACTTGATCAACTTGATTTGTTTTCTACTGAACCAAGTTCTGATCTGTGGAACCGGTACACACAAAGCAACACATAACAGAGTAGAAATCATTCTAGGTTAATCATCTTTGAGTGCCTAACTTAGTGGTTCATTTGTGGCCAGTTGTTTGAGTTGTTTGGGCCGCACCACTTTATTTTAAAACCAACTCATCAAGTAGCTCCTCCTTAGGGTTTTCAATCTAGGTATATTCCAGGCACTCCACTTTCTTTCTGATTTTAAAGGAAAACAATCTTCACCTGTGTTTTACAACTTGGTTTGCCTAGAAACTTGATTGCAATTCACCTAATTTGAAACCCTAAAAGCTACTTAAGCAAGATTTGAACATTAAAATTCACACATTATCAATAATCTTGCTTGAAAACCCTGGTTGTACACGCACTTACACAAATCTCAATCAATCATTAAGGGCACAACCCATTGTAAGGGCCCATCACATTCCATAAGCACCACAATCCCAGGCCTTAATAAAATTGAGTAGACGTTGGCCTTAAGGTTTGATTCGCTCTTTAGGGCTTAGTCTAAGATTATTTTTGATTAACCTACTTGTACTGATTAATCTGATGTCTAGCTAGGGGAGTAGAGTCAAACGATCGCGGCTGGGGGGTACACTAGGAACTGGAGGCGAAAGCCAAAGGAAGAACCTTCTCCCCAGTCCCTCCTTCTAACAGGTTGGATTAAACAGACGCAAGTAGAGTAAATCACTTACAGTCTTAAGGCTGGTTTTGGGAGTTAGTAGATCCTTAAGCTACCCCACTTAAGGACAACCTTATTTTGTTGTGCTGCAAGGTCCCTATCCCCAGTCCTTCCGACCTTCTCCTAGTTTATGCTCGGAAGACGGTCATTGAATCCCCGATTGGAAGGACCGTTAGAACATTCTAGGAGGCGCAAGTTAGATTTTGGTCAATTTGATCCCATGGCCGAACAACAGCCTCCTCTGCTTGAAAATCCACAGGAAGAATTTCGAAGGCAGCTGGAACAAATGCAGAGAATGCAGGAATGGTTCCGGAGAATGCAGGGCGCTCAGCCCTTGAAGGATTTTTATGATCCTTCAAATTACGGGGAACGTCCCGGCGTCCAGATTCCAGCGGTGACGTAGAAATCAAGCCCCAGATGTTAAGCCTGATTAAACATTATCATGGGCTTGGCTCTGAAGATCTATTTCAGCACTTGGAGGATTTGACCACTTTGGTCCAGACCACCAAGGCTCGAAACGTTAACGAGGAGCAAATGATCATGAGGCTCTTCCCCCACTCTCTTAGGGATAAAGCCGCGCATTGGTATAGGACAATAGGAAGACCAATTACAACTTGGAATGAGTTGAAATCGATTTTTCTGAAGAAATTCTTCCCAGTCGGTCGTACCAATGCTTTGAGACGGGCAATCACTACCTTTACCTAGTGGCCGGGGGAGCAGTTTCATGTGGCCTGGGAGCGATTCCAGGACTTATTGCGGAGGTGTCCACACCACGAGGTGCTGAAATGGAAACTCGTGCAGATCTTCTATCATGGGTTGAATGAGCAACTCAGAAACCATGTGGATGCTTCTTGCGGAGGCAATTTCCTCAATAAAGATGTAGATAGTGCACATGATTTATTTGAGGAAATGAGTGAAAATTCAATTAGTCATGCCTCCATGGATACTTTTAACCGGTCCCAGCAACCCAGATCAAATGTCAATGAAGTCCATGACTCTCATTCATTTGATATGGAATTGATTTGTAAGAAACTTGATAAGGTGGACTTGGTCGCTAAAAGAATGGAAGAGTGGATGGCTGGCAATTCTATGAACAACTCTCAATCCACTCAATCCCAAAATTCGGGATTCCATTCCTCACGAGCTCCTTCTGGACGGGAGTTCGTGAATCAACTCGATGCGACTCAACCTATGAGTCAGCATTTCTCGGAACCCCATGGGTTCCCAACTGGGGCCTTTGATCCCAGTTTTTCTGATCCTTCCCTTTCTTTCTCTCCATCCTCACCCTATGAGGATGTCTGTGCTGTACAAGAGAATGTTAGATCTAATACCTACTCGAATGCCTATAATCCAGGTTGGAGAAACCAACCTAACTTCTCTTGGAAAAATCCGGGGCAACAGACCCAATTCCGACCCAGCAATTATGCTCCGCAACGACCAATGGGTCAGGGTCAAGTATATACTCAGTTGCCTCCGAATCAGGTCAATCAGCCAACTTGGAATGCCCGTCAACCCACAGGGTAGGCTGATTTGAACCATCAAATGGTAGAGATGCAAGGATCTATGCTCCAGCTTATGCAGCAAATGAAAAACTCGCTAGACAACTTGCAATCCGGGCTTATTGCTAACTCTCGTCAACCCGGATCTCTACCATCCCAACCAGTACCCAGCCCACGAAACATTATAAATTCGGGCAATCAAGCCTAAGGGTACGAAAATCAGAGGGACCCGCATGCACATGCTCAGGTGGTTGAGCAGGGTTCCTCGTCTTCTTCTTCTGCTAATCAACAATTCATGGTTAATCAAGCCCCTCCAATCTTTCCTAACCCTCCCCAAGACCCAAATTCTTACGCTTCTGCAAATTCTGTCACTTTGAGGAGTGGTAAGAAGACTAAGGATCCACAACCACACTATTCTAATCTTTTGAATCTTGAAGAATCTGAGGAGAGAGAGGAAAATTCTAGAGGAGAAATCAAGGCTTAGGAACCTGATTCCAAAGATCTGACTCATGTTCCTTTTCCTGAAGCCTTAGTCCAAGCAAAGAAGAAGAAATCTGTTGATAACAATGAGGAGCTTCTGAATTTATTTAAGAATGTTGAGATCAATATTCCGCTCCTTGATGCTATCAAGCACATACCGGCTTACGCAAAATTTTTAAAGGAATTATGTACACAAAAGCGTAAGTAGAGAGAATCTGTTCCGAGGAAGGTGGTACTCTCCGAGTAGGCTAGCTCTGTTATCCTGCACTACCTCCCTCAGAAAGAGAGAGATCCTGGTGCTCCTTTGATTTCTTGCGTTATCGGAGATTACACATTTGATAGAGCACTTTTGGATCTCGGTGCATCCATCAACCTAATTCCGACTTCTCTCTACGAGAAGTTTGGGTTAGGTGAACTTCGTCCAACTTCAGTAACGCTACAGTTAGCGGACCGTTCGGTCACAAACCCGCGAGGCGTTATTGAAGATGTTATAGTTAAGGTCAATGATTTCTATTTTCCTGTAGATTTCCTTGTCCTTGACATGGATGTACCAGATAATCTGAGGAACATGCCCATCATTCTGGGGCGTCCGTTCCTGGCTACCGCAAAGGCCAACATTAATTGTGAAAGCGGTAGCATGGAAATCGCCTTTGGGGACCAACGAATGAAATTGGATATTTTAAGGCGATAAACAAATTTGAGGATTGTGGATTTATTGAGGAACTTGATGAGGATAATGTTAATATTGAAACTTGTTTGACAGTTTCTTCAATTGAAAGTTCCTCTTTGGTTGATGAATTTGACCCGCAACCCTCTGACCTGACATCTTCGGAAGAGGTTACTGATTTTATTCACTCAAAACCTCTTCCTCTTGTTGAATCTTCAGCATCTACCCTACCATCAATCATTACCCCACCCCAGCTTGAATTGAAACCATTGCCTGAGAATTTAAAATATCAATTCTTAGGACCGTAGAATACGCTCCCTGTGATTATTAGTGCTAAATTGACAAAGGAGCAAGAGATTAAATTGATTAAGGTTCTAAAGGATCATAAGGAGGCAATTGGTTGGACCATTCATGACCTTAGGGGGATTGAGCCATCTTACTGTAATCATAGAATATTTTTGGAAGATGGATCCTGCCCTTCTCGCCAGATGCAGAGGAGATTGAACCAAATATGCGAGAAGTGGTAAAAAAGGAAATCATCAAGTGGCTTGATGCAGGAATTATTTATCCAATCTCTGACAGTTCCTGGGTAAGTCCCGTTCAGATTGTTCCAAAGAAAGCCGGGATTACTGTTGTGACTAATGAGAGAGGTGAATCTGTCACAACTCGTTCAGCTTCCTCTTGGAGAGTTTGTATTGATTACAGAAAGCTGAACACAGCCACTAAAAAGGATCATTTTCCCCTGCCCTTCATTGATCAAATCTTGGAAAAATTAGCTGGACAGAAGTACTTCTGTTTTCTTGATGGCTACTCGGGATATAACCAAGTTCCTATCCATCCCGAGGATCAGGAAAAAACTACTTTCACCTGTCCCTACGAAACCTTTGCTTTTCGTAGGATGCCTTTTGGGTTATGCAATGCACCTGCAACTTTTCAAAGGTGTATGCTAGCCATATTTTCCGACATGGTGGGAGAGTTTATGGAAGTCTTCATGGATGATTTCTCTATTTTCGGAGAATCATTTGACTCTTGTTTGGCTAATTTAGAAATGATTCTTAAGCGATGTATCAAGACACGACTGGTCCTTAGCTGGGAAAGGAGTCATTTCATGACCCAAGAAGGCATCGTTTTGGGTCATGTAATCTCTGAACGGGGAATTGAAGTGGACAAAGCTAAGGTTGATGCTATCGCTAAACTTCCTCATCCCACATCTGTTAAACAAATCAGATCATTTCTTGGTCATGTGGGATTTTATTGAAGATTCATCAAGGATTTCTCGAAGGTTGCTCGTCCTTTGAGCAATCTTCTTGCCAAAGAAACGCCATTTGTTTTTGACGAATCATGCCGAAAGGCATTTGATTTTCTGAAAATGGTAGTCACCTATGCTCCAATTTTGCAACCACCAATTTGGACAGCCCCATTTGAGATCATGACCGACGCTTCTGATTACGCAGTCGGGGCTGTCCTGGGTCAGAAAATTGACCGAAAGCCCTCTGTCATTTACTACGCTAGTAAAACTCTGGATGAAGCCCAGAGGAATTACACTGTTACTGAAAAGGAATTACTAGCTGTAGTATTTGCTTTGGAAAAATTCAGGGCTTATCTCTTGGGGTCTCATGTTATTGTTTATACCGACCACTCGGCCTTGAGACATCTCTTGGCTAAAAGGGATGCTAATCCCCGGCTTATTCGTTGGATTCTTCTTCTTCAAGAATTTGATCTTGAAATCAAGGATAAAGCCGGGGTACAAAATGTGGTAGCGGATCATTTGTCAAGACTCCTAGGTGATTCTTCTTGTCCGGACATTCCGATTGCTGACACTTTTCCGGACGAAACCATTCTTGCTGTTTTAGGTGTCCACTCCCCATGGTTTGCTGACATTGTTAACTATTTGGCCGTTGGTCAAATCCCCCAGGATTGGACCAAGCAACAATGGGATAGACTCAAATCTGAGGCCAAATACTACTTTTGGGAGGACCCTGAACTGTATCGCATCGTCTCTGATCAGATTATTCGTCGATGCATACCGGAGAATGAATTCAACAATATACTCGAGTTCTGCCATGCATCTGGGTGTGGTGGACATTTCTCCAAAAGAAAGACGGCTGCAAAAATCTTGCAATCTAGCTTCTATTAGCCGTCTTTATTCAAGGATGCCCAGGACTTCTCAAGGTCATGTTCTCGATGTCAGTCACTCGGGAACATAATTAAGAGAGACATGATGCCCCTAAACTCTATTCTTCCTGTAGAAATTTTCGATGTTTGGGGCATCGATTTCATGGGACCCTTTATCCCTTCATTTGGACATCAGTACATTCTTGTTGCTGTTGATTATGTGTTCAAATGGATTGAGGCAATTCCCACCCAAACCAATGACCACAAGGTGGTCATCAATTTTGTCAAGAAAAATATCTTTAGTAGGTTCGGGATTCCGAGGGCTATCATCAGTGATGGTGGCAGTCATTTTACTAATACCCAATTCTGAAATTTATTGGCCAAATACGGGGTTAATCATCGAATTTCCACACCTTACCATCCCCAAACGAATGGACAAGCTGAGATCTCCAATCGAGAGATCAAGAACATTCTGCAAAAAATGGTTAGGCCTGATCGTAAGGATTGGACTCAAAAGCTTGAGGACGCTCTTTGGGCCTACCGTACGGCGTATAAAACGCCCATCGGCATGTCTCCATTCTGTTTGGTGTATGGAAAGGCGTGCCATCTACCCGTAGAGATTGAACACAGGGCATTCTGGGCAGTCAAACAATGCAATTTAGATCTTAATCTAGCTGGAAAGACCAGGAAACTCCAACTATCTGAGTTGGAGGAGCTTAGAAATGATGCTTATGAGAATGCCAAGATCTACAAGGCTCAGACCAAAGCTCTACATGATCAATTGATTTCCCGCAAGAGTTTTGAGCCAAACCAGAAGGTCTGGTTATTTGATTCTAAACTTAAGCTCTTTCCTGGTAAACTTAGATCTAAATGGAATGGCCCATTCATAATTGATCAGATTTTTCCTAATGGTGCCGTTCAGATTTCTGACCCAAAGACGGGTAACACCTTTAAAGTCAACGGTCAACGTTTAAAGCCTGTTGTTGACTGTAATCTTCCAGAACCTGTCTCAGACTCTATTGCTCTAGCCATTCTGTGACTTCTTTGGCTGGACTTCGCCTAGCTGACGGCATTAAACTCAGCAATTGTACATATGACACAAGGCTGATACGAGCTTCATATCCAGGTGACATCTTTCATATTCTACCCTTTCTTTCATGTCTCTTTTTCAATGAGGACATTGCATCAGCTAGGCATGGGGGGGTGGATTCATTCTTGAATTATTTGGTCAGCCTTGTGAAATCCATGTAAATTGTCTCTCTTCTTATTTTTTTTTTTAAAAAAGGAAGGATTAGTTGGACATTAGGACTTTTCAATCCTAAGAAATTTTACATTAGGATCTGAACACAAAGACCCCTCAGGTCTTTAGACTTAATTAGCCTGTGTATCTACTAAAATGTGGATTTGTTTTTTGAGTCCTCGCCATCTTAATTCTATTATAATTGGAATAAATAAGTTTGGGTGATAAGTACACGACTTATCAACCTGCCCTCTGATTTGAGGGAATTTTGAGTTTTAAGCATCTACACACTTTCTTTGCACTGACTCGTTGTTCGGTGATTCTAACGGAAGTTGGGTAGCTAATGAACCTTCTAGGGTGATATGGCTGGCAAGTTATCATGGGTAACAGCCCATAGGTAAGTTGTTCAGAGCCCAGTCACTGGATCTTTCTTAGTTTGCTGCCTTTAGGTAAATCTTAGACTAGGGAAGCCACCTACTTAAAAAAAAAAGGAAAAGGAGAAAAGAACAAAAAGAAATAAGCCACACTTCGCCTCACGAGTATGGCTGGCAAGTTGTCGGTGGTAACAGCTCATCGACTGGTTGTCCAGAACCCAGCTCAGAAAATGCACTAAAAATTTCCCAAAACACTTAAGAAGAAGCAGAGAAGTAGAATAAACCAGGGAGATATACACTGGATTCACCCATGTGTTGACCCCGTAAAAAAAAATAATAATAAAAGTAGGGAGAAAGCTACCGGTTGTAAAGATATACTTTTAGGTAGAATTCTGGTTAGGTCACCTAAAGGCGTAGAAATCCAAAGTCCGTTCTAATTGTCGGTCAACGAGTCTATCACAATCACAATAAGATGCTTAAAGCTTAGGGTTCTCATCAAATTTTGGGTGAGTTGAATGGCCATAGAATGCCACTCTTAAACCCAAAAATTTGAAAATAAAAAAAAATTAGAAAAGAGATAAAGAGAAAAAGAAATTTTTCTTTTAATAAGGCGAGGGCTTGAAGCGGTCTGCATTTTGGCTGATACCCGGACACTGTTGTGTCTTTGAAAGGTCAGTTCCTAAGTAGACAATTTCTTAATGATTGAAAATTAACTCAAGTCCAAATAATCTAACCTAATTCTTTTATAAATAGCATATAGTTTTGACTAGGGACTAGCAAAAGATAGGCATGGGGGTATGATGTAAACACATTTACGCTACTTAAGATGTCTATTTATGCATGTTCTTAAGCATAGGATTGCATTACATGCATCATCTTGCATTTAGAATAGTTTGAATAAAATGGAGGTTAATTGTCTCCTTTTATGTGCTTGGACAGGGCAAATATTTTATCGGGGCCTCAGAACAAAGATCCAACCATATGGATGTGATCAATGCGACGATTGGAGTTCAACGACTCCAAGATCGCCCTAATCAGGCATCCGTAGCATCAGATAGAGACCGGGGAACCCTAGAAAATCAAGGGCTAGGATGGTGAAAATCCGCACTTCAGATGAAAAATCTGACCGCATGGATGAATTCAGATCGACGATCGCAGCCCAACGACACAAAAATCGAGTCAATCCGACATCCGTGGCACCATCTACAACTTCCAGAAGATGGATGGCCAAGATGGCACCACATGGTGCCATCTCAGCCGCCAAAACGGCCGCTTGCATTTTGTGAAGGCCCCTGCCCGATCGCTCTCCGCCGTCAGATGGAGATCCAACGGCTGTGGTCTCTCGCGCTTAAAAGCGTCCGCGCGACCATTTTGTCTGCGTAGCTCAGCGTTGACACAGCCGCGGGCAAAGCAGAGGTCGCGGGTTCGAGCCGCGGCGAGGGGCTGGAAGGCGCGGGGGAGTGGGCGCGGACGAGCGTCAGATGGACATCCAACGGCTGCGCGCGCCCAATAGCGCTGACGCGCGATTGGACGCCCGCGCGTAACGCGCAATCGCACGTGCCAGGCGGGCGGGCTGCAGCGGATGAAGGCGTGATTTTAAGCCGTCCGATCTCGCGATCGGATGGCTGAAAATCAATGGACGTGCGTGGGCGTTGTGTGCGAGCAGCCGAGCGGGCGCGTGCGGGTGTTGCGCGCGCGAGCCACCCACGTCGCCCACGAAGGGAGCTTTAGTGACTGATTTATCCGTCACTAAAGACCCCTCATTTACTATTTTTAAGTTGTAATGTCCATTTTGCCCCCACTCCTTGCAACTATAAAAGGAGACCCCCTCCATACGAAATTCTCATCCCTTCTTTCTCCTCTCTACCCCTCCAAAGCTCAAAAGAAGCTTGTCCCACACCTGGGATGCTTCTTGCGAGATAAAGTCCAATTTTCGTTCCCCTTCGGAAGTGGATCCCGCGACAACAACGGCGTGCTACTCCGTTCCCATTCTTCAGCTTCGTCCTCCTTCGTCCTACTTCATTCTCCTTTGTCCAGGCGTCATCCTGTCCAGCTCGTCTCCAAGCAATCGTCGAGGAGGATAACTTCTCTCTCCCATTCTTATTTACAGCTTTTCTAGTGTAGAATTTTCTTGCTTTATAGTGTAATTGATTTTCCGCTTTCTAGTGTAACTTTTATAAACAGTTGAAATATTGAATGAATGTTCTCTCTCTCTCTCGCTCTTTTAGTCTGATAGCTCCATTGTAATTATGTTGCCTTGCTTAACAAAAATCTTAAAAAAATATAATTGCGAATATAGATCAACGTAGCCTCCCTATGTTCGACCCGGAATTATTTTCGGTATAAATTTTATTTGTTGAACATGAATTCTTCGCTTTTTGAACTACAACGACGGGTTTTCCAAAACCAATCTCGTAAGCGTAGCGATTCGTGAAAAAAAATCACGTTCAACAGTCACCCACCTCGATTCTCTCGTGACTCAGGACGTGACTGGGATCGGCGACGTACTTCCTGAGGTTGGACACATGGAACACGTCGTGCACACCAGAAAGTTGGGGAGGAAGGGCAAGCCTGTAAGCAACGGGTCCAACCTGCTCCAGGACCTAAAAGGGTCCCACGAACCTTGGCGTGAGCTTCCCTCTCACCCCAAACCGCTGCAGGCCCTTCATGGGCGAAACGCGAAGGAAGACGTGGTCCCCAACCTCAAACTGCACCTCTCTGCATTTCCGATCTACATAGCTCTTCTGTCTGCTCTTGACAGTACGGAGTCGCCTGTGAATCTGCTCGACTACCTCCTGACTCTGCCAGATCAACCTGGGGCCAACCTCTCACTTGGTCCCCACCTCAACCCAACTCAAGGGTGCCGTACACCTCCGTCCGTACAGAGCCTCGTAGGGTGCCATGCCGATGCTCGAGTGATAACTGTTATTATATGCAAACTCCGCCAAGGGCAAGTGCTCCTCCCAAGAGCCCCTCCAGTCTAGTACACAAGCAAGCAAAAGGTCCTCAAGTGTCTGTATCATGCGCTCAGACTGTCCATCCGTCTGGGGGTGGTATGCTGTACTGAACCTCAACCGCGTCCCTAGGGCCTACTAAAACTCAGCCCAAAACTGGGACGTAAAGCGGGTATCCCGGTTGGATACGATCTCCCGCGGAACTCCGTGTAGACGTACCACGTCGCGAATATACCTCTCTGCCAACTGTGCTGGTCCAAGGTGACTCGGATCTGCAAGAAATGCGCCGTCTTCGTCAATTTGTCAACGATTACCCAGACTGCATCATGTCCTCACTGGGTAACAGGTAAGCCCACCACCAAGTCCATGGTGATGCTCTCCCACTTCCACTCTGGCACTGGAAGTGGCTGTAGCAGCCCAGCAGGCCTTTGATGCTCGGCTTTCACCTGCTGGCACACTAAACACTGCTATACGAATTCACCCACATCCCGCTTCATCCCCCTCCACCAAAGGTAGTGTCTCAAGTCATGGTATATTTTTGTGTTTCCGGGATGGATGGTGACTCTGGAACCGTGTGCCTTAATCAAGAGCTCTCTCAACAGCTCCTCATCTCTGGGAATGCGCAACCATCCCCTCATGCGCAGCACCTAGTCTGTAAAAGAGAAGTCCCCAGGGTCTCCTGACAGTACCCTGTCACGCAAGGACTGCAAGTACGGGTCGGCCATCTACCCTGTGATGATGCAATCTATCAGCTCTGGCCTCGTCTGTCGCATCACAGTCACTGCCCCACAGTGCCCCTGTAACTCTAGGGGTCGCCAACTGCCCATCTCCTCCAAGAGGCTCCAACTCTGCACCTGTAAACTGGCCAAGTGTGCGGGCGCCTTCCGGCTCAAGGCGTCAGCCACCACGTTTGCCTTTCTCGGGTGGTAGGAAATGCTGTAGTCATAGTCCTTCAGGAGCTCCAACCAACGTCTCTGTCTCATGTTGAGCTCCTTCTGATCAAACAGGTATCTGAGGCTCTTGCGATCTGTGAAAATCTCAAAGGTCTCACCGTACAAGTAGTGCCTCTAGGTCTTCAGCGCGAAGACGACAGCTACCAGCTCCAGGTCGTGGGTAGGGTAGCTATGCTCATGGGGCTTCAGTTGCCGTGAAGCGTAAGCGACAACGTGACCCCTCTGCATGAGCACACCCCCTAACCCCTGCAAAGAGGCGTCCGTGTACACAACGAACCCACCACTACTGTCTGGGATGGTGAGCACGGGAGACAAAGTTAGCCTCTCCTTCAGCTCCTGAAAGCACGCCTCATAGGCGTTTGTCCAAGTAAAGGGCACGTCCTTCTGGGTCAGCTGTGTTATAGGACGTGCAATATGTGAAATGCCCCTGATAAACTCCTGTAGTAGCCTGCCAGTCCCATGAAACTGCGAATCTCAGTGACTGTATGTGGTCTCTCCCACCTGAGCACTGCCTCGACCTTGGCTGGGTCCACAGCCAAGCCATCCCCAGAGATCACATGACCGAAGAAGGTCACCTCCCTCAACCAGAACTCGCACTTGCTATATTTGGCGTGCAGCCTACGTCGTCTCAGTGTGTCCAAAACCATCCGCAAGTGCTGTCCGTGCTGTGTCTGATCCCGAGAATAGATGAGCACATTATCAATGAATACCACCACGAACTGGTCCAAGTACAGTCTAAACACTCGGTTCATCAAGTCCATGAATGCAGTGGGGGCATTGGTCAGCCCAAACGGCATGACCAGAAACTCGTAGTGTCTGTACCGAGTGCAGAAGGCTGTCTTGGAGATGTCTGCCTCCTTGATCCTCAACTAGTGGTATCCAGACCTCAAGTCGATCTTGGAGAATACCGTGGCACCTTGCAGCTGGTCAAACAAGTCATCAATCCTCGGCAGCGGATACCTGTTCTTGATGGTGACCCTATTCAGCTGTCGGTAGTCCACACAAAGGCGTAGGGTACCATCCTTCTTCTTTACAAACAGTATCGGGGCTCCCTAAGGAGACGTGCTGGGCCTCACAAAGCCCTTCTCCAAAAGATCCTGCAACTGAGACTTGAGCTCTCACAGCTCAAGTGGTGCCATCCTGTACGGTGCTGATGGGGCTGGTCCCCAGTACCAGTGAGATCTCAAACTCGATCTCACGCTTGGGCGGTAGTCCTGGCAACTGGTCTGGAAACACGTCGGGGTACTCTCTGACCACCAGGGTACTCTGGAAATCTGTCACAGGGCTAGGCTCTGCCACCACACAAGCTAGGAAGCCCTCACACCCCTGGCTCAAAAGTCTCGCTGCCTGAAGTGTAGAAATGCACCTGAAGCCTCCGTCCACTGGTTGCCTGTGAAACTTGAAAGAAGGCAACTCCGGCATGGAGAAGACGATCTTTCTCTCAAAGCAGTCCACCAAGGCGTGGTAAGCGGACAACCAATCTATCCCCATAATTACGCCAAAGTCTTCCATCTGTATCATATTCAGGTCAGCGGGAAGGCTGTGTCCCCCAACACTGACCTCGCAACCCGTGTATACCTCCTCAGCTACAAATAGCTGACCACTCGGACCTCTGATCACGAACGGATCCTCTAATAGCATACAGTCCTGCCCTAAACTAACTGGGAAACTGGCTGCGACAAACGAGTGCATAGCGCCAGAATCGAAAAGCGTGAAAACGAGTTTGTCGGAAACTGAAACCATACTTGCCACCACTGATCCTGAAGCTCTGGCATCCCTGTGTGTCAGGGCGTTGATACGCCCCTCAGCCCTAGGTGCAGACGAAGTAGCCACACTCTGCGTCGGACGGGTAGCTACTGGTCGGTACCCTCCCCGTGATTGCTGTCCTCCTCCTCGCGCTTGGAAACCGCGGCCTCCTGCTCGCCCTCCAGTGCTCGGCGTAGGAAGCATCTCCTGACCTCCTGCCCTAGACGGGCAGTCCCTCCTGATGTGGCTCAGCTAGCCACACTGGTAGCAAAGGGG
Organism: Thalassia testudinum; assembly: GCA_037157565.1. Classification (NCBI taxonomy): domain Eukaryota; kingdom Viridiplantae; phylum Streptophyta; class Magnoliopsida; order Alismatales; family Hydrocharitaceae; genus Thalassia; species Thalassia testudinum. The sequence goes on along the minus strand of JAZHRO010000072.1, from coordinate 27,270,688 downwards.
GACTTGACTCCCGCCCTCAGTGGGTCCCTACTGTTGGCTGGGTGGGGGTCTGGTGCCAGCAGCTAGCCCCTGTCGAGGGCCCCCAAAGGCCACTGATGGCCCTGCAAAATGTGACGGCTCTCCTGCGGGCGCCACATGTCTCCTCTCTCGTCGGCCCTGTGAGAAGTCTGGCTGATAGGGCCTCTTTCGCCCGCTGTCAGTATCTCGCGCGGACGGGTTGGTCTCTTCGTATGTCATAGCTGCCTCCACCACCCTCGAGAATGTAGGCAGCTTTAGGGGTTTGACATACCCCCGAATCGCAGGCCGGAGCCCCTCAGGACCTCCAAAGGCGCTCCTCCTCAGTGGCCACTGCTGTCGTTGCGAAGTGAGACAGCTCCAGAAAATGCGTGCGGTATGCGCACACAGTCATTGTCCCCTGGCGGAGAGTGTGCAACTCCTGCCTCCTCTGGTCCTGCCATGTCTAGGGAAAGTACTGCTCGCAAAAGAGGGTGACAAATCGGTCCCAGGTCGGCTCGTCCCTCTCCTATCCCCTGATCGCCCTCCACCACCTGTGTGCTGCGCTTTCCAGCTGGTACGTGGCAAAGGCCACGCGGCACTCCACCGGGGGACGAAGGGTGTCAAAAACCTTCTCGATCTGCTCGAGCCAGTCCTCCGCCTCGGTCGAGTCCTCATCCCCTTGAAGGAGGGGGCTTCAGCTTTCGGAACTGTCCGAAAAGCTCGAAGTGGCGCTGAAGTGGAGATGCTGGTGCACCTCCAGGTAAGGAAGCCTCGTGCTCGGAAGTGCAGGAGGAAGGTGGGGGCGGTGGCAGCCCATCCCCTCCCCTGCGTCTAGCGCCAAGTCCGTCGCGTGGTCCCACAGAGGACTCCCCCTTCGCAGCCCCAGGGAGAGGCACTCATGGCGGCGGGTGGAGCTCCTCTCTCACGATGTCCCGTATCAGCTAGGCGAGGTCCTGGGCCTGAATGCCTAGGAGCAGTGGCTGGTCTACTGAGGCGTCGACTTCAACATGCCCACCCCTCCGACCTCGTCCTCGGCCGTGCCCGTGGCCTGCCTCACTACCTCCTCGTCGAGGCATCTCCTGCAAGGAGACGCGAACACGGAACAGAAAAAGACGTCAATACGAATCGATATCAAGCAGAGAAGTCTAAGAACAGATGTCAACAGATACGTTGTGGTGGCTACTCTAGTTACAGGCACGTGAATTGGTTATTTTTCAATCAGTTGGTTCACTTCTCGGGATAACCTTGCTCTGATACCATCTTGTTATGACCCGATTCCTAAATCCCTACGAGACACAAGAATCAGACAGACTCGATTGATCCCAAGACTCAGTGTCCAACAAGAAAGTAACCAAAAGAGCAGTAAAATAAACCACATTCACCATGCATATAACTAGCAGTAACAAAATACAGCAGTAAAGAAAAGAACTACTATAGTATACAACACCACAACAGTAGAGAAATAAATAGGTACATAAATATGATGCTTACAATAAAAGAGTACAGTGGTAGCAGAAAATACTCACTACACAGAAGGAAAGGTATAGTAGGTACTACACAAGTAAAACTACTGGGCTCTACTAGGCCCAACACCCTCTACAGCTGCCGACTCTGGCTGCTCAACACCTGGTCCTGAAAAGGTGACAAAGGTGACATGTTAGCGAAACACTGAGTAGAGTGACAACCAAAAGCTAAGAAAAACAGTAAGGTGGACAGTAGCTGTTATATTTCTAATCTCTTTCTTTATTTTTCCATTTACTCATTATTGAATTATTCCTCAGATCTTTCTCTTGATCTCGAATGTTCCTCGTGGGAACGATCTTGATTGCAATCTTTTCTGAAAAGTAGAAGTAGCACGTGGTGCTCTCCTGGCCGGGAGAGTCCCCCGTGGTGGTCCTACCCTCAGTCAACCACCCCAAGGTCACTGACAGAAGTAACGGTGACTACGGCACGCACGATAAACGCACGGGTAGCTACCTCGCACTGGCACGCGGTCAGTCGTTTCCGTTAACGGGTGCACCCCAAAGCACAGCACAGAACCAGTATAGGGCAGAGCCCTCTTAGTAACGGGGGTCTAGCCCCTCCACTGTAACCAAACAGGGGTCTTACCCCTCCACAGTCCACGCACCCTCGCTGACTACCCTGGTTTGCCCAGTGGGCCTAACAAGTCAGTGTAGGAAGGCTAGCCGAAGCCCGGGGCCCGTGGGGTGGCTAGTGCTCTCCCTACACTAGTAGCTCTCCCCGGTACTATGTACACGAGGGCCAAAAGTCGGTACAAAGTGACCAGACCTAACCCCGGGTCCCTGGGGCGGCTAGCTCCGCTCTGCACTAAACAGGGGGACAGTCGCTCTCCTTGGTACTCTGTACTCAAGGGCCAGCTCACTTCCCCAATTCTATTCCATTCACCTCTCAGGAGTTCTACTCCTAATTCCCTGTAGGGTTCATGCTCATATTTCTTTAACTAAACCAATTTAGGTTTCATCATTTCAGCTTTATTCTCATATAGCCCATGTTCTCAACAGTTAATATCCATTCATAAACAAGCAACTATTATCCAATTAAAGGTAATTATCATTTTTCTTTCAACTTTTCCAAGACTGCAATTCATATATTCACGACATTCATTTCGGTGTTTTCTGTTCCTAGGATTCATGCCACACCCTAGGATCTACCATTCAATCTAGTTTTCCAGTCCTAGGATTCATGCCATACCCTAGGATCTATCATTCAATCTAATTTTCCAGTCCTAGGATTCATGCCATACCTTAGAATCTATTAATTATCTCACGAGTGCATAAATATTGGTAGATATTTAAAGGGAGCCACTCTACCCGCAAAACCGGGAGTACTGGGGGCGTGATCGACAAGTCCGCGCACCTCCGCAACCTCGAGAGCTGCAACGGAATGTGGTCCTAATACAAGGATCAATTACAAGGAGCTACTCAAAACATGATACAAATACTGTAAACAGGTAGAGGAACTAATTCTAAGAAGAACGAAACTTGAAACGTGGAAAACGGACTTCGAACGAACCCTAAATGGGTCAAAAATGACAAGTCTGCCCAAAATCAGATGTCTGGAACATCTTCCAGACGTCTTAAACGGTGGCTCAGGTCATACCTTGTTCCTGCGTGGTCCTTCAGACGTCCAGAATCCCACTGAACCGTCTGGACTTAGTTTCCAAACGTCCGACTGTCGCTCCGGACGTCTGGAGACCCTCTCCGTCGTGTGGTGCTGTGCCCAGACGTCCGATCTATGTGGGAGGGCGTGCCCTTGCGCCTTCCCGAATGAGACCTACACACATATGCAACCACCCTCAACATGAAATGAGGCAGAATCCCTCGGCGGAACGGCTGCATGGCCGTACACGTGAAAGAAGAAGGGAAGGAAAATATCGTACCTTTCAGACGTCTGGACCTTCCTCCAAACGTCTCCCGCATCGTCTGGACGTAGGTCCAGACGTCTGATTCTGGGAAATTTTCCCAGAATCAGGACCTCCTCACCCTCCGTCTACTGCGCATGGCCGTGCCGCGTTGCGCTCGCCTGCTGCCTGAGCTACAGCAGCTCCTCCCCAGTGCCACGCTCCTGCTGCGCACCTACCGACCAGCCCTGGCTGCTCCGGCAAGCTCGCACCCTCGGGCTCTAACCCTTGTCCCTCTCGCTGCAACTCCTACTCCCCGTGCACCCACGGCAGCAGCTGCTGCCCTCGCCCGCTCACTCTCACGCTAACAGGAAGAAGTAGAAGAAGAAGAAGAAGGTGGTGGAGTGATGGTGAGGGAGAGGAGAGGGGGTGTATTTGAAGGTGCCGTGGGGAGAGAGAGAGGAGGAAAGCTGCACTTGCAGGATGGGAAGGAAAGAGAAAGAAGAAAGGAGGGCTTCGGTTCAGTCTGCGCGTGCATGCGCGCAGACGCGAAACCGTTTGCGCACGCAGACGCAAAACCGTACGCCGAAAAAATTAAATTCCAGACATTGGGGAAGGCTTCCAGACGTCTGGACCAACTCCCTGACATCTTAAATGACATGTGATGCCGGGGTCATAACAAGAAACAACCAATTAGGGAGCCCCATTTTAGGATTAGTGGCATCATGCTTTGAAGAAAAAAAGGTTTAACTTGATTTGCTTGCGAAACCTTTTGGGTGGCACTACAACTTGTATGAATTGATTAAACATCAAATCCTAAAATTGGGCTAAACTAGGTACAACCTTAAAATCCTTGGATTTAATTGATTGAAGGACCCTTGTTTGTGTGGATTGCCATGTTTTCACACATTAAATTGATCATTAAGGGCAACCACCCCCTCTTAAGAGCTTATTACATTCCTTATGCACTGATATGCATCATCTTTGGCTTGTTAACCAGGTTTTTATCCTAATCAATGCTGCCAAAAAATGATGTTTAGGTTACTTTGTAATTGTAATTAGTGTCATTATTATTGTTGTAGTATAGGGTGCAAAATAACCTACTCATTTATAAATTTTTACTTGTTGAGTCTAAGTTGTTTGCTAGGATGCCTCATTAGCAAAATTTCACCAATTTTTCTTTAATTATTCTTTATTCTTCTTAATTTAAATAATACTAAATTACTCTACAAATATAATTTATAAATAGTATTACTTAACTTAAGTAAATAAGATTATTCTTAACTTAGCTCATAGACGTATAACTTAATATAATATTTAATTTACTTAAGTTAGTTACTACTTAACTAATAACTTAACTTAAATAACTTTAAAGATAACATTACTAACTTATGACTTAATATACTTTACTTAATTTACGAAGTTATAAATATACATAACTTAACTAGATTACTTAGGTTGCTAATAGATTAAGTACTTAAATTAATTACATAATTAGACTACATTAGATACATGAATTAATTGTAAGAGATATAAATAGTGAACATGGCAACTAATTCCAAAGAAATAATAAGCATGCATCAAAAGGATTTGAAATGATTAATAATTGATTATATATAGAAGAAATGACAAAAAAGTTATTTATTCAATTAATGAAGCTTCTAATCTTCAATTAAGCTCAACACAAGCTCAATACGTCTTTATTTCCATTAAGTGTTAACACAACACTTAGAAATTTGTCTCATAGCACAAGTATACGTTTTTTCTTACACTTAACAAAAAAATGGGTGGCATAGACAATTCGAACTAAATCAATAGTAGTTTCATCAGTGCCAGTGCCACGTGTCAACATTTAATGCATCCACGCCTGCATGCCACCCCTATTAGGCTGCCCAATTGGGCTGCCCCTAATGGGTTGCACCATATGCACCTTAACCTATCGGATCTACACTATAATCCTCTCTCTCACTAAAATATATTTGGATATAAGTGCCTGAGGGAGCCCATCCCCTCGATCTTGGGAGATAGGGCTACAAATGCCTTTCATTTTATACTGCTTCAATCACTTTTCCACCACCAAGGTGGGACTAAAGAGTCCCCTTCCTTTAGCGCACACATGTAGCTTCCTCTCTTCATCTTCTCTACTTCAATTCTTCTTCAATTTGAGTCGATCTCAGTCAATTGAACTTTGCATCAGTAACTTAAACATGATCCAATTCATCAATTAGATTGCTCAATTGCTCATTTAGACTTGATGATTAGTTTGGCTTTATCTACATGTTCTTCAGCAGCATCAACTCAAGAACTCAAGAACAAACCTACAGTAATTATGCCTAATACCTTAATAACACTCTCTCACACACCTAATAATTCTCTTAATGCCTAAGAATCTTCAAAACACTGATTTAACATTGAGGATTGATTCTTAACCTATAGATCTACCTGGAGGATAACATTGATTGCACAGCAATCATAGGACCTAATCTACCTGAATTAAGTTAAATCTTAGCTTAACTTAGGAAATATGCATGCATGAGCAGCATAGTTGGTTTGTTTAGCCATGTAAATAATAATGCTAATTTGTGTTCTAATTGAGAGACAATATTAATTGTAGATGGTTAAGGGTTGCAGATGATAAAATCGATTGTACAAATCTGATCAGGACGAAGATTGGAGTCCAACGCTTTTGAAATCATCTTGATCAGACTTTTGTAACATCATATGTAGTCCATGGAAGATCAAAGGCCAGGGGCAAGGTGGCGCAAATCCAAACCTTATATGCCAAATTTGACTGCACGGATGAATCCGAATCAATGATCGCAGTACAATGTGTTGATGCAAGGGCACCACGATCGTTTATTTTGATGATAACAAAACACTTGTTATTTAACATTTATTTTTGAGTCCAAGATTTCAAGACAATTGCAAATGAATACAAGTGTAAAGACAGAATTCAAGCTCACATCCATGGCGGATTGGAGGAGCTTGACGGAGGAGACGGAGCTTCGCGAGGAGCGATAGCTTGAAGAAGGCATGAAGACAATAATAGGATGGATTTTGTTTTATCTTGTTCTATGTATCTTTCTTTTGTTGCTTTTTATTTTTTCTTAGATTCACGTTAAAGAGCCTCAAAGTACCCTCATAGTAGTCTTAGGAAAACTTGCACAACCTTAGGTTACTTAGGCTTTTCGTAGAAGACTTAGAAAAACCAGAATAGGCTTCAGAAAACCTTATCAGACGTCTAATCTGATAATCAAATGTTTGATAGTGAACTTTAAGATGTTTGAATGTTGATCAGACATCCAATCATTTAGGGCTGGTCTTAAAACCTTCTGTCTGTTGATTTTAGACACCTGACCCTTAGACCAGATGCCTTAGTAGACGTCTGATGACTTTGCCAAACGTTCAATTAGTGGAACGTTGGCTTAGAAAATGATCGTTGAGGTTTTGACCTTTGATCTTCTATCAGACATCCTTTGAAGACTCTAAACATCTGATATGTAGCCATTTTGCTTCGATTGACCCTAAATCACTTTCCTAGACGTATATAGCTGTTTGGACCTTGGGAAATCCATTCCTGCAGTAAATTAGGTTACCAGACATTCAGATCTAGTGCTAGACATCTTGTACATCGTCTGATTGATTCACACTAGAACCCTGATTAGATATGATGAAAGTCGGTAAGGGAACCCGTTTAGTATTAAACATATGATCTAGTTTCCAGACATCTTAAACATGACTTCCAGACGTCTAATGACCTTATCAGAATCATTAATGATTCTGATGGCGGCTTGATTTTCTTTGGGATGATCCCCAACGGCTACCTAAGGCTTCCACAACCTTCTTAGGGCTTCCAAAGCCTTCTTAGGCCACTTATAAATAGAGGGGTAGCCCTCCATTGTTAGGACACACCTTGTAACACTACTTTCACATTTCTTTGTGTCATTGAGATGAAATCATCAAAACAAGAAGTGTTATTGCTCTCCAAGCTCCATTCAACAAATCCGAGAAAGTCGTTACTTTGCCGAGATCACGCCTATGTTCTTCCATCTAAGGGAAGTCTCTTTTGTCTATAGAAGCTAAGTTTAGGATTTATCTTTGTGGGTCTATAGGGTTGCTTTGTAATTTTACTTTGTAAATTGGTTGGGTATTCGCGTTGCGAATTCCTATCTCCTTCGTGAGACAAAAACCTTCTCCTAAAGAGAAGGGGTTTAAGGCACACTACCCTCGGGTTCAAAGTAACGTTAGTTGTAAGAGGATGAACTACCCTCGTTACAGTAGTTCGTTAGTGGATTTTGATTAACTCGGTCGATTGGGAAATCCTTACTTGAGAGGGTTATGTGGTTGTTTTCACCCGATTTAGGTTTCCACCAAAAAATCATTTGTGCAACTTGTGTGATTGATCTTTGTGAGATTGTTTTACATTATTTCTGCTTATTTTTTGCATCCCACATATCTCACTCCTTCCCGTAGGAACCTTCACAACAATGTGAGAATCGCCTCATTCGGAGCCCTGTAGCATCACCTACAAAGGTGGGAAGATGGACGGTCAGGATGGTGCCACATGGTGCAATCCCAAAGGCCTACCTCCATACCCTTAGCCGATGAAGGGAAAAAGCGAGGTCGTTGGATTGTTATCCAACGGCCACGATGGAGCCACATCGTCACAACCCTAGTGCCTTATCAAATAAGGACTTCATCCAAGGGCTGAGGGTGGTCGAGCACAAAAACCAAATGGCGACAATCCACGGACGTAGTACAGCAGAGACTGCCCTCACACGAAAGTAGCTGGCGCTCGTTTGAGGTTCGAGGAGTTGAAATTAGAGGCGACAGCGTGCACAGTTGAAATTCAGTCGTGCGATCTCGATCGAGCGGCGTGGCTGATGGTAGCACCATCATGGGCCCTAACTAGCCACAATTAGTCAAGTTCAAATGGTAAATGCTCCTATTTAATCATTTGAAGGTCGCAACTCTGTAATGTTTTGATTTGAGAGGAAAACAAGGAAATAGGGTTAGTTTCGCAGTTTTAACAACACAACACAAAAATAGATTAACCACGGGGTCACTCAGAGGTCAATTAACGGTCAATTGAGCATAAAAAGCTAAAAGTGGGTCCATAATAACTGAATTAGGATTTCACGCATTTTGAGGGCAAAAATAGGACTTAAAACCTTAATTATCAACCGCACTTAAATTGAAGAGGTCATGGTCGGGATAAAATCTAAGCCTCCTAATTTCATCGAAGAATATGATAAGAGGTTTGGTACCTTTGATTTGACTATCTGAACCCATTTTGACCTAGAATAGAGTTTTATACGGGAATTTACCCTAATTTAGATATCTGTGCAATTTACCTAATCAAACGTGGTCAAAAATAAAATCCAAGTGCACCATTAGATTCCTTAGGTTTAAATTGGGTTAACATCAAAATTTGGGCCCAATCAGAGTCCATTTCTACCTAGTTTGCATTTTAGTCCCTAAGATCCTTATTTCTTACACTTAAGCCCCTAGGTTTCAAGTTTATTGCATTTAGGTCCCTAACTTTGTTTTCGTTCTTGCAAATGGATTCCTGTTGCCATTAAAGGTGTGAATGCACCTACAACCAAGATTCAAGAGAGAAGATCTCTCTCAAATCAGATCCAGATCCCTCCAAAATTGGAGGGATTGATCTGAGGAGTTTCCTGATCGATTGAATAGCCTAAGAAACCCTAAGTCAATCCCTAGAGCTCAGGTGAGCTCGAGGAAATTGGGGAAATTTTTCCCTTGAAATCATGGCTTAATTAGGCCTATTCCTTGATTTAGAGCTGCATTTGAGCTCTATAAATAGGACCCAATATCCCAGCATCTTCCTCAACCAAGAAAGAACCAGATTTCCTCTCTCTTCGCCTTCTCCGGCCACCATTTTTAAGCTTCGACGAGCTTCTCCGACCACCTTCTTCTAGCCGGCCAATGGTCAAATTGACCGGCTCAACCTTTTCCTCTCTTCGTTGCGACCAAGATCGACCAAAGTTTGGCTGCTCTTCGCCCCTACTTCCTCACCATTGACTTCGTCTTCTCCGCATCCGACCGACCAACGCCGAACACTCCCTCCTCTTTCTCACCTCCTAAGTCCCTCTTAACTCTTCCTCTACTCCTCTACTTCACTTTTACCCGCTTAGACCTTAGGTTCGACCACGACACCACGCACTCCCCTATTGTCTTCCCTACATCCGGCATGAGCTCCAACGAGCTCGTGCCGACGCCACATGCACGTAAACTCACAACCATCACCGCCACTACCTTCACCATGACCTACAGAGCAAAAGCCTTAACCTAATTGGGTGCTCTAGACTCTCTCCCTCTCTATCGAACAACACCTTCTCCGTACACCATCTTCGACCTTAGCAGAACTCCATCGACCATTAAACACCACGAGACCACCACCAACACATTCGCCAAGCTCTGGTGATCCTTCTAAACTAGTTTAATTGGGGCGATAAGCCCATTTTCGTGCTTTCAGGGTTTGTCGGACCTCCGTCGCCACCACTATCTTCCTCAACACAATCTGCTACACTCCAGCTACCACCTGATCTGCTACTACTCTCTCTCGACGTGGCCTCACATCAGAAAGGCAGTAGGGTCCTCAATCGCAACATCAAGCATCAGTAGTTGCCTCAATTCCTCGAGCCATTTAGCTGCAGCATGCGAAGCCAGCAAGCGAAGAAGAAGCCATTACTTAGTCCCACATTGTGTGTGACAAAATTGGTGCAGCACATAAATGGATTTTGTGAAGTTAGTTGTTCGCCTCTGAAAGCACGGGGTAAGGTCCCTCACCGCAAGTTGTTAATGTGCTTTCGTCGAGTTTGAAATAAGGGTCATAGTATTGTCAACAAAAGCAAATTGACATTTAAATTTATAAGCTCGAAAATCAAATGTGAGTTCGAGGTCATTTACAGGGAGCAAGTAACAAATTATTTCACTAATCATAATATTCAATAATGCAAGTGTATCAATCAGAAATATATTCAATAATAAAGCAATGATATATCTCAAATGTTAGGGATAAAAGTGTAAAAATAAAGAGCTAAAAATGGTGGTTGAAACCACCAAATTAACCCTAGAATTCAAGCATTAATTAGAATCAAATATCCCAATGGTATCAAAACACTAATCCACGTGAACACAAGTAAATATCTCCATAGTGTAAGCCAATCAGATGTCAGCACAAGAGCCAGACGACTTAATCATCACATAGCCTCAGAAGTAAAAGGCACAAGCACAAGAGACATGTTTAGCAGTGGCTAAGTGTTAAGCGAGGGGGGAAGCATGAATACCAATGCTCCACAGTGCAAAACCCCCTCCCTCCTCAAATCTCTCTCTCTCTTTCAAACCAGACTTGGGTGAATAGTAATCGGGTAAATGGGTCAGAGCCCAGACCTACGAGGTGTAAGCATGGGTGAGGGCACGTGCGTGGGGCATGTGTGTGTGGGACCTTACCCCAGTGCTTTCAGAGGCAGCTTGCTTACGAAGCAATGGCGTTATGAATGCTTTTCAAAATTAGATTCCCATGATGTGGGACTAAGTTCAGCTTTTTCTCACACACAGTTGCAGGCAGAGATTGGAGTTGCAATTGCTGCTTCTGCTATGGTCGTTTGCTTGATTGGAAGTGCAGGTCTACTCTTGAAGGTAGCCCGCTTTGATCAGGAGTGGCAGTAGAGTGTATGGGAGCCAGAGAGAGGTGGATGACACCGGAGAAGATGGTGGTGGTGGAGAATGTTCGGTGAGGTGCATGAAACAAGAAAATGGCCTTGCGGCCCTATCAAATAAGCTCATAAGCTTTGCTAGTCATCGAGTGCAGTGGTCGTGATTGCATGGAGTTTGGTGCACTAAGGTGGCCTATGGAGGTCAGAGAGGGTGAGCTAATGGTGTGGTGCTCGGTGGAGAGGTTGCATGGTGGTAAGGTGAAATTAGATGAGGGCTTTTGAAGGTGGAGGTGTGGTAGAGCTTTTGGAGGTGGTTGTAAGTGGATTGGTGGTTTGTGGCAGTTGCGTGGCTTCGTCGGAGGTGTGGCCGACATTGGAGAAGTCGAAGGGGGAGACGGTGGTGCATCGGTCGAAAGTGGAATCTAAGTGGGTAGAAACATTCTAGAGGAGAAGAAGGAGAAGTTAGGGAAGCTTAGGAGGTGAGACGGAGGAGGGAGAGTTTGGCATTGGCTGATCAGACGCGGAGAAGAGGAAGTCGACGGCGAGGCGACTGCGAGGATGGAGGGGTCGAAGATAGTTGGACTTTGATTAGTCCTGGTAATGAACAAGAGAGGAGGATCGTGAGCCAGTCAATTTGACCATTGGCCGGCTCGATGGAGGCAGAGAGGCTCACCAGAGCTCAAGTTGTGGTGGCTGGAGAATGAGGGGAGAGGGGTTTCTTGGCCTATTCTTGGCTGAGGAGGAAGCTAGGAACTCCGGGGCTTTATATAGAGTTCAAATCTAAGATCTAAATCAAGGAATGAGCTTAATTGAATTGCGTTTCCAGGGGAAAAATATTCCCCAAAATCCTCAAGCTTGCCTGAGCTCTAGGATCTGATTTAGGATCCTTGAGTCGATCCAAACGATCGCGAAACTCCTCTAGATCATTCCCTCCAATTTTGTAGGGATTTGGATCTGCTTTATGAGAGATTTCCTCTCTCAAATCTCAGCTGAAGGTGGGTGCACATCAACAATGGTAGTAGGGACCTAATTGCAAGAACTATGAGAAAGTTAGGGCCCTATTTGCAATAAAATTGAAACCTAGGGGTTTAAGTGAGAGAAATAGAGTTTTCAAGGGCTAAAATGCAAACTAGGTCATGATGGACTCTGATTGGGGCCCAAATTTTGGTCTTAACCTAATTTAGACTTACAGAATCTAATGGTGAACTTGAATTTGAGTTTTGACCATGTTTGACTAGGTAATTTGAAGAGAAGCCCAAATTAGGGCAAATTCCCATTTGAAACTTTGTTATAGGTCAAAATGGGTTCAGATGGTCAAACCAAAGATACAAAATCTCTTAAAATATTTTTCTATGAATTGTAGAAGGTTTATATTGATTTTGTCCTGACGAGAACCTTTCCAATTTAAGTGGGGCTGATAATTAGGGTTTTTGGTATTGTTTTCACCCTTGAAATGCATGAAACCCTGTTTCAGTCAGTTTGGACCCACTTTTTAGGTTTTTATGATCAATTGAACTTCAATTAACCCCTAAGTGACCTTGTGGTTATTCTATATTTGTGGTGGGTTGTTAAAATTGCAGAATTAACCATGTTTCCTTGTTGTCTTCTCAAATCAGAATATTGCGAAGTTGTGACTCTCAGATGATTAAGTAGGAGCTTTTACCAATTTAACCTGAATAATTGTGGCTAGTTAAGGCTTATGATGGTGTTACCATCATTCCCCCATGCCTAGCTTTTGCTAGTCCCTAGTAAAATCCTATGGACCAAACCAGATCTTTAAGCTGGATGTAACCGTCAGGATGCCCTACTAAGTTGCATCTCTAGAAATCAGATCAAAATACCAAGAATAGGCCTAGAGGTACTCAAGTACCAGCCAAGATCTAGACCTGACCAGCCTCAGCCATGCATCTTCCGCGAAGGCTTTTATGTCCCGCAAAAACTACCTAAAGGTTCGTTGACCCCAGCAGTTAAAGCACCCATTCTATTCGTAGTAAGTCCAGGTTCAGTTTGCTAGTGCATCTTTGATAAGAGAGATAGAGAGGGATTTTCATTCTAAGAGTCTCACTTTTCTTATATATTCCACTAAATCAAACATCAAATTGACCCTAAACATAGTCTGTATGGATTTCTTGTCCCCACCATCAATCCTCAAAGAGCCCTTGGCTTTCGATGCTTCGTGATAGCACCACCCAAGGCAGCCCCTAGAACCTTGGCTTTCGACACTTCGGGATAGTACTACCCATGACGTTTTGTAGCTAAATTTAGGCCTTGGAAATTGACATTTTGGGATAATCCCACCCATGTCACGTGAACTAGCACAAGGTGCTTACATGCCCCCGGTAGGATATTTAGATATCCTAGGAGACAAGTATCGAGGAGACGATATGTTATTATGCACCTTTGAGGGGAGTATTTTTCATTCCACCTCTCCAGACTGGGAACTCATCCAATCAACATGTGTCTTTGAGCCGCACTTAAGCCAAATCTTCGGGAAAACCTTTTTCAAAATGAAACACTTTTGGGATTATTTCTTCATTAAGCGCACTGAACCAGATCGATGTGTGATTTTTGGGTGCTTAGGTTACCAAGTCCCGCAAACCAAAGGTCAAGCAATAGGGTCGAATAATCCATAAGCCTTAGACTTAATAAATAAGCTTCGCACTTTCCCCAACCTCTTGAGGATTAATTTAGATCTTAACAAGTACGTGACGATTTAAGCCCTAGAATAGGCCCAAGAGGCCTAAGGTCGGTACTTGTCACTAATATCCTAAGTTTTAGCCTTCTAGGTCTTAATTCATCATCTAATCTAGCCTAGAATTTAGGTAAGTTCCATACTCAATTACAGGGACTATCACATTTTTCCTTTTCATTTGCTCCTTTTTTCTCTTTTGTTCTTTTCTCAATTTTTCTATTTAGCTCTCAAAATTGACCTCTCCTTTTTTTTATTTTGATGAAACCCCTCCATGAATTAAATTTCACAATGTTTTGCACTTTAATACCCCTTCATGCTTAAGATGTGCAAAGTCTTCATTGTAAATTAGGTGGGTTCGAGTTTAGCTTAGATCGCACATTAGAACAGGTTTGGTGGGTGGCGAACGAGTCAGGGTGACAGTTGCAAACGATTTCAAGCCTGATGCAAGTATCAAAGGTGGAGTCAGCTATTCTAATGGATGAGCCGTAAAGTACAATATGATTTCAGCTTAAAGATAGGTCAGAAGGGTCTCGATTTTTTCAAAATAACAGGTTGCCTCCCATTAAGCACTAAGTTTAACGCCATCAACTGGGCACAATGTGGCTCAGGGAGAATGAAGATCAAAGATACTGTAGCTAGATTCAAATCGGTGAGTTAGAAGAATGGTTTGAGTCTCTGACCATTCACAATAGGTTTGAGTCTCTGACCGGAGTTGGTGGAGATGGAGGTTGGGGAGAAGGGAAGAGGGGGAATCTGACCTCCAAACCATGCTAAGCATGTAAGGTTGTGCATAGCCTAGCTTTACAGAGTTTCAGGGAGAGCTATGGATCAGAAAAGAAGGATTTCCATGATTTGGGATTGAAGAAATAGAACCCATGATTCTCGTGCATTCGTACAAGCAATCTATGGGGATTTGGAACTCCAAATGATCCCAGATGATCCGTCTATGTGTGAATATCAATTCTACCAAATTTGGTGAGATTTGATTGCCATTTGAGTAGGATTTAGGTTGGTCAATGTTTGTGTGGAGGTCGGGTTTGACCTCAATGGCAGCATGGACCAATTGGTGAAGAAGATAGTGAAGTTAGGGGGGTCCTTGTAATGTTTTTTGAAAGCTAGGTGTTCATGTGTAAGAAAAAGAATCAGACTGGATTGAATTGCAAACTAGGTTAAGATGATCTCTGATTGGGCCCAAATTTTAATAAAAACCTAATTTGGACCCAAGAAATCTGATGGTGAAGTCAAATTTTAGTTTTGGCTAAGTTTGATTGGGTAATTTACATAGAAACCCAAATTAGGGTAACTATTCGTTTGAGACTCTATTTTAGGTTAAAATGGGTTCCAATGGTCAAATCAAGGATACCAAACCTTATATAATATTTTTTTATGAATTTTAGAAGGTTTAAATGAATTTTATCCTGACCATAACCTCAATTAATTAAGCGAGTATGAAATTAGGGTTTCAAATGCCCATTAATTCTTGAAATGCGTGAAAACCCGTTTCTATCTACATGGACCCTCTTATTACACATTAATGACCATGACCATTTGACCTACATTTAACCCCTGGAAAACTCCATGATTGTTCTGTATGTATGATCTTTTGTTAAAACTACAGATTTACCCTTGATTTAATGTATTATTCTTAGAAAGGATATGCAATGAATTACGGCTCTTCAACAGTTATGTAGGAGCATTTGTTAATTTATCTTGACTAATTAAAGTTAATTATGGCAGATGCTGATGTTATCATCAGAATGGTCTCTCTAGATTCGGTCATAATCACGGTGAGCCCTGCCTTCTTAGGTACAACCTGGACAGGGCTCACCCAATGGCTGTCAGAGATCGGGTAGATGATTCTAACGTCTAGCCACTTGATGATCTCCTTTTTCATGACCTCTTGAAGATTGAAATTTAGTTGTCTTTGCATTTCTTGAGATGGTCGTGAGCCCTCTTTGATGTATATATGATGTGTGCAGTACGAGGGACTTATCCCAGTCAGATCATCAAGAGTCCATCCAATGGCTCTTTGATGCTACTGAAGAGTAGATATCAGCTTTGCTTCTTGATCAGGAGAGAGTCGAGAATTGATGATCATAGGAAACATTTGATTGGAATCCAAAAAGACATACTTTAGATGTCTGGGAGGGGCTTCAATTCCCGTACTAGGTTATCAGCAGCGGATGGGGGTTTAGGATGGGCCTCAAAAGATAGGGTAGAAACTAAGGGTAGGTCTAGATCAGCTCCAGGCTACTCTATTTGTGGGTCAAGATCCTCTTGTGGTTAAGGCTTTGGGAGAATCAGGTTTTCCTCTATAATTAGGTCCTTAACCAAAGAACTGATGTCGCAAACTTCTTCAATCGCCCCACTATTTATTCCTTTCTGGGCATTAAATATACCAATCCTTAATGTCATGTTCTTGAATATAAACTTGATCGGGTCCTCTTCGCAATTGATATTCACCCTAGCTATGGCTAGGAACGATCTCCCTAAGATGATTGGTGTATCTCTCAGATTTTCAGGAGTATCCATGTCTAATACAATGAAGTTGATTGGGAAGTAGAAATCTCGTATCTTAACTAGAACATCCTCAAGAACTCCTCTTGGTGACTTAATTGATCTATTAGCCAGCTGTAGGGTCACCTTAGTTGGTTTGAGCTCAGTTTCCTCGAAATGATCTAATAGGGATGTAGGGATCAGATTTATGGAGGCTTCTAAATCTAATAAAACTCGATAAAATTCTAGGTCGTTGATCTTATAGGTGATCAAAGGGGTGCCATAATCTTTCACTTTCTGTGGGAGTTTGCTTGGGATGATAGAGCTGGCTTGCTCAGACAAAATGCTCCTACATAAGAGATGTGTTGATCGGACGAGTCAGAGTTTGATACTAATGGGTAGCCTTATCCATAAGGGAGAAAGAGAACATCTTCATGAGCAGGATGTCTTAATTTTGAATAGGTGATCCAAAGGTTTGGGCTAGATGTTTCAGCTGTTTGATGTGTTGGAAGGGATCTTCGGAGTTCAAACCATGGAATTTGGGAATTGTATTAATCAGATTCGACTTCAATTTAGTATCAGGTCCTCCAGCCAGGACTTGCACCTTAGGTTTGATTGCCACTGTAGCGGGATTATAGTGATCGCGCATCTGTGGCCGCGGTGGGGTTTCATGAATGCGTGAAGTAGATCAGCAAGACACTGCACTTGATTCTCCTCATTTGGCATTTCTTCTTCTGGATTCTCCATGGATGTAGATGATGGAGAGTTGAGCTCAGATCTGATCGGGTGGCAGCACAAACAATTAGGTTGGGGCTTGACCCTGATGAGAATGAATTGCTAATGGAGGACTCAAGTTTGGTCTTAAAGACCTCCTCCTGAACATGCACTACGGAACCAGATGAGGGACGGAATGTGTAATAGACCCATTCGAGGCACCCAAAAATTTTGGATGACTAACGAGGTTCGAGGCGGATGATACCTCTAGATAAAAAACTCACTCACTGGAGAATTACTTGGGTAGCCTGATGGGAACACTATCATAAGCCATAACTAGCTCATTTTGATCCAATTAAGTCAATAAATGCTCCTACATAACCGCTAGAGAATCACAAATCACAGCATAATCATTATGAGGGAAAAATAAGAAAGTAGGGTTAAACTGCAATTTTACCATCTTATCATGAATGTAGCATAATCATGGGTTTTCTCAGGGGTTGAATGAAGGTCAATTGGTCTTAAAAGGATAACAAGTGGGTTGGAACAATCAGAAAAGGGTTTGCACATGTTTTGAGAATTAAATGACTTTTGAAACCCTAAAAATAGACCTACTTAATGAACTGAGGTTTTGATCAGGATAAAATTCATGTAAACCCTCTAAAATTCATAGAAAAATATTCTCTAGGGTTTGGAACCCTCAATTTGACCATCAAAATCCGTTTTGACCTAAAATAGAATCACAGATCGACATTTGCCCTAATTTAGGTTTTTGCATAAATTACCCAGTCAAGTGTGGTCAAAATCAAATCCAACTTCACCATTGGATTTCTTAGGTCCAAATTAGGTTTGTACCAAACTTTGGACCCAAGATGAGTTTGTCTTGACCTAGTTTGCAAATTGGTCCTATCTAATTGCATTTCTACCCTTAACTTTCAAAATATTTTCAAATAGACCCCTAACTTTGTCGTCATTCTCACAAAAAGGTCCCTTCCTCCATTAAACCTATTCCTAGTTTCTCTGGCAACCTTAAGAAGGAAAGAACTCCCTGATTTCTTGACGAATCCCTTTCAAATTTGAAAGGGAAGTTCGTCAAGAAATTCCCTTCCTTTTGAACCCGATACTAAGCCCTAGAACCTACCCAATCTCTCATGTGAACGCATGAGAGATTTGGGTATCAAGGAATTCCTAAACTCTAATGAGCTTTCCAAGCTTAGGAAGCTTGCTTCCCAAGCTCTAACCATCCTCCTGAGGTGTATAAAAGCACCCGCTACTCATACCGAATACCTCAAGCTTGAATTCCAGCTAAAAACCCTCCTTTTCCTCCCTCTTCTTTGGCTACAAAGCTCCTCAAGCTCCGGCAACCCCTTTTAACCTCCTTCATCATTCGGTCACAAAACCAGTGGCCAGATTTTCTTTCTCTCTCTCGTCCGCTCTTGGCCGTACCAGTAGGAGCCCTTCTACCTCCATCGTCATCGCCATTCCCTTCATCGGAGCACCTTCTTCCCCACCTCCGACCTACCAACGATGGTGCTGTCCTCTCCCTTTCATCCACTTAGCATAGGTAATTAAGTTCCCTTAAGGCCCCAGATTAGTCCTTCTACCAAAAACCAAAAATAAACCCCTCGATACCATCGCTCACTTCCATCTTCCCCATCTCCGGCAACATCTCCGATGAGTTCCTCCACATGCTACACTCATCCACATGCCTCGCCACAACTCCCAAAAGCATCGCCATCCCTCCACACACAAAACCCCTATCTCTATTCACCTTCGCATCCACTCAAACTCGCTGTCGAACAACCCACCTTTCCGTCGTCTTCCCCATGATTGACCGGCCACAACAGACCACCATCTTCCATGAGACCACCTCTGCCACACTCGCCATGGTCCGGTGAAGCTCCTGAACTGTTTTAATGTGACCACGAGGCCTTATTTCTTATTTTAGGTAATAGGTCCCTTCACTACCATTGCTGAGCTTCTCCATGAGCTTCAGGCCTTGTTTATGCAAGGATCCTCCTAAGTGAAGCTCCAGGCACAGCGGAACATCTCCAGGAGTGCAACCAAGGAGCCAATTAGGACTAAACCTTTGACCACAATCACGCGAAGAAGCCCTTACAGTCGCACGCAGAGAAAGGTGGTGGGATTTAGTCCCACATCGTGGACTTAGGAGCGCTTGCAGGCGCATAAGTTGCAAAAGTGTTGAGGGCTTATCGCCTCAACACTTGAGGGGTGAGGTCCCTCACACCCTTCACGCTCCTCATCCGTGACCTCTCCTTCATGGACCTGGTGCACCTGACCTGCTTAATACTTCACTCCTCGATCACTACACCACGCCGGTGACCCTAGAGTTGGGTACGCGGATCCTCCGGTTACCCGATAACTTGATGTGCATGGCTCTGGGAGCGGAACCTAAGAGAGAGAAAGGAAGAGAGTGTGCGGGGCAGCGGAGGGTTTTGTTCTTCTGTGCATTGGCTAACACTTAGCCAAAATCTGAGCCCTTTCCCCTATGCTTAAAGAAGAAGGAAGAAGACAGGCAGAAAAAGAAGGCTTGAAGAGGAGGGGAAGGAAGAGAAAGCAGAGAGGATAGAAAAAGGAGAGCCCCATAGGAAGAAATCAGAGAAGAAGAAGAAAGTAGAAGCATAAGGAGAAGGAAAAAGTAAAAGAAGAAGAAAAAAGAGAAACAAAGGAGAGGACCATTTAAGGCATCTGATCTCCAAAGGAGATGTCTGATTACTATCGTAGCATTCAAGGTACTATGCGGATATTTGGTCTTGATTACTGTGGCATTATTGATTACTCTAGTTTTATAATTGGTGATCTAAATCACCATTATTTTGTTATAGATTTCTTTTTGTCATGTTGAATTCTTGTTATACTCATGTTCTACACTGATTATCATTTTTGAGTAGTTTATTTGATTTAAATTCTTATTCTCATTTGCATTATTGAGATTAGTGTGTGAATTCCTATTTGCTCCCTGTGTTAGACCTCAGAACTTTTTCGAGTAATAAATTTATTTGTTTGAGCACTATTTTCGCTATACTACAACATGACAATCTTAAAACATTGATTTAGCGACCGAACATTTTGGCACTATTGCCGGGGAGCAACACGCAATTCACCACTATTCCCTGCATTATTTGATTATATTTGAGAACTAACTTGCCCTGTTTGCTTTCTTGTGAGTTTGCGAGGTACTTCACGAGGACATCTTCCACGCAAAACAACCACACTAGGGCAAGTAACTTCTCCACTCTTCCCTAATCAACCTCCTAATCTTGGGAAGACAAAAGGAAAAAAGGAAACAGTAGATTAGGAATCACCTGCCATATTTCATAGTAATCATCATTTAAAGGGAAAATTCCTGATTTGCAAATTCTTTTCAAATCTCAATGAGTTGAAGCGATTCTGTTTAGAGAACCTACCCCAAATTGCCTGTGTCGATTAGGGACAACACTTAAATTCTAAATCACTTTGGGCTAACACATTTCTTGCTTGAAGCCCAAGGTGAACATATCAAGACCACTTGGACTTAGAAATAAAGCCAATTCGGGTTTCTGCATTAGGGTTTTGGAGTGCTAGTTCACACTTGCCTGCATAAAAGGAAACAAACCCACCCGCATTTGTGTGCTAACCAAGCCCTTGGTTGAAAAGATCTAATCAACAAAAACCCTACAAATCCTTGGACCTAATAACCAGGGAGTCAAACCAAGGTGATTTCTAAGTCTTGACCTAGATCTCATTCTTCCATCTTTAAGGTAGGTCAAGTGAAGTTGATCTACATTGTAGGCCAACCAACCTCCAACTTAGGTCACAAGTCAAATTAAAATTTAATCAAGTGAAACTCAAGGCACAAATAAGGACATAAAATTGGTAGACTTAAGGACTTAAGTTCGTACATTCCGGTCTACCTGGACCCTTAGTGACAAGGAAGGTCGGGTGGGGGAAATCCTATAACCCGTGGGGACTCTCTACCAAGTAGGGGTCTTTGCAGGACTCTCCCTTCCTGGCTGCCCAGGTACTTCTCGAGTGTACGAATTTCTGTCTCAGAGGTATCATTCACCTCGAAATTGTCTTAGTCATCCAAAAATCTTTGGGTGCCTTGATTGGGTCAATCACACATCCAGTCCCTCATCTCTTCTATTTAGAGTACACACACAGATTTCCTTGGGAACCTCTTTTCAGATCTAATCAATTTCGATCTAATCTTGAATTTTGATTCTACATCTTGATTCCACCATCTGATTAAAAAAAATGCAGCCTGGCTATTTAGGAAAACCATTGATGAAACCTGAAACTCAAATATCCATGAAAGATAGAATGGTTGAAGATGCCCTTAGATTTTATGAGATTGATGACAAAACCTTAAAACCAATTGAAGACATTCCGGTTAATGTATCGATAACAACCTTCGTCATAAACTGCACCCAAATAATTATAACACAAGTAACAAATGGATCTACTCTGGATGTTCTCATGACAGGATACATTGAGTTAGAGAAATTACATAACTCTGAATATCTCCAATGCATGACAAATCCTGTACTTTGGGAAAGACCCCAAGATGATCTTAAAAAATGGGAGGAGATGATAAAATTATTAAAGCATATTTTCGATCAAAAATACCCATACATTCCTCAAATCTTTAGCGAAACATCTTGGAACAATACTGAGGATCTATCTGATTTTCCAAATCTCGAGTTCGAGAATCAAGGTTGTTGCGGACCTCCAGCCTAAATGGAATATGATCAACCTAATATACAGATTGATATGCCTGACCTTGAGATGGGTTGGGAGGATCCAATTGCAAGAGAACATGATTTTGAGCCAGCCTTAGAGACACAAAACCCTAGTTCGTCAAGCATAGAATTCCTAGACTCCTGTGATAATGAGATTGAATTAGAACCTCTCAAGAGTATAAATTCCACTCCTTACTCTGATAAGGTGACCCTCGAAGGCAATTCTGACGTCCCTGTAGAACTCAACCTAGATTCTAGTGATTCAACCCACACCCTTAGCCTAGAATTTGGATCTGAACCTTCTTGGGAGGATTACAAGGCCCCATGTGATGAAAATCAGAGTTCGAATTTGGATTATGATTCTGGGCCTTTATTTGATGAATGTACCTCCCCAACATCCTCAGAAATACAGATTGATTTTTCGAAAGTCACGTCAATCTATGACACAGAAATCGAGGAGTCGGAAGAGTTGGGTTTTGATTGGGTCTTCCCTACAAGCCAAAAACCTGAGCCTAGACCTAATAGGGACACCTTTTTGAGCTCAGAATCTGAGAATAGGCTAGACCCAAGTTAGGTTGCTGAGTCTACATCTTGTTATTTATTCTGTGGTGGAACCTCTCATCCCAAATCAAATTCAGAACTTGATTCTTGCAAATTCTCCAACGATTTCAAATCTTACTATGATTTCGGAGAACCTTTGTTTCCTGACGACTATGAACCAATCTATGACCTCAGCATACATGATCCATTCTTTGACTCTGACTCTGAGATCCTTGATCCCAAGATCACTGATTCAAAATCAGGTTCCATTGAGATGGAATCATTTCTTTTTGATACTCAGGAATTAAAAACAGAAATTGCTGAGTGTTTACAACCTAGAGTTTGAATCTTTTCTTGACTCAGACTTTCTTCATCATATAAACACTCTACAGGCATTTACCTTTGAATTTGATGGCTACTATGAGGACTCTCTAAATGAACCCACATTTGAATCCTTACTAGAAGAGCCCTCATACACAATTATTCTTGAAACCACCTCTTCTACACATGCAGAACCTTCCCAAACCCATTTTCAACCCAACCCGCAACCGAACTCAATTTCTACTTTGATTCTCCTCTCGATGATTCGGTTGCAGATGATTCTCCTCCACATTCAAATCGGGTTTCAGACTTCGATCAGACTACAAATCACACCCCATCCTTCTATGATCACTCTTGTAGGGTTCTCACATCCTCCACTGATTCTTTCTCATTTGAGGAACCCTACTCTGACCAGGCTAATCCGACTCAACCAAACCCTACCTTTTCACTTCCATATCCTTTTGAGCTCCACAGCATCTGGTGGGTTCCACATCTTTTGATCTACATCTACCAACCTGCTAAATTGATTGGGTTTGGGCTGCATCATCAGCTTGTTGATCTGATTTAAGCACCTGGTTGGACCAACTAGGTTATTGATCAAGGTGTTTATTCTACAAAACTCATCTGATTTGACCACTCCTTCCCCTTAACATTTTTCGCTCGGTTGAAGGCGTTGAATTTAGCACTTAATGGGAGGCAACCCGTCATTCCAAAAACCTGAGACCCTTCTGATTATCCTTCGGTACTTCATGTCTATTGCACCCTGAGTTCAGTTTTAGAACAGTCGATCCCACCTCTGGTACTCGTACCAGGGCTTGAAATCATCCGCAACAGTCATTCCCGACCTGATCGCCCACCTGATAATCCTGTTCTAATTCCTGAACTCAAAACTGTTTCACACCCTTCGTTTACAATGAGGACATTGCAAAACTTAGGCATGGGGCAGTGATAAAGTGTAAACATACAAAAATTCACAGTTTGGAAGGATTCTCACAAAAAAAAGCACATATTCCAAAAATCCAAAAAAATAAAAAATTGAAAAAAGAACAAAAATAGGAGAAGAGAGAAAATTTTGAGTGAATTGATTGCATATCATTTCTGAGGAAGAAGGGGAGGAGATAAAAATGTCAAAAAGGAGCACAATTTGAAAAGAAAAGAAAAAGAGATAGTCATTAGTAAAAGATTAAGGAATTGACTTAGTTCTAGACCAAATCAAAAGAAAGAAAATGAAAGGCAAAAAGTGCTAATAAAACAAAGAAGTGATTAGTAGGAACGCTGATTTTAGGCCTCTTGGGCTACAATCCTAGGCTTAAAAAATTCAAGTACCCGCTAAGATCTGGATAGTCCTCAAGAGGTTGGGGAAAATTTGAAACTTAAGTATTAGGTCTATGGCTTAGGGATTATTTGGCCTCGTTAACTGACTCCTGGTTTGTGGGACTTGGTAACCTAAGCACCCTAATCCACACACAGTCAGGTTCAGTGCGATTAAGTATCAAAATCACGGAAAATGCGTTAAGTATGTTCTGAAAAAAGTTAGACTAGGAGCGGCTGATCAACACAAGTTGATTTGGACGAGTTCCCAACGCAGAGAGGCGGGAAATTTCCCTCAAAGATGCGTAATGACATATCATCTCCTTGGTGCTTGTCTCCTAGGATATCTAAATATCCTACCGCGGGCATGTAAGCACCTTGTGCTGGTTCAGATGCCATGGGTGACATTATCTCAAAATGTCGATTGCTAGGGTCTGGATTTAGCTCTAGAACGCATGGGTGGAATTATCTTGAAATCTCGAAAGCTAGGGTTCTAGGCGTTGCCATGGGTGGTGCTATCTCGAAGCATCGATTGCTAGGGACCCTACAAGGATTGATGATGGGGACTAGGAATCAGATACAAACCGTGTTGTAAAGCTAATCTGAAGCTAGAAATAAAAAGAAAAGAGAGAGAAAACTCTCCAAAAATAAAGAAAAATTCCTCTATCTCTCTCTAACAAAAATGCACTGCAAACTGAACCTGGGCTAAAACATGTTACAAGCATAGGTGATTTAACCACGGAGTTCAACAAACCTTAGGTTAGTTCCTGTGGGCCTTAGAAACCTTCACGGCAGACTAAGACTAGAGCTGGTTAGGTTCGGGTCTTGGTGGGTACTTGAGTACCTCTAGGTCAACTATCGGCATTCTAACCTAATCTACAAAAGGAAGCATACATCAAAGTTCTAAACATTAAAGGTTTCATGGTCTAGAATCAAAGTTAATACCTTGAAATTTTGCTAAGAGACTAGCAAAAGCTAGGCATGGGGGTATGATGGGAACACCATCATGAGCCATAACTAGCTCATTTTGACCCAATTAAGTCAATAAATGCTCCTATATAACCGCTAGAGAATCACAAGTCACAGCATAATCATTCTAGGGGAGAAATAAGAAACTAGGGTTAAAACTATAATTTTACCAGCTTAACATGAATGTAGTACAACCATGGGTTTTCTCAGGGGTTGAATGAAGGTTAATTGGTCTTAAAAAGATAACAAGTGGGTTAGAACAATCAGAAAAGAGTATGCATGTGTTTTGATAATTAAATGAATTTTGAAACCCTAAAAACAGATCCGCTTAATGAACTGAGGTTCTGATTAGGATAAAATTCACCTAAACCCTCTAAAATTCATAGAAAAATATTCTCTAGGGTTTGGAATCTTCAATTTGACCATCAAAACCCGTTTTGACCTAAAACAGAATCACAGAAAGACATTTGCCCTAATTTAGATTTTTGCATAAATTACCCAGTCAAACATGGTCAAAACCAAAATCCAACTTCACCATTGGATTACTTAGGTCCAAATTAGGTTTGTACCAAAACTTGGATCCAAGATGAGTTCGTCTTGACCTAGTTTGCAAATTGGTCCTGTGTAATTACATTTCTACCCTTAACTTTCAAAATATTTTCAAATAGACCCCTAACTTTGTCGTCATTCTCACAAAAAGGTCCCTTCCTCCATTAAACCTATTCCTAGTTTCTCTAGCAACCTTAAGAAGGAAAGAACTCCCTGATTTCTTGACGAATCCCTTTCAAATTTGAAAGGGAAGTTCGTCAAGAAATTCCCTTCTTTTTGAACCCGATCCTAAGCCCTAAAACCTACCCAATCTCTCATGCGAACGCATGAGAGATTTGGGTATCAAAAAATTCCTAAACTCCGGCGAGCTTTCCAAGCTTGCTTCCCAAGCTCTAACCGTCCTCCTGAGGTGTATAAAAGCACCCCCTACTCATACCGAATCCCTCAAGCTTGAATTTCGGCCGAAAATCCTCCCTTTCCTCCCTCCTCTTCTGCCGCGAAGCTCCTTAAGCTTTGACGACCCCTCCTAACCTCCTTCATCATCCGGTCACAAAACTAGTGGCTGGATTCTCTTTCTCTCTCTCATCCTCTCTTGGCCGTACTAGGAGCCCTTCTACCTCCGTCGTCGTTATCGTTCCCTTCATCGGAGCACCTTCTTCCCCAACTCTGGCCTACCAACGTTGGTGTTGTCCTCTCCCTTTCGTCCACTTAGCATAGGTAATTAAGTTCCCTTAAGGCCCCTAGATTAGTTCCTTCTACTAAAAACCAAAAATAAACCCCTCAATGCCACTGCTCACTTCCGTGTTCCCCATCTCCGGCAACATCTTCGGCAAGGTCCTCCACATCTACACTCATCCACATGCTTCGCCACAACTCCCAAAAGCATCGCCGTCCCTCTGTGCACAAAACCCCTTTCTCTATTCACCTTCCCATCTACTCAAACCCGCCGTCGAACAACCCACCTTTCCGTCATCTTCCTCGTGATCGACCGGCCACCATAGACCACCATCTTCCATGAGGCCACCTCCGCCACACTCGCCATGGTTCGAGGAAGCTCCTGAACTGTTTTAATGCAGCCACAAGGCCTTATTTCTTATTTTAGGTAATAGGTCCCTTCACTCCCATTGCTGAGTTCTCCACGAGCTTTAGGCCTTGTTTATGCAAGGATCCTCCCAAGCGAAGCTCCAGGTGCAACGGAACATCTCCAGGAGCACAACCAAGGAGCCAGTTAGGCTCTTTGACTGAGCCTTTGACCACAATCATGCGAAGAAGCCCCAGCAGTCGCATGTAGAGAAAGGTGGTGGGATTTAGTCCCACATCATGGACTGAGGAGAGCTTGCAAGAGCATAAGTTGCAAAAGTGTTGAGGGCTTGATGAACACACATAAATTCAAGATAAATTGCTTATTTTTGATAGTTCCTAGGCTTAGCATTCCATATCATGTTATAAATATTGCATAACATCCATTGCATGGCATTTAGGATAGTTGTATATTTTATATATTAATTCCTCCATTTTATATGGCCAGGGGGCAATGCGACATCCATATAGGTTTTGGATGGAAAATCCGATCGTACGGATGGATCTGGAGTGACGATCGCAGTTCGGCATCACGGGAATCATCTTTATCTGAGCACCGTAGCACCCTCTACAAGAAGAAGAAGATGGACAGCCCAGATGGTGCCACGTGGTGCCAACCAGGCTGCCCAACATCGGCCAGCAGCATCGCCCAACTCCTTCTTCATCCGTGCCCTTCAATCCTAGCCGTTGGATCAAGATCCAACGGCTGGGAGGTGGACGCATCAAACCATTCCACGCAACACAAGGGGAGGATTGCCGCAACGGTGGAAGCGCTGGTTTGCAAAGGAGGGGCGTGGGTTCGATTCCCCGCAGCCCCTCCAATTCGCAATTGGGCGGGTGCTTGGAGCGGCTGCGGCAGCGCCAGCACAAGGTAGCACGCGCGCGCACGCGTAGGCCAGCGCATAGCAAGCGCACACGCCAGCGCATAGCACACGCGCACACAGCTGGGCGAGCGCGGTTAGCGTGTGTGATGAGCGGGGCAGGTGGTGCAGGCGCAAGGGCGGTTGGCGCCAGCTTTCAGCAACAGTTGGGTTGACCTACAATGACGCTTACAGCTGTCGCTATTTCATTGCAAGCCAGTGGAGCTAGCTATGGGTGTGGGTGGAGGTGAGCTATCTACAGCAACGTTTCCAGCGACGGTCTGAAAATCGCTAAAGGTGCCTATTAAAGGACCTTCACCCTCTCCCTTCCAAGCCATCTCTACCTACTCTACTCCCACCTACTCCCAAGCTCTAGCAAGCCTACCAATGCTCCATTAAAGATTGTTCTTAAGCTCCCAAGGTGCCTATTAGTGTAGCAAACCTCTGCCCCACCAAATACTCCTCCAACTTCCCATCTCCCTTCATAGGTCACCTTGGAGCCGTCCTCTCACTTCCATTCCGGTAGCAGATCAACTCCGTCTTCTCACCTCCATTCCGGAGCTACCCTGAAGCTTTCCTCAACCCAACATCCTCCAGCATCTCACCTTCGTCATCCCGCTCCTCACCTCCTTCGTCCGAGCTTCCGCCAGGCATCATCGTCTCGCCGAACAGCCGATTTGGGAGATTTCCTCTCACCTCCCTCTCGTTATATGCTTTCATAGTTTCTTGTAATTGACATTAGAAGTAATATATATCAAATTTGTTCCAGATCTCTATCTTGTGATCCGTTTGCTTGATTTCTTTTATTTCAAAAATACAAAAAAAAGTCAAAACCCTAAAATACCAAAAAGTAACGAAACGAAGCGCGGTTTTCACGTAAAGTAAACGTCGCCTCCTTGTGTTTGACCTGGGACTCCCTTGGAGTTTCGGTATAAATTTTATCTGATCGACGTGTTTTGCAACTACAATGACAGGTTACTTGTAACCTCGATTTCTAAACACGCGAAGCACGACCAGACCATTTTGGTGCCGTTGCCGGGGAGGCAACGGATTTTACTTTATTTTTTATTGCGCTTCTTTGCATTTACATAGCACTAACCCTACTTGTCTTTGATCTACTGTCTTGCAGGTACCCTAGCATGGAGATCCAAGTACGGTAGATCGGAGTAAAGTACGAGTAGAGTACTCTGTAAGTGTCCCCCACTTTCCCCCCCACTAGTTCATTTGACCACAATCATAACCAAGACTTAATCTACTTAGGTGTTTGCATAATCCCTATGATAGACTTTATTTGTCTTGTTTGCCACCTTCACCCATCTCACCCACATCTTACATAAAAAAGAAAAAAAAAACAAAAAGATATTTCTGTGGGACAAATCAATTTACACACTCTATACACCCACATTTGAGGCACATAATCAGACTTGATTTTCATCTACTCAACCGGGCTTCTGACCTGTAGACCCGGTACACGAATTCAACACATAAAAGAGTAGAAATCATATTAGGTTAACCATCTTTTTGTGTGCCTTAATCGGTGGTGCATTTGAGCCAATTGAGTGAATTGTTTGGGCTGTACCACCTAATCTAAAAGAGGTTCATTTTCTAGTTGCCCCATAGGATTCAATAATTAGGTCAAGCCAGGCATTCCATATTTTTCTTGATTTCTAAAGAAAAATACTTGAACATGTGCTTTCAACAACAAACTTGGTTTGTCTCACAAAACTTGGTTGAAAACACCTAATATTTGAATCCTAAAAGCTATTAAGTAAGATTTGAATCCTAAAACTCACCTCATCATTAATAATCTTTCTTGAAAACCTCTTGGTTGTGCACATTCACACGTTCTCAAACAAATCATTAAGGGCACAACCCATTAAGGGCCCATCACATTCTAGAGCACCAATTTCCCAAGCCTAACTAAAATCAATTAGACGTTGGCCCTAAGGATTCATTCACTCATTGGGATCTAGATTGAGATTATTCACGATTAACCTTCTTATGCTAGTTAATTTGATGTCCAGCTAGGGGAGTAGCATCAAACGGCCGTGGCTGGGGGGTACACTAGGAACCGAAGGCGCAAGCCAAAGGAAGAACCTTCTCCCCAGTCCCTCCTTCTAACTGGTTGGATTGCCTAGACATAAGTAGAGTAAATCGTCCATAATCTTAGGACGGGTTTTGAGAGTCAGTAGACCTTAGGCTACCCCATCTAAGGATAGGCTTGTATTCTTATGCTGCAGGGTTCTCTTTTTTTCCCCGTCCTTCCGACTTCCTTCTAGTGTATGCTTGGGAGGAGGTCATTGAACCCTAGGTTGGAAGGACCTTTAGATCATTCAAGGAGGCAGAGGTTGAGCTATAGCCAAGAAGATCCCATGGCTGATCAACAATTACCTCCCCTGCCTCCGAACCAACAGGAGCTGATTCAGAGGCGGTTGGAAGAATTGCAGCAGATGCAGCAATGGTTCCAATGCATGCATGGTCAGAGCACTCGGCCCTTGAAGGATTTTTACGATCCTTCAAACTTTGGGGAACATCCCGACGTCATGATTCTTGCCGAAGACATTGAAATCAAGCCCCAACTCTTAAGTTTGATTAAGCATTTTCATGGGCTTGGCTCGGAGGACCCATTCTAGCACCTAGAAGATCTAACCACGTTGGTTTAGATGACCAGAGCAAGGAATGTGAACAAAGAGCAAATGATCATGAGGCTTTTCCCCCACTCTCTCAGGGATAAGGCCGCACATTGGTACCGGACTATAGAAAGGCCGATTGAAACTTGGGCTGCTTTTAAATTGGCTTTCTTGAAGAAATTCTTCCCTATCGGAAGGACCAATGCTTTGCGATAGGCGATTACCACTTTCGCCCAACGGCTGGGGGAACCGTTTCATAGTGCCTGGGAGCGATTCCAGGAACTTTTGAGGAAGTGTCCACACCACGAGGTGCCGAAATGGCAACTCGTGCAAATTTTCTATCACGGGTTGGTTGAGCAACTCCGTAATCATGTGGACGCCTCCTGCGGAGGCAATTTTCTCAACAGGGATGCAGATAGCGCATACAACCTATTTAAGGAAATGTGTGAGAAATTAATTAATCATGCCTCCATGGATGCATTCAACCGATCCCAACAACCTAGGTCAAGTGCTAATGAGATCCAGGACTCTCATTCATTTGACATGGAATTAATTTGTAATAAACTGGATAAAATGGACTTGGTTGCTAAGAAAATGGAAGAATGGATGTTTGGGAATTCAGGAAACAGTTCTTTACCCACTCAATCCTATAATTTGGGATTCCATTCCTCACAAGCTCCCACGAGGCGGGAATTCGTGAATCAACTAGATTTGGCTCAACCTATGAGCTAGGATTTCTCGGAACCATATGGGTTCCAAACTGGGGCCTTAGATCCCAGTTTCTCTGATCCTTCCTTCTCTTCATCCTCATTTTATGAGGATGCATATGCAATGCAAGAGAATGTTAGGTCCAACCCGTATTCCAACACTTTCAATTTGGGATGGAGGAACCACCCTAACTTCTCTTGGAAAAATCAGGGGCAACAGACCCAATCTCGACCCAGCAACTATGCATCTCAAAAACCCATGGGTCAGGGTCAAGTATACACCCAGTTGCCCCTAAGACCGACTAATCAGCCATCTTGGAATGCCCAACAATCTTCGGGGCAGGCTAATTTGAACCGGCAGATGGTGGAAATGCAAGGGTCCATGCTTCAGCTTATGCAACAAATGAAGACATCCTTGGATAACTTACAATCCGGGTTAATTGCAAACACCCGACAACTCGGATCCCTACCATCTCAACCCGTACCAAACCCGCGTAATGTGCAAAATCAGGGCAATAGAGCCCAAGGGTACGGGAATCAAAGGGACTCACACACGCATGCTCAGGTGGTTGAGCAGGGTCCTTCTTCCTTTTCTAGTTACATGACCAACCAAGGCCCTCCAATCTTCACTAATCCACCTCAAGACCCAAACCCTTATGCCTTTGCAAACTCTATCACCTTAAGAAGTGGGAAGCAGACCCAGAACCCAGAATTACCTTCT
Organism: Thalassia testudinum; assembly: GCA_037157565.1. NCBI lineage: Eukaryota > Viridiplantae > Streptophyta > Magnoliopsida > Alismatales > Hydrocharitaceae > Thalassia > Thalassia testudinum. Next base: position 27,239,316 of record JAZHRO010000072.1, on the reverse strand, counting down.
AGAAGTCAAAAACCTGGGGAGCTTGAGAAAGAGAAGGAGGAGGCTGAAGAAGACAATAAGGCCCAGGGATCGGAAATTGAAAATTCCACCCATATTCTGTTCCCTGAGGCCCTATTGAAAACCAAGAAGAAGAAAACCCTAGACAGCAATGAGGAGCTTTTGAATTTATTCAAGAGCGTAGAGATCAATATTCCACTCCTCGATGATATTAAGCATATCCCGGGTAATGCTAAATTCTTGAAAGAACTGTGTACCCAAAAGCATAAGCCGAGAGAACCCACTCCGAGGAAGGTGATTCTCTCTGAGCAGGCAAGTTCAGTAATCCTGCATCACCTTCCTCAAAAGAAGAAAGATCTAGGTGCCCCCTTGATCTCATGAATTATTGGGGAATACACTTTTGATAGGTCACTATTGGACCTAGGTGCATCCATCAACCTAATCCCAACTTCTATTTATGAGAAGTTTGGGTTAGGTGAACTCAGGCCAACCTCAGTAACACTACAATTAGCGGACCGATCGGTCACCACACCGAGAGGTGTTATTGAGGATGTAATTGTCAAGGTCAAGGATTTCTATTTTTCTGTAGATTTCCTCGTCCTCAACATGGATGTACCTAATGATTTGAGGAACATGCCCATCATTCTGGGGTGTCCGTTCCTAGCTACCGCCAAGGCCAACATAAACTGTGAAAGCGGTAGTATGGAGATCGCCTTTGGGGATAAAAAATTAACTCTGGATATTTTTAAGGTGATAAGAGGATTTAAGGATGTGGATTCATTGAGGAACTCAAGGATCAGGATCTTGAGACGTGTATGACAATCAATGCACTCGAGGACTCCATTAGCTTTAGCGAACCCAAACCACAACCCTCCTCCGTGGTAGACCTGCCACATCCTAAAGAGGTTGTTGATTTTGTTCATTCCCAACCTCTTCCACTGGATCATCCTGATGAATCTTCATCAGCATCCTCCCTTCCTTCGATTCTAAACCCACCCCAGCTGGAATTAAAACCATTGCCTAAAAATTTGAAATATGAGTTCTTAGGACCTGAAAACACTCTCCCTATGATTATTAGTGCTGATTTGACTAAGGAGCAAGAATTAAGGTTAATTAAGGTCCTTAAGAACAACAAGGAGGCAATTAGTTGGACCATCCACGACCTTAGGGGGATCGAGCCATCTTTGTCATTGTATTTTCATGGAAGATCTATCCCGCCCTTCTTGCGAAATGCAAAGGAGACTAAACCCGAATATGAGAGAAGTGGTCAAGAAGGAGATAATTAAGTGGCTCGATGCTAGGATTATTTACCCAATCTCAGATAGTCCGTGGGTTAGCCCTGTTCAGATTGTACCCAAGAAGGTGGGAATAACCGTTACAACTAATGAGAAAGGGGAAACCTTCACCACTCGTTCAACTTCTGCTTGAAGAGTCTGTATTGACTATAGGAAGCTGAACACTGCCACTAAAAAGGATCACTTCCCTTTGCCATTCATCGATCAAATCCTTGAAAGGTTAGCTGGGCAAAAATATTTTTGCTTCCTGGATGGTTATTTGGGATATAACCAAGTCCCTATCCATCCCGAAGACCAGGAAAAGACAACTTTCACATGTCCCTACGAAACCTTTGCATTCCGTAGAATGCTGTTCGGGATTTGCAATGCGCCTGCGACTTTTCAAAGGTGCATGATGGCCATCTTTTCTGACATGGTGGGAGATTGTCTTGAGGTGTTCATGGATGATTTCTCCATTTTTGGAGATTCTTTTGAGTCTTGTCTGGCTAACTTGGAATTGATCCTTCAGAGATGCATTAAAGCACAGCTGGTCCTTAGCTGGGAAAAGAGCCACTTTATGACTCAGGAGGGCATCATCCTGGGTCACGTGGTTTCTAATCGGGGAATTGAAGTTGATAGAGCTAAGGTGGATGCTATCTCTAGACTTCCTCCACCCACATCCGTAAAACAGATTTGCTCTTTTCTTGGGCATGTGGGTTTTTATAGAAGATTCATTAAGGACTTCTCGAAGGTTGCTCAGCCCTTGAGTAACCTTTTGGCCAAAGATGCGCCGTTCGAGTTTGATGAATCATGTTGTAAGGCATTTGATTTATTAAAAATGGCCGTCACCTGTGGCCCGGTATTGCAACCATCAGTCTGGACAGCCCCATTTGAGATTATGGCTGACGCATCTGATTATGCCGTCGGGGTTGTCTTGGTTCAAAAGATTGAGAAAAAGCCCTCTATGATTTACTACGCTACCAAAACTCTAGACGAGGCCCAGAGGAATTACACCGCTACTGAAAAAGAATTGCTAGCTGTAGTTTTCGCTTTGGAAAAATTCAGGGCTTATCTGTTAGGTTCTTGCGTCATCATCTATACCGACCACTCGGCCTTAAAACATCTCTTGGCCAAAAAGGATGACAAACCTCGACTTATTCGCTGGATTCTGCTGCTTCAAGAGTTTGATCTTGAAATCAGGGATAAAGTTGGGGCACAAAATGTAGTGGCGGATCACCTTTCGAGAATCCTAATTGATTCCCCTCATTCGGATGTTCCGATCTCTGATACTTTTCCGAATGAGACTATCCTCACAATCTCGGGAATCCGAACCTCCTGGTTTGCGGATATTGTCAATTATTTGGCCATTGGTGAAATCCCCCAGGATTGGACCAAACAACAATGGGATAGACTTGTATCTGAGGCCAAATATTATTTTTGGGATGATCCCGAGTTGTACCACATTGGTGCTGATTAGATTATTCACTGATGCATCCCGGAAGTCGAGTTCCATAGCATACTTGAGTTCTGTCACACATCTGCTTGTGGTGGATATTTTTCCAGGAAAAAGATGGCCGCAAAAATTTTGCAATCTGGATTCTATTGGCCGTCAATATTTAAGGATGCCCAGGAATTCTCTAGGTCATGCACTCGATGCTAGACACTCAGGAACATGGCTAAGAGAGATATGATGCCCCTAAACCCAATTTTTTCCATCGAAATTTTTGACATTTAGGGCATCGACTTTATGGGACCCTTCCCTCCTTCATTTGGACACCAGTATATTCTGGTCGCTGTTGATTACGTGTCCAAGTGGATTGAGGCAATTCCCACCCGGACCAATGACCAAAAGGTGGTCATCGATTTTGTGAAGAGAAATATCTTTAGTCGGTTCGGGGTTCCTAGGGCAATTATCAGTGATGGTGGCACACATTTCACTCATGCCCAGTTTCAAAATTTACTGGGGAAATATGGGGTGAGCCACCTTACCACCCTTAGACGAACGGATAGGCCGAGGTCTCCAATCTGGAGATCAAGAACATTTTGCAGAAAATCGTTAGGCCTGATAGGAAGGATTGGACCCAAAAGCTAGATGATGCTCTTTGGGCTTACCGTACGACGTACAAAACACCTATCAGTATGTCTCCACTCCATCTAGTGTTTAGGAAGGCGTGTCACTTGCCCGTAGAACTTGAACACCGGGCATTTTGGGCCATCAAGAAATGTAATGTGGACCTTGAGTTGGCTGGGAAAACCAAGAAACTCCAACTATCTGAGTTGGAGGAGCTTCAAAATGATGCTTATGAAAACGCCATAATCTATAAGGCAAGGACCAAAGCTCTCCATGACCAGATGATTTCACGTAAGAGCTTTGAGCCAAACCAGAAGGTCTGGCTTTTCGATTCTCGATTGAAGCTTTTCCCTGGTAAACTCAGGTCTAAGTGGGGCGGCCCATTCGTTATTGAGCGGATTTTCCCTAATGGGGCTGTCGAAATCTCTGACCCAAAGACGGGTAATATTTTCAAGGTCAATGGGCAGTGTCTCAGACCCTTTATTGACCATGTGCTCCTTGAACTAGTCTCGGACAAGGTTGCTCTTACCTTGCCATAACCACCGTAGGCTGATCATCGCCCAGCTGAAGGCACTAAACTCAGCACATGTAAAGACTGTTCCAAGCTGACCTGAGTCTCACGGAAATCAGGTGCTATTCTTCCACTTCTACTCTCTTGCATGCTTTCATTTTTTTTCACAATGAGGATATTGCAATAGCTAAGCATGGGGGGGTGGACATAGTTATAACCATTGTGTTAGCTGTAACAGTGATTTCTTGTTATTCGATTCTTGTTTAAAAAAAAAAAAGAAAAAATAATAAAAAAATGAAATGAAAATTTGAAAAAAAAATAGAATTAGGAGACGAGAACTTAGGCATTAGGAGTTGTAAACTTTAGGAATTGATTCTTTGAAACCTGAACACTTAGACTCTTCAGGTCTTCGGGATTAATTAGCCTGGGTGCCCACTCGAATGTGGATTTAGTCTCGAGTCCTTGCCAATTAAAATTTATTTTAATTTAATAAATAATTTGGGATGATAAGTATGTGACTTATCAACCCGCCCTCTGATTTGAGGGGGCTTTAAGCCTAAGAATCTACACATTATTTTGCATTGACTCACTTTTCAACGATTTTTACGGAAATTGGGTAGCTAATGAACCGACTTGGGTGGTATGGCTGGCAAGTTGTCGATGGTAACAGCTCATTGGCTGGTTGTCTAGAGCCTAGCCACAAGGCCATTTTCGTTGTACTGCCTTTAGGTAAATCTTAGATCAGAGAAGCCACCTACTTAAAAAAAATCACTCAAAAAAAAAGAGAAAAAAAAGGAGAAAAAAATAATAATAAAAAAATAAATCACACTTCACCGCACGAGTATGGCTGGCAAGTTGTCGGTGGTAACAGCTCATCGGCCGGTTGTCCAGAACCCAGCTCACAAAAAAATTACACAATAATTCCCAAAACACTTAGGGAAGAAGCGGGGAAGTAGAATAAATCGGGGAGATATACACTGGATTCACCCTTGTGTTGACCCCATAAATAAAAGAAATAGGGAGAAAGCTACCGATCGTAAAGATAAACTTTTAGGCAAGGTCACCTAGGGTCGTAGAAACCGAAGTCCGTCTTAACGGCCGTTTTGTGAGTCTATCACTTTTTCACAAAGATGCTTATCACTTAGAGTCCTTTTCGAGTCTTGGGCAGGTCGGGTAGCTGTAAAAAGTTATCCCATAACTCTCAAACTCCAAAAGTACAAAAAAATTAGAAAAGAAAAAAAAATTATCTTCTCAGATAAGGCAAGGGCTCAGATGGTCTGCATTCTGGCAGGCACCCAGGCACTGTTGAGATTTTGTAATTAGGTCTTGGGGATGAGATTTTCTAAAGAATTCAATGAATTTTGCCTAATTACTCGAACCCTGATTCTACTTTTATACATAGCATTTAGGTTAATTTTGCTAGGGACTAGCAAAAAGTAAGCATGGGGGTATGATGAACACACATAAATTCAAGATAAATTGCTTATTTTTGATAGTTCCTAGGCTTAGCATTGCATATCATGTTATAAATATTGCATAACATCCATTGCATGGCATTTAGGGTAGTTGTATATTTTATATATTAATTCCTCCATTTTATATGGCCAGGGGGGTAATGCGACATCCATATAGGTTTCGGATGGAAAATCCGACCATACGGATGGATCCGGAGCGACGATCGCAATTCGGCATCACGGGAATCATCTTGATCTGAGCACCGTAGCACCCTCTATAAGAAGAAAAAGATGGACGACCCAAATGGCTCCACGTGGCGCCATCCAGGCTGCCCAACACCGGCCAGCAGCATCGCCCAACTCCTTCATCCGCACCCATCAATCCTAGCCGTTGGATCAAGATCCAACAGCTGGGAGGCGGACGCACCAAACCACTCCACGCGACACAAGGGGAGGATTGCCGCAACGGTGGAAGCGCTGGTTTGCAAAGGAGGGGCACGGGTTCGATTCCCCGCAGCCCCTCCAATTCACAATTGGGCAGGTGCTTGGAGCGGCAGCGGCAGTGCCAGCGCAAGGTAGCGCGCACGCGCACGCGTAGGCCAGCGCATAGCAAGCGCACATGCCAGCGCATAGCACACGTGCACACAGCTAGGTGCGCGCGGTTAGCGCACGTGATGAGCGGGGCAGGCGGCGCAGGCGCAAGGGCGGTTGGCACCAGCTTTCAGTGACAGCTGGGCTGGCCTACAGCGATGCTTATAGTCGTCGCTATTTCATTGTAAGCTAGCAGAGGCAGCTATGGATGTAGGTGGAGGTGAGCTTTCTACAGCAATGTTTCCAGCGACGGTCTGGAGGTTGCTAAAGGTCCTTTATCCATTTTTAGCCTCTTCTCCACCACTATAAAAGGACCTTCATCCTTTCCCTTCCAAGCCATCTCTACCTACTCTACTCCCACCTACTCCCAAGCTCTAGCAAGCCTACCAATGCTCCATTAAAGCTTGTTCTCAAGCTCCCAAGGTGCCTATTAGTGTAGCAAACCTCTGCCCCACCAAATCCTCCAACTTCCCATCTCCCTTCATAGGTCACCTTGGAGCTATCCTCTCACCTCCATTCCGGTAGTAGATCAACTCCGTCTTCTCACCTCCATTCCGGAGCTACGCCGAAGCTTTCCTCAACCCGACGTCCTCCAGCATCTCACCTTCATCATCCTACTCCTCACCTCCTTCGTCTGAGCTTCCACCAGGCACCGTTGTCTCGCCGAACAACCAATTTGGGAGATTTCCTCTCACCTCCCTCTCTTTATATGCTTTCATAGTTTCTTGTAATTGACATTAGAAGTAATATATATCAGATTTGTTCCAGATCTCTATCTTGTGATCCGTTTTCTTGATTTCTTTTATTTCAAAAATACAAAAAAAATCAAAGCCCTAAAATACCAAAAAGAAATGAAACGAAGTGCGGTTTTCATGTAAAGTAAACGTCGCCTCTTTGTGTTCGACCCGGGACTCCATTGGAGTTTCGGTATAAATTTTATCTGATTGACGTGTTTTGCAACTACAACGACAAGTTACTTGTAACCTCAATTTCTAAACACGCGAAGCACGACCCGACCAGGGCTTATCACCTCAACACTTGAGGGGTGAGGTCCCTCACACCCCTTGTGCTCCTCGTCCGTGACCTCTCCTCCGCGAACCTGGTGCACCCGACCCACCTAAGCCTTCACTCCTTGGTCACTACATCACGCCGGTGACCCTGGACCCGGGTACGCGGATCCTTCGATTACCCGATAACCCGATGTGCATGGCTCTGGGAGAGCGAAACCTAAGAGAGAGAAAGGAAGAGAGTGTGCGGGGTAGGGGAGGGTTTTGTTCTTCTATGCATTGGCTAACAGTTAGCCAAAATCCGAGCCCTTTCCCTTGTGCTTAAAGAAGAAGGAAGAAGACGGGCAGAAAAAGAACGCTTGAGAGGAGGGGAAGGAAGAGAAAGTAGAGAGGACAGAAAAAGGAGAGCCTCATAGGAAGAAATCAGAGAAGAAGAAAGTAGAAGCATAAGAAGGAGAAGGAAAAAGCGAAAGAAGAAGAAAAAGGAGAAACAAAGGAGTGGGCCATTTAAGGCGTCTGATCTCCAAGGGAGACGTCTGTTTACTACCGTGGCATTCAAGCTACTATGTGGATATTTGGTCTTGATTACTGTGGCATTATTGATTACTGTAGTTTTATAATTGGTGATCTAAATCACCATTATTTTGTTACAGATTTATTTTTGTCATGTTGAATTCTTGTTATACCATGTTCTACATTGATTATCATTTTTGAGTAGTTTATTTGATTTAAATTCTTATGCTCATTTGCATTATTGAGATTAGTGTGTGAATTCCTATTTGCTCCTTGTGTTCAACCTCAGAACTTTTTCGAGTAATAAATTTATTTGTTTGAGATCTATTTTGGCTATACTACAACGCGACAATCTTAAAACACCGATTTAGTGCCTGAACACAGCCAGGAAGGGAGAGTCTTGCAAAGGCCCCTACATGGTAGAGAGTCCCCACAGGTTATAGGATTTCCCCCACCCGACCTTCCTTGTCACTAAGAATCCAAGTTGATCGGAATGAGCAAGCTTGACTCCTAAGTCTACCAATTTTAATCTTATGTGTGTGCCTTGAATTTTACTTGAACTTTAAAGTTGATTTGATTTATGACCTAACTTGGAGGTAAGTTGATCCACTAAGTGGACCAACTTCACCTGACCTACCCTAAAGTTGAGGATGAGTTAGGTTAAGAACCCAAATCACCTTGAAGTGATTTGCAAATAGGTTATTAGGTCCCAAATTTTAGTAATTTAAGTGATTGTTAGACCTGGATTTTAGGGTTCACTTGATTAGATCAATTCAACCAGGGCCTGAGCAACACGCGATGTAGGAAATATGTTCTCTTTAAAGCAGGCAAGTGTGTATTCCTGAAACTCTAATGTGGAAACCATGATTGGCTCTAATTTCCAAGTCTAATTCTTTCCAAAAGTTGGTACCCAGGGCTCAATCAAGAAGGTGAATAGTCCAAGGTACCTTAAGTCCTAATAGGTGCAAGTATCAGGATGGTGATCTCAAATCAAATTAAATCAAATTAGGCAACTCAGATGATGATTACTATGAAATAAAGCGAGTTGATTCTAATTGATTTTCCTTTTAATCTTTCAAGAGATAAGGGACTTAATAAGGAAGGGAATGAGATTACTTGCCTCTAGTGTGGTTGCTCATGCAGTCGATCTTCAGATTCACCCGACAAAAATCACAGCAAATCAGATAAAGTAAGTTAGAACCAAATCAAAATTGTAACCACTAAATGAAATGCGCATTGCTCCTGGGCAACTGTGCCAAAATGTTAACGTGCTTTCGTCGAGTTTGAAATATGCGTCGTAGTATAGTCAACAAAGGTGAATCGACATTTAAATTTATAACCTCAAAAATCAAACATGAGTCTAAGGTCGTTCGTAGGGAGCAAGTAACAAATTAGTTCACTAATCATAAATGCAAGTGAATCAATCAGAAATATATTCAATAATAAAGCAATGATATATCTCAAATGTCAGGGATAAAAGTGTAAAAATAAAGAGCTAAAAATGGTGGTTGAAACCACCAAATTAACCCTAGAATTTAAGCATTAATTAGAATCAAATATCCCAACAGTATCAGGGCCACTAATCCATGTGAGCACAAGTAAATATCTCCACAGTATGAGCCAATTAGACATCAACACAAGAGCCAGGCGACTTAATCATCCCACAACCTCAGAAGCACAAGGCACAAGTACAAGAGACTAGTTCAGCAGCAGCTAAGTGTTGAGTGAGGGGGGGAAGCACGAATCCCAATGCTCCATAGTGCAAAACCCCTCTCCCTCCTTATATCTTTCTCTCTCTTTCAAACCAAACCTAGGTGAACAATAACCGAGTAAACGGGTCAAAGCCTAGACCCGCGAGGCCTGAGCTGGGTAAGGGTACGTACATGGGGCATACGTGTGTGGGACCTCACCCAAGTGCTTTTGAAGGAATCTTTCTTACGAAGCAATGGCATTATAAATGCTTTTCAAAATTAGATTCCCACGATGTGGGATTAAGTTCAGCTTCTTTTCGCACACAGCTGGATGCAGAGATTGGAGTTACAATTACTGCTTCTACTACAGTCGTTTACTCGATTGGAAGTGCAGGTCTGCTCTTGAAGGTAGCCCACTTCGATCAGGAGTGGCAGTAGGGTGTATGGTAGCTGGAGAGAGGCAGATGACGTCGGAGAAGATGGTGGCAGCGGTGAAGGTTTGGTGAGGTGCCTAAAATAAGAAAATGGCCTTGAGACCCTATCAAATAATCTCACAAGCTTCGCCAATCTTCAACAAGTGCAGTGGTGGTGATTGCATGGGTTTTGGTGCATGGAGGTGGCCTGTGGAGGTCTGAGAGGGTGAGCAGATGGTGTTGTGTTCGGTGGAGCGGTTGGGTGGTGGTGAGGTGAAATTAGGTAAGGGCTTTTGAAGGTGGAGGTATGGTGGAGGTTTTGGAGGTGGTTACAAGTGGGTTGGTGGTTTGTAGCGGTCGTGTAACTTCGCCTGAGGTACGGCCGGCGTTAGAGAAGACAGAGAAGGAGATGGTGGTGTGTCGGTCGAAAGTGGAATCTAAGTGGGTAGAAACATTTTAGAGGAGAAGAGGGAGAAGTTAGGGAAGCTTAGGAGGTGAGATAGAGGAGGGAGTGTCAGGTGTTGGTCTGCTGAATGTGGAGAAGACAAAGTCGACGGCAAGGGGACGATTGGGAAGGAGGGGTCGAAGACAGTTGGACTTTGATTGGTCTTGGTCGCGAAGAAGAGAGGAGGATTGTGAGTTGATAAATTTGACCATTGGCCAGCTCGATGAAGGAGGCGGGAGGCTCGCCAGAGCTTAAGTTGCGATGGCCAGAGAAGGTGAGAGGGGTTTCTCGTCCTATTCTTGGCTGAGGAGGAAGCTGGGAACTCCGAGGCTTTATATAGAGTTCAAATCCGAGCTCTAAATCAAGGAATGCACCTGATTGAATTGCGTTTCCAGGGGGGAAAAACTTCCCCAAAATCTTCAAGCTCGCCTGAGCTCTAGGATTTAATTTAGGATCCTTGAGTTGATCCAAACGATCGGGAAATTCCTCTAGATCATTCCCTCTAATTTTGTAGGGATTTGGATCTGATTTAAGAGAGATTTTCTCTCTCGAATCTCGGTTGAAGGTGGGTTCACACCAACAATGGTAGTAGGGACCTAATCGCAAGAACTGTGAGAAAGTTAGGGCCTTATTTGCAATAAAATTGAAACCTAGGGGTTTAAGTGAGAGAAATAGAGTTTTCAAGGGATAAAATGCAAACTAGGTCAAGATAGACTTTGATTGGGCCCAAAATTTGATATGAACTTAATTTAGATGCAAGGAATTTAATGGTGAACTTGGATTTGAGTTTTGACACATTTGACTAGGTAATTTGCAAAAGAAGGCCAAATTAAGGTAAATTATCATCGGAAACTCTGTTCTAGGTCAAAATAGGTTCAGATGGTCAAGCCAAAGGTACCAAACCTCTTAGAATATTTTTATATGAATTTTATGGGGTTTATTTTGATTTTATCCTGACCAAAACCTTTCCAATTTAAGTGAGGCTGATAATTAGGATTTTTGGTACTATTTTCGCCCTCGAAACATGTGAAACCTTGTTTCAGTTAGTGTGGTCCCACTTTTTAGATTTTTATGCTCAATTTACCTTTAATTAAATCCTAAGTGACGTTATGGTTAATCTATATTTGTGGTGTGCTGTTAAAACTGCAATACTAAGCATGTTTCCTTATTTTCTTCTTAAATCAAAATATTGTGGAGTTGTGACCCTCAGATGATTAAGTAGGAGTCTTTACCAACTGAAACTGACTAATTGTATCTAGTTAGGGCCTATGATGGTGTTACCATCACACGCGCCTTTTACACCCTCATCGGGATACACGTACGCGGGTCTGGGCTCTGATTCGAATACTCGATTATTGTTCACCCAAGTTTGAATTGAGAGAGAGAAAGAGATTTGAGGAGGAGGGAGGGGGCTTTACACTGTGGAGAATCGGGGTGTGTGCACCCATGCCTTTGGATTCATGCCCGTTGTTCAACACTTAGACGTTTCATGGGCTTATTCCTTGAGTTGCTGAGGCTCTGTGCTTGACTGTGGTCCTGATCACTGTGGAATCATTAGCTGACATGGTATTTAGGATAAGTGGTTGAGGGTTACAGTTCAAAATTTTGATTGGGGATTAGTGCTTAATTGTAGGGTTAAGTTGGTGGTTTCAACCACCATTTTTAGATATTTCTTTTTACATTTTTTCATGACATTTGAGATACATTATTGCTTTATTATTGAATATATTTTTGATTGATTCACTTACATTATTGAATATTGTGATTAGTGAACTGATTTGCCATATTTTATCCCTATGAATGACCTCAGACTCACATTTATTTTTCGAGCATATAAAGTTAAATGTCCATTCGCTTTTGTTGACATACTATGACGCATAATTCATACTCGACGAAAATGTGTCAACAGTGGCCAGTTTGCGTGACCAGCGATCATGCGTCAGATCAAGAGGTGTGATAACTCATGGGATGAAGCCTGGCTAGACATGTCGTTACATGCAGAAATCAGAGGTAGTGCGGTGCGCGATCTCAGCCATCGATCGTTGTGATCGAACAACTGATTTTGAACGTGCGCACGTGCGAGGAGAGTGGTGGTGGTGGAATAGGTGTCTCTGTGTGCGCCACATGGCACGATCTCGTGCATGTGCACGTTGGGCGTGTGATGGAGGCATATGGAGGTGCATTTTTTATGCTATTTGAGCGGTTGATGGCCAGATTGATGGCTTATGCTACTTCGAGTTGATTGCATAGTTTGGGGGCTCTAAAATACATATTTTTCCCCTCACTTTGGTTATAAGAAGTACCCCCAATTTGAGAGGCATCTCCTCCTTTACGCATCTCCTACTCCCTTCTGCTTTGAAGAGCCCTCATGCTTCGAGACGTCCACCATGGCCACCCTTGGTGAATCACCGCTGCTACTCCATGCCTTTACAAAGGCCACCAAAGGCCACCCTTGGTGCCCTTGTTCTAGTAGAATATATACTTGTTTTTTTTATTCTAGTACTTCTAGTTCTAGTTATTTTGATCTAGTTCTAGTTATTCTAGTTATTCTTCATGTCAAGCAGTCAACTAGATGGATTCTTGCCTGATTATTATCTGAATGGAATTGATTTGCTTTATATCATATATCTATCTTGCTTAGTGTTTTAGTTCTAGTTAGATTAAATCAGTATTAAATCAAGTTTACTTTTTGCCTCCTTGAGTTCGATTGGGACTTACCAATCTCGTCATATTTGTTTGTCAACGTGTTTTCGCACTATACTACAATGAAATTATTTTAAAAAATGCGATTCCACATCTCGACAAACATCACAACTTTTCTTCGGTAGAGGATGAAATCAGAAATGTGATCACATGAAATCCTAATTCTAAGTCACCACCCTTGATCCCAACATTTTCAAAAGGTTAGAATGCTAACATTCAACTATAAGAAGCCTTGGAATCTCTTCTAGAGCTCAAAGAAGCTCACCTACCACTCTTTTGAACCAAACAGTCTCAAAGAATCATAAAAAACTCAAATCACTCTAAAATTACTCCAAATTTCTCCTAACAAAATTCTATCAACTTGGGGCACTCAAAGCACCTTTTAGAACATAACTTAAGAGCTTCGCACTCTAAGGGCGATGTAGTTTGATTAGAAATAGATAAAAAGTTGACTTTTAGTTCCAAGGTTTCTCAGATCAATCTAAAAGCCTAAATAGATCAATGAGACTTAAGAAACCTACTGCAATCCAAAAGTAATGAAATTTATCACGTTATTAGAATTCCCAACTCTGCCACCTGGAATCAAAGAAGTTGATCGATAGAGTGACTTAGACCTCTATCAACCTAAACAGCAAGTATTCTTGACTCAGTGGAGTACAAAAATGCTTCTAGACCTAATTAGGAGCTAAGAAGGTTAATGATTGGCTCAACATAGCTCTATTGGAACTGAGGAAGATGAAAACTCTCAGGGTGAATTACTCAATAAAAGTCAATTGTATTTGAAGGAAATCCATCTCTATAAGCTTCTGAAATGAATTGAGGACTTTAAGGACTGAAATGAACACTAAAACTTGGAGTTGATGTCGTCAGAACAACTGGAGCTTTAGTGATAGATAGTTTTGATCATCAACATAGAAAGCTGGATAAAATAACTCAATGAATAGCTCAAATCGTTGAATCGTCTGAAAGCTCACAAATTCCTTAATTAGCTCAATGAAAGCTTAAGAAAGGTGTGTGAACTCAAATTAGATTATAAGATATCTTGAATTCACCAGAGCATTTGAATCAATGAATTATTCAATAGATTTGGGCAAATATATGCTTGAGGTAATGTGAAGGTGGTGATGTGATCAATTAAGCAGACTAGACTCCTCCGCCATAAATAGTGGAGGTCCGAAGGTTGAAATGAAATTAGGTGTTTCAAGATAAATGGATAATCAGAGGAGAAAAGAAGTGGAAAATGGTCGTGAAGTGGTGAGAAGGGTGGAGCAGGGCTTGATTTAGTGAATCGAAGGTCGGACAAGGTTGGATTGACCTTGCAGGCATCGGAGGAGGTGAGTGAGATGTGTGCCTGCGGATCTTACTTGACCACAAACACAAGACCAAGAGTGATATCGATTATAAAAATAGGGCACAAAAAAAAAATCACACAATATACACAAAGATTTATAGTGGAAACCTTTCCCGGGTAAAAACCACTACCTAAGCCTCCCAGCTTAGGATTTTCTTGACTAGGCAACCTAGTCAATCCACTAATGTACCACTTGAACGAGGGTGACACAACCTGTTACAATCACTTCCCATTTTATCCTGAAGAGAAGCAAAAACAACAACAATAATAACAATGGATTTCTCCCAATAACTTGGGATCCGTAATCAAAGCAACAAGTAAAATAAAATAATATAATCCTATGGAACCTCAAGGAAAGTCAAATTGGATTTTTGTAGAGGTTCGAATTGACGTGCTTTGGAGAGCGTGAAAATAGAAGTGCAGAAGTACTTTGAGAGAAAGCACAAGAGCTCTTTTCTATATGAATTTGTTGAACGGTATTTTTCAAAAATCGCTACGCTTACGAGATTGGTTTTGGAAAACCTGTCGTTGTAGTTCAAAAAGTGAAGAATTCATGTTCAACAAATAAAATTTATACCGAAAATAATTCTGGGTCGAACACAGGGAGGCTACGTTGATCTATATTCGCAATTATATTTTTTTTTTAGGTTTTTTTTATAAGCAAGGCGATATAATTACAATGGAGCTATCAGACTAAAAGAAAGAGAGAGAGAGAGAGAAAGAGAACATTCATTCAATATTTCAACTGTTTATAAAAGTTACACTAGAATGCGGAAAATCAATTACACTATAAAGCAGGAAAATTCTACACTAGAAAAGCTGTAAATAAGAATGGGAGAGAGAAATTATCCTCCTCGACGATTGCTTGGAGGACGGGACGACGCCTGGACGAAGGAGAATGAAGCAGGACGAAGGAGGACGAAGCAGAAGAACGGGAATGGAGCAGCACGCCGTCGTCGTCGCGGGATCCACTTCCGAAGGGGAACGAAAATTGGACTTTATCTCTCAAGAAGCATCTCGGGTGTGGGACAAGCTTCTTTTGAGCTTTGGAGGGGTAGAGAGGAGAAAGAAGGGATGAGAATTTCGTATGGAGGGGGTCTCCTTTTATAGTTGCAAGGAGTGGGGGCAAAATGGATATTACAACTTTACAATAATAAAAGAGGGGTCTTTAGTGACGGATAAATCCGTCACTAAAGCCCCGACGTGGCCGTCGCCTCCGCGCCCACGCGCGCTTCCTCGGCTGCCCGCTCCTCAATGCCCGAGCACGTCCAGTGCTTTTCAGCCGTCCGATTGCAAGATCGGACGGCTTAAGATGCGTCCGCGCCCGCACGCTGCGCGTCACCCCACGCGTCTGATTGCACGTCCGATTGCGCGTGCAATCGCGCGTCGGCGCTATCGGGCGCACGTGGCCGTCCGATCTCCATCCGACGCTCCAATTGCTTGCGCCCACCGCTCCTCGCCACGGCTTGAACCCGTGCCCCGCGCTCGCGATAGCGCGCTCGACCGCTGCGCTATGGGGCGCGGATGGTCGAGCGGGCATTTTTAAATGCGAGCACCCACAACTGTTGGATTAAGATCCAACAGCGGAGAGCGATTGGGCACGGGGATTTCACAAGACGCAAGCAGCCGTTTGGGCGGCTGAGATGGCACCACGTGGCGCGATCTTGGCCGTACATCGTCTGGAAGTTGTAGATGGTGCCACGAATGTCGGATTGACTCGATTTTGTGTCGTTGGGCTGCGATCGTCGATCCGAATTCATCCGTGTGGTCGGATTTATCATCTGAAGTGCGGATTTACACCATCCTGGCCCTTGATCTTCTAGGGTTCCCGGGTCACTATCTGATGCCACGGATGCCTGATTAGGGCGATCTTGGAGTCGTTGAACTCCAATCGTCGCCCTGATCACATCCATACGGTTAGATCTTTGATCTGAGGCCCTGATAAAATATTTGCCCTGTCCAAGCACATAAAAGGAGACAATTAACCTTCATTTTATTCAAACTATTCTAAATGCAAGATGATGCATGTAATGCAATATTTATATCATGAAATGCAATCCTATGCTTAAGAACATGCATAAATAGACATCTTAAGTAGTGTAAATGTGTTTACATCAGAATTTCTCTTTGAAAGTGTGTTTTGAAATGAGGGGTGTGGAGCCCTATTTATAGGTGAAAATGGAGCATTCTTGGAATGTTGAGAAAAATCATTCGAACCAAATTAGTCGATCAATTTTCATTTTGGTCGATCAATTAACTTGATTGGTCGATTAATTGCTGATCGATCAAATATTTAATTGGTCAATCAATTATGGGAAAATCAAATTTGACCGTTAGGCTAAATTGGTCGATCAATATTCTTATTTTGATCGATCAATTGATTTGATCGATCAATTTTAATATTTTGGTCGATCAATACTATCTAGATGTTTATTTCACAATTTAGAAAGCTTTGCCTTTAATACTGAGGTTCCTTACAGTAATTCTAGACTCAAGAAATATAAAACAATTACATTGACTAAAGATAATCTTCACTTTGATCCACCCGGAGGATAATTGACTTGATTTGTGGAAGCATGATCCTGAAAGATTATTTCAGAATAAAACATAATTTTGTTTTATCAAAACAGAGGTACTTACAGTGAGGAGCTTAGAGTTACACTGCAACTAAACTATCTAATTGACTACCTAAAACTAAACTAAGCTAATTGTACCATTACCACGATCGTTTATTTTGATGATAACAAAACATGTGTCATTTAACATTTGCACTTGAAGCCTTAGATTTTAGGTTAATTGCAAATGGAGACATGGTTAAGATGGAGTTCGAGCTCGCATCCATGGCAGATTGGAGGAGCTTGATGGAGGACAAAGGAGCTTCACGAGGAGCGATAGCTTGAAGAGGGAAGGAGATGAAGAATAGGATAGACTTCCTTTCCTTTGTACTATGTATTTTTGTTTCGTTTGCTGCTCTTTATTTTTGTTTCTTAGATTCATGTTAAAGAGCCTTAAAGAACCCTAACAGTAGTCTTAGAAATATTTGCACAACCCTAGGATACTTAGGTTTTCTGTAGAGAACTTAGAAAATCAAAATAGGGTTGAGACATCCTTTTTAGATGTCTAATCTGAGTTTCAGACGTCTGGTAAAAACTTTTAAGATGTCTGACTGTTGACTCAGACATCCCATTATTTAGGTTGGACTTAGTTAGTTCTGTCTGATGAAATCCAACATCCAGACCTTAGTCCAGACGTCTTAGGAGACGTCTGATGCTTTTGCCATATGTCCAATTAGTGGACCATTGGCTTCCTTAGCAAACATTGACAAAATGACCGTTAGCCTCATATCAGACGTCTGTAGAGGACCTCAGACGTCTGATATATGACCGTTTTGCCTCGGCTAACCCAAAATCTCTTCTCAGAGATTTTCTAGTCGTTGTACTCCCTTGGGAATCCATTTCTGTAGACAAATAGGTTTCCAGACGTTTAGACCTTGTGCCAGACATCCTGTGTGTCGACTGATGGACTTTCACTAGAACCCTGTTTCGATCCGATTCAAATTAGGAAGGAAACTTGCCTAAAATCAGACGTCTGACTTATTTCCCAGATGTCTTAAATAGGTTTTCCAGATGTCTGATGCCAAGACCAGATGTCTGATGACCCTATCAGAATCATGGTTAATTCTGACTTCGGCCTGATTCTCTTGGGCCTTGCACCCAACGGCTATGGAAGCCTTCCAAGGCCTTCCAAAGCCTTCCTAGGGCCTCTATAAATAGAGGAGAACCCTTGCCACTCAAAGATACATCAAGCAACACACTTTCACATCATTTGTGTCTTTTGATCCTAAGAAGAAAGCTCTTGCTCTCCAAGCCTAGTTCTACATCTAGAGAGCTTCAATCCAATTGCGCACCAGCTCTCCCACTATAGTTCATGAGAGTGCCATTATACCATTGCGTAGTTCATGCATCTACGTCGTCGACGCACTTCCAAGTAGAGGGAAGCATCCTAACACCTATAGAAGCTAAGTTTAAGAATTATTTTGCTGGCTCTATAGGGCTATTCTTGTATTTGGTACTTTGTTATTTGGTTGGGTATCCGCATTGCGAATTCTTGTCTCCTTCGTGAGACAAAATCCTTCTCATGAAGAGAAGGGGTTTGAGGCACACTACCCTTGTTCAAAGTAGTGTTGTTGTAAGAGGTTGAATCACCCTCGTTTAAGTGATTTGTTTAGTGGATTTGATCGACTTTGTCGATCGGGAAATCCTAACTCGAGAGGGTTAGGTGGTGGTTTTCACCCGATTTGGGTTTCCACCTAAAAATACTTATGCCTATTGTGTGATTGTTATTTTGTGAGATTGTTATATTTTTAATTCTGTATTTTTTACATCACACTGATCTCACCCCCTCCGAGTAAGGGAATCAATAAGAGGAACTCCGGTGATCGCTCACTGAAGCTGGAGTAAAATCAGAGGGTTTGGGAAGAACTCTAGTTTGGGATTGAAAGTGGAGAGAAGTAGAAATGGTGCAACTTCTCCATATGCCGGTCAAAGTTGAGGAAGAAGAGGTGAGAGAGGTAGCTTCTCCATTGAAGAATGCCCTAGAATGGTGGTGAGAGGTCGCCAGAGCTATGGAACGAATAGCCTATCATCGACTCAGTTTGGGGAAGAGGGATAGGGAGTTGACGGTCGAAATTAGAGGAGTAGATGGCTATTTATAGCCACCGCAAGTATTGAAGGTTGAAGTATTTAGACGAAATGGTGACTAGGTTCATCAAAACCTTCATCATCATCTCTGATGACGGCAAGAGTTGGCACATGGACTGAGGTGGTTACAAGTTCATCTAGACTGTTAGATAGGAAAGGTTTGTTATAAAGAAGCTTAACAGCCAAGGAGGTGTTGGTCCTTCGTCCAATCACTGGTCATCGGAGAGAAAAGCTACCGGCCATCGCTGATCGCTGATGGAGAAGAAGAAAGAAGAAGAGTCTGTGAAGTGATGATTTCGAAGGATCGAAATGCTAATAAAGGACCTAAATGGAATAAAATACTTATCTAAAATGAATTCTAAGGACCAAAATGTAAATTTATTATTTAAATATGTTATTTAATTTATTTATTTTCCAACATTTTATAAGTCAAATATATGTTAAATAATATATTTATGTGTTGAGATTACATTCTTACCCTTTTATGCATTATTTAATTTAATGATTAATATTATTGTTAATATTATTAACTTATGTTATATAATACATATAAACTTAGTTAACCAAGGTTATAAATATCCATATGCATAGGTTTAAGTCCTATTATTAATTAAAAATAGAGGAATGCTTATTACACAATAATTAAGCTATTTAAACATGTAATTAAGGTCCTTATACAATATTAACTTATTTACTAATTAACCTTGTTTTAATGATATTGCTAATTAATTAACTAAGTAAACTAGCTTAGTTAGGTGAATTAGGAGCCATGATGAGTCCCTCATCATATATGCACCCACAACCCAAGCTTAATTTAAAAGAGAGTAGATGTTGTCTCTAAGGATGGAATTCTTAATGTTGAAGGCATGCCATGGCTTGTGAAGTAATTGAGTCTTAATTCCCACGACAAAATCTAGTGTCTAGGCTACGGGGTAGAGTCAAATGATCATGGTTGGGGAATCCAAAGGAACCATGCAATTGCAGGAAAGCACCTTCTCTTTAACACCCCCATACTCAACCTGGTCGATTAGTTGTGAGAACAAAGATTTAGTTGCTAGTAGGTCTAGTTGCTCTTTGCAGGACTTAGGTCTTAAGATACCATTTAGGGTTAGCTTGTTTGATTGATTTGTTGGGTTGCACACAAGGGTTCTTTGCTCATTTGTCTATCCCTGCATCTCCGCCATCTTCTATAGCAATTTTGGGAGAGCACTTCACCATCATTTGATAGCTTTGATTGATCATCTTCAAAAATCCAATTCCTAGAGTTAAGTTGAGTTAGGTCAAGGTAAGATGGTTCCAGTTAAATGGTTTGTTTTTAATGAAGACATATAAGGATACAAGCATTGAAGTTGGACAATTTTCAAAAGAAGTGGACTTTGACATGAAAGTCCATAAAAAGATGCAATTGAGGAACTATGGAAGGGCTATAAAATAATGTGACTTGGTAGGTTTCTGATATTCGCTAAATCTATGCGAACTAAGAGTGTAGAATATTGTAGCATGCAAATAAAGTGATCAATTAAAATTTATAATATCAAACTACAAGGAGTTTGGGTCAAACGTAGGGTGGAAGTCGCTATTTAATGCCTTTTGAATTGACTATATAATATAATAGAGTAATATACTAGCAACGATCACAAAGATATCACAGAAATGCAGATTTTATTTCTACTATCAATGATCTCACAAGAAGAATCTTAGTCAAGGATTACAATATGAATAAATATATAAAAGAATAGAGAGAGGAAGATGTGATCAGAGCCCTTGAGGGTTGTTGGAATCGTAGATCGCGATTTTGATTTGAAATGTTGTAGTATAGCATGAAATCTGATTCAAACAAAAATTATATAATGAGATGGTGAGTCCCGGTCGAACTCAGGGAGGCATGATTGCGAATTCTGAAAGAAATTCTTAACTCGATTTATTGGCTAATCTAAACCTAAATCTAAAGCCTAACATGGTGCAACATATGATTATTGAAATATAGAGACATCACCATAATTTTTTGATCGTGAAAGAAATTTTATTCTATTAACATATTCAAAATAATGAATGTACCAACTACTTATATAGACATGCTTGATGATCTAGACACGTATGAAATGCAAAAGAATCCAGACTAGAGATTAGAAAAGGAGGGCACTGATGGTGCTCTAGCGAGGAGTGCTTCGGTAGCCTTGGAGCTTGGTGGAGATAAAAGACACGTCTAGTAGAAGAAGAGAGGGTGGAGAAGCCTTCTTCTCCCTAGTCATCCTCGAGAAGCTTTTGAAGAGGAGCTTTGTTCTTTCTAGTCATCTATGGAGGAGGAGGCGAAGTACCCCTTGGAGAGGACTATGGGGACAACCTTGGAGAGCTAATGGAGGAAGAGGAAGGTGGAGCCTAATGGATGATGAAGATCCCTGGGTGGCCACTATAAAGGCCCTTTTATAGATTTTAGGTGGTTCATCTAGAGAAGTGTGGAATTCTCTTGAAGGCCTCCAAAGTTGGTGTCAAAATGGTTGGGGGTTGGATCTTCCTAGATCCACAATTTATGGATCTAGGAATGGACTAAATGCCATGCTATTTTTGGCATCCAAAGATTGGCACCACTTGGAGAGTGTGCACGCCCTTTGGAGAATATTCTAGATAACTCTAGAGTGAGTGCCCTCTTAGTGGTGTTGTGGGTGCGTTGGGTTAAGTTTAGGTGGGTTGGTTTAGCCTATTTGGTTGAGTCCTAACCTAATTAAGTGTATATGAGTGCAATTGAGTTAGGAACTCCCTAATTAGACTCTAAGGTTTGTGGGAAATGGTCTAACATAGTTGGGTTGGTGCTAAGCGTAGTGGAATAGGCTTGGGCAGTTTCTAATTACGCTTCCTAGGGTGTTAGGTGGTGTTTCTAGGTCAAAAGGAATGAACTCGTGTGTCTGATTTCAAAAATAGCAACTAGAGAGCACCTACAAACGTCTAATTATTATGTCAAATGACTTATACTTCAAAATTGGATGCCCAGACAGAGAATTAGACATCCAATTCTGAGTCAATACTTGAGTTAGGTTCCAACGAGTGATTCTGCAGAGATTAGACGTCTGGACACATTGTCTAGACATCCAGAACTATGTTAGAAAGTGTTTTTAGGGTGTTCTATGGTAGGTTTTGGTTCCTATGTGTATGGGAGACCTAACCAGGTTTTGGGCACTAGTTTCCTAGAGTTTCTAAGGTTAAGGATAGGGATAGGGATAGTGTGGATAGAAACATGGATAGCGCTATCCATGTTTTAGGTTCTAAGGCCAAGATGTTCTAATGAAAGTGGTTTTGGGTTTAGGAACGCTGTCCTATGGGTTCTAAGGATAGGGATAAGGTTATCCTCCTTCTCTTATTTGGATCAGTCTTCTTCTCTTTTTATTGCCTTATTCTACTCTATCTCACATCTTGAATCACTTTATTACCTGAAATAGCAACAAAAATATTAAATAGTAAGATAATCTCATCTTATTCTATATAACATGATACGATGCATGATATGCATGATATGAATGCAATATTTACGAATTAAGCCAGGTTTCTAAGGTTATTTAGGTTGATTAAGACCTATGATTGCTGTGTAATCAAGGGATGCTTGAGAAAGCTTCTGATAGAGCTGTAGATCTAGGACATTGGGAGGAAGAAGAGAGGACTGGAGAAGCTATGGAGGTAGAGGAATGGTAGGCGTGCCCTATAGGGCTAGGTACTACTAAATTATACTAAGGATTACTAAGAGGCTAATTGGTTTTCTAAGGGTTAGAGGCTAGGTCTTTCTATAGGCATTTAGATGGCTTCCTATTGGTCAATCTAGGATCACTAATTTGGATGGCTTATATTAAATCAAAAGTGGTTCCTAGGATTGGTTAGATAGGGACTTTAGGATCTAGGTTGTAAGGCTGGGATAGGATGGGTGGGTTTCTAAAAATAAGTGGCTAGCTAGGTGGTGGCTAGGGTTTCTTAGGAGGGCTAAGTTGGTTGGCCACCAAGGGATAAAATCATGCCTACTGGCGGCAAGGATAGATCATATCTTATGATCTATCTATTAGGTATCTATTAGGTTGGTTGAGAGGAGGATAGATCATAAGTTGTGATCTATCCAAATGGGCGGTTAAAGAGGATAAAATCCTTTTCAAGTTGGTGCCAACTTGAAGAGGATTAGGTTAGGTTTAGGTTTTAGACAAGGGTTCATAATTAGGCTAGGTTGACCTTAAGTCTAATGGGTTAGGTCTAATCAGGTTGGTAATAGTATAATTGTCTGTGTGAGTGTATAATTGGGTTAAGGAAAATCTAAATAGGTTAAGGCTTATTCTAATTAGGTAATAGGTGAGTCTAATTAAGTTCTAATGAACCTAATTAAACTTGTGTGGGTTGGTATTTGCTCATTTAGGTTTTGGGTGAACCTAATTGAATTCAGATGCACCCAATCAAGTAGGTGTACACCCAATTGAGTAAGGGTTTGTTCTAATAGATTTAGGTTGGGTTTGATTAGACACAAATGAGTCTACTCAACTCAAAGTTAGTCCAATTAGTTCCAATGGACCCAATTGACACATGGCTAACCTAATTGACTCTCAAATTGAGTCAATTAGGTGTGGTATGGACCTAAATAGGTTTCTAGGCTAGGGATAAGGTATTGGATAAGTGGACTAGGGTTATGGATAGTAGGATAGGACTTTGGATAGGTGGATAGGTTCATGGATAATGCTATTAATGTTTTTGGCTTTTGAGCTCAAATATTTAAAGTTGAGCTGGTTCAGGGATAGGTACTAGGATAAGGTCATCCCAAGGTTTCTAGGATAGGGTAGGGTTATCCTAATTCCTCTCTTTCCTCCTTTGTTGTTGTGTCTTGAATCTTTCTTTATTTTAGCTTTATTCCTCAATCAGCTCCTAGCTCAGTTATGGTTTCTGCTCCTATCCAACTTTATTTCTCAGTTCTTCAAATCACTTTGAGACCAATCACCTACATTATTCACATGAGACTAGAATTAGGAGATAATTATTTATAAGATAAATACAAAGCTCAAATATGCATGCATGCTCTAAATGCAATATTTATAAGCCTAATGCATGATTGTACTAAGGAATTAGCCTTAGATTAAGCCAATTAGGGTAATAGATTAGATTGTTATTACACCCCCATACCTATCTTTTGCTAGTCCCTAGCAAAATCAACATGAGAAAAACTTGTAGAAATCATGCAAGAATCACAATACGCAGGTTTTCTTTATTTTCGAAAGCAAAGCATAAGTCAAAAACTTTTTTTTTCAAATGAATATTGTTAAGGAATGAGTCCAATTTAAATAAAAAATCTCAATAAAATTTTTCACTAACAAAAGGAAATTGCAGAAAAATCCTTAACAACAAAGATTCAACAGTTCTAAAGTATTGACTCAAATCTAGACCTCTCAAATCAAATCAAAAATCTTATTGGCCATTAGACTTGGGTCGCAAAGGTGACTCTTTTTGACTAAGTCGACCCACCAGAGATCGAATCGAATGTGAGAATCAAGCATCTTGTGTGTGACTTTTTATGTAACTTGTCAAATGGACAACCAAGTTGATTTAGTATTCAATAAAACTTAGAATATTTCTATACTCTCTCCGAGTCAATCCTATCTTCGGTTAGGCCATAGTAGGATTTGGCTACTTTTTCCTTACTACTTTTCTACCCTGAGGTCAATGCACTAGGTTTATATGTCCCCGGCTGGACCCATTAGCATCTTATTCCTTTTTTTTTCTCCATAATTTTTTCTTTTTTCTACAGTATAAATGCCCATTTGTAGCGAGGTGTTTTTATTTCATGGAAATGGAAAGGGTAGCATTCATATGTAGTGAGACACTTTTATTTGGTAGAATGGCACCTATTTGTAGCAAGGTGCTTATTTAGTGGGGTATTTTCTCATATATATATTTTCTCATTTTTTTCAAGGTTTAATATCTATTTTTTTCTCCAAATCATTTTGCTAGGCGAGTGGCTCTCCATCCGTTCTAAATGCATTCCCTTCAAACAAGAACAACCTAAGAGTTAGAAACATAGAAAAGTCCTTTGGATCTATTTGCCCTAAGACTAAATCTTATTGACCACTAAGGACTCAACAAAAATTGCTTAGAAGATGAGTCAGTGTACTATGTAGATGAAGATGCTTGGAACTCAAAGACTATCCAAACCAAAGGGTGGATAGATAAGTCATTCACTTATCACCATTTTGACTTAATGCTTCTAGATTTTCTAGACTCCTTTCAAAGTCTCAGGAAAAATCAATCTAGATTTAGGTAAATACTCGAGAAAAATAAGTCTAAAAAGACCTGAGGAGTTTAGGCGGAAATACTTTGTTTTGCATTTCCTAAAGTTAGTAAATTCTCAAAATCGAGAATTCTTGTCTCTACTTAGCTTGAATCTCAAGAATAACACTAAAACACCCTTTTTTTTAACAGAAATGCTATCATATATAGGAATACTGACAAGATTAGCTGACATATAAAAATAAGACATGCAATGTCCACCCCCTCGTGCCTATTCATTACAATGTCCTCATTGGAATGTATGTGTTAACGGGGCAAAATTGATTTTAAAAGATGTTCATTGCAGTATAAATGAAATTGCCTCGAAAACAAATAAGAATTTTTTATTACTCGAAAACCTAAGTATCCGAGGTCGAACACAAAGAGCAAATGGAATTTATTCACTAATCTCAATAATGTAATTTAAACACTCAAATTTACTCAAAATCTAATTCAAACTAGAATGTATGAGTTTATGAAAATGTAGCAAAAGAAGAATTGGATGTCTGATTCTATAATTAGATGTCTTAAAAAGATATGCTTCTTCTCTCTCTTCTTTGGCTCTTCTTTTCTTCTCCTTCTACCTTCTCCTTTCTACTTCTCTTCTTTCTTTTCTTCTTCTTCTTTCTTTGGCTTTCTTCCTTGACTCTTCTTTCTGTCTTCTTCTCCTCTTCTTCCTTCTTTGGCTTGCCTTTCCTCTGCTACAGTGCTATCTCTGTCCCTTGGCTTCTACCTTCCTTGCTTCTGCCTCTTCTTCCTTCTTTCTTTCTTCTTTCTTCCTCCTCCTTCCTTCTTCTTTCCTAAAGCTTCTGCCTTCAGCTCACCTCTGCAGCTATAGTGCCTTCTTCCTTCCTTGTCTTCTTTGCTTGTGCCTTGATTCCTTACTGCCTTTTTCCTTCCTTCTTCTCCTTTTGCTTCTTTGTGTCCATAGCTTCCTTCCTCTTCCTTTCTTCTCTTCCCTGCACACCGAAGAGTAAAACCTACCCCTACCCTCCCCCGCGTCACTCTCTCTCTATTTCTCTCTTGGGTTCGCTCTCCCAGAGCTGGGTAATCGGGTCGAGTTTCACGTGCCCAGGTCCAGGTGCACCGGTGTGGTGTAGTGCGCGAGGAGTGTAGGGTATATGGGTCAGGTACCATCGCGCACCTCACTCCTGAGTTCACAAGGTGGGACTAAAAGTCCCACCCGCTTCGCTTGCGCTCCCGCTGGAGGCTTCGCCTAATTGCCGCTGCTGCAGTCCTCGCAATGCCAATTGTCTGGACAGAAGTATGCGCGAGACCAACCTACGCCTTCTGGGACTCCTCTACCTAGGATACGCGATCTGGAGCGAAGCTTGCAATCAAGCTTGCTTCATAATTCAATGGCGGTAGGAGGCTGAATCTGAAATCACTTAATACGGCCTTGAGGCCTCATTAAACCAAATGGGGAGCTTCGCCGTGGCACGGCGAAGCTGCCTAGGTGGGTGGCTAGCCATGGGGTGGCCTAGGCGTGCGTGCCTAGGTCGCTCTATGGCCGTGAAGGTGGGTTAGGTCAGGGGGCGTTTAGTGAGGTGATGGCAGTCAATGGAAGGGAGGAATGTGTTCAGTGGGTGATGGTGGAGGTGATGAGGGGTCTGGCGAGGCGTGTGGAGGTGCGGAGCAGTGGAAGTGCCAGTGGTCGGTCAAAGATGGAGAAGGTGGTGGTGGTCTGCGGTGTCAAGGGGTCGAAAGTGCAAATTAAGAGAGGGGAAATGAAGAGGGGAGAGAGGGGAATAATTTTAACCTAGCTAAGTGGACGAAGGGGGGGTAGAAAGGCAGTTGGTCGTACCTGACATTGCCGAAGAAGAAGACGTCTAGAGGAGGGAGAACAGTGATGACGAAGGGGCTGGAGCACGTGCACGGGTATTGCACGACGTGGAGGAAAGAGATGAAGATGGCTCTACCATTGGTATTGTGGCAGAGCGACGAGAAAGAAAAGGAAGGGTCGTCGGAGCCTGCTGGTCACCTGGCCAGAGGACAAGGGAGGAAATTGGGGTGGTTCTCTAGCCAAGTCAAGCTAAAAGGTGCAGCCGGAGGTGGTGGTCCTTTTATAGGTGTTGGCAGGGACTCTTGTGCTTGGAAGACAAGCTTCCAAGCGCAAAAGTCCTCGTCGGAGTAGGATTCAGGGAAACAACCACATCTCTCGTGCATTCGTACAAGAGATTTGATGCAAATCAGATCTTGAAATCATGCTCAGATGGAAGGGAATTCCTTAGAGAATCTCCCTTCCAAATCTGGGAGGAGATCTCTGAGGAATCAGGGAGTAATCCCCCTCCATTCCTTGCTGGAGTAGGATTCCTCCACTTTAATGGTGGAGGGACTTAATTGTAAGAGTGGAGAGGAATTAGGGGGGTCTACGTAAAAGTTTTCAAAAGTTAGGGGCCAGAATGTAATTGGGTGGACTATTTTGCAAAGTAGGTCAAAATGACCTCACCTTAAGTCGAAATTTTGGTACAAACCTAATTTGGACCTAAGGAATCCAATGGTGAATTTGAATTTTAGGTTTGACCATGTTTGACTAGATATTTTACACAAAAACCCAAATTATGTCAAATACTGAGCTAGGACCCCTATCTAGGTCAAAATAGGTTCCAAAGGCCAATTTGAAGGTTCTAAACCATAGGGGATCTTTTTCCATGAATTTTAGAAGGTTTAGTTGATTTTTATCCTGACCATAACCTTGTTGAATTATGTGAGTCTGTTTTAGGATTACAAGATGTCATTTAATTCCTAACTCTCACAATAACCCATTTCTGATTGAACCAACTCACTTTTTATCTTATTCAATCCATTTGACCTATGTTTTGCCTCTGAGAAATCCCATTTATGTACTGCAATGGTAAAATTATAGTTTTACCCTTTATTTCATGTTTTCTTCTTAGAGCATTTCTTCCTTGAATTAGGCCCTTCTTTAGGAGCTCTTATTCTCTTTCTTAGGTCAAAATGAGCTAGTTAGGGCTTATGATGAGGTTCTCATCAGCATGCAGAATAAAAATACTCAAAATGCAATAAGCAAGAAGAGGGATATCACTTGACTAATCTTATTGTTCCAAATCAGCTTAGAAAAAATAAAGATCTCAACACTTGTACAGAATACTGGGTTGCCTCCCAGCCAGTGCTAAGTTTTACATCATTCGCCGAACCAAAACCCTAAAAATAAAGGAATGATCAAATTAATGGGTTGAGTTAAGGTTAGAGTTAAGATATGATCATTGGGGCTCAAGATCTTTTGCCCGTAGATGTGAACTAGGTGATGGTGGAGACCCATCCCTAAGGGATGGTAACTCCGCAAATGGTGTATCACTAATGCCCACATATTGTCATCCATAATTCGTCGGGCTTGCGGATGAGGGTTCAGTTTTGAAGGATGCAATGCAAATCCTAAATTCTGGGTACCATAGATGTAGGGCAAATAATCAGCTTACCGCCTTTTGAAAATCCAATCAATAAAATTGCCACAAATCAGCTCGCATTGAGGTTGCAATGGCTTGAAATCCACTGGGTCCTTAAGGGAATCCATAATTTCTACATGGACCTTAAAGTCAAAAATAAGATTTCTCTCAAAATAAAAATTCAACCTTCCATACCAAATTATGGTTTTCATGTTTGATTACTCTATATTATTGGGCCTCAAAATGCTTTCTTTGTCTTCAACCTCTTCTAAATTAGAATCCGATTCAAAAGTTGAAGTAGAAGTAGAACCAATGAAAATCTCATCATCTGCATCAGACTCGAATTCGTCACTTTTGCCCTCTTATACACTTGGGATTTGTCTTCAAGCAATTCAACATCACAAATCTCACAATTAGGTTTCCATGTCCCATCTTTTGAAAATGTCTCTGTAACAAAATCAATTTCAATAGAATCTAGGTGAGATCCAGAGACATCAACCCCAATTCTTAGATTCTGTGACTCAATCTCAATCATTTAGGTCTCCCGATGTTTCTCGACCTCCCTAAAATCATGATCCAAGGGTTTTAAATCATTGTCCAACTTAGGAGGGATGGGGAAATAAACCTTGGATTTAACTAGTTGAGGGCAATCCAGATTAGTCCAATCATTCACCATAGGGCCTACTTTCATTAATTCCAAGAATGGGGTTTCCTAAATGAACATTCTTTGGCCCTCATCTAATTATTGGAATTCATCAATCAATTTTTGTTTATCCTCAATCAACTTTTGGTTGTGTTGGTATATCTTCAATTGAAGTTTATAAATAGTTGATTGGGTTCCACCTTGGGTCAAATTTAGGTTGGACCTCTTTGTTGATTTGAGTTGCTTAGGGTTTATAGGTTGGCTTTGGGTGGCCTGAAGATAGTAATTTCTAAGGTTTCTAACCTCACCCCAAATTAGAATATCCATCATCTGAGTTATTATCTTTGGACGCAAATTGGTTCTAGTCAAGGCTAGGCCCAAAAGAAGAGTCGGCATAAGGAGGGTGATGTGCTCGAAAAATTGCAAATAAAACAATGATTGGTTTTTTTTGGAAAAACTCATGTCATAGTATGTGCGAAGATTCAGCTATCAAATAAATTTAAAGAGACTCAGGTGAGTCCTAGGTTGAACACAGGGAGGCTATGTTCCATTTATAAAAATTTACATTTCGTCTTTATTTATTTTTGTGTTTTTATCTTTTATGATTTTTTTTGGTATTTTAGATAAGCAAGAAGGTAGGAAAAAAAATATCTCTAAACTAATCTAACTAATCTAGAAAGTAGTGAAAGTAAAGCAGGAAATATTACCCTACTTGCAAATTATTGAAGAGAAGAGAGAGAGAGGGAGAGAGAAAATCACTACTAGATATATGCTTGAAAAACATAATGTTTAATACAATAAAATCTACACTAGAAAAACTGTAAAAGGATAGAGATGGGAGAAATCCTCCTTATCGGTTGCTTAGAGGACAACCTGCATCGACGGAGCCCGGATGAAGATGGTGAGAAACTGGAGGAAGGAGAACGGCGTCGGAAGACGATGAGGTGAGGAAGGGTGGCGTTGCGGCATTATTCGCTTCCTAGAATGGGGATTGAAAGATGGCCGGTGGGAGCTCCCCGAATGGGTAGTGGAGCATCCCAAGGGCTTGGGAACACTAGAAGTGAGCTTTAGAACAAGTTCTTAAGCTTTAGGAAGGTGAAAAATGGAGTAGGAAGGGATGAGGAGGAAGTGGAGGGGGTGTAGGCTATTTATAGTGGAGGGGAGATGCCATGGCAAATGATTTGGCTGACCAAGCACTTAATGCATGCACACCAAGCACAAAGCGCACGCCTAGCCATCTTGTGCAATGTGCACGTGGTGCTTCCATGCACGTTGGTGAGGTAGCTATCATTGTGAAGGTGAAGTCGCAACTGTTCGATGGAGATCAGAGGGTTGATGATTGACAGAAGCCATTTTCGTGCATTTTAAAATCGTCAGAAATCGTAGTATGGTCATGCTAAAAGTTTCATAAAAAAAATGATTTTTGTAAAGATAACGAGACTTGAGTCCTAGCTGTTTGTCTCTGGGAGGTGTTTATGCAAATCTGAAATTGATCTTTTTTGCTCTACTTGTTTAAAATTGCACGCCGATTTCTAATCGTCGGATCAATGTTATGCCACTTTCATTATGAACCTTGATTATGTGCACATGTGTTAGATAGGTGACAAATGTGAAAGCGTGAGTTTCAGTACGCACGATTCTAGTTATGTGGTGGCTGTTTACGAAAAATGCATTAATAGTTAAACCGTCAATATTTTCTGGTACCGACATGCTGGTTGCAATAGATAATAATTAAAACAGGCAACTTTGATCACACAAAATATATTGCAATCACTAAGCTCATGGTGATTCTCAACATAGAGATATATATAAAAAAATTTCATTCATTCATTCAGGAGGGTGTTTGCAACATGGAACTAGAGGAAAGCTTATAGAAGAAAGCTTGAAAACATAAATCTAACTAACAGAAAATAATCACATACATGAATCTATAGGGGGGTTTTGCATGCATCATTGCAGGAGAATAACGAGCTACACTACTAAGAAGTAATAAAAGCATGTAAACTATGAAGAACTAGCTACTAATCTAGTAGAAATAAGGGCATTCGAAGGTGGGCTCCGATGGCCTTTGAATGGTTGAGAGGAGGGGCGGCCAATGGTGCTTAGGCCGACCCTTGGAGAGAGGTTGGAGAGGTGATCCAGCATCTTGGTGTGGAGATGGTGGTGGCCATGGTGAGGCAACTCGTGGAGGTGGAATGTAACTAACCTAAATAGAAGTGAATAAAGCCAAGAGAGGGATGGGTGCAAATGGCCACCCCTTAGGTCTTTTTATAGACCTAAGGGAAGCCCTCTAGAGAAGTGTGGAACTCTCTAGAGAGGGCTCCAAGAGTGGCGGGCCAAGGTGAGAGAGAGGTGGTTTTTAGATCCACCATTTGTTGATCTCTAATTTGAATGGCTCTTGGTTGCTAATTTTGGCAACCAAGAGTGGCACCACCTTTGCAAGAACCTAGAATACTCCAAGTTGTGTGGGTGTGCGTGAATGGGTGTGTGTGTGTGTGGTCATGCCCTATGTTTCTAAGTGATATAGGTTAGGTCCTAAGGGGTTTAGGTTGGTGTAGGTCTTAAATTAGGGTTGCAAACCCTAATTGCTAAGGGGAAATTGTAATTAAACTTAACACAAATTTAATTGAATGATTGTGAACCTAATTGAGAGTGAAATAACTCAATTAGGTTGGACTTAGGACAATTGGACTCTCATTGAGTCCAATTGGACTTGTGTGGGTTGAGATTTGAGCTCAATTGGACCCTATGAGTCCAATAGACTAGGCAATGGTAATTGACTATGATATAAATAAATTAGGTTTAGTGAGGACCTAATTAGGTCCTTAAGGATGTCTAGAAGTGATGTACTAGGGTTGGGGTACCTTAATTTAGGTTCCTAGGGGGTTAGAATTGGGTTTAGGGGGCTAGAGATCCAAGATCAAGGCTTGAATCTCAAAACAGGAACTGGAGAGCAGTTCCAGACATCCAATAATAGTATCAGATTACTTATACTGAAAAATCAGAAGTCTAGACTTCAATTCTAGACATCTAATCAGAGTCAAGAAGGATTTTAGGTTCTGTCTTAGGTATTGTGCAGAAATTGGACATCTGACCAAGTGTCTGGATGTCCAATAACACTGCAGAAGTGGGTTTAAGGTGTGCGAGAGTTGGCTAAGGGTTCTGGACGTCTAGATAGTGGTTGGAATTAGGGTTTTAAGGTTTCCTAGGGTGCAGTGACCTAATCTAAGGGTGGCTAGGGCTTGGGGAGGCTTCTAGGCTTTCCTAGGGCTAGGATGGACCTAAGTTCTTCACAGTTTACTACTTTATTCCTACTTAATAGAATAGCATACCTTAACTCCCTTACATTATTGTCTACTACATCTTATTCTATGTCTTCCACTCCAGCTCTGCTGCAACACCAATTATTCCTTATTCTTCTGATCTAGCTTCATATCCAGCTTCAGATCTAGCTTCGATCAGCTTATTACCTGTAATTGACATAATGTACCTAATCAGCACATTATAGCATTATTTTATGCATAGCTAAAAGAAAGCAGTAAAGATACAAATAATGCTTATGCATGCATGAAGTACCTAACTTATGCTAAGTCTTGGCCTAATGTAGGTTAATTAGGACCTATTATTGTTGCGTAATCAATGATCACTCCCGCTTACGCTGAACTTGCGCTGAAGGGCGTGTTGGATTGCACGTTATTGTGCCTGGGCACATCTGCAGTGCCACATGGAGGCACCGAATCCGTCTGATTGTCATCACATGGTTGTGAATGCGTGAGGAGCGAATGCTTAAAATGTGGTTATTGGTAGCAAAAATATGTGATTTGATAAAATTAGGGTTTTGAGTCATTGCAACACATAATTTCGCAATTGCTTTTAAATTTGTAATACCTAGATAGTGGAGTATCTAGGGCCGTCCAAGGGGGCCAATTTGTTAATCACATGAGTTGTTCTCTCTCTTGCTTCTCAAATCAACACATATCTTTTTTATTTTTGATTTTGTTATGTTTAGGGTTTTCAGAAATAGTTGGGTAATGGATGCGAAGATGAAAGTATGCTAACGACTACACCTATCACTAAACCTAAGTGACAAGAATGGAATCCTGTCTTCTAATCTCAACCTAGGCAAGTGCGCCTAGGGTAATTAGAAGAGGAGGATATGGTGCACTAAAGAAATAACAAGAAAAACACACTAACTAGAACATGAAAATTGGAAGGCAAAATAAAACTTGTATTACTAGCAACTAGAAGAAATGTAGCGGAATGCTTGTTACATGAAAACAAACAAAAACACTAGCTAATACAAGATAAAATGAGATAAAGACGAAGGAGAATCCTCTGTAGATGTTTTGAAGAGCCCATGCTCCAAGTGCAGTTGCCCTACACTTGAAAAGAATTCTCCCTAGCTTCTTCTTGTAGTTGTCCTCCTCCAGGCAGTTTCTCCTCAAGGTGGGCGTCAACCACCTCAAGTCTCCTCCTCTTGCCTGGTCATCCCCTCTAGGTGTGAAGATGACCTCCTCCTTGGTGTGGTTAAGGGAGAAGAACGAGAGGAAGAAGGCACCAAGGTGGCAGATAGGTTGCCTGCTTGATCTTCTTCTCTCCTTCTTCTTCCTTGGCGTGGAGAATGGGTGATGAGACCGCATTTGTGGGCTACTCGAATGCATAAATACCTAGATATTAGAAGGATTTCTACTTGTACATAGCATACTTAGATTTATAAATAGATTAGTTTATAAATATGATGGCATGCTTGTTTTATACATCACATTCACATGTAATAGAAGGAAACGTAAATTACGGTGGCATGTATGCATTATGTGCATCATTTTGGAATAACTCTGTAAATAACCCATTTTCTTGATATTTTATTTTTTTCCCTGCATAGCAAATCGTCTACACCTGTGCTGCTCCGCGTGAAACATCAGCACCTCATCGCGTAGACGTTGTTGGAGGAGATCGCGCAAGGCCAGAAAGTCAGGGGAGAGTTGTTAAACCAAATGCTCGTGCTTGGGTTCAAAAAAGAGGATCTTCTTCTGCCTTCCCGCTGCGGGGGGATATCTCTCCACCTTCTCCACCGTGAAGGAGACGAGCATTGTGGAGATCTGCATGCATTGTGACCTGCAGAGAACCCACACCACGCATTGCCAGCCTCTCACCACTCTCACCGCGCAAGCTTCATTGCGTGGGCCGTGTGGTGACAGCACATGGCCACGCACCCACAGGCAGCGCACCCTCTTGTGTGCATGCAACATCCTCACTACACGTAGTCGCTGCCTTCTGTTGCGACTCCTTATCGGGCTTATAAGTCAGTCGCGTTGTAGTATATGTGACCAAGCGTTGACAACAAATAAGAATTTATTACTCGAAAACCTAAGTATCCGAGGTTGAACACAGGGAGAAAATGGAATTTATTTACTAATCTCAATAATGTAATTGAACACTTAGAGTTACTCAAAACCTAATTCAGAATATAATTGCAAGAGTTTATGAATTAAATTTATAGCAAAAATAGAAGAGTTAGAATCAGACATCTTAAATGATGGCCTCTTATTTTCTTCTCCTTGCAGCTTTCTCTTCTTCCTTCTCTTTCTGTCTTTGCTTCAGTTGCTTCTCTTCTGCCTTCTTAGCTTTTGCTTTCTTCCTTCTCTTCTTCCTCTGCACAGTGCCTTTCTCCTTCTTCCTCTGCCTTGCTCTTCTTTTTCTTCGTCAGCCTTGCCTCTTGCTATATAGTGCTGCTCCTTTGATGTTCTCTTCCTTCCTCTTCCTTTCCACAGCTAAGTGTCTTAGCCTCACCTCAGCTGTTCCTTCCTCTTTCTTCTTCTTTTTCCTTAGTTTCCCTGCTATGCCTCTTCCTTCTTAGTTCTTCTTCTTCCCTGCACAATGCAGAAAAACCTAACCCCTACCCTCCCCCGCGTCTCTCTCTTTATTTCTCTCTTTGGTACGCTCTCCCAGAGTCGGGTAATCGGGTTGGTCGCGTGCCCGGGTCCAGGTGCACCGACGTGGGTGTGGTGCGCGAGGAGTGCTAGGTTAGGTTAGTCGGGTCAGGTTCCAGGTTCGCGGGGGAGTGTTGTGGATGAGGCATGGCGAGTGAGGGCGAGGGACCTCACCCCTGTGTTCTCGAGGCAGACAGCATAAAACACAAATACAATTTATCCTACATGCCGTGCTCTTGTGTTCACGAGGTGGGACTAAATGTCGCACCCACTTCTGCACGCACGCCCACAGGAACTCCTTCAATTGCTGCTACTAGGTTGCTTGCCAAACCAATTGCTCGGCTGTATGAGTTTGTGCACACATCTGCTTCCTCTAGGACCCTGACACTTGGAGCGCGTAGCCTGGGATGAAGCTCGCGACCTTCTCGCTGTGTTCACCAATGGCGGCAGGTGGTGAGATCTGACAAACACAAACACGTCATTGCGGCCCCATTACAATACATGGGAAGCTTCGCGGTGTCAAGGCGAAGGTGGGACAGTAGGTGGCAGGCCGCGGGGCGACCTAGGCGTGCGTGCCTAGGTCACCTTGTGGCCATGCTTATGGGTTAGGTCGGGGGATGTTTATGGCGGTGTGGGTGGTCTATGGAAGGGTGGATGATGATTAGTGCACTGTGGCGGAGGTAGTGAGGTATCTGGTGAGGCATGTGGAGGTGCGGAGTGGTGGAAGCGCCTCGACGGTGGGTGGCCGGAGATGGAGAAGATGGTGATGGACAGTGGCAGTCTAGGGATGTTTTGTGAAATAGGAGGGGAATTGAAGAGGGGATAGAGAGGAGTAAGTCTAACCTAATTAAGTGGACGAAGAGGGAGAGGTGGCGGTTGGCTGTACCTGCTGTCGTTGGAGAAGATCGTGTCCAGTGGAGGAAGACGGCGATGACAAATGGTCTAGAGGTGCTCGCACGGGTGTTGGGCAACGCGGAGGAAGATGGTGAGGGCGGCTCTGCCACTGGTATGGTGACAGAGCGACGAGAAAGAGGAGGGAGGCTCGCAGGAGCTCACTGGACTACTTTACCGGAGGAGAAGAAGATGAAATTGGGGTGAATCTCTGGCCAAGTCGAGCTGAAGAGGTGCGGCCGGGGTTGAGGATCCTTTTATAGAAGCTGGCAGGGTCTCCTATGCTTGAAAGACAAGCTTCCAAGCACGCGAATCCTCGTCGGAGAAGGAAGCAGTTGGAGACCCAAATCTCTCGTGCATTCGCACGAGAGATTGGGTGCAAATCAGAGATTGCAATCGAGCTCAGATGGAAGGGAATTCCTCAAAGAATCTCCCTTCCAAATTTGGGAGGAGATGTCTTAGGAATCAGGGAGTACTCCCCCTCCATTCCTCGTCAGAGTAGGATTTCTCCCCATTAATGGTGGGGGACCTATTTATAAGAGTGGCGAGGAAGTTAGGGGGGTATGTGCAATGGTTTTCATAAGATAGGGACCAAAATGTAATTGGGTGTACTATTTTGCAAAGTAGGTCAAGATGA
Organism: Thalassia testudinum; assembly: GCA_037157565.1. Taxonomy (NCBI): domain Eukaryota; kingdom Viridiplantae; phylum Streptophyta; class Magnoliopsida; order Alismatales; family Hydrocharitaceae; genus Thalassia; species Thalassia testudinum. The sequence continues at coordinate 27,202,805 of JAZHRO010000072.1, read as the reverse complement.
CCTTCCCTTAGGTCCAAATTTTGGTAAAAACCTAATTTGGACCTAAGGAATCCAATGGTGAAGTTGGATTTTAGGTTTGACCATGTTTACTGGACATTTTTCTCAAAAACCCAAATTTGGTCAATTGATGAGCTAGGATCCTAATCTAGGTCAAAATAGGTTCCAAAGGCTAAATTGAAGGTTCTAAACCCTAGGGGATATTTTTCCATGAATTTTAGAGGGTTCAGTTGATTTTTATCCTGACCAAAACCTTATTGAATTAAGCGGGTTTTTTTTAGGGTTACAGAATGTCATTTAATTCCTGGATTGCACAATAACTCATTTCTGATTGAACCAACCCACTTTTTATCATATTCAGACCATTTGACCTATGTTTTGCCTCTGAAAAATTCTGTTTATGTACTGCAATGGTGAAATTGCTGTTTTAACCTTTATTTCATGTTTTCTTCTCAGAACACTTATTCCTTGAATTAGGTCCTTCTCTAGGTTATGTAGGAGCTCTTATTCTTTTTCTTAGGTCAAAATGAGCTAGTTAATGCTCATGATGAGGCTATCATCATACCCCCATGCCTAGCTTTTGCTAGTCCCTTAGCAAAATTTCAAGGTTTTAACTTATGTTCTAGACCCTGAGTGTCTATTACTAGTTATGATAAGTGCTTTTCTTTTTCTTTTGTGATTAGGTCAGAATGCCGACAATAGGCTGAGGTACTCAAGTATCAACCAAAATCCGGACCTGACCTGCTTTAGCCTCAGTCCTCTGCGAAGGTTTTAAGGCCTGCAGAAACTATCCTAGGGTTTGTTGGACTCCGTGGTTAAAGCACCCATGTTTGAGACATTTTTAGCCTAGGTTCAGTTTGCAATGCGTTTTTGTAAGAGAGAGATAGAAGATTTATTTGTTTGGAGAGTTTTCTCACTCTTTTCTTTTTATTTCTAGCTTCAAATTGGCTTCTCGACACGGTCTGTATCGGATTCCTCATCCCCATCATCAATCCTCAAGGGTCCCCCATGGCAACCCCCAGAATCCTAGCTTTCGAGATTTCGAGATAATCCCGCCCATGGCATTTCGTGGCCAAATCCAGACCCTGGAAATTGACATTTTGTGATAATGCCGCCCATGGCATCTGAACTAGTAGAGTGCTTTCATGCCCCCGGTACGATATTTAAATATCCTAAAAGACAAGCACCGAGGAGACGATATGTTGTTGCGCATCTTCGAGGGGAATTTCCCACCTCTCCGCGTTAGGAACTCATCCAAATCAACTTTTGTTGATCGGCCGCTCCTAATCTAGGAAACTTTTTTAGAACATTAAAACACTTTTTGCATGATTTTGATATTTATGCGCACTGAACCTGACAGTGTGGATTGGGGTGCTTATGTTACCGAATCAAGTAAACCGAAGGTCAGTTAACAAGGTCGAATACTTCCTAAGCCTTAAACCTAATACTTAAGCTTCGCATTTTCCCTAACCTCTTGAGGATTATCCAGATCTTAGCGAATACGTGAATTTTTAAACCTAAGAATCTAGCCCAGAAGGCCTAAGATCAGCGTCCTACTAATCTCTTTTTGTGTCTCCTTAGCACTTTTCTTTCATTTTTCTCTTTTTTTGATGTGGTCTAGAACTTCGATTAATTCCTTAATCTCTTACTAATGACTATCTCTTTTTCTTTTTCATTTTGTGCTCCTTTTTGTCATTTACAAAATTTCCTCCCTCCTCCATTTTCTTGTTCTTTTTCATAATTTTTCAATTTTTTTGTGTTTTTGACATATGTGATTTTTTGTGAGAATCCTTCTGACTTTTTCTTGGTTTTGTATGTATGCACTTTATCACCCCCCCATGCCTAAGTTTTGCAATGTCCTCATTGTAAACAGAGGGTGTGAAATAGTGTTGAGGTCAGGGACTTAGAATAGGATATATCGGGTGGTGAATGGGTCGGAAGTTATTGATGAGGACGATTTCAAGCTCTGGTACGTGTACCAGAGGTGGGCACAACTGTCTAAGGCTGAACTCAAGGTGCAATGGACATGGAGTACAGATGAATAATCAGGCGTGTCTCTATTTTTGGAATGGTGGGTTGCCTCCCGTTAAGCGCTAAATTCAACGCCTTCAGCCAAGCAGAACATGGGGTGGAGAGGGAGTGGTCAACTCAGCGGAATTTTGTAAAATAAGCACCTTGATTAAGAGCCTGGTTGGTCCAACCAGGTGCTTGTTAAGATCAACAGGCTGATGATGCAGCCCAAACCCAATCAGTCTGGTGGGTTGATAGATGTAGATCAACAGATGCAGAACCCACCGTATGCAATGTGGCTAGGATGTATATAGAAGTGAAAACTCGGGTTTAGGCTGAGTCAAATCAGCCTGGTCAGAGTAGGGTTCCAAAAAATAATCAGTGCATGGTGTGGAAACCCTATAGGGGTGATCAGAGAATGATGGATCATGTTTTTTAGTCTGATTGATACCCGATGCCCGGTATAGATGTGGAGTTGAATCATTTGCAAATAGCTCGGTGAGAGGTGAATCAGACTAGAAATTGAGTCCGGTTGTGGGTCAGGGTAGAGAATGGGTTTTGATCGATTCTATATGTGTGGAAGAGGTGGCTTCAATGAGAATCGTGTATGAGGGCTCTTCTAGAAAGGAATGACAGGAGGTCTCATGCAGAGACTCCTCATAGTAACTTTCAAAATCGAAGTTAGAGAATGAGTCATGTGAGATGAGGTCGTAGATTGGCTTGTTATAATCAGGAAGTAGATTTTCTCCGATGTTATGGTCAGATTCGAAATCATCGAAGAGTTTGCGAAAATAAAAATCTGAATGAGATTCAAGATCATGAGTTCCACCATAGAATAAATCATATGCTATAGATTCAGCAGCCTGACTGGGGTCTAGCCTAGATGTCAATTCTGAGCTTAAAAAGGTGTCCTTATCTGGTAGAGGCTCAGGTTCCAAGCTGGTAGGATAGACCCAATTGAAACCCCACTCGTCCAACTTAGTTTCTGTATCGTAAATTGGCATGACATCCAAAAAATCTATTGGTTCCTCTGAGGATATTGGCGAGGGATATTCATCAAATAGAGTCCCAAAATCATATTCTTCATTGAAAAATTGATCTTCCTCATATGGGGCCTTGAAATCTTCCCAATAGGTTTCAGATCTAGATTCTGGGCTTAGGATGTGGGTTGAATCACTAGAATCTAGGTCCGAATAACCTTCGAGGTCACCTTATCAGAATAAGGGGTGGAATTTACACCCTCCAGAGGTTCAGTTCTACTCTCATTATTGCAGGAGTTTTGGGATTCTAAGCCTGGTGATTCATGGTCTAGAGTGGGCTCAACATTGTGTTCTCCTGCAATTGGAGCTTCCCAACCTTCTTCTATATCAGGCACATTATACTCCATCTGGGTTGGGAATCTACAACCATTTTGTGCCTCAAACCCGAGATCAGATTGATCCTCGATATTGTCCTAAGATGGTTCATCCTCTATTTGTGGCATATATGGGTATTTCTGGTCGATAATTTGTTTTAATGATCTCATTATCTCTTCCCATTTTTCAAGATCATCTTGGTGTTGCTCCCAAAGTAGAGGATTTGTCATGCATTGAAGGTATTCAAGATTGTGCAATTTTTCTATCTCAATGTATCCTATGATGAGCATGTCTCGGGTTGATCCTTTTGTGGCTTCTACCAATAGCACTTGGGCACAAGTTATGATGAAGGTTGTGGTTGTTGGGACATCAACCTGAATGTTTTCTACTGATGTTGAGGTTTTGTCTTCTTTTTCATAGAATTTCAGGGCATCCAAATCATCCTATCTCTCATGGATCTCCGATATTCAAGTTTCTTGAATGGTAGTCCTAAGTGGTTTGGCTGCATATCTGGATCAAGTTGTGGAATCAAGATGTAGAATCAAGTTATGAAGCGATTAAGTCTGAATAAAGAGTCCCACTAAAAATGTATGTGTGTGCTCTAAAGAGAAAAGATGAGGGACTGGGGATGTTTTTGACCCAATCAAGACACCCAAAGACGTTTGGATGACTATGGAGGTTCACGGTGGATGATACCCCTGGATCAAAAGGTCGTCCACCTGAGAATTACCTGGGTAGCTAGAGAGGGAGAGTCCTGCAAAGACCCCTACACAGTAGAGCATCCCCACGGGTTACAGGGTTTCCCCCACCCGACCTCTCTTGTCACTGAGATTCCAGGAAGACCAGAATGGGGACCTTGACCTCTTAAGTCTACCACTTTTATTTCAAAGGTGCTTTAGGGTTCTCACTTGAACTTTAGATGCTTTGATGTTATGACCTAATTTAGAGGTTGGTTGACCTAAGGGGTCAACTTCACCAGACCCTAAAGATGGCAGAACGATTCTAGTCTTGGGCCCTAGAGATCACCCTGATTTGACTCCCCGTTTATTAGGTCCAAGATTTTTTTTTTTAAAGATTCAAGTACTGTTGGAGCTCAATTTTAAGGGTTTGTCTTGTTTAGATCTCTTCAATCAAGGGCTTTGGTGTCACACTGATGCGGGAGGGTTCATTTCCTTTTAAACAGGCACGTGTGAACTAGCACTCCAAGGCCCTACTGTAGAAACCCTAATTTGGTTCTATTTCCAATCCTCTTTTCTTCTTGAAAAAGGTTCTCTTTGGACTTAAAAATAAAAAATGTGTTGTCTGCAGAGATTAAGTGTGATTTCTATTTGGCACAGGAATTTGTGGGATAGGATCTAAAAAAAATCACTCCAAACTTCAAGAAGATTTGAAAAATTTTTGCAAAATCAGGAAATGTTTGCCTTAAAGATGGTGATTACTATAAAAGAAGGCAATTGATTCCTAAGTTAATTGCTTCCTTTTGTCTTTCAAGGATTAGGGGATGGTTTAAAGAAGAAAAGAGATTACCTGCCCTGGAGTAGTTGACTTGTGGGAGGGATCTTCTTGTGAAATACCTTGCAAGATCATAACAAAGCAAAGTAGGGCAAGTTAGTGTTCAATATGATAAAAAAAAAAGAATGCAGAGATTAGTGATAAATTGCGCGTTGCTCCCCGACAATGGCATCAAAATGTTGCGACGCTTTGTCAGGCTTATAAGTCAGTCGTGTTGTAGTATAGGTGACCAAACGTTGACAACAAATAAGAATTTCTTACTCGAAGACCTAAGTATCCAAGGTCGAACACAGGGAGCAAATGGAATTTATTTACTAATCTCAATAATGTAATTGAACACTTAGAGTTACTCAAAACCTAATTCAGAATATAAATGCAGGAGTTTATGAATTAAATTTATAGAAAAAATAGAAGAGATAGAATCAGACGTCTTAAATGATGGCCTCTTATTTTCTTCTCCTTGCAGCTTTCTCTTCTTCTTCCTTCTTCCTTCTCTATCTGTCTCTGCTTCAGTTGCTTCTATTCTGCCTTCTTAGCTTTTGCTTTCTTCCTTCTCTTCTTCCTCTGCACAACGCCTTTCTCCTTCTTCCTCTGCCTTGCTTTTCTTTTTCTTTGTCAGCCTTGCCCTTGCTATACAGTGCTGCTCCTTTGACATTCTCTTCCTTCCTCTTCCTTTCCACAGCTAAGTGTCTTAGCCTCACCTCAGCTATGCCTTCTCTTTCTTCTTCTTTTTCCTTAGCTTCCCTGCTGCGCCTCTTCCTTCTTAGCTCTTCTTCTTCCCTGCACAATGCAGCAAAACCTAACCCCTACCCTCCCCCACGTCTCTCTCTCTATTTCTCTCTTCGGTACGCTCTCCCAGAGTCGGGTAATCGGGTCGGTCGCGTGCCCGGGTCCAGGTGCACCGGCGTGGGTGTGGTGCGCGAGGAGTGCTAGGTTAGGTTAGTCGGGTCGGGTGCCAAGTTCGTGGGGGAGTGTCGCAGACGAGGCGTGGCGAGTGAGGGTGAGGGACCTCACCCTTGTGTTCTCGAGGCAAACGGCATAAAACAAAAATACAATTTATCCTACGCACCGCGCTCTTGCGTTCACGAGGTGGGACTAAATGTCCCACCCGCTTCTGCACGCACACCCACAGGAACTCCTTCTTCAATTGCTGCTACTAGGTTGCTTGCCAAACCAATTGCTCGCTGTATGAGTTTGCGCACACATCTGCTTCCTCTGGGACCCTGACTCCTGGAGCGCGTAGCCTGGGATGAAGCTCGCGACCTTCTCACTGTGTGCGTCAATGGTGGTAGGTGATGAGATCTGACACACACAAACACGGCCTTGCGGCCCCATTGAAATACATGGGAAGCTTCACCGTGTCAAGGCAAAGGTGGGACGGTAGGTGGCAGGCCGTGGGGCGGCCTAGGCATATGTGCCTAGGTCACCCTGTGGTCGTGCTTATGGGTTAGGTCAGGGGGCGTTTATGGCAGTGTGGGCAGTTGATGGAAGGGTGGATGATGATCAGTGGACTGTGGCGGAGGTACTGAGGTATCTGGCAAGGCGTGTGGAGGTGCGGAGCGGTGGAAGAGCCTTGCCGGTGGGTGGCTGGAGATGGAGAAGATGGCGATGGACATTGGTAGTTGAGTGATGTTTTGTGAAATAGGAGGGGACTTGAAGAGGGGATAGAGTGGAGTAAGTCTAACCTAATTAAGTGGATGAATGGGGAGAGGTGGCGGCTGGTTGTACCTGTTGTTGTCGGAGAAGACGGTGCCCAGTGGAGGAAGACGGCGATGACGAAGGGTCTAGAGGTGCTCGCGCGGGTGTTGCGCGACGTGGAGGAAGATGGTGAGGGCAACGAGAAAGAGGAGGGAGGCTCGTTGAAGCTCTCTGGACTACTTGACCGAAGGAGAAGAAGATGAAATTGGGGTGAATCTTTGGCCAAGTCGAGCTGAAGAGGTGCTACTGGGGTTGAGGATCCTTTTATAGATGCTGGCAGGGGCTCCTATGCTTGAAAGACAACCTTCCAAGTGCACGAATCCTCACCGAAGAAGGAAGCAGTTGGAGACCCAAATCTCTTGTGCATTCGCACGGGAGATTGGGTGCAAATCAGAGATTGCAATCGAGCTCAGATGGAAGGGAATTCCTCAGAGAATCTCCCTTCCAAATCTGGGAGGAGATGTCTTAGGATTTCTCCACATTAATGGTGGGGGGACCTGTTTGTAGGAGTGGTGAGGAAGTTAGGGGGGTCTGTGCAATGGTTTTCATAAGATAAGGACCAAAATGTAATTGGGTGTACTATTTTGCAAAGTAGGTCAAGATGACCTCCCCTTAGGTCCAAATTTTGGTACAAACCTAATTTGGACCTAAGGAATCTAATGGTGAAGTTGGATTTTAGGTTTGACCATGTTTGACTGGACATTTTGCACAAAAACCCTAATTAGGTCAATTAATGAGCTAGGACCCCAATCTAGGTCAAAATAGGTTCCAAAGGCCAAATTGAAGGTTCTAAACCCTAGGGGATATTTTTCCATGAATTTTAGAGGGTTTAGTTGATTTTTATCCTGACCAGAACCTTGTCTAATTAAGCGAGTCTATTTTAGGGTTATAGAATGCCATTTAATTCTTGGATTGCACAATAACCCATTTCGAACTAAACCAATCCACTTTTTATCATATTCTGACCATTTGACCAATGTTTTGCCTTTGAGAAATCCTGTTTATGTACTGCAATGGTGAAATTGCTGTTTTAACCTTTATTTCATGTTTTCTTTTCAGAACACTTATTCCTTGAATTAGGTCCTTCTCTAGGTTATGTAGGAGCTCTTATTCTCTTTCTTAAGTCAAAATGAGCTAGTTAGGGCTCATGATGAGGCTCTCATCACCTTCACCGCCAACCTCTCATCGCTATCACCATGCGCAACACCCTCACCGCACAGCCACACCACGCGCCCACCTCCGCGCACGCTGCACCTACGCACCTGCAGCATACGCCTGTGCCGCTCGTCCGTGCTCCAGCCAGTGTGCCCGCACTCCTCAAGTGCACATGCATGCGCACGCCGCCAGCAGCCATCTTCATCTTCTTCTCCACCGGCAGAGAAGGAACCCAAAGTTGTAGCTGCCTCCTCGCTTCATATGGCCATTACAAGCACCCAAACTCACCGTCGACCTCGCCGTTCTCCTCGTCTCACGCCCCCGACCCCCTTGCGCCCACTAGCTGCCTGCCACGATGCCCGCGAATGCCCCCTTGCCGTCGACGTGGCCGACGTTCTCCACCTCTGTCCAGCCACGTCCGACCACCTCCGACCGCTACGTCACCACCATCACGATGGCTGCACCTCAGAGACCCACCACCGGCGACCGTGACGCCGGCCACTGCCTCCTCCACGCATACGAGCAGGGGATTCTTTTCCCCTATTTCACTACAGTAAATAGTGAATTAAAATTTATGATTCATGCCATTGTGGAAAACACTATTGTTATATTTATCTGATTATTATATTTTGGTAGATTTGCATCAATATCCCTCGCGTTTGTTTGAATCACGGATAATTGAATTCTTCTCATGAACAATAGAATATGGGGTATTGGTTACAGGGAGCAAGTTCTATTTTAATTAAATTTGATGGTGTTTGTCAGAACTAAGATAGCAATTCTGGTATTTTCATGGGGGTGATTTTGCATGTGCACCCTCATATTCTTGATTAATTATCTAGATTGAGAATTTATGCTAGAAATGAGAGCACTAGTTAGCATGCACCTTCGTTGATATTCCTGATTACTTGATGCATCATTACTCATTTTTAATAGGCTAATTCCTCCTTACAGAGATGACCTAACTCTTTGTGGTTAGTTTTGGAATTATTAAATATTTTTGAAAAGCGATTTTCTGCCACGCGATTACATACAACACTTCATTTTATGTTAAAGTTTTTATCAAAAACGAAGATCGCTCTTTCAATGGGTGGATTAATGGTGGACCTAACTAATGGAAGAGATGATGTTATGGTGGTGGTTAAGGGGGGTATTAATAGGAAGGGAGAAGGGTGGTTGGCGTGGGTTGTAGTGGAGGGCTAGGATTGATTTTGGTGGGTAGTTGGTGATCCTATGGCTAAGGAGGGTTGGCACCAACCCAAGGGTCACATAGGTGGTAGTTATGGGTGATTGCTACCCTTGGTGACCTTTGGTTTTGGCACCAAAATGGGCCTTCTAGAAGGGATCCTAGGTGGCACCAAGATTGGATGGGTAGGATAGATTTAGGTGTTGGATGGAGGGTTGAGATGGAAGGGGATTTTGGTACCAAAATGGAGAGGGTAGTTAGGTGTTTTTGGCACCAAAATCAAGGTGACTCTTGGTGGTGGTGGTGGGTTGAAAGGTGGTTAGTTAGGTGGTGCCAAGATAGATTGGGAGTAGGGAGCTTAGGTGGACTTGCTTTAGGGTTATTTGGTGGAGCTTAGGTAGGTGGGTTTTAGGGTTAGGTAGGGATGCCAAGGAGGTGACTAGCTAAGCTAAGCTAGCTTAGCTAGTAGGGAGTAGGATAAAGAGGTAGAGGAAGCTAGGGTTTTGGAGAAGAAGAGCTAGAGGAAGCTGTCTTGAGCTGCATTAGAGTTGGTGGCTACTAAAGAGAAATATAGGGAGCTACCTTAGCTGGCTTAGCTTGCTAGTTCTTTGCTAGATGCTAAGCCAAGCTAAGATGAGCTGGCTTTTGCTAAAATGGGCTGAGGTGAGCTGGGTCTGGTCTTCCTGGAGATTACTGTTGGGATCGTAGAACATGAATTTGATCAGAAATGCATCGTAGTACAGTTGCGAAATACGATCAACAAAAATAATTTCTAAGATAATGAGACTTGAGTCCTGGTTGTTCATCTTTGGGAGGCATTTATGGAAATGCAGATTTGAAATCTATCTCGCTCAGTCTACTTGTTTAAAATCGCACGTCGGTTTCTAATCGTCGGATCAATGTTCGACCACTTTCATTATTAACCCTAATTACATGCACATGTGTTAGGTAGATGACAAACGTGAAAGTGTGAGTTTTAGTACACACGATCCTAGTTATGTGGTGGCTGTTTATGAAAAATGCATTAATAGTTAGATCCTTGATATTTTCAGGTACCGACATGCTAGTTGCAACAGATAGTAATTAAGAGCAAGCAACTTTAATCACACAAAAAAATATTGCAACAAGGCTCATGGTGATTTTCACACACACACACACAAACACACATATATATATAGAAAAGGATTTTCTTTGATTCATGATGGTGTTTGCAACATGAAGCTTGTGGAAAGCTTATAGAGGAATGCTTGGAAACACAAATCTAGCTAGCAGAAAATGATTGCATACATTAATCTAAGGGGAGATTATGCATGCATCATTGGCGGAGAATATAGAGTGAAACATTGGCTGAGCGATAACAGGGTTTTATTGTAGCGTTGTAGTATAGCCAGTTATTGCCATCATTTCAAATATATAAATTTTTTACTCGAAAAATAAAAGAGTTCCCGAGGTCGAACTCAGGGAGCAAGTTGTATTCTAGGGGTACAAGTTTCTTTTACAAAAATAAAGAAAGAGAGAGAGAGAATTTGTTGGCTTTTCTTCTTTTCTCTTTGCTTCTCCTCTTCTTCCTTCTCAGATCTTCTGCTCTCTTCCTTTGTTCTTCTTCTTTATCTGCAATGGTGATGTTCTTCTTCTTCTTTCAGCTGTTTCTGCTCGTCTCTTCCTTTTTCTTCTACAGAGCGGTCCTGTTCTTCTTCTTCTTCTTTTTTTCTTCTTTTCCTTTCTTCAGATCTTCTTCTCGTGCTCTTCTTCTTCTGCAGAGTCTTCACTTGGCCTCTCTGTGTTCCTCCTCTGCCTCGCCTTCCTTCTCCTTCTTTGCCTTCAGGACGTCGTCTGATTTTCCAATCAGACGACTTAAACCGCCGCTGCTACAGTGCCGCTCGGTGCTCCTCCTTCCTTCAACCTTCGTCTTCTTCCACGGTTCTTCTTCACCTGTGCCTGCACACTTACACAGCTTGATCAGAGGGGCAAAACCTAACTCTACCCTCCCCCGCGTTTCTCTCTCACAGAAGCCGCTCTTAGGAAAGCTCTCCTAGAGTTGCTGGGTTGCCGGGTACGGGTCGCGCCCGGGTCTAGGCCCACCGGCGTGCGTGGTGGGCGAGGAGTGCAGGTCAGTCTAAGTCGGGTCGGGCCAGGTCCGCGGGGCGTGGTCGCGGACGAGGCCGGGTCGAGCGAGTGAGTGAGAGGGACCTCACCCCGTGCTCAGGAGGCAACGAGCATAAGGCAGTTTTTGCCTTTATGCGGGAGCGCTCCTCTGAAAGGTTACGAGGTGGGACTAAATGTCCCACCCCAATTTGGGTGCCTGCGCGGAGGAAGCAGCGGCAGTCGAGGCGAAGCGCGGGGGCTTCGCGCGAGAGCTTCGACTCGACTGCAGCCTGGTACTTCGCGAAGACGCCTCGCACTGTCTGGGAGCGTGACCTGGGCGTGGCGCACCTGGGGCAGCAGGTGAAGAAGTTGCTTCGCTTCAACAATGGCGGCGACGAGCGCAGGTACCTGCCCACAGAGAAACGGCCTCTCGGCCCAATCAGAAACACGGAGGACCTTCGCCGTGGCACGACGAAGGTGGTCGGGGGGTGTGCAGGCGGCGGGGCGGAGCCTAAGGGCTGCCCTAGGTCGGACTGTGGGTCGGGAGATGGGTTTGTTCGGTGGAGTTGCAGAGGGTGATTTGGGGGAAGTGGAAGGGCGGAGGTTGATCAGGGTGAGGAGGCGGAGGTTCTGCGGTGGTCGGCGAGCCGTGTGGGTTGCTGGAGTGATGGGAGCGACTCGCCAGAGGATGGCCGGAGGCGGAGAGGGTGAGGGTGATTAGGCGCGGTCGAGGGGTAATTAGATAAAAATAGCAGGGGGAAAAGAGAGAGAGAATAGAGGGAAGTAGTTCTAACCTAACTAAAGTGACGAACGGGGCAAGGAGGCAGACGGCTGTACCTGCTGTCGCCGGAGAAGAAGGTGCCCAGTGGGGGAGGACGGCGGTGACGACGGGGCAGAGGCAGCGCACGTCGGTATTGCGTGACGCGGGAAGAGCAGGGGAAGAAGTCTCTGCTGCTGGTATTGCGGCAGAGCGAAGAGGAGGAGGAGGAAGAATCGCCGGAGCTGGTGGGCGTCTGCCGGAGTGAGAAGAGAGGAAAGTTGGGGGTTTTCTCCGTCAGATCCAAGCTGTGTAAGTGTGCAGGCACAGGTGAAGAAGAATCGTGGAAGAAGACGAAGGCTGAAGGAAGGAGGAGCACCGAGCGGCACTGTAGCAGCGGCGGAGCGACGGGGGTATTTATAGAGGCGGAATCAGAGAGGAGGGCGGAGGGAGACGACGTGTCTCCCTCGCCGGAGGACGCCGGAGATGGAAACCCATACCGTCCGTGCGTTCGCACGGCCGGTATGGTGGGTTGCAGCGACCAGGGGGTGTCCCTGCGATGGCTGACGACGCAGGGCACCCCCGGTTGACTTGCCAGACCCTCCCCCTCACCCTACGCGGCGCCATGCTCCGCGCAAGGTCGCTGGAGCATGGTGCTGGCAGGTTTTGCAGGGAGGACCTGAACGCAAAGAACGAAGGAAAGTTAGGGGCCAAAATGTGAGCATTCAAAAGTTGAGGGCCAAAAAGTAAATATATGAGGACCAAAGTGTAAAGTTGGTCAAGAAGGTTTCTTCTTAGGCTCAAGTTTTTATACATGACTAATTAGGACCTAAGGAATCTGATGGTGAATTTTATTTCTAGATTAAGCCTTGTTTGACTGGTCAATTTATGCAAAAACCCAAATTAAGTTATTAATTGGGCATGGTTCTCAATGTAGGTCAAAATGGGTTCTGAAGGCCAAATTGAAGGTTCTAAACCCTAGAGATTATTTTTCTATGAATTTTAGAGGGTTTATTCTATTTTTACTTTGCCTCGAACCTCATGAATTGAAGTGGGTTTGTTTTAAGGTTACAGATTATCATTTAGTTCCTTGGAATTGCTGTAGCCCTTGTCAGATCATCTCATCCCACTTTTATTCTTATTAGGTTGCCTTGACCTATGTTTGGACCCTGAATTACCCTGTATGCAGATTATACTGGTAAAATTGCATTTTTACCCCTTATGACTTGTTTTCTCCTTAAACTCAGAATTCTCTGAGTTAAGCCTTTCCTTGAGTTATGTAGGAGCTTTTATCCTTTGTATTAGGTCAAAATGAGCTAGTTATGGCTCATGATGAGGTTCTCATCATAGAGCTACACTATTAAGCAGTAAATAAAGCAGTAAAATCTATGAAGAACTATAATCTAGTCTAGCAGAACTAAGGGCATTCGAGGTGAGCTCCGATGGCCTTTGACTTGGTTGAGAGGAGAAGGAGGGGCGGCCAATGGTTCTTAGGCCAACCCTTGGAGACAAGTTGAGGAGGTGATCCAACATCTTGGCATGGAGATGGTGGTGGCCATGGTGAAGCTACTTGTGAAGGTGGAGTGGAGATGGAATGAAGCTAAGCTAAAATGGAGCCAAGAGTGAATGGTTGCAAAGTGCCACCCTTAGGTCCTTTTATAGACCTAAGGGAGACTCTCTAGAGAAGTGTGGAATTCTCTAGAGAGAGTCCCAAGTGTGGCCGACCAAGGTGGTTTTCAGATCCACCATTTGTGGATCTAAAAATTGAATGGCTCTTGGTTTCTAATTTTAGCATCCAAGAGTGGAGCCACCTTGAAGAGAGTTCTAGAGAACTCTAGGTGGGTGTGTGTGCATGAATGGGTGTGTGTGTGTGTTTGTGGGTCAAAACCTAGGTGGCTAGGTGGGTTAGGATATGTTCTAATTGGTTTAGGTCTAGGTTAGGTCTCAAATTAGGGTTGCAAATCCTAATTCACTGAGGTAAAGTGAAATTAAACTTAATACAAGTTTAATTGGGTGTGTGAAAACCTAATTGGGAGTAAAATAACTCAATTAAGTTAGTCTAGGTCAATTGGACTCTCACTGAGTCCAATTGGATAGTGTGTGCTGAGATCAGGGCTTAATTGGACTTAATGAGTCCAATTGAAATAGGCTGATGGAATTGACCATGATCCAAGTCAATTAGGTTTAGTGTGGACCGAATTTGGTCCTTAGGGAGGTCTAGAGGTGATGTACTACGGTTAGGGCACCTTAATTTAGGTTCTTAGGGGGTTAAAATTGGGTTTAGGGAGCTAGAGATCCAAGATCAAGGCTTGAATCTCAAAACAGGGTATGGAGGGCAGTTCTGGACGTCCAATAAAGTTATCAGATGTCTTATAATGAAAAATCAAAAGTTTAGACTTACTGTCTAGACGCCCAATCAGAGTCAGGAGGGATTCTAGGTTTTGTCTTGGGAATTCTGCAAAAATTGGACGTCTGACCAAGTGTCTGGATGTCCAATAACATTGCAGAAGTGGGTTTAAGGTGTGTGGGAGTTGGCTAAGGGTTTTGGATGTCCTATAACTCATCTGGATGTCCAGATAGAGGCTAGAATTAGGGTTTTAAGGTTTCCTAGGGTGCGGTGACCTAATTTGAGGGTGGCTAAGGCTTGGGGAAGCTTCTAGGCTATCTTAGGGCTAGGATGGACCTACATTCTTCACAATTTATTGCTTTATTCCTACTTAATAGAATAGCATACTTAAACTCCCTTACATTATTATCTACTACATCTAATCTAGGTCTTTCGCTCCAGCTCTGCTGCAACACCAGTTATTCTTTATTCTTCAGATCCAGCTTTAGAACCAGCTTCAGATCTAGCTTCTGATCAGCTTATTACCTGTAATTGACATAATGCACCTAATCATTACATTATAGCATTATTTTATGCATATCTAAAAGAGAGTAGTAAAGGTGCTAGTAATGCTTATGCATGCATGAATTACCCTAACTTATGCTAAGTCCTAACGTAATTTAGGTCAATTAAGATAATCCCGCATACTCTGCTTAGTGGGATTGTCATGAGCGGAAGGGGTAGAGTATGTGGGATTTTACTGCTTTATTTACTGCTTAATAGTGTAGCTCTATATTGTCCCCCAAGGATGCATGCATAATCCCCCCTTAGATTCATGTATAAAATCATTTTCTGCTAGCTAGATTTGTGTTTCCAAGCATTCCTCTATAAGCTTTCCATGAGCTTCATGTTGCAAACACTATCATGAATCAAAGAAAATCTTTTTCTATATATATATCTATGTGTGAAAATCACCATGAGCCTTGTTGCAATATTTTTTTGTGTGATTAAAGTTGCCTGCTCTTAATTACTATTTGTTGCAATTAGCATGTCGGTACCTAAAAAATATTGAGGATCTAACTATTAACGCATTTTCCGTAAACAACCACCACATAACTAGAATCGTGCGTACTAAAACTCACACTTTCACGTTTGTCATCTACCTAACACATGCACACGTAATTAGGGTTAATACTGAAAGTGGCCGAACATTGATTCGACGATTAGAAACCAGTGTGCGATATTAAGTAGAGTGAGCGAGATCAATTTCAAATCTGCATTTCCATAAACGCCTCCTAGAGACGAACGACCGAGACTCAAGTCTCGTTATCTTAGAAATTATTTTTGTTAATCGTATTTCACAATTGTACGACGCATTTCTAATCAAATATGCGTTCTATGATCCCAACAAATGGCGTCATTACCGGGGAGACAATGTCATTTTTTATTTCGATCTCTAGAATTATCACTGATAAATCTTCCTTTGCTTGTCTTTCGATGTGCAAGAAAATAGGGAAAAATGGGATCTACGCACACAACGAGCGTGGAAAAAAAAATACCAGGTGCACATTGGGGGATTTCTTAGTCTAGGTCTGATTTGAATCTTAGGTTAGATTTCCTTCTAGCAATTTCATTTGAAAAAAAAAGCCTATTTATTTTTGTGGAAAAAAAAATAAAAAAATTAGGTAGTTAGAATAGGTTTCGCTTTTTGAATCTTAGGATTAGTTAGTAAGTTTTGAAAAAAAAGCAAGAAAAAAAAAGAAAAATTGTAAATATTTTGAAAAAAAAATCTTAAAAGAAATCATTTTGGTGGAAAGTTTGAATTTCAAATTTAAACACCTTTTCAAAAGCTTTCCCACCATTCTCTGATTTTTGGCTAGACTTCAAATTCTGATTTAAAAATTAAATTGTTGCAAATTTAATGAGCAAAAAATTTTGAAATTCGGGTTAGGCCTTTATTTTTAAACCACCTTTCAAATGACACTATTCATTTTAAAAAATTATAAGTAAAAACTTATTAAAAATTCGTGAAGTGCAAGGGGGTCAGACTGACCCAAATTTGAAAATTTTTAAAATTCAAAAAGTAATTCCGAGCAATTCGCGAACCTATTTTGACTAAAAATGGAGGGGTTGGAAAGTTGATCTCATTGGCTTTGATTTCCATATTTTCCCCAAATTTTTAAAGGTCATTTGATACTATTTCAAAGTGGAAAATTGACCAAGGGTCAAAATTCTAGATCGGACCCCCTGACATTTAAAATTCTCTAGAAATTTGGTTGAAACTATAAAAAATTACAAAAAAAAATTCTTTGAAAAGACAATTGAAAAAGGAATCTACTTGCCAAATTTCAACTTATTTGGGTTTCAATTTTTGCCAGAGAAGTATTTTTATTTTGTGGTCTGTTGAAAAGAAGAAAAGAACATAGAATTGCATAAACCGTAGGTTATACCTTTAGGGTTACATTCTAGAGACCACATTTGGGCAAACCTAGACTTATTCAAGTCTAGTGTTTAGCCAGTGAGCTTGGTCACCTTGTGGGCCACTCACCACAAACCCCAACTGAAGAAAAATGGGTTGAAATTAATTTTAAAACACATAAGCAAACCTGGTGACTAAGTCTGCAGGGTAGTGTCAAACAATCGCGGCTAAGGGGTAACAGAACCGGAGGCATGAGCCGAAGAAAGAACCTTCCCCTTAGTACCCTCGTAACTAGACTGGCTAGGTTAGGTTGAGAGGCGGGAATTACTTGCAGTCAGTTGAACGACAAATTTTCTCTTCAGGAATTAGAATTTTAAATGAAAAATCTGGTCATCTAATCATAAGGACCATCTGATTGATAGGGCCTTAGCCTTGTCTAGCTAGCTGCACTAACCTAGGGGTTGGTTGGTGCATGCGAGGAAGGAGGTCACTCAGACCTAGATTGGTTGGACCTTGGGAGCCACTCCTAAGGAGGCGAGTCACTTCGCTTGGGCCATCTTCTCCTCCACCCTCTTCTTCTATCTGCTTAGCCACAATGGCTAACCCTGGATTTGGACCTAATCAGGATCTAGAAGAGCTGGACCCACGAGCTTATCTGAGAGCTCGGGTCACTGAATCGGCTCAACCTTGGGATCAGAACCCAAGGGGTGAAGATGATTTTTCACTTCGCTTGATCCTTCTCCTCGGGTTACCGAAATGGTTAACCCATATCCTAACCCTAAATATTATGACCCATACCAGCCGGTCCCTCAAAGGACCGCATCTTATAACCCAGGATATGGATTTCACACTCCTGCATCTCACCCATGGAATATGCATAAACCTGATTCGCCCCCTGGAATCCTTGAAGAACTACTATTGCATATGCGACCGCATTATAGAATATAGAGAGTTATAGCTAGCACCAAGGAGAAGGCCGCATTCTATCTACACGAAATCCAAGCTATCATTGAGCTGAACCAAAGACAAAGCTGGATTCCATATCAACAAGTTGTGATGGAGCTCCTTGAGGGAACAACAGGGATAGCAAGGCTAATTGGACAAAATTGGGAAACTTAAGAACTACTACTTTTGAGATATCAAGTGGAAAATAGCCTTGAAGACCTCGAAGAATCTGAAACGACTACACCAGACGGACACACAAGAGATTCTTGGGATCAGACGTCGGAAGATAATTTAGGGAAAGAAGAATCTAGCTTGGATATGAGACAGGCACAGGAAATATTCCGAATGGGTTCATCTGAGAACTCCATTCAAGAAACTGAGGAAAAGACTGATATCTCCAGGATTGAGCCACAATCGGATTATCATGAATCCTGGGAGATACCTCTTGGGTTAGATAACCCAACCGTGATAAGGGAAGTAGATCCATTTGAGGATATGGATCTTGAGGCAAACATTACATGTGACACTACTGATCAATCTAGGCCACTTCCCATTATAGGTGAACCTGTGCTAGAGCCAACATCTTCTGATCTGCACTCTTCTTTCACCTACATATCTAATTTGGATGTTAGAGATTCTAAGATGACACTTTCTATCCCTGATCCTGACATCCAAATGCTAGAAGTAGCTATGGATGTTTTGACTGAAGAAATGGATATGCTACCTGAGGCAAGAATTACTAAGGAGCCCAACGCATACGAGGGTGAAGCTTTAAGCAAAAAGAGCTGGGGACACACCTACCATCCTAGTCAATCAAATGGATGGCTCGACTCCAAGCTTGAAGAGTCAGCCTCCGATGAATTAGAGATGAGTACTGATGAGGATGAAGTAATTTCTGACGAGGATTTCAATAACCTCCCCACAAATCTTCTACTTTCACAGATACCCCCATATGATCGAAAGCCTGGAGAGGACATGATCTTTCATGTCAATTATCGTTATGAGGATCCCTATGACTCAGATTTTGGTTCTGAGATACATGTTGATCTACTCCCTCAGCAACTTCCTGCTGAATTGTGGGACATGATAAATCAGCTGAATCAACATCATGACCCCCCTCTGATTATCCTCTATCTTCCACCACCACTCCACATTTTCTTATAGCTAGACATTTTGGAGTAGGGGTGCACAATCAATTGGTTCGCATCTCTGGACCACTGATTCTTGGAGGATATGAGCACATCTTTCTCTTAATCTTGACTGGCTCTTATGTAAGAACTGATACATCTGATGGAGTTTTCACCCAGCTGGAGGCGTTAAACTTAGTATCTACCCCACATTCATCCATCACCTTATACATACTCTCTTTATACATAGCATATTTTTCTTTCAAGCATATTTCTCTTGCATATTGTATATTGTCAGGTTGGCTGCTGCTGAACGTTAAAATTTCAGGAACAATTCCAGGTAATCTCTACCCACTTACTCCCAACTGTATTCATTTTCTTTTATATTCACGCATGAGGACATGCAAGAACTTAGGCATAGGTAGGGTAGATATGACAAAGCTGAAAATTTTTATACCAACATTCAGGAAAACCCTGGAGATGCATGTCAAACATACTTTAGGATCCTAAATATAAGAACAACCAACTCCACCTCCAATGCTTGCATTGGAGCTAAAAGTCATCCGCAACAGCCACTTCCGATTCACTCGCTCACCATTTTGTTCTAAATTTAGGGTCAAGCTGAATGTAACCCGAAAGGAAAATTTCATGAAGTATGAATAAAAGAGGTTACTTGTTTATAACATATATACATAGTGCATCCATGAATAAGATTATCTTATTAAGAGAATGCATTAGGGATTTTATCCTCTAGTTGATTCCTGCAATTTGGAATCCAGCATAATTTTTCACACACACGTAGAATTTGCAATGGATTCACGGTGAAGGCTGATAAACATCTTTAGTCTGTCGAGAAGAAGCAGTGCTTCTTCTCCTGAACCCCTGGATAGTGTTTTGGGAGTTAGGCAGATTTTCTTCCAAAAATCCACCAAAAAGCATGAGATGAGAGTAGAGTGTACTAGTGCTCTAAGATTAGTGCAAGGAATTTGGAATCCTAGATAATTAGGTAATGATACTCAGAGATTAGGCATAGTTTTCACTCTTGGATCCTACATATACATTTTCGCATGAAATTTTGAGAGCAACCAAACAAGGCAAATATGCAGAGAGCGAGTTTTCATAAAACTAGGGCTAATGTGAATGGTTACAACCATTCTTTACGGAATCCTCGGCTGAAGGAGGGTATTGATCGTAGAAAATACGATCAACAAAAATAATTTCTAAGATAACGAGACTTGAGTCTGGATCATTCGTCCTTCGGAGGTGTTTATGGAAATGCAGATTTGAAATCGATCTCGCTCACTCTACTTGCTTAAAATCGCACGTCGGTTTCTAATCGTCAGATCAATGTTTTGCCGCTTTCATTATTAACCCTAATTTTGTGTGCATGTGTTAGGTAGATGACAAACGTGAAAGTGTGAGTTTCAGTACGCCCGATTCTAGTTATGTAGTGGCTTTTTACGGAAAATGCGTTAATAGCTAGATCCTCGATATTTTCAAGTACCGACATGCTAGTTGCAATAGATAGTAATTAAGAGCAGGCAACTTTAATCACACAAAAAAATATTGCAACAAGGCTCATGGTGATTTTCACACACACACACACATATATATATATATTTATATAGAAAAAGATTTTCTTTGATTCATGATGGTGTTTGCAACATGAAGCTCATTGAAAGCTTATAGAGGAATCCTTAGAAACACAAATCTAGCTAGCATAAAATGATTGCATACATTACTCTAAGGAGGGATTATGCATGCATCATTGGGGTAGAATATAGAGCTACACTATTAAGTAGTAAATAAAGCAGTAAAATCTATGAAGAACTATAATCTAGTCTAGCAAAACTAAAGGCATTTAGAGGTGGGCTCCGATGGCTTTGACTTGGTTGAGAGGAGAAGGAGGGGCGGCCAATGGTTCTTAGGCCAGCCCTTGGAGACCGGTTGAGGAGGTGATCCAACATCTTGGTGTTGAGATGGTGGTGGCCATGGTGAAGCTACTCGTGAATGTGGAGTGGAGGTGGAATGAAGCTAAGCTAAAATGGAGCCAAGAGTGAATGGTTACAAAGTGCCACCCCTTAGGTCTTTTTATAGACCTAAGGGAGACTCTCTAGAGAAGTGTGGAACTCTCTAGAGAGAGTCCCAAGTGTGGTTGGCCAAGGTGGTTTTGAGGTCCCCCATTTGTGGATTTAAAAATTGAATGGCTCTTGGTTGCCAATTTTAGCAACCAAGAGTGGAGCCACCTTGAAGAGAGTTCTAGAGAACTATAGGTGGTTGTCTGTGCATGAATGGGTGTGTGTGTGTGTGTGTGTGTGGGTCGAAACCTAGCTGGCTAGGTGGGTTAGGATAGGTTCTAATGGGTTTAGGTCTAGGTTAGGTCTCAAATTAAGGTTACAAATCCTAATTCACTAAGGTAAAGTGTAATTAAACTTAATAAAGTTTAATTGGGTGTGTGGAAACCTAACTGAGAGTAAAATAACTCAATTAAGTCAGGTCTAGGTCAATTGGACTCTCACTGAGTCCAATTGGATAGTATGTGCTGAGATCAGGGCTCAATTGGACTCAATGAGTCTAATTGAATAGGATGATGGGATTGACCATGATCCAAGTCAATTTGGTTTAGTGTGGACCTAATTAGGTCATTAGGGAGGTCTAGAGGTGATGTACTATGATTAGGGTACCTTAATTTAGGTTCCTAGGGTGTTAGAATTGAGTTTAGGGAACTAGAGATCCAAGATCAAGGCTTGAATCACAAAATAGGGTCTGGAGGGCAGTTTTGGATGCCTAATAAAGTTATCAGATGTCTTATAATGAAAAATCAGAAGTCCAGATTTATTGGCTGGACATCCAATCAGAGTTAGGAGGGATTCTAGGTTCTGTCTTGGGTATTCTACAGAAATTAGACGTCTGACCAAGTGTCTGCACATCCATTAACACTACAGAAGTGGGTTTAAGGTGTGCGGGAGTTGGCTAAGGGTTCTGGATGTTTTATAACTCATCTGGACGTCCAGATAGAGGCTGGAATTAGGGTTTTAAGGTTTCCTATGGTGCGGTGACCTAATCTGAGGGTGGCTAAGGCTTGGGGAAGCTTCTAGGCTGTCCTAGGGCTAGGATGGACCTAAGTTCTTCACAATTTATTGCTTTATTCCTACTTAATAGAATAGCATACCTAAACTCCCTTACATTATTATCTACTGCATCTAATCTAGGTCTTCCGCTCCAGCTCTGCTGCAACACCAGTTATTTTTTATTATTCAGATCTAGCTTTAGATCTAGTTCAGATCTTGCTTCTGATCAGCTTATTACCTGCAATTGACATAATGCACCTAATCAATACATTATAGCATTATTTTATGCATAGCTAAAAGAAAAAAGTAAAGGTGCTAGTTATGTTTATGCATGCATGAATTTCCCTCACTTATTCTAAGTCTAGCCTAATTTAGGTTAATTATGACCTATGATTGCAGCGCAATCATACGCCCATGCCTAAATCTTGCTAGTCCCTAGCAAATGCGAGACTAAATTATTCACAGAAGGGTCCCTAAGGGATTGATTATTTTATCAAGTGTATGCCTAGAGATTTTTCTCCTTTTTGTTTTCATCCTATGCTTTAGAAATTCAGACAATCGTGAAAGTGTAGATATGTAGCTTTTGCAACGGATTCCAGTGAAAAACTAATTCACCTCTAAAGCCTGTACTTGACCCCTAGTAAAAATTCTAGCTGAATAGGCGGACTTCTTCCCTCAGGGTATTCAAGATATTCCATGAATTCCACATGGCTTTAAGCTTAGGTAGAGAATCTTAGAGGGAAAAGATTATATATTTGGTGGCTCACTCTCAGTTGGTGCTACATAGAGATTGGTACTTCAGAATCTATATTCCCGGATTATCAAGTAACTCAACTCAACGAAAGACGAGAAAAACTATGCTCTTTTCTGGTTCCTTTGTATTCATTCTCTCTTACTCTATTTTTTTTTTGGAGCTCACAATCTCACCAAATTCTCACGTATGATCCGTATTTGGTGGTCTCACTTGGCATTAACACTTTAATTGAGTTCCATAACCCTAACACTAAGTCGGAATTCCTCAGCCAGTATTTGGGCAATCAGAAACACAGAAAGAAAGGTTAAGGCCATATTTGGTGGGTCTTAAATTTATTTGGTGGTATTGCCTCAATGCAACTAAAATAAACACTAAATATTCACACTCTTTTTCTGCTATTTTCTTCTTTTTTTTTCTTTTTCTTTTCTTGTCTCTCTTTCTCTTTTTTTTTTTCCTTTCTCATTTTCTCATTTTTCATTCTTTTTTTTTCATATATAATTTTTCTAACTCAACACAATCTAGCAACACATTCATGAATTTTATTGAAGAGGCATTATTAGGGATTGGTGGTACTCAAGAGACATTGGGTGGCTTATTTGGTGGAAGTGCCCACTCACAGCACCGGGAAAGATGGATAGGATGGTGTATTTCTGACCTTGACATCAATACCCTCCTTCAGCCGAGAATTCCGTAAAGAATGGTTGTAACCATTAACCTTAGCCCTAGTTTTATGAAAACTCACTCTTCGCGTAATTGCCTTATTTGGTGGGTCTCAAAATTTCGTACAAAAATGTATACATAGGAACCGAGAGTGAAAACTATGCCTAATCTTTGAGTATCATCACCTAATTATCTAGGATTCTAGATTCCTTGCACTAATATTAGAGCACCAGTACTCTCTATTCTTATCTCACACTATTTGGTGGATTTTTGGAAGAAAATCTACCTAACTCCCAAAACGCTGTCCAAGGGTTTAGGAAAAGAGGCACTGCTTCTTGACATACTAAAGATGTTTATTAGCCTTCACCGTGAATCCATTGCAAATTTTATGTGTGTGTGAAAAATTGTACTGGATTCCAGATTATAGGAATCAACTAGAGGATAAAATCTCTAATGCATTCTCTTAATATGATAATCTTATTCATGGATGCACTATGTATATATGCTACAAACAAGTAACCTATTATATTTATACTTCATGAAATTTCCCTTTCGGGTTATATTTAGCTTGACCCTAAATTTAGAACAAAAGGTGAGCCGGGTGAGTTAGAAGTGGTTGTTGCAGACGATTTTTAGCTCCAACGCGAGCATTGGAGGTGGAGTCGGTTGTTCTTTTATTTAGGGTCCTAAAGTACATTTGACATGCAGGTCCGGGGTTTTCCTACATGTTGGCATAAAAATTTTCAGTTTTTTCGTATCTACCCCCCTCATGCCTAAGTTCTTGCATGTCCTCATGCTACTCCTGAAGTTTAAAGTTCAGCACTGGCCAACCTGACAGTATGCAATATGCAAGAGAAATATGCTTAAAAGAAAAATATGCTATGTATAAAGCAAGTATGTATAGGGTGATGGTAGAATGTGAGGTAGAGGCTGAGTTTAACGCCTCCAGCTGGGCGAGAACTTACTTAGATATCCTCAATATGATGAATGAGTTCGTCAGCTGGAGGAGGTTCCTAGGCTATGAATGGTTTGAGGTGCTGGCCATTTACTGTAGATACATGCCCAGATTTTGGGTCCCTGATTTGGACCGCCCCATTAGGATATGGGTGAATCACAACATATGGGCCAGTCCACTTGGACTTGAGCTTCCCTGAAAAAAGTTTCAGTCGCGAATCAAACAACCAGACTTGCTGGTTGGGCATGAATGCTTTCCTCTGGATGTGGCGGTCATGAAAGGCCTTGGTCTTGTCCTTGTATATCAATGCGTTCTCATAGGCCTCCCGCCGGATCTCTTCTAATTCGCTGAGCTAGAGTTTCCATTCTTGACCTCCCGCATCGAGGTCAAGGTTACATTTTTGCACTGCCCAAAAGGCGCGGTGTTCTAGCTCTACAAGAAGGTGACAGGCCTTGCCATATACCATATGATATGGTGACATTCCAAGTGGGGCCTTGTACGCGGTCCGATATGCCTAGAGTGCATCAACTAATTTATCAGGCTAGTCCTTCCTGTCTGGTCTAACCATCTTCTAGAGAATCAGCTTGATCTAACGGTTAGACACTTCATCCTACCCATTGGTCTGCAGGTGATACGGGGTGGCTATATGGTGATGTACCCCGTATTTCTTTAATAATGACATGAAGTGGGCGTGGATGAAGTGGCTTCCCCCATCGCTAATCAGAGCTCGGGGTATTCTGAATCTCGTGAAGATGTATTCCTGTATGAAAGAAATGATGGTTTTGTGATCTGCCTGTCTCGCTGGGATGGCCTCGACCCACTTCGAGACATAGTCAACAACTAGTAATATGTACTCGAAACCATGCGAGTTCAGAAAAGGGCCCATAAAATCGATGCCCCAGGCGTCGAACACTTCTACAACCATGATGGGCTGGAGTGGCATCATGTCTCTCCTGGTCATAGAATCGACCGACTGGCATTGTTTATAGTACTGGGCGTATTCTTGTGTATCTTTGAAAATAGCTGGCTAGAAAAATTCTGACTGCAAAATTTTTGCAGTGGTTTTCCGTCCCGAGAAATGACCACCACAAGCATCGTTGTGGCAAAAAGATAATACACTGAGGATCTCAGAATTTGGGATGCATCTTCGAATAATCTGATCTGCTCCAATGCGGAAGAGCAATGGGTCATCCCAGAGGTAGAATTTGGCCTCCACAGTAAATTTGAGTTTCTAGTCCTTGGATAGGTTCACGGGAATCTTGCTTATGGCAAGATAGTTTGTGATATCCGTGTACCAGAGGAACTCAATAGAGTGAGCTGCCTAAAGGGATTCATCCGAAAATTAGTCGTGGATAGGTAGGGAATAAGGAATGTAGGCTGGGGATTGACAATCCCGCATACTCTTCCCCTGTCTCATACCCACCTACTCTACCGGGGATTGACAATCCCGTATACTCTACCCCTTCCGCTCCCTCACCACCTCATGGATAGCAAGCTAATGCAAATGCTGTCTCATTGAGGAGTGAAAGGAAGACATTCGACCCACCACATAGGTAGGCGGGTCCTGATTTTTCTCACCCTTCACCACAGGTGGGTTTGACTCCATCTCAGGAGTCACCTACAGTATATAAGGGTAAGAGGCCACTTAACCCTGAGATTCCTATCCCTTTTCCCGAGGCTCTAACGCGAAATGTAGTATGGAAGGACACGCGGAATTTTGACTTGAAGTCATTTCAAGGAAGTACATATTTAGGTCTCTCTCCTCGAGGCAATTGATAACATCCTTGCTGTCGCTCGATTCTTCAAGGACTATTGTACCCCGAAGTGACAGCCTAGAATTGGACAATAGGCGGTACTGTCGAAAGAGGCTAGCACCGTGACTCTAGTCGACTTACCACCAAAAAAGAAAGACCCTGGTACCCCACTCATATCCTACTTCTTGCAGGATTCTCCATTTGATTGGGCCCTTCTAGATTTGGGTTCGTCCATCAACCAGACTCCCAATACCGTATTTGATCGATTTCGGGAGTTAAAGCCAACCTCGGTCATGATTCAGCTGGCTAATAGATCAGTAAAAACACCAAGGGGGGTGGTTGAGAACATGATCGTAAAAGTTCGTGGATTCTGCTTTCCTGCAGACTTTTTCGTTCTTGAAATGGAAGTTCCTCCTAATCTCGGAGATGCACCAATCATTTTGGGTCACCCATTTCTAGCGACAGCCCGAGCAAACATTGATTGTGCATCCAGGTGTATGGAGATAGCCCTAGGTAATGGGCGACTTCGACTTGACATATTCAGGGTAGCAACGAATTTTGACTATGATCGCATAGAGGAGGATTGTGAAGACGAAGATTCGGCATACTGTAGTAACATTGGGCTCCTTTGTGATGACCCAATGTCTCATTCGTTTGCACTATCAAGGTTCTTGGACCTCGATCCATATGAAACTGAGACCACTGCACTGCATTGCACATATCTCCCCGAGGATCTGATTGTTTAGGGTGTGTTTCTGACCACAACACCCCTAAATCTAGCTATCCTAATCTGTACACTACTGGATTGCCCCTGTTGTTACAAGAAGATGTGACCACAGCTAATGGGTTTCCCGTTAACGTAGTCACAACCGATTATCTCACAGGAAGCGAATCAGCAGGAATTCACACGCATCCAGATCATCAGATTCCCACCTTCAAGTCTGCTCCTTCTATTCCCATTTCTGACTTTGATCCATCCGTGATTGAATTGAAGCCATTACCTAACTCACTTAAGTATGTGTTCTTGGGCGAAAGTGAGACATACTCGGTCATTATTAGTGCTCACTTAACCCAAGAACAGGAGCATCAACTGATTTCGATTTTATAAGACCATAGGGTTGCTATAGGGTGGAGCATTGCTGATCTTTGCGGTATTTGCCCCTCATATTGCACCCATCACATTTACACGGATGAGGGGGTGAAACCTTTGAGACAACCTCAAAGATGGCTAAACTCGAATATGCTAGAGGCTGTTAAGAAGGAGATCATCAAATGGCTAGATGCAAGTATTGTATACCCAATCTCTAACAGCCAATGGGTGAGTCCGATCCAGATAGTGCCCAAGAAAGCAGGACTCACCGTAGTGAAAAATGATCAAGGCAAATCCATCTTGACCCACACTGCAACATCATGGTGGGTCTACATCGACTATAGGGAACTGAACATGGCTACCCAGAAGGATCACATTCCTTTGCCTTTCATTGATCAGATCTTGGAATCTTTAGCCAGACGTAGTTTCTTTTGCTTTCTGGATGGATACTCTGGGTATAATCAAGTAGCGGTTAGCCCGGAAGATCAAGAGAAGACCACATTCACATGCCTCTTTGGAACATTCGCTTTCAAGCGGATGCCCTTTGGCCTCTGCAATGCACCAGCAACATTTCAGCATTGTATGATGGCCATCTTCTCTGACATGATTGGGGACTATGTGGAGGTGTTCATGGATGACCTCTCCATTTTCGGAGGTGATTTCGCATCTTGTCTTGATAACCTCACCAAAATCCTAAAACGGTGTATTAAGGTAAACCTAGTACTATCCTGGGAGAAAAGCCATTTCATGGTGAGGGATGGCATAGTACTATGGCACAGGATCTCTAAAAATGGACTCGAGGTCGATCGAGCTAAATCTGAGATTATTTCCCACCTACCGCCACCTAGCTCAATCAAGCAGATCAAATCATTCTTGGGTCACGTCGGCTTCTATTGGAGATTTATACGTGATTTCTCGAAAATTGCATGACCTTTGGCGAATCTCCTTGTTGCCGATGCCCCATTCGAATTCGACACCTCGTGTCTCAGCGCCTTTGAGACTTTACGAAGTGTGGTCTCTAATTCCTCGATTCTCCAACCACTTGACTGGTCACTTGATTTTGAGATGATGTGCGACGCTTCTGATTTCACTGTCAGTGCTGTTTTAGGCCAGCATTGGGAGAAACAACCTTTTGTCATATACTATGCTAGCAAGACGCTGAATGAGGCTCAACGCAATTATACTGTCACCGTAAAAGAATTTCTAGCAGTAGTATTCAGGTTGGAGAAATTCGAATCTTATCTATTAGGGTCCAAAGTTATCATCTTCACTGACCACTCCACCCTCCGGCATTTGTTGGCAAAGAAGGATGCCAAACCATGGCTCATCAGATGGATCCTTCTATTGCAAGAATTTAATATTGAAATCCATGACAAAGCTAGAAAGTAGAATGTTGTGGCAGATCACCTATCCAGACTAGACCCAGCCCACATTCCTTATTCCCTGCCTATCCACGACCAATTTTTGGATGAATCCCTTTTGGCAGTTCACTCTATTGAGTTCCTTTGGTACGTGGATATAGCAAACTATCTTGCCGCAGCAAGATTCCCGCGAACCTATCCAAGGACCATAAACTCAAATTTACTGCAGAGGCCAAATTCTACCTCTGGGATGACCCATTACTCTTCTGCATTGGAGCGGATCAGATTATTCAAAGATGCATCCCAAATTCTAAGATCCCCAGTGTGTTATCTTTTTGCCACAATGATGCTTGTGGTGGTCATTTCTCGAGACGGAAAACCGCTGCAAAAATTTTGCAGTCGGGATTTTTCTGGCCAGCTATTTTCAGAGATACACAAGAATACGCCCAACACTGTAAACTATGCCAGTCGGTCGGTTCTATGACCAAGAGAGATATGATGCCACTCCAGCCCATCATGGTTGTAGAAGTGTTCGATGTATGGGGCATTGATTTTATGGGCCCTTTTCCAAACTCACATGGCTTCGAGTACATATTACTAGTTGTTGACTATGTCTCGAAGTGGGTCGAGGCCATCACGGCGAGACAGGCTTATCATAAGATCGTCATTTCTTTCGTACGGGAATACATCTTCACGAGATTCAGAATACCCTGCACTCTGATTAGCTACAGGGGAAGCCACTTCATCCACTCCCACTTTAAGTCATTATTAAAGAAATACGAGGTACATCACCGTATAGCCACCCCGTATCACCTGCAGACCAATGGGCAGGCTGAAGTGTCTAACCATTAGATCAAGTTGATTCTTCAGAAGACGGTTAGACTAGACAGGAAGGACTGGTCTGACAAATTAGTTGATGCACTCTGGGCATATCAGACCATGTACAAGGCCCCACTCGGAATGTCACCATATCATATGGTATATGGCAAGGCTTGTCACCTTCCTGTAGAGCTGGAACACCGCACCTTTTGGGTGGTGCGAAAATGTAACCTTGACCTCGATGCGGGAGGTCAAGAACAGAAACTCCAGCTGAGCAAATTAGAAGAGATCCGGCAGGAGGCCTATGAGAATGCATTGATATACAAGGACAAGACCAAGGCCTTTCATGACCACCACATCCAAGGGAAACCATTCATGCCCAACCAGCAAGTTTGGTTGTTTGATTCACGACTGAAACTTTTTTCAGGGAAGCTCAAGTCCAAGTGGACTGGCCCATATGTTGTGATTCACCCATATCCTAATGGGGAGGTGATTGCATCGAAAAAATACACATGCAATTGTGCCGTCTTGTGTTATTTCCTAGCATTACCAGTGCATATTAGGTATCCATAGTCGCATTTGTAAAAATACATGCATGCATGCATTTATTTGAGAGGGGAGGACAGTGAAATAATGGCCTTGAAATTTACATTTTTCCTCAAGTGCTGCTTTGCAAAATTCACCATCTTTTTATTTTTAATTTTATTTGACTTTGAATTCTTCTCGCGGCTGCAAGGCATGGCCTCTTCTTCATCCTCGCGCCATGCTCTGCAACAACTCTCCCTGCCAGCCGCATGCAAGCCTCTCCCTGTCAGCCATGCAGAGCCATGCACAGCCAGGCCATGGCTGTGCATGCTTTCTTCCTCTTTAAAAAGAGCATGGCTCCTTCTTTGCAAGAGAGCCTGGTCCACCCAAAAAAACCCAATGTATCTCTTCTTCTCCAGGCCGTCTCCTGCTCTCTCCCTCCATACGCAGCCTCTCCTCCTCAGAGGAGCCACTCTGCGGGCAGGAGCACCTCACAGTGGTGCACAACCACCACTGTGAGGCCACCACCACCCAGCTCATCAGAGAGCCGGTGAGCGTGGTGGTTCTCTCTCTGTTTCAACGTCCAAGCCACTTTCGCCAATGCCACTGGAGCTTCAAGCTTTGAAGCTCAACCAGCCACCGTAAGCTCTGCAGCAGCAGCAGCAAGGCGACAGCAGCAGCGTAGGCCACCGTGCGCTCCTGTAGGCTACCCTCGCCTTCCACTTCTTCGCGTACACCCGCCTCTTCGTGCAAGCCACCAGCCGGCGCAGCCTCTTCTGCACGCGCGCCGAGCAGTCCACGCCTCCCGCACTCACAGCACCGGATGCAGGCGGTCGCGTGGCTCTCCCGGGCACTGTAGCCACTGTTCACGCGTTTCAGCAGAGCACTGTGGCTACAGTGCAGTGACCGGTAAGTTTCTCACTTAACCGGTCACCCGGCGTACCGCAACTGCCGCTAGCCCGCGCACGCGTCCCGCCCTGAGCCCGCTCCAGCGCCCGCCCACGCGTCTGCGTGCGCCCGCCTCTGCCAACTCCCGCACCCGCTCGCGTGTTCACCTGCTCGCAGCGCCTGCCTTCGCCCGCTCCCTTCGCCTGTCCGCGCAGCGCTGTGCGCTATGGTCCTTCTCCCGCGTGCCCACTCCCTCCAACGCAAGTCTTCGCGTGCCTACACGCATGTGCGTGCGCTTGGCACCAGAAGTCGCCCGCGGCCTCAGACGACTTAACCCGCGTGCCTTTCTTCTCCAACAGACGATCCCTCTCTCTCTCTCTCTCTCTCTCTCTCTCTCAACACTCTCTCACATTCTCTGCACACACATACACACACTCTCTCACACTCTCGCACACACACACTCTCAATTATACATTATTATATACTTATATATATACATATACATATATATATTGATACATATATACATATATTTATATACACATATATATATACACATATATATACTTATATCTATACATATATTAGTACCTATATACTTAAGTATTAGTATACATACATACATATATATATATATATATAACTATATCTATATACATATACATATATATACACATATACTTATACATATATATATATACATAAATATACATACTTATATACATATATATCTATCTATAACCATATATACATACATACATATATATATATATGCATATATATATATACACATATCTATGTACATATATTACTATATATATATATACCTATATATATATACATCTATATAGTTATATATACATATACATATATACATATATATACCCATATAACTACATATATACCTATAACCATATATATATATATACATATAGATACATATACATATATACATATATATATATATTTTCATATTACTTACCATACGTGGTATCGCGAGAATATCTGCACCAGTTGCTGATATTCCTCGATACACGCGTATAGAAAGTGTGTTTGCACTCGTCTTTCACCATCCATCCTACACTCCATGCAACACCTCATCCTGTTGGTTGCGTCTTTCTTGACGACGACCGACTCGACATCGTGCTACACGCCATCTCCACCTCCACCCCCACCCATTTATACATATATAATATATACATCTATATATATTATATTTACTTTATTTCTATTTCTCTTTCATGCCAGTAAAAAGACAAAAAAATATATAAAAGAGAACAGATAATCCTTGACTTGCAGGTACTCAGTCTTGCGAATAGCAAGACCAATTTTTGAACCCTAATTTGGCTCCAAGCCAAGAACCTGATTTTGAGGGTGTACCTCAAGGACAAAGATTATCAAAAAAAAATCTTAAATAGAAAAACACCAAAAACACAATAAACGAATGGAAGAGATTCGTTGTAGGAAAGGCGTAGAAACTTCACTTCTAATCCCACTTCCCTGAGTTCGACCTTGGGCCTAAAAGTGACTAAGATAAAATCAAGTAGGCCAGGTAAAAAAAATTTTGTAAAGAGATGGTTAGGCTCGATTTAGGTTAACCACTATACTCATTATAACGATAAAATCACCATATTAACACACCTATTTGAGTCTACACCATAATCTTTCTGGCGCCCTTGCCAGGGAAATGCGTATACAAGTAAGTTTCTATTCCATTCCTTTCATTTTTCTCTTCTCTCTTCATGGGTGTTTTTGTTTATTGCTATGCAGGTGAACCTGTTGCAAGGAGAAGGCAGGCAGATGAAGTCGGAAAAGTGGGCAGGTCCAAGGCAGGAACGAGAGCATGAAGACTCCGACACCGCACTAGAGCTTCGCACACGTGGCTGAATAAGTAGGTCTTTCTTTCTTAGTAACCTATGTTAACTTGTAACCTTAATAAAGATAAAAAAAAACTAAAAAAAAAAAACTAGAAAAACTTCTTGGGATCTCATGGGGCAAGTGGATTAAAAATCACTTGTTTGCTTGTTTGTCATCACTCCCACCTCCCTGGGATTTCCCGCCAAACTTTGCATAGCGAAAATTTAAGAATCTTGATTCTTGAATCTTTCACCATTTGAAGTAGTCTTTGAGGCAAATAAAAAGATTGATTGCACCCCTCTTTGCCTCATTTATCTGCAAATTCGGGATCACATTTTTTGGTGGGGAGACTTGGAATTGAGTTGATTCCAACCCCACCACGACCTTTCACGTGCCTAAGATTTGATCCCGAATACTTCAACCCCAACAATTTGATTCTCTTTATCTTTTGGTTGAGCCTTGTGTGGAAATCATTTTGGTGATTGAGAGCACTTGAATTGAAGTGCTTTAGCTCCCTTTCACATTAATCTAAAATTGATTCGTGCATCCACACATAGAAATCTCCATTTAGGGAAGCCCATTGCATTTTAGCATGCATTAACCAACTGACATTGAAGAAGGGTTTGTTGGGCTTAGAAGAAAACTTATATTCTCTCAAAACCCGGAGATTGGTTGAATTGGTATTTCAGCGAAATCCTAGAATTCATACTACTTAAGGCTGAATTCTAAAAACCATTCACCAATTAAAAACTTCAATTCGGGGAGATTTCCCCGTTGCATGCTTGGTTTACACACTCATAAAAATCAATCACTTTGGCATTACCCGTAAATAACTCCTTTCACATTCCAAAAGCACTTGATCCTAAGCCTCTAACTAAAATTGGTAGTAACTTGACCCTTATTAAGGATTGGAGGTCTAACTACCTACGTGTAGCTCCTACGTGCTGGTGAGGGTTCCCGCGTGCTATTGGGTGTCTAAGACTGGGGCAAACGGCCTTTCTATCTGGCCCGATGGTTCCGCAGTGCTCGCATTCGGTTCCATAGTTTGTGATAGTAGGTAACTTAGATATTTAGGTCTAAGGGCACACTGTAGAGGTTAGGAATTTGATTGTATTGATTTGTCATCAAGTGTACCTTTGCGGCGTCATTTCTCTCATCTCTTTTCCCTTCTTATCTCCCCAATTCTTCCTGCGGTAGTGCATGTTTGGGAGGAGGTCACAAAACCTTGAATTGTGTGAATTGCCTGATAATTTTAGAAAAGAAGCCGAATCATCCTCCTCCTCCATTATCGAAATGTCCACAAAGTTGACACGGGACCCTCCCATTCATCCACAGATCTTAGCCTTATCGCACTGAAATTGGACGAAGTCTCCGTCGTGCACAAGAAGCTGGACGAGCTTCTAGCCAACCCCGCCCGTTCTATGGCAAACACCCCCACCTCACCACTTCGTCACAATCCCAATTCTTCCAATACCAGGCTTATCTCAAGAAACCCCGTAAGACCTTCCTTACCGAGTGTCACGCCGAGCGACTCGGTAAGTCATGTGGATCTGGCTTCTGCGAGCCAGTATTTTGACACGGAGGACCAAGCCTCCATGTGCTCGGACGCATATTTACATGCAGGCGCGTCTTCTGACATAGAAGACGCTTGCGCCCTGGGGAACAACCCGTTCTCTACCACTTATAACCTAGGGTGGCGAAATCATCCGAACTTTGCATGGTCCAACAACCTGCAACGCCAAAACCCTGCTGGTGGACAATGCGTCCACACCCGTCATCCCAAGGGCCTAATCTAATCCTATGGCGAACACACATCAAGTCCTCTTGATAAATTGATGTGAATGATGACGGAAATGTCAAAGCACCATGAAGAGAACATGACCTCTCTTCAGCACCAATTGGCGTAACAGAATGCTGAGATCAGTCAACTACGCATGGCGACTCGATCTCAGGGCACTCTTCCCGCCCAACCTGTTCCAAACCCGCGAAATTTCGTACCCCGTGTTCCTCAACCACAGGTACGACCTTCTCAGGGGCAAGTTAATCAGATTCTACAGGCTCCGAGCATTCCACCAGGATTTCAGGCTAATCCCGCTGTAGCACCGCACTCTTATGTCCCTATTGCGAACCCTCCTCCGCCGTATGATCCCACTGGACCTGCATCATCCAATGCGATCACTATGAGGAGCAGTAAGTAGACCGTCAATCCACCTCGACCTGATCCTGGCCCGTCTTCTTCATCGCCCTCTCATTCGGGATGTGCACCGTATTCGCGAGAGGACGATAGACCCAAAATGGTACCAGAATCAGTCCCATTCCCTGAGGCTCTACTGAAGGAGCCAAAAGGCAAAAAGAAAGATACGCAGGCCTTTGATAACCTGCGTAATTTGTTCAGGGATGTAGAAATCAAGGTACCCCTACTCGAGGCTATCGACCACATACCTACTGTCGCCCAATTTTTCAAAGACTACACAACACCCAGGCGACAGTCAAAGAAAACTAAGAATCCGGTGGTTCTCTCGCCTCATGCGAGTTGTGCTATACTGTCAAATCTACCACCGAAGCAGAAAGATCCGGGCACACCACTCATTTCTTGTAGCATCCAAGGCTACAATTTTAACCGTGCCCTACTTGATCTAGGATCTTCCATCAATCTTATACTGACCATCATGCTCGAAAAATTTTCCTTGGGAAATCTGAAACTCACCCCTGTCACGTTACAGTTGGCAGATCATTCTGTCAAAATTTCGAAGGGTGTGGTGGAAGACGTGGTGGTTAGGGTCAACAGTCTCTGTTTTCCTATTGACTTTCTTGTTTTAGATATGGAAGTTCCTAGCTCACTTTCTGATTGTCCGATCATCCTTGGTCGACCTTTCTTGGCCACAGCCCACGCCCATATCGACTACGAGTCAGGCTGTATTGAGATTGCTGTTGGATCTGAAAAGATCAAGCTTAACATCTTCAAGGCAGCCAAGAACTTTGATTGCAATTGTATCGAGGATGACACGTCTAACGAGGACATGACTGTCAGCGTCTGTATCAGACTAATTGGGACCTATTTTTACTACTGTGGATTACCTATAAACATTGATGATTTCCTGACCAACACATATTGTGACATTCCCCCATCCCTCCCTTGTCCCGCACCTTCTCTTGGCCAGACTTCTGACGAGGTTTTCTCCGCTTCCCATACCTCGTGGTCTAAGTCATATCCGAGCTACTCACTGCCGGTCGATACTCTTGAAGACCGGATTGCCCTTTCTTTCCCACCTAATCAAGCGGAGTTGCAAATCCACACTAGGACCTTGAGCCCATATACTTCTCACTGGGGCTATCCCTTGTTCGATCCATCTATCCAAGAAGCCCCTCTTCTTAGCCAATCTGAGGGCCAACTTCTTCCTCCTGACTTATTCTCCGATCCGCCTGGGACACTCTCGTCCCAAGAAATGCCAGACCTTTCACCATCCACTCTCGAGCTGAAGGAGCTACCTGGTACACTTCAATATGTTTTTCTGGGGCCAAATGAAACGCTCCCCGTAATCATCAGTTCAAAATTGACCAGGGAGCAAAAGTGCAAACTAATAGAGGTCCTTATGGAACACAAGGCAGCCATTGGATGGCCTTTATCAGACTTATCTGGCATTAGCCCCTCCTAGTACACTCACCATATATATACGGAGGAGGAGGCTCGACCTTCCCGCGAGATGTAGCAACATCTCAACCCTAACATGCGGGAGGTCATTAAGAAAGAAATTATTAAGTGGCTGGATGTAGGTATAATCTACCCGATCAGCGATAGCCCCTGGGTGAGTCCGATTCACGTTGTGCCCAAGAAGGCAGGACTCACCATCCATGTCAATGATAGGGGCGAATCCATCCCTACACGCACTCCTACATCTTGGAGAGTGTGTGTAGATTATAGGAAACTCAATACTGCAACTAAGAAAGATCACTTTCCACTACCTTTCATTGACCAAATCCTGGAGCGGTTAGCGGGAAATAAATTTTTCTGTTTCCTGGATGGATTCTCAGGATATAACCAGGTGGCAATTGACCCTCAGGACCAAGAGAAAACCACTTTTACCTGCCCCTTCGGCACCTTTTCATTTAGAAGGATGCCGTTCGGACTTTGTAATGTGCCAGCAACTTTCCAGAGATGTATGCTGGCAATATTCCATGACATGGTGGGTGACTTTCTCGAGGTCTTCATGGATGACTTCTTGGTCTTTGGACCATCTTTTGATGACTGTCTTGCCAACCTGACTCGTATCCTTAGGAGATGTATTGATCTAAACCTCGTGCTTTCCTGGGAGAAAAGTCATTTTATGGTGCACGAGGGAATTGTTCTCGGGCATATCATCTCTGACAGGGGTATCGAGGTTGACAGAGCTAAGCTTGATGTAATTGCTGATTTACCTGTGCCTGGCTCTGTCAAACAAATCCTCTCCTTCCTAGGACACGTCGATTTTTATAGGAGATTTATCAAAGACTTCTCCAAGATTTCTCGACCCTTAACTCATCTCCTATCGACCGACGTACCCTTCGATATGGGCCCCGACTGCATACGACCATTCACGCAACTGCATGATGCTGTCACCAAGGCCCCTGTTCTCCAGCCACCTAATTGGTCCCTCGACTTTGAACTCATGTGTGACGCTTCCAACCTTGCAGTTGGAGCCATCCTAGGACAAAGACACGATAGACACCCCTTCGTGGTGTACTACGCAAGTAAGACGTTGGACGAGGCCCAGCGTAATTATACTACCACTGAAAAAGAACTACTGGCGATCGTCTTTGGGCTGGAGAAATTCTGCTCCTACCTTCTGGGCTCACACGTTATTGTTTTCACTGATCACGCGACCATTCGCCATCTCATGCATAAGAAGGATGCCAAGCCTAGACTGATTCGTTGGATCCTTCTGCTCCAAGAATTTGACATTGAGATTCGCAATAAGGTCGGAGCCCAGAATGTTGTAGCTAATCATCTTTCCAGGCTGGACCCTGACCATATTGGACTTACTCTGCCGATCAATGAAATTTTTCCTGATGAGCACCTATTGGCAATTAATGTGGCAAGTGGACCGTGGTATGCCGACATTTCCAATTACCTTGCTTCTGGATCCCTTCCACGTGGCTGGCCTAAAAACCAGTGCGAGCATCTCATGGCAGAAGCAAAGTATTATTTCTGGGATAATCCACTTCTTTTTCACATAGGTGCTGATCAAATCATCCGTCGCTGTGTTCCTGACAGCGAATTCCCCAGTGTGCTATCCTTCTGCCACGATCAGGCCTGCGGAGGCCATTTCTCTGGGAGGAAAACTACAGCCAAGGTGTTGTAGTGCGGTTTCTTTTGGCCCTCCCTTCACCAGGATGCACACAATTATGCCAAGCATTGCACTAGGTGCCAATCGTTAGGGTCAATGTCACGTCGTGACATGATGCCCTTACAACCCATCCTAGCTGCAGAAATCTTCGACATTTGGGGAATTGCCTTCATGGGTCCCTTTCCTCCTTCCAACGGCTTTGAATTTATCCTCGTGGCTATTGATTATGTTTCGAAATGGATCGAGGCTATTCCCACCTACCGTGTTGACCATGTTATATCCACTCGCTTTTTCAAAGACCGCATCTTTGCGTGCTTTGGATCCCTTGTGCCATTATCTCGGATGGAGGAAGCCACTTTACCCATGTGTCTTTTCGAGCACTTTTGAGAAAATACGGAGTCCACCATCGTATCGCATCCCCGTATCATCCTCAGATGAACAGCCAGGCAGAGGTGTCAAACCAGCAAATCAAACAGATTCTCCAGAAAACGGTTCGGCCTGACCATAAGGGTTGGTCCGACAAGTTGATTGATGCACTTTCGACGTATCGGACCGCCTTCAAGGCTCCCCTTGGTATGTCTCCTTATAGAATCGTTTATGGGAAGCCTTGTCATTTGCCCGTGGAGCTGGAGCACCGCGCTTATTGGGTGGTTCGCCAATGTAACCTCGACCCAAACCTGTGTGGTCGAGAAAGGAAACTTCAACTCCAGGAGCTGGAAGAGCTCCGTCGTGAAGCCTATGATTCTGCCTTAACTTTCAAGCAACACACTAAGGCTTTTCACGACAGCTGTATTCAACAGAAAGAATTTGAGCCATCTCAGCAAGTTTG
Source organism: Thalassia testudinum (assembly GCA_037157565.1). NCBI lineage: Eukaryota > Viridiplantae > Streptophyta > Magnoliopsida > Alismatales > Hydrocharitaceae > Thalassia > Thalassia testudinum. The sequence continues at coordinate 27,164,346 of JAZHRO010000072.1, read as the reverse complement.
GCTCTTCAATGCCCGGCTTAAATTCTTTCCTGGGAAATTGAAGTCCAAATGGACTGGTCCTTTCCTGGTCTCAAGACCATTTCCCAACGGGGCCGTCGAAATTGAAGATCCCAAATCTGGGCATAAATTTACGGTCAATGAGTAGCCTTTAAAACCCTATCTTACTCATGAACCTACCCCCGTTGGAGAAACTGTTGCCCTGCTGGAGGGTAACTAATTTTGTGCCTCATTCTGAGTCCAGCTGGGGATGTTAAATTCAGCGCTCGTTGGGAGGCACCCCAACAACACACTATCCACCATCACCTTTCACGCCTCTATCATGATCACTTCACTTTTCACTTCACCACCCACCATCCACCCACCCTACCACCCTGCCGTATACCCTGCACCTTAACTCTCGTTACCTGATCTTTTATCCTTTCTCTACCCTACCCTGCATGCATATGAGGACATAGCATCGTTTGGCATTGGGGGTGGATAGGCATCCATAGGATCTGGGTATTTTAAGGTATCATGCAGTTTATATATATATATATATATATATATATATATATATATATATATATATATATATATATATATATATATATAAAAGGGTGTTTAGTAATGATCTGAAGGCTGAAACAAAAATACAATAAGTGTTTATAGATATTCAACCACTGTTTTGAAGACTTTCCAGGCCACAGAAGCTTGATTCACTTAGGCTAGGCTTAATTCACTTGAGTATTGACAAGATAGATTAGAATCTCTCCTAACTAAGGATATATTCTTGTACCTGAGACACCAGTACAGGATCCGTCGGTTTGCTTCTACTCGAGAGCCTAAGTAATCTTGGTTCACACTACACATATCAAGAAAGACCAGGTGAACATAAGATCCAACCCTAGTGTTCATTAGGGAAGGTGGAGTCCTTACCTGTGCGCGCAGGTAGACTTTTTATCCCAGGTTTTAGTCTTTTGTTAAGGAGAGACTCTTTCCACCAAAAAGAAAAGTGTGGTCCTCCAAATAATGTTGTAAGAGAGATACTGACACGTGTTTCAAAAAAAAAAAAGATGCAAATAAGTCAGTATATCTCACAAATATCTGTAAAGCCTTCCCCCTAAAAAAATTTTCAGGGCAAGTTGCAAATACCCTATTTTCTTTGAGCCACAAATGTCAGAAAATGGGAGTTGAGTTTCTGTCATCTTTTTAAGGGTCAATCCGAAGACACGAGATGAAACTGGGACCAACCTGTACTTAAAAATTCATGAAACCTTGGGCTTGAGTCTTAATGTTCATCTGGTCAATCTTGATCCTTCACTATGCATAAGCCATAATCTCTTGAGCTCTCGAGTACGGCAAAAACCACTTGGGTCCTGGAAATCGTAGTTAAGGTTTAAATATCAAGAGTCTTGGTTAGTCGAGAGATGATCTATGTCATGTGAGACTTAAAGTATTGGTAGTCTTCTCTGCAATTGGTTCTCACAATATCCAACAATAAACACACCTATGTCGCCTCAGAAGAAAATCATCAACTTAAAGATCATTTCTAAATACAGCAAAAAAAAAAAGTTTTGCTAGGGACTAGCAAAAGATAGGCATGGGGGTATGATTGCACCGCAAAAATACAACTGCAATTGTACCGTCTTGTGCTATTTCCTAGTATTACCAGTGCATATTAGGTATCCATAGTCGCATTTGTAAAAATACACGCATGCATGCATTTACTTGAGAGGGGAGGAGAGTGAAATAATGGCCTTGAAAGTTACATTTTTCCTCAAGTGCTGCTTTGCAAAATTCACCATCTTTTTATTTTTAATTTTATTTGACTTTGAATTCTTCCCGCAGCTGTAAGGCATGGCCTCTTCTTCAACCTCGCGCCATGCTCTGCAACAGCTCTCCCTGCCAGCCGCATGCAAGCCTCTCCCTGTCAGCCATGCAGAGCCATGCACAGCCAGGGCATGGCTGTGCATGCTTTCTTCCTCTTTAAAAAGAGCATGGCTCCTTTGCAAGGGAGCCTGGTCCACCCAAAAAAACCCAACGTAGCTCTTCTTCTCCAGGCCGTCTCCACCTCTCTCCCTCCATACGCAGCCTCTCCTCCTCTGAGGAGCCACTCTGCAGGTAGGAGCACCTCACAGTGGTGCACAACCACCACTGTGAGTCCACCACCGCCCACCTCATCAGAGAGCCGGTGGGCGTGGTGGTTCTCTCTCTGTTTCAACGTCCAAGCCACTTTCGCCATTGCCATTGGAGCTTCAAGCTTTGAAGCTCAACCGGCCACCGCAAGCCCTGCAGTAGTAGCAGTAAGGCGGCAGCAGCAGCGCAAGCCACCGCACGTGCCTGCAGGCTGCCCTCGCCTTCTGCTTCTTCGTGTACGCCCGCCTCTCTATGCAAGCCACCAGCCAGCGCAGCCTCTTCCGCGCGTGCGCCGAGCCGTCCACGCCTGCCGCACTCACAGCACCGGACGCAGGCGGTTGTGGGGCTCGCTCGGGCACTGTAGCCACTGTTCACGCATTTCAGCGGAACACTGTGGCTATAGTGAGGTGACCGGTAAGTTTCTCACTTAACCAGTCACCCGACGCGCCACAACCGCCGCTAGCCCGCGAGCATGTCCCGCCCTGAGCCAGCTCCAGCGCCCACCCGCACGTCTGCGTGTGCCCGCCTCTACCAGCGCCCGCACCCGCCCACATGTTCACCCGCTCCCAGCGCCTGCCTTCGCCTGCTCCCTTCACCTTTCCGTGCAGCGTTGTGCGCTGTAGTCCTTCTCCCGCGCGCCCACTCCCTTCAGCGTGCATCTTTGCACGCCTATGCGCGTGAGCGTGCGCTTGGCACCAGACGTCGCCCACGGCCTCAGACGACTTAACCCGCGCGCCTTTCTTCTCCAGCAGACGATCCCTCTCTCTCTCTCTCTCACAGCACTCACTCACATTCTCTGCACACACATACACACACTCACAGTCTCGCACACACACACTCTCACTTATACATTATTATATACTTATATATATACATATACATATATATATTGATACATATATACATATATTTATATACATATAGTAGTACCTATATACTTAAGTATTAGTATACATACATACATATATATATATATCTATATATATATACATATATATTTACATATATACATATACTTATATACATATATATATGTACATATATCTATATATATATTATTACCTATATAACTAAGTATAAGTATAGATACATATATATATATATACATAAATATACATACTTATATACATATATATCTATCTATAACCATATGTACATATATATATATATATATATATATATATATACATATCTATCTACATATATCTATATACATATATTACTATATATATATATCTATATATACCTATATATATATACATCTATATAGTTATATATGCATACATATATATATATATATTATCTATACATATAGTTACATACCTATATATATATACACATATACATATATACGTATATATACACATATAACTACATATGTACCTATATATCTATAACCATATATATATACATATAGATATATTTACATATATACATATATATATATATATTCATATTACTTACCATACGTGGTATCATGGGAATATCTGCACCAGTTGCTGATATTCCCCGATACACGCGTATAGAAAGCGTGTTCGCACTCGTCTTCCACCATCCATCCTACACTCCACGCGGCACCTCATCCTATTGGTTGCGTCTTTCTAGACGACGACCAACTCGACACCGTGCTACATGCCATCTCCACCTCCACCCCCACCCATTTATACATATGTAATATATACATCTATATATACTATATTACTTTATTTCTATTTCTCTTTCATGCCAGTAAAAAGACAAAAAAATATATAAAAGAGAAAAGATAATCCTTGACTTACAGGTACTCAGTCTTGCGAATAGCAAGACGAATTTTTGAACCCTAATTTGGCTCCAAGTCAAGAACCTGATTTTGAGGGTGTACCTCAAGGACAAAGATTATCAAAAAAAAATCTTAAATAGAAAAACACCAAAAACATAATAAACGAATGGAAGAGATTCGTTGTAGGAAAGGTGTAGAAACTTCACTTCTAATCCCACTTCCCTGAGTTCGACCCTGGGCCTAAAAGTGACCAAGATAAAATCAAGTAGGCTAGGTAAAAAAAATTTTGTAAAGAGATGGTTAGGCTCGATTTAGGTTAACCACTATACTCATTATAATGATAAAATCACCATATTAACACACCTATCCGAGTCTACACCAGGCAGTCCAAAATAGGGACCCAAAAACTAGGCATGTATCTATGGTAAATGGCCAGCGCCTCAAGCCATTCACAGCCCAGGAACCTCCTCCAGCTGACGAACTCATTCATCTTATTGAGGATATCTAAGTAAGTTCTCACCCAGCTAGAGGCGTTAAACTCAACATCTACCTCACATTCTACCATCACCCTATACATACTCACTTTATACATAGCATATTTTTCTTTTAAGCATATTTCTCTTGCATATTGTATACTGTTAGGTTGGCCGGTGCTAAACGTTAAACTTCAGGAGTAATTCCAGGTGATTTCCACCCATTTACTCCCTGCTGTATTTATTTTCTTTTATATTCATGCATGAGGACATGCAAGAACTTAGGCGTGAGGGGGGTAGATATGAACAAATTGAAAATTTTTATGCCAACATGTAGGAAAACCCCGCAGCTGCATGTTAAATGTACTTTAGGATCCTAAATAAAAGAACAATCGACTCCACCTCCAATGCTCACATTGGAGCTAAAAATCATCCGCAACAACCACTTTCGACTCACTCGCTCACCTTTTGTTCTAAATTTAGGGTCAAACTGAATGTAACCTGAAAGGGAAATTTCATGAAGTACAAATATAATAGGTTACTTGTTTACTGCATATATACATAGTGCATCCATGAATAAGATTATCTTATTAAGAGAATGCATTAGAGATTTTATCCTCTAGTTGATTCTTGTAATCTGGAATCTAATATAGTTTTTCACACACACATAGAATTTGCAATGGATTCATGGTAAAGGCTGATAAACATCTTTAGTCAGTCAAGAAGAAGCAATGCCTCTTTTCCTAAACCCTTGGACAATGTTTTGGGAGTTAGTTAGATTTTCTTCCAAAAATCCACCAAATAGTGTGAGATGAGAATAGAGAGTACTGGTGCTCTAAGATTAGTTCAAGGAATCTGGAATCCTAGATAATTAGGTGATGATACTCAAAGATTAGGCATAGTTTTCACTCTCGATTCCTATGTATATATTTTTGTGCGAAATTTTGAGAGCCACCAAATAAGGCAATTACGCGGAGAGTGAGTTTTCATAAAACTAGGGCTAAGGTGGATGGTTACGACCATTCTTTACGGAATCTTCGGCTGAAGGAGGGTATTGATGTCAAGGTCAAAAATACACCATCCTATCCATCTTTCCCAATGCCATGAGTACTCACTTCCACCAAATAAGGCACCCAATGTCTCTTGAGTACCACCAATCCCTAATAATGCCTCTTCAATAAAATTCATGAATGTGTTGCTAGATTGTGTTGAGTTAGAAAAATTATATATGAAAAAACAAGAATGAAAAAATGAGAAAATGTGAATGGAAAAAAAAAAGAAAAAAAGTGAAAAAAGGAAAAGAAAAAAAAAGAAAAGTAAAGAGCAGAAAAAGAGTGTGAATATTTAGTGTTTATTTCAGTTGCATTGAGGCAATACCACCAAATAAATTTGAGATCCACCAAATATGGCCTTAACCTATCTTTCTGTGTTTTTGACCGTTCGAATACTGGCTAAGGAATTCTGACTTATTGCTATGGTTATGAGAACTCAATTAAAGTGTTAATGCCAAGTGAGACCGCCAAATAAAGGTCATATGTGTGAATTTGGTGAGATTGTGAGCTCTAAGAAAAAGAAAGAAAAGAAAAGAAAAAGAGAGAATGAATACAAAGGAACCAAAAGAGAACATAGTTTTTCTCATCTTTCTCTAAGTTGAGTTATGTAATAATGTGGGAATCTAGATTCTATAGTACTAATCTCTATGTAGCACCAGCCGAGAGTGAGCCATCAAATATATAATCTTTTCCCTCTAAGATTCTCGAAGCTTAAAGCCAGGTGGAATTCATGGAATATCTTGAATACCTCGAGGGAAGAAGTCTGCCTATCCCACTAGAATTTTTACTAGGGGTCAAGTAGAAGCTTTAGAGGTGAATTAGTTTTTCACTCGAATTCGTTGCAAAAGCTACATAGCTACACTTTCATGATTGTTTGGATTTCTAGAGCATAGGGTGAAAACAAAAAGGAGAAAAATCTCTAGGCATACACTTGATAAAATAATCAATCCCTTAGGGACCCTTGTGTGAATAATTTAGTCTAGCATTTGCTAGGGACTAGCAAGATTTAGGCATGGGGGCATGATTATGCAGCAATCATAGGTCTTAATTGACCTAAATTAGGCTAGGACTTAGATAAGTTAGGGTAATTCATGTATGCATAAGCATTACTAGCACCTTTACTTTTTTCTTTTAGCTATGCATAAAATAATGCTATAATGTACTGATTAGGTGCATTATGTCAATTGCAGGTAATAAGCTGAACAGAAGCTAGATCTGAAGCTGGATCTAAAGCTGGATCTGAAAAATAAAGAATAACTGATGTTGCAGCAGAGCTGGAGCAGAAGACCTAGATTAGATGCAGTAGATAATAATGTAAGGGAGTTAAGGTATGTATTCTATTAAGTAGGAATAAAGCAATAAATTGTGAAGAACTTAGGTCCATCCTAGACCTAGGACAGCCTATAAGCTTCCCCAAGCCTTAGCCACCCTTAGATTAGGTCACCGCACCCTAGGAAACCTTAAAACCCTAATTCCAACCTCTATCTGGACGTCCAGATGAGTTATAGGACATCCAAAACCCTTAGCCAACTCCCGCACACCTTAAACCCACTTCTATAGTGTTATTGGATGTCAGACACTTGGTTAGACGTCTAATTTCTACAGAATACCCAAGACAGAACCTAGAATCCCTCCTGACTTTGATTGGACGTCCAGACAATAAATCTGGACTTCTGATTTTTCATTATAAGACATCTGATAACTTTATTAGGCATCCAAAACTGGCCTCCAGACCCTGTTTTGAGATTCAAGCCTTGATCTTGGATCTCGAGCTCCCTAAACTCAATTTTAACCCCTTAGGAACCTAAATTAAGGTGCCCTAACCATAGTACATCACCTCTAGACCTCCCTAATGACCTAATTAGGTCCACAATAAACCTAATTGACTTGGATCATGGTCAATTCCATCAGCCTATTCAATTGGACTCATCGAGTCCAATTGAGCCCTAATCTCGGCACACACTATCCACTTGGACTCAGTGAGAGTCCAATTGACCTAGACCTGACTTAATTGAGTTATTTTACTCTCAATTAGATTTCCACACACCCAATTAAACTTGTTTTAAGTTTAATTGCACTTTAAATCAATTAATTACGATTTTCAACCCTAATTTGAGACCTAACCTAGACCTAAACCCATTAGAACCTATCCTAACCCACCTAGCCACCTAGGTTTCAACCCACACACACACACACACACACCCATTCATGCACACACAACCACCTATAGTTCTCTAGAACTCTCTTCAAGGTGGCTCCACTCTTGGTTGCTAAAATTGGCAACCAAGAGCCATTCAATTTTTAGGTCCACAAATGGGGGATCTAAAAACCACCTTGGCCGACCACACTTGGGACTCTCTCTAGAGAGTTCCACACTCCTCCAGAGAGTCTCCCTTAGGTCTATAAAAAGACCTAAGAAGTGGCACTTTGCAACCATTCACTCTTGGCTCCATTTTAGCTTAGCTTCATTTCGCCTCCACTCCACCTTCACGAGTAGATTCACCATGGCCACCACCATCTCCACGCCAAGATGTTGGATCACCTCCTCAACCTCTCTCTAAGGGTCGGCCTAAGCACCATTGGCTGCCCCTCTTTCTCCTCTCAACCAAGTCAAAGGCCATCGGAGCCCACCTATGAATGCCTTTAGTTCTGCTAGACTAGATTATGGTTCTTCATAGATTTTACTACTTTATTTACTACTTAATAGTGTGGCTCTATATTCTCCCCCAATGATGCATGCATAATCCCCCCTTAGATTCATGTATGCAATTGTTTTCTGCTAGCTAGATTTGTGTTTCCAAGCATTCCTCTATAAGCTTTCCACGAGCTTCATGTTGCAAACACCATCATGAATCAAAGAAAATCTTTATATATATATACATATCTATCTATGTGTGAAAATCACCATGAGCCTTGTTGCAATATTTTTTTGTGAGATTAAGGATGCCTGCTCTTAATTACTATCTATTGCAACTAGCATGTCGGTGCCTGAAAATATCGAAGATCTAACTATTAACGCATTTTCCATGAATAGCCACCACATAACTAGAATCATGCGTACTGAAACTCACACTTTCATGTTTGTCATCTACCAAACACATGCGCACATAATTAGGGTTAATAATGAAAGTGGCCGAACATTGCTCCGACAATTAGAAACCGGCGTGTGATTTTAAGCAAGTAGAGTAAGCGGGATTGATTTCAAATATGCATTTCCATAAATGCCTTCCAGAGACGAACGACCAAGACTCAAGTCTCATTATCTTAGAAATTATTTTTATTGATCGTATTTTGCAACTATATTACGACACATTTTTGATCAAATATGCGTTCTACAATCCCAACAAATGGCACCGTTGCTGGGGATCATAGAACGCGTATTTGATCAGAAATGCATTGTAGTACAGTTGCAAAATACGATCAACAAAAATAATTTCTAAGATAAGAAGACTTGAGTCCTGGACGTTCGTTTCTGGGAGGCATTTATAGAAATGCAGATTTGAAATCTATCTCACTCACTCTACTTGCTCAAAATCACACGCCAGTTTCTAATCACCGGATCAATGTTCGGCCGCTTTCATTATTAACCCTAATTACATGCGCATGTGTTAGGTAGATGACAAACGTGAAAATGTGAGTTTCAGTACACACGATTCTAGTTATGTGGTGGTTGTTTATGGAAAATGTTTTAATAGTTAGATCCTCGAAAATTTCAAGTACCAACATGCTAGTTGCAACAGATAGTAATTAAGAGTAGGCAACTTTAATCACACAAAAAAATATTGCAACAAGGCTCATGGTGATTTTCACACATAGATATATATATATATATAAAAAGATTTTCTTTGATTCATGATGGTGTTTGCAATATGAAGCTCGTGGAATGCTTATAGAGGAATGCTTGGAAACACAAATCTAGCTAGCAGAAAAAAATTGCATACATGAATCTAAGGGGGGATTATGCATGCATCATTGGGGGAGAATATAGAGCTACTCTATTAAGCAGTAAATAAAGCAGTAAAATCTATGAAGAACTATAATCTAGTATAGTAGAACTAAGGGCATTCAGAGGTGGGCTTCGATGGCCTTTGACTTGGTTGAGAGGAGGAGGAGCGACCAATGGTGCTTAGGCCAGCCCTTGGAGAGAGGTTGAGGAGGTGATCTAACATCTTGGCGTGGAGATGGTGGTGGCCATGGTGAAGCTACTCGTGAAGGTGGAGTGGAGGTGGAATGAAGCTAAGCTAAAATGGAGTTAAGAGTGAATGGTTGCAAAGTGCCACTCCTTAGGTCTTTTTATAGACCTAAGGAAAACTCTCTAGAGATGTGTGGAACTCTCTAGAGAGAGTCCCAAGTGTGGCCGGCCAAGGTGGTTTTAGATCCACCATTTGTGGATCTAAAAATTGAATGGCTCTTGGTTGCTAATTTTAGCAACCAAGAGTGGAGCCACCTTGAAGAGAGTTCTAGAGAACTCTAGGTGGGTGTATGTGCATGAATGGGTGTGTGTGTGTGTGTGTGTGTGGGTCGAAACCTAAGTGGCTAGGTGGGTTAGGATAGGTTCTAATGGGTTTAGGTCTAGGTTAGGTCTCAAATTAGGGTTGCAAATCCTAATTCAGTGAGGTAAAGTGCAATTAAACTTAATACAAGTTTAGTTGGGTGTGTGGAAACCTAATTGGGAGTAAAATAACTAAATTAAGTTAGGTCTAGGTCAATTGGATTCTCACTGAGTCCAATTAGATAGTGTGTGCTGAGATCAGGGCATAATTGGACTCAATGAGTCAAATTGAATAGGTTGATGGACTTGGCCATGATCCAAGTCAATTATGTTTAGTGAGGACCTAATTAGGTCCTTAGGGAGGTCTAGTGGTGATGTACTATGGTTAGGGCACCTTAATTTAGGTTCCTAGGGGGTTAGAATTGGGTTTAGGGAGCTAGAGATCCAAGATCAAGGCTTGAATCTCAAAACAGGGTTTGGAGGGCAGTTCTGGACATCTAATAAAGTTATCAGACGTCTTATAATGAAAAATTAGAAGTCCAGGCTTATTGGCTGGACATCCAATCAGAGTCAGGAGGGATTCTAGGTTTTGTCTTGGGTATTCTGCAGAAATTAGACGTCTGACCAAGTGTCTGCACGTTCAATAACACTGTAGAAGTGGGTTTAAGCTGTGCGGGAGTTGGCTAGGGTTTCTGGACGTCCTATAACTCATCTGGACATCCATATAGAGGTTGGAATTAGGGTTTTAAGGTTTCCTAGGGTGCGGTGACCTAATCTAAGGGTGGCTAAGGCTTGGGGAAGCTTCTAGTCTATCCTAGGGCTAGGATGGACCTAAGTTCTTCACAATTTATTGCTTTATTCCTACTTAATAGAATAGCATACCTTAACTCCCTTACATTATTATCTATTGCATCTATTCTAGGTCTTCCACTCCAGCTCTGTTGCAACACCAGTTATTCTTTATTCTTTAGATCCAGCTTTAGATCCAGCTTCAGATCTAGCTTCTAATCAGCTTATTACCTGCAATTGGCATAATGCACCTAATTAGTACGTTATAGAATTATTTTATGCATAGCTAAAAGAAAGCAGTAAGGTGGCTAGTAATGCTTATGCATGCATGAATTACCCTAACTTATGCTAGGTACTAGCTTAATTTAGGTCAATTAAGACCTATGTTTGCTACACAATCAATTACCTAGCCAGTTGGAGTAGCTAGCTTAGGTCAAGTAGCTCAGCTCAACTAAGTTTTGCTGAGTTGAGCCTCTGAGAGCTTGACTTGAGCCGGTTACAGTCATCTTCAGCTGACAAGATCTAGCTAGTAGCTAGTCCTAGTCAGGTTGAGCTTCCAGTGAACTCTTTTGAGCTAGAGGATTTGGAATGGAGCTAGGATCAACTATCTTTAGCTAGTTTAAGCTACCATGCAACTGAGGTGACCTGAATGGAGTTGAGGCGAACTAGCTTGAGCTACCATTTAGTTGAGATGAGCTGAATGAAGCTAGGGATGAGTTGATCCATCTAGAATGAGCTGGATCTAGCTGGAATCTAGCTGAAATGAGCTTCTTCTTCATCTTCTTCCTTTCTGAGTGCCAGGAATAAGGGATATGACTTTCTATCTATCCCTGTGTTTGCAGCACTTGATCGTGTTTTAAGTCAGTTACGTAGTGTTATAGGTGACCAAGAGTTGACAACAAATAAGAATTTATCACTCGAAAACCTAAGTATCCGAGGTCTAACACAAGGAGCAAATGGAATTTATTCACTAATCTCAATAATGTAATTGAACACTTAGAATTACTCAAAACTTAATTTAGAATATAAATGCAAAAGTTTAAAAGTCAATTGTGGCAAAAGTAGAGAAATTTGACATTTGATCATGGGATTAGACGTCTTAAAAAGATGTTTTCTCTTTTAACTCTCTCTTATTTCTTCTCCTTGCAACTTTCTCTTCTTCTTCTTCCTTCTCTTTCTCTTCTTCACAGTGCCTCTCTGCCTTGCTCCTTTTTTCCTTTCTTCTTCTTTCTTCTCTTTCTGTCTCTGCTTTAGTTGCTTCTCTTCTGCCTTCTCTTATTTACTTTCTTCCTTCTCTTCTTCCTCTGAGGGCCTTCTTCTTTCTTTCCTTCTTCAGCCTTTGCTCTCCTCTGGCGTTTTCTCTTCCTTCCTTCTTCTTCTCTTGCTGTGGCTAAGTCCTTCTTCCTTTCCTTCTCTTGTTGTGCCTCTTCCTCTGATGTTCTCTTCTCCTTGGCTTCTTTCCTTCTTCCCTACACACACAACACCAAAGAGCAAAACCTACCCCTCTACCCACCCCCATGTCTCTCTCTCTCTATATATCACTCTTTGGTACGCTCTTCCAGAGCCGGGTAATCGGGTTGGTCGCGTGCTCGGGTCCAGGTGCACCGGCGTGGGTGTGGTGCGCGAGGAGTGCTCGGTAGGTTAGTCGGGTTGGGTGCCAGGCCCGCGGGGGAGAATGTCGCTGAAGAGGTGTGATAGGTGAGGGACCTCACCCCATGTGTGTCTCGAGGCGAATAGAGTGAAACACAAATTCAATATAAGCGATGCACCTCACTCTTGATTTTCTGAGGTAGGACTAATGTCTCGCCCGCTTTTGTGCATTCGCCTGCAGGAGCTCCTTCTTCCAATTGCTGCAGCTGGAGGCCTCGACAAACCAATTGCCCTGCTGTCTAAGTGCGCGCACGCGTCTGCTTCCTCTGGGACCCTGACACCTGGAGCGTGCAGCCTAGGATGAAGCTCGCGACCTTCTCGAGCCGTTGCTAATGGTGGCTGGTGCTCAGATCTGCCATACATGAATACGGCCTAGTGGGCCCATTAAAATACATGGAAAGATTCATCGTGAGAAGGCAAAGGTGGGATGGTAGATGGCAGGTCGCGGGGCGGCCTGGGGGTGCGTTCCTAGGTCACTCTGTGGCCGGGTTTATGGGTTAGGCCGGGGGGCATTTAGGGAGGTGTTGGCGGTTTGAGTGGGTGGATGATGTTCAATTGACTGTGGCAGAGGTGAAGAGGTTGGTGGCGAGATGTGTGGAGGTGTGGAGTGATGGGTGCATCTTGCCGGAGGTAGGCCGGAGATGGGGAAGATGGCGGTGGACAGTGGCTGTCGAGGGGTAATTTGTGAAATAGGTTGAGGGGAATTGAAGAGGGGATAAAGAGAGTGATTCTAACCTAAATAAGTGGACAAAGGGGGAGAGATGGCGACTGCCAGTACCTACTATTGCCGGAGAAGAAGGTATCTAGTGGAGGGAGACGACAGCAACAACGAGGCTAGAGATGCTCGTGCAGGTGTTGCGCGACACGGAGGAAGATGGCGAGGACAACTTTTCCACTAGTATTGTGGTAGAGTGACTAGAAAGAGGAGGGAGGTTCACCGGAGCTCGCTGGACTACTTGGTTGGAGGAGAAGAAGAAGAAATTGAGGTGGATCTCTGGCCAAGTCAAGCTGAGGAGGTGCAACCAGGGTTGAGGATCCTTTTATAGATGCTGGCAGGGGTTCCTGTGCTTGGAAGACAAGTTTCCAAGGGTACAAATCCTCGTCGGATATGGAATCAGTTAGAGACCCAAAACTCTCGTGCGTTCGCACGAGAGATTGGGTGCAAATCAGAGATTAGGATTGAGCTCAGATAGAAGGGAATTCCTCAGAGAATCTCCCTTCCAAATTTGGGAGATCTTTGAGGAATCAGGGAGTACTCCCCCTCCATTCCTCGTCGGAGTAGTATTTCTCCCCATTAATGGTGGAGGGACCTATTTGTAAGAGTGGCGAGGAAGTTAGGGGGGTCTGTGCAATGGTTTTCAAAAGATAGGGGCTAAAATATAATTGGGTGTACTATTTTGCAAAGTAGGTCAAGATGAGCACCCCTTAGGTCCAAATTTTGGTACAAATCTAATTTGGACCTAAGGAATCCAATGGTGAAGTTGGATTTTATGTTTGACCACGTTTGACTGGACATTTTACATAAAAACCCAAATTTGGTCAATTGATGAGCTAGGATCCTAATCTAGGTCAAAATAGGTTCCAAAGGCTAATCTAAAGGTTTTAAACCCTAGGGGATATTTTTCCATGAATTTTAGAGGATTTACTTGATTTTTATCCTGATAAGAACCTTGTTGAATTAAGTGGGTCTATTTTAGAGTTAGAGAATGTCATTTAATTCATAGACTGCACATTAACCCATTTCTGATTGAAACAACCCACTTTTGATCTTATTCAGATCATTTGGCCTATGTTTTGCCTCTGCAAAATCTTGTTTATTTATTGCAATGGTAAAATTACAGTTTTAACCTTTATTTCATATTTTCTTCTCAGAACACTTATTCCTTGAATTAAGCCCTTCTCTAGGTTATGTAGGAGCTCTTATTCTCTTTCTTAGGTCAAAATGAGCTAGTTAGGGCTCATGATGAGGCTCTCATCACCTTGACACTCAAGTAAACACATTAAAAATACAACTAAAATGCAATGCATGTCTATCCTAGCTAAATGCCTAAATGCAGCCCAAAAATCTGCTTGAGAAGTTAAAACCCTAAGAGCTAGATCTGTTCTAGGGTATAAGAATGATAATAAACTGCCATTTATCAGGTGCTGAGCTGGGGTGACGTGGCCGCTTATACTCCATCGATCCTTGATCCAACTGCTTAGTTTTTCCCCCACTCGTGTGCAAAGAGGAGCGTATTAGGATTCGAATTGGTGGCCTTGGCTTGGGAATGCCTTTTCCCATCGTTTAGCCAAGGAGGCCCAAGTGTTGACTTGATGAGTTTCCCACAGCTGGTGGTCATGTGATCTTGACTGTTGGATTTTCATCCAACAACTAAGATCACACATTGGAGGTGCCTTTGAGGAAGAAGGGTGGGCTAATGGTGGTCTTGGATGGCTGGGATGGTGCCACGTGGTGCCATCCTGGCCATCCATCTTCTTCTACTTGTAGATGATGCCATCAATGTCGGATTGGATCGATTTTTGCACCGTTGGGCTGCGATTGTCGATCTGAATCCATCTGTGTGGTCGGATTTCTTATCTAAGATATGGATTTATGCCACCTTGCCCTTTTCCCTTTGATCTTCCTCGGAGAGCATATGATGCTACGGAAGTCCGATCAAGGTGATTTTGGAGGCATTGGACTTCGAACACTGTCCTGATCAGATCTGTATGGTTGGATCTTCAATCCGAGACTTAGAAATGAATTATCTTCTCCCTTAACCACAAAATAGGCTGATTAATACATATTTTACAGAATTTAATCTAAATGCATGATCATGCATGCTATGAGATATTTGTAATGTCAGATACAATTATAAGCCTAGGAACACATATAAATAGGCATTTTGTGCAAAATAGATGTGTCTACATCACATTTCCATGCCTATCTTTTGCTAGTCCCTAGCAAAATTAAACTAAAAGCTATTTGTAAAATAGAATTAGGATCTAATTACTTAGGCGTAAGTTATTGATCAACAAAAAGAAATTTCTACTAAGGACCTAAACTATGAATACTCAACAACGCCCGGTTGCCTGGCAAAGTGCAAATTGGCCAAGTCCTCGCCTTATTTCTTACTAAAGCAAATAAAATTTTTTTCTTTTGTTTTTTAAATTTTTTGATTGAATTTTTGAATTTAGAGTTTCGTGGTAGCTTTCTACGGCTACTTAACCCACCAAAGACTTAAGAAGACTATATTTTGAGCAACTTATTTGTGAAAAAGTGATAGACTCACTAAGCAGCAATTAGACCAGACTTTAGGTTTCTACAACCCTAGATGACCCTTAATGAAAAGGAAAATTCTACCTAAAGGTGTCTCTATTCGACTGGTAACTTTCTCCATACTTTTATTTTTATGAGGTCAACACAAGGCCAAGCCCAGTGTGCATCTCCTCGGTTTATTCTACTTCCCACTTCTTCCTAAGTGTTTAGGAATTATTTGTGCATTTTATGAGTTGCGCTCTAGACAACCAACCAATGGGGTGTTAAACCCATGGCAACTTGCCTGCCATACTTATGCGGTGAAGTGTGGCTCATTTTTTTTTTCTTTTCTATCTTTCTCTTTTTCTTTTCTTTTTATATGAGTAGGTGGCTTCCCTGATCTAAGATTTATCTAAAGGAAGCAGTCAAAGAGAATGGGTCATATGGTTGGGCTCTGGACAACTGATTATGCAACAATACATGCCTGTAAATAGGCCATCTTATGCTATTTCCTAACGTTATGCATTTAGATTAGGTAGTTATGCATGCATTTTGTAAATATTTGCTCTTGTGCATTTTATGGAGAGGAAGATAGAGAGAGAGATTGAGCTCCCATTTCCACCTCATTCCCATTTCAATTCCACCACATTTCTACCACCTAATACCACCTAACACCACCAACATTAATTCCATGACAACCTAAGTGCCTACCCATAATTTATCCAAAATATCCCCACTAAAAAAATCTCCTAACGGCACTTATCCCCACCAGCACCCACCACCCTCACCCCTCACCTATATAACCATCTCCATTCCCCCCTCCGGGTGGAGAGTCGTCTCCACCTCCACCAACAGTAATCCACCT
Source organism: Thalassia testudinum (assembly GCA_037157565.1). Taxonomy (NCBI): domain Eukaryota; kingdom Viridiplantae; phylum Streptophyta; class Magnoliopsida; order Alismatales; family Hydrocharitaceae; genus Thalassia; species Thalassia testudinum. The sequence continues at coordinate 27,147,913 of JAZHRO010000072.1, read as the reverse complement.
CCCCCTCCCACAGATGCACACACTCACCATACGGCCCCTACGCGCACACAGTCACTCTTCAGCTGGCCACTTCACCTGAGCTCTCCTCTCTCCCTCTCTTCCCCTCCTCCAATCTCAGTACCCTCTCACAAGTTGAGATGGCACACTGAGAATAGAGGAGCCCCCTCCCATGGTTGCACTGCCCACGGTGAGGGTGCACCACCATCTAGCTCATTGAGAGCTAGTAGACATGGTGTCTCTTTCACTTTTGTTTTGTTATTTTACTTTTCAATTCGTTTCGTTTGATCTCCGTTAGAGGAAGCTCCACGAGCTACTCTATTTTGCTACAATCAGTTCATTGTGACTCATTTTTAAGCTCTTTCATTGGTCGTTCCCCACTTATCCGGTGACTAAGCTCATGCACACTCACTTCCACCAGACACAGCACCCACATAGCTACCCACGCCCTCATCAATGCACCCCAGCCTATCATTGCCATTCCCCACCACTCGCCCATGCGTTCTTTATCTCCCCATCCATCGGCTAACTAAGAAGCCCACTTGGTGGATTCTTGAGTTAGCCAATGCACTTTGCCCTTGGCACTGTTCACATTCTCTCTACTTACGTGCACCGGTGATCGGGCATCCCTAACTTAGCCGATCACCCGGCCCTGTCTCTCCTCGCGCCCCACTTCTTGCACTCAGTCGCCCACTCCCATAGCATCACGCACACTCACCTCTCTCTTCACTCACGCGCCTCATGCCACCCTCTCATAGACACACACATACACACATAGACGCATACACATATACAGATACACACACCTATACATACATACACTTATATACATATTTCACACACACACATAGATATTTATATACATATATATAGATATACAGATATATACTTATAGATATATATATATACACATATGCATATATATATAGTTGTACATAGATACATATATAAATATATATATATAGATAAATACATATATAGATATATATTTATACACATATATACATATACATTCCATCTATACATACACACACATCATCCCATTCACGATACCACACATTTCCCTCTCCGCACATTATATCGCGGGTATATTTGCACCAGTTGCGCATATATCCTCGATATTCATGCACATCAAAGCATTCCACACATACACCCACACGTCTACTCCACACCCGCATGCAGTACATAGCTAGGTTAATTGTGTCTCTATAGACAATGGTTAACCAAGCATGGTGCTACATTTCCATTAAATCTTTGATTCAATATTCCCCCTTCTTATTATATATTATGTAGTTATATATATATCTATATCCTATATATATCTATGCATATCTATAAATAAGCTAAGAATTTCAATTCATTTCCTTTCTGCATTTCAATTCTACATTTCTTTTCTTTACTTTATATTTTTCTTTCATTTTGTTGATAAAGAAAAGACCAAAAAAATCTAAAATAGAAAAGATAATCCTTGACCTATAGGTACACATCTCGTGTGTGGCGAGGCCATTTCTAATTATTTTCACATGTAGCCAAGGACCATTTGTTGAGGTGTACCTCAACGACAAGAATATCCAAAAAAATCTAATATCAAGAAAAACCCAAAAATATAATAAGCGAAAGGAAATGATGCAATTTTAGGAAGTGTGTAGAAATTGATTAATGTTGGTGCAAGGGCACCATTATCATTTTGATGATAACAAGACACGTGTTATTTAGCATTTGCATTGAGTCTATAAGTTTTAGGAAAATGCAAATGGATTCAAGTATGGAGGAGGAGCTCAAGCTCGCGTCCATGGTAGATTGGAGGAGCTTGATGGAGTAGGAGCTTCGCTTCGAGTGAAAGCTTAAAGAAGGAAGGAGATGAAGAATAGGATAGATACTTTATTCATGTATTCATTTGTTGTTTCTTTTGCTCTTTATTTCTATCTAGATAATTATTAAAGAGCCTCAAAGTTATCTAACAGTAGTCCTAGGAATACTTACTCAAACATAGGATACTTAGGCTTTTCGTAGAAAACTTAGAAAGCCAAAATAGGCATCAAGCAGCTTGATCAGACATCCAATTTGGAAATCAAATGTCTGATCTTGGACTTTAAGACGTTTAACTATTTGATGAAACATCTAAACAATTAGGCTGGACTCAGTGCTTCTGCCTGTTGAATTCAAACGACCAGCCCTTAGTCTAGACGTCTTAGAAGACATTTGATGAACTTGCCAGACATCTAATTAGAAGACTATTCCTTATCAGACTAATTGTTGAGGATTAACCTTTAATCTGACCTACATACACTTTCAAACATTTGTAGTGATCCCCAGACATCTAATAAGTAGACATTAAGCCCAAATCACCTTTCGTCAGATGATTATAACCGTTTAACCTCAGGAAATCCATTCCTGCAAAAGATTGCATTTTCAGATGTCTAGACTTTGTGCCAGACGACCAACCTGTCGTTTGACCAACAAGTCCTAGAACCCCGTTTAGGTCTGGACAAAAATAGGAAGGAAACCTGTCTTAAATTAGACGTCGAACCTTGAGTCTAGATGTCATAAAAGTGATCTTTATACGTCCGTCTTAATCCAACTTCAATCAAATCTTCCACCTTTCTAGATCAGATGACTAATTCCTAAATCAGACGATGACCCAGACATATCATAATAGATCCAGACGTTTGATAATCCTATTAGAATCATAAAATAGGCATCAAATAGCCTAATCAGACGTCCAATATGAAATCAAATGTCTGATCTTGGACTTTAAGACGTCTGACTGTTTGATCAAACATCTAAACACTTAGGATGGACTTAGTGCCTTTTGTTTGTTGATTTCAGACAACCAGCCCTTAGTCCAGATGTCTTAGAGGATGTCTGATGAACTTGCCAGATGTCCAACTAGAGGACTATTGGCTTTATCAGACTAATCATTGAGGATTAGCCTTTAATCTGACTTACATACACTTTTAGACGTTTGTAGTGATTCTCATACATCTGATAAGTAGACGTTAGGCCCAAATCACCTTTTGTTAGATGATTATAGCCGTTTCGCCTCAGGAAATCCATTGCCACAGAAGATTGCATTTCCAGACGTCTAGACTTTGTGCTAGAGGACAGACCTGTTGTTTGACCAACAAGTCCTAGAACCCTATTTAGGTTTGGAAAAAAATAGGAAGGAAACTCATCTTAAATTAGACATCTAACCTTGAGTCTAGACACCTTAAAAGTGATCTTTAGACGTCCATCTTGATCCAACTTCAATCAAATATTCCACCTTTCTAGATCAGGCGACTGATTCCTAAATCAGATATTGACCCAGACATCTGATAATAGATCCAGACATCTAATAACCCTATCAAAATCATAAATAGCCCTGATTTCAGCCTGATTTATCTTGGGATAATTCCCAACGGCTAGAGAAGCCTTCCAACGGTTAGAAGAGGCTTCTAAACCCTTCTTAGGACTTCTATAAATAGAGGAACACCATTCCTTTGCTACATACACCAAGTAACACTACTTCCACACTCTTTTGTGTCATAGAGAAGAAATCATCAAGAAGAGAAGTGATCTTGCTCTACAATACCCATTCAATAAATCTGAGAGCACCGTTACTCTACCGAGATCATGCTTACGTACTTCCATTTAAGGGAAGTCTTTTTTTCTTATAGAAGCTAAGTGTATGATAAATACTTTGTGGCTCTATAGGTCTGTTGTTATTTTCATTTGTTGTTGGGCATTCACTTTGTGAATTCCCGTCTCCTTCGTAGGACAAAATACTCCTCATGAAGAAGAGGGATTTGAGGTACGCTACCCTTGTCTAGGTAGCATTGTTGTAAGAGGTTAAGTTACCCTCGTTTAAGTGACTTGATAGTGGATTTGATCGAATCGTTCGATCAGGAAATCCTAAACTGAGAGGTTTAGGTGGTGGTTTTTACCCAGGTTTGGGTTTTCACCAAAAAATATTTGTGTACCTGTGCAATTGAAATTTTGTGAGATTGATTTGTATATTTCCACATTTTAATATTTTTCACTCAAATCTCACCCCCTTCATTGCATAACATACATTTGGTATCAGAGTAGGTCTTGCACTTTCGACGTCACACACCGGTAAGAGATCATGAAGGGATGCATCACGACGATGAGAACATCTGAGGGGCAGTCTACTACCCATCCGCCATTCTTCGATGGGAGAACTACCCTTTTTGGAAGCTCTGGATGAAGACTTGGCTCTAAACAAGTGACTACACGATATGGCAGCGATGCGAAGTGCCATACGTCATTCCAGAAAGGCCCAAGGTAGGTTACTTCCAACAACAAACTCGGGAACTTTCGTTCAATGCCAAAATGATGAATGTTCTCTAATGCGCATTGAGCCTGGAGGAGTTCAACCGAATCTCACTATGTGCCACTGCATATGAGATTTGACACACACTAGAGGTAACTCACGAAGGTACCTCCAAGGTAAAGTCCTCTAAAATTAATTTACTTAGTCAAGAATTTGAATAATTTTCAATGAAATCTAATGAAACTTTGAGTGAGATGAACACTAGGTTCACTCTCATAGTGAATAATTTGAAAGCTTTACAAAGATCTTCATCAAGGGGGAGCTTCAAAGAAAGCTTCTCCGTTTTCTCACACTAGAATGGGAATAGAAGGTCACTGTCATCGAGGATGTGATGATAACATCATCATCAGCCATAACTAGCTTTAAATAGTCAAAATCAATTGACAAATGCTCCTGCATAACTGCTGGAGAGTTGCAATTCATTGTTTATCCTTTCTAAGAGATTAACATAGAACCAGGGTTAAATACGCAATGTTAACATCATATCATAAATGCAGAATAATCATGGGATTTTCCCAGGGGTTAATTTAAGGTAATATGAACAATAAAGTCTAATAAGTGAGTTCATGCAGACAGAAACAGGTTTTCATGCATTCCAAGAATTAATGGACATCTAAAACTCTAATTTTAGACCTGCTTAATTAACTGAGGTTCTGGTTAGGATAAAATTCACATAAACCTTCTAAAAATCATATAAAAATATTCTATAAGGTTTGGTATCCTTGATTTGACCATTGGAACCCATTTTGACCTAAAATAGAGTCTTAGATGGATAATTGCCCTAATTTGGGTTTCTACGTAAATTACCCAGTCAAACTTTGTACAAAAAAAAATCCAATTTCACCATCAAATTTCTTGGGTCCAAATTAGGTTTGTACAAAAATCTAGGCCCAATTAGAGATAATCTTGACATAGTTTGCATTTTGGTCCAGTTTGATTCTTTTTCTCTCAAATGGCCCCTCAGCTTTCAAAATATATTGCAAAGACCCTCCTAACTTTTTCATGACCTTCACATCTAGGTCCATACTGTCATTAGGAGTAGCTATAGCTCATCGTTGATATTCGAGCAAGGATTTCTCACTCTATTCTCAATCAATTAATCCCAAATTTGAACTAGAGATTCCTTGAGAAATTCTCTTCCAAATGAATCTGACCTTGGACCCCAAGTCTTTCCCAATCTCTCCTATGAATGCATGAAAGATTTGGCTATCCTTTTGTGTGCTAAGCTCTCAAGCTTCTTTCCAAGCTTGGAAACACCCCTTAAGGCCTAAAAAAAGATCCCTCATGCATTTCCTCACCTTCTTAGCTTGGTTTGGAGGCCGAATTCCCCTTCTTCCCTTCTCCCCGACCTCCATCTCCATTAACTTCGGTGACCTCCTTCGGCCACCTTCTTCGTCCACCCTTACAGACTATAGCGGGTGGATTCTTCATCCTCAGCTTCTTCTGCATGTCATAATACCCGTAAGCGCTACCTACCTCCCCTCGTCATCGTCGCTTCTCCTACCGGAGGCTTCGTCTTCTCCAAGTTCGGTGTACCTCCAATAAGGAAATTCTCCCTTTTCATCCATTAGATTTAGATTAGTTAGGTTCCCTTAGATCCTTAGGTTATTTCTCTCCCTTTTAAACCTTGTTTCGACCCACATTTCTGCCGTTCATCTCCTTCGTTCCCATCTTCGGCCACACCTCTGGTGAGGTTGTCCACTCACCACATACGTCTAAACACTTCGCCACCACTACCAAAAGCTCCGCCGTCTCTCCACCAACAAAAGCCCTAACCTTTCCAGCCCTATTAGCCACCCAAACTCTCCACCAAATAAACCCACCTCTGCACTCCATCTCCGCCTTTGTCTGACCACCTCACACCCTAATTCTTCACGCAACCACCGCCACCACACTCCACACCCTTCGACGATGTTCATGACTTATTTTAATGTGGCCAAGAGGCCATGTTGATGATTTTCAGGTCTTCTACCATACTCCGCCATCGCCATTATCGTTGCCCTTGTTCCCAAAGCTTTAGGACATGAAAGCCCCAAGTTTCATTTCCAGGCAGCGTAGAGTGGCTCCAGGCTTCATCCCAGGTCATCGATTGGAGGCCACAACTTCGATTCCATCAGCAATTGGAGAAGTCTCCCTACTGCTGGTGCATGTGAAGGAGTGGGTTTAGTCCCACATCAGTGGGAGAAAATCATGTAGCTGCACATAAATGGAATTTGTGCATAGGCTTTATCGCCCAAGCACTGAGGGGTTGGGCCCCTCCTCACATAACCCGCACTCCTCGCTCATCACCCACTGCTAGTGAGCCTAGACTTGATACTACTTAAACCCATACCTGGATCCATATACCCAATTAAGCCTAGATTTGAGAGAGGAGAGGCAGGAAAGAGAGAGAGAGTAGGGGAAGGGGGGTTTTGCTCTTTGATGTTTAGGGCTAATACCCTATGCGACACTTAGTTGCTGAGAAGAAAGGAGGCACTGGCTGAAAGGAGAAGGAAGGAGAAAATAAGAAGAAGGAGAAGCCCCGAAGAAGAAGAAAAGGCTCTCTTAAAGCACTGTAGCAGGCATCATTTAAGTTGTTTGATCCAAGGAAGACGACGTCTGATTTGGGTTTGATGCTGGTACTGTTGGAACATTTAAGTACCTAAGTTGCATGGTTGAAAATACTATAGCATTATTTGAGCAATTGATATACATGTGTCTAAACTAATAATTGGTGACTCAAATCACCATTATTTTGTCTTAGATATCTTTTTGCCTTATCAAACTTTTGATATACTAATGTTTTACATTGAATATCAGTTTTGAGTAGATATCATGCATTGAATATCATTATTGGTTTGATTTCTTGTGGTCATTTATATATTCATTTCAATTAGCGCGAGAATTGCAATACTTGCTTCCTGTGTTCGACCTTGGACTTCATTTTAGATATTCAAGTTATAAATTATATTTGTTTGAGAGCTATTTGTCGACTGTACTACAACACATTTCCTTAACACTCAACGAAAGCTTGATAACAGGAAGCACACGAAGTTGAAGAGCTCAACATGGAAGACCTCTTAGGCAACCTCATGGCCTATAAGATGAAGATGAAGAAGGACACTCTTGAGCCAAAGCCAAGGAAGAGTTTGGCATTCAAAGCCGCATCAGATAGTGAGGTGAGTTCCGATGATGAGGAATTTAATATTTTACTTAAGAAATTTTCCAAGTTTTGTAGGGATTCAAAGAAAGAAAAGAAGATGGAGAAGGAAAGTCTAAGACATTACTATCATTGCAACGAAAAAGGACATCTCTGACTCGAATGTCCTCTTCTCAAGAAGGAAAAGGAAAAGGAGAAGGAGAAGGAGAAGGAGAAGAAGTACAAGAAGAAAGCATTCCAAGCTACTTGGGATGACTTGACCTCAGAAGAAGGAGAAGAAAATCCCGAAGAAGAAATTGCTTGCATGGGCTTAATGGTTATGGCAAGTTATAGTGAAAGCGAAGATGACAAAGGTAAACTCTTTTAGCGAATTACAAGATGCTTTTGATGAACTTTATGAAGTTAGTAAGTCATTAAAAGTAGAAAACAAAAGTATTAAAAAGAATCTTAGCCTTCTTAAAACTGAAAATAAAAGGTTAGCGACTCAAATTAAGGATCTAGAAAGTAGTTCTACTTGTAAAATTTTTTAAAATGATAATTTGTTATTAGAAAATAAAAACCTAATAAATGAAAATAGTAGATTGATTGAAGAGAATACTAGTTTAAAAATGGAAATTTCTGACTTAAAAACCAAGATGCATGTTTTTGAAAACAATCTTATTTTTCTTAAAGAAAAATCGGATAAGTTGTTAAATGAAATTAGCATTAGTCATATTTTTGAGAAAGGATCTCTATCAAAGAGTGCAACTAACACAATCGGATCTAAATTGATTTGGATACCAAAGGGAGAACTCGAATCTTGTTTTGTAGGGTTCAAGGGAGATTATAATGTCAAAGATTGGACCTAAAAGCTCAAGGATAGTCTACTCAAGCTAGGTGGACCAACATCAAGACCAAAGAGGAAGACAAGAAGCTCAACGAGATGACTGACAGGTGATCAAACCGCCGCATGTTGACCACCCAATTGGAGACCAGCTCCGATGACTGGACCTCCAAGCTTCGGATGGGAGCCCCATCCATTTTGGCAACCTCCATTTTTGCCATGTTATTGGCCATGGTAAGTGAGGTACACCCTTAACATTATCTTTTTCATTTATATCATGTAGATAGGAGTTAAAAATTGATGAAGTTATTTGTCAATCATTAGGGGGGAGGTTTAAAAATAACATAGCTATATTTCCTTTAACAAGGGGAATATAATTACATAGCTATACAAAAAAGATGGAATTAGAAGAGCATGTTTTAAGGGGGAGTATAGGATAACTAAAATTGATTAAACCCTTTTGATAATGTCAAAAAGGGGGAGAATTTTTGGATTTATATTTATGATTTTGTCATCATCAAAAAGGGGGAGATTGTTGGTGCATGGGCACCACGATCATTTTGATGATAACAAAGCACGTGTAACTTAACATTTACATTGAGTCTATAAGTTTTAGGAAAATGCAAATGGATTCAAGTATGGAGGATGAGCTCAAGCTCGCATCCATGGTTGATTGGAGGAGCTTGATGGAGGAGAAGGAGCTTCGCTTGGAATGAAAGCTTGAAGAAGGAAGGAGATGAAGAATAGATAGATACTTTATTCATGTATTCATTTACTATTTCTTTTTCTCTTTATTTCTATCTAGATAATTGTTAAAGAGCCTCAAAGTTGTCTAACAGTAATCCTAGGAATACTTACTCAAACCTAGGATACTTAGGCTTTTCGTAGAAAACTTAGAAAGCCAAAATAGGCATCAAACAGCCTGATTAGATGTCCAATCTGGAAATCAAACATCTGATCTTGGACTTTAAGAAGTTTGACTGTTTGATCAAACATCTAAACACTTAGGCTGGACTCAGTGCTTCTTCCTGTTGAATTCAGACGACCAGCCCTTAGTCCAGACGTCTGATGAATTTGCAAGACATCCAATTAGAGGACTGTTGCTTTATCAGACTAATCATTGAGGATTAACCTTTAATCTGACCTACATACACTTTCAAACATTTGTAGTGATCCCCAGACGTCTAATAAGTAGACGTTAAGCCCAAATCACCTTTTGTCAGATGATTATAGTTGCTTAACCTCAGGAAATCCATTCCCACAGAAGGTTACATTTTCAAATGTCTAGACTTTGTGCCAGACGACCAACTTGTCATTTGACCAACAAGTCCTAGAACCCTATTTAGGTCTAGACAAAAACAAGAAGGAAACTCGTCTTAAATTAGACGTCGAACTTGAGTTTAGACGTCATAAAAGTGATCTTTATACGTCCGTCTTAATCCAACTTCAATCAAATCTTCCACCTTTCTGGATTAGATGACTAATTCCTAAATCAGATGATGACTCAGACGTATGATAATAGATCCAGACATTTGATAACCCTGTCAGAATTATAAATAGCCCTGATTTTGGCTTGATTTGTCTTGGGATAATTCCCAACGGCTAGAATAGCCTTCTAAACCCTTCTTAGGACCTCTATAAATAGAGGAGCACCTTTCCTTTGCTACATACACCAAGTAACACTACTTCCACACTCTTTTGTGTCATAGAGAAGAAATCATCAAGAAGAGAAGTGATCTTTCTCTCCAAGCCCCATTCAACAAATTCGAGAGCATCGTTACTCTGCTGAGATCACGCCTGCATACTTCCATCTAAGGGAAGTCTCTTTTGCCTATAGAAGCTAAGTGCAAGATAAATACTTTGTGGCTCTATAGGTCTGTTGTTATTTTCATTTGTTGTTGGTTGGGTATTCACTTTGCGAATTTCCATCTCCTTCGTGGGATAAAATGCCCCTCGTGAAGAGGAGGGGTTTGAGGTACGCTACCCTCGTCGAAGTAGCGTTGTTGTAAGAGGTTAAGTCACCCTCGTTTAAGTGAGTTGATAGTGGATTTGATCGACTCGTTCGATCGGGAAATCCTAAACTGAGGGTTTAGGTGGCGACTTTTACCTGGGTTTGGGTTTCCACCTGAAAATATTTGTGTACCTGTGTGATTGAAATTTTGTGAGATTGATTTGTATATTTCCACATTTTAATATTTATCACGCAAATATCACCCCCCTCCATTGCAGAACCTACAATTAATTCCAAAAATCACTTCCCTAAGTTCGACTTGGCCTAAAAGTGACCATTCTAAAATCTGACATAGCCCAGGATGATAATTTTTGATAAACTGTGTAGATATGCTTGTAGGTAAACATTTCCACTAGATACATTTCGATGATAATATCACAATTTTAAATAACCCTACTCGTGTTGCTACATAAGTTTTCTAGCACCGTTGTCGGGGAAGCGCCATTTGGAGTTAGTTTCTACACTTTTTCCTTTATCTCTTCTTCCACCCATCTCTTCACAGGTGTTTTTATTTGTTTTTGTGTAGGTGGACCTATTGCGAGGAGGAGACACGCAAAGGAGGTCGAACACGTGGGTGAGTCCAAGGTGCGAGGTAGAGTGTGAAGTCATCGGTGCCGCTTAGATCTTCGCACACATTCCTAAGGAGGTAGGTATCTTTCCTCTTAGCAATTTAGGTTATCTTGTTACATTAAAGATAAAAAAAAATCAAAAAATCAAAAACCCTAAAAAATTCTTCTTGGGATTTCTGGGGCGAGTGGATTAAAATCCATTGTTTGATTCTTTTTATCACCTCCAACTCCCTTGATTTTCAACACTTACGTGCGTAAAATTTAAGAATCATGATTCTTGAATTTTTCGCAATGCATGATTCTACTTGATGCGAATTAAAATTGATTGTTTGCCACACCTCTCCGCCTCATTTATTCACATTCAAGATCCACATTTTGGTTGGGGAGTCTTGGAGTTGATTTGACTCCAACCCTACCACGATCTTATATTTCGACCTTTGATGTGATCCCGAATTTCAACCCTAACATATTCATTTTCATTTTTCATTATTTTGGTGGTTGAGCCTTTGTGTGGATTTCCATTTTGGTGATTGGGAGCACTTGGAGTGCATTGTTTGGCTCCCATTCACATTGAATTAAAAGTGAATCGTGCATCCACACCTAGAAACATCCATTTAGGGGCCCATTGCATTGTAGCATGCATTAACCAAATCAAATTGAAGGAGGGTTGTTTGGGAACAAAGAACTTGTATTCTTGAAAAGCCAAAGATTGGTTGAATTGGTAATTCATTGGAATCATAAAATCCATACTACTTAAGAGCAGAATTCTAAATGCCATTCACCGTCTACAACTTCAATTTGGGGAGAGTCCCCCGTTGCATGCTTGTTTTACACACATATCAATCAACACACTTGAGCATTACCCGTATACAATGCCCTTCACATTCCAAAGCACTTGTATCCTAAGCCTCTTAATTTAAAATTGGTAGTAACTTGACCCCGTTAAGGTTTGGAGGTCTAACTACCTATGTGTAGCACCTACATGCTAGTGCAGGTTCCTATGTGCTATTAGGTGTCTAAGACTAGGGCAAATGACCTTTCAATCTGGCCCGGTGGTTCCGCAGTGCTCGTATTCGGTTCCGTAGGTTGCAATAGTAGGCAACTTAGATCTTTAGGTCTTAGGGCACATTTAGAGGTTAGGACCTTGATTAAATTGATTTGTTATCAAGTGCACCTATTCAGCGTCATCTCTCTTATCCCCTTCTCTTCTCATCACCCCAATTCTTCTTTTAGCAATGCATGTTTGGGAGGAGTTCACAAAACCCTGAACTTGTTGAATTGTTTGATAACTCTAGAAGGGAAGGAATCTAGTGAATCATCCTCCTCCTCCATGTACATGGTTGCTCACCTACCCCCAAATCAAGAGGGGAGAAATCATCCCCCTCCCAATCCACCAGGTGGTGGTGGAGCCGTTGACCTATTAACCTGCCTCCAAGCCCAAATGGCATTGTATACTAAGCAAATTGAGTCCATTAGGGAAACCTTGGAGGAAATATAAAACCCCTTTGAATGGGAGGAGCCCAGGTCCTTAGCTCATATCAGAATCTCGCTACGACAGAGACCCTTGGGTGAATTCACATCCCCGTGGGTGGGGAGGATTTTGAAGTAAAATCGAACGTAATTGGCCTAATCAACTTCCATTATCATGGACTTGCCAATGAAGACCCTTTTCTTCACTTGGAGGACTTAACCCATTTAGCTAAAACTATTAAACCAAGAAACATCAGGTTCCATATTGTCCTCAAGAAAATGTTCCCATTTTCGTTGCAAGACAAAGCCGTGCAATGGTTGCGCACCATTGGGAAACCCTCCGCTCTTGGGAAGAGATGCATACAACATTTCTCAAGAAATTCTTCCCAATCGGGTGCAGCAATGCACTTCGCCGTGTTTTAACTTCTTTCACACAACAAAACGGCGAGCAGTTTCATGAGGCCTGGGAGAGGTATAACGACCTCCTCAGGAAATGTCCACGCCACGATCTGCCTAAGTGTCATGTAGCCTAGATCTTCTATTATGGGCTCAATGAAACTTTGAGGCAGATTGCAGATGCTTCTTGTAGAGGTAATTTCATGAATAAAGATGAGGATGGAGTGTTTGAACTTTTTGAAAACATGAGTGAGAATTCTATGAACAATGTTCCATCGTCGCCTTTAATTGGACCAGCGCACCTTGTAACGAAGCACACGAGATTGACACAAGACCCTCCCATTCATCCACTGACTTAAATTTAATTGCACAAAAAATGGTTGAAGTCTCCCTTGTTCACAAGAAGCTAGATGAATTCTTGGCCAACCCCACCCATTCTGTGGCTCACACTTCGACTCCTCTACCACGTCACAAACCCATTCCTTCCCAAGTCAAGCTGATCTCTAGGAATCCCATACGCTTTGCACCATCCTTACCAAGTATGGCATCGAGTGACTTGGTAAGTAATGTGGATTTGGCTTCTGCTAGACAGTATTACGACATAGAGGAGCAATCCTCCATGCACTCGGATGCATTACCATATGTAGACTCATCTTTTGAATTCGAAGGCATGTGCACCCTAAGGAACAACCCATATTTTGCTACTTATAACCTAGGGTGGCCCAACCATCAAAATTTCGCATAGTCAAACAACCCTCAACACCAAAACCCTACTGGTGGGCCAATGCGACAGTCTGCTCCCATCATCCCAAAGGCCCAATATAATCCTTTAGCAAATCCTCCACCAGGCCCTTACAGAACTCAAACGGATCATGCATCAAGCCCTCTTGATAAATTGATGCGAATGATGGTGAAAATGTCTATGTGCCATGAAGAAAATATGACTTCACTTCAACACCAATTAGCATAGCAGAATGCTGAGATCAGTCAACTACGCATGATGATTCGATCTCAGGGCACTCTTCCTACCCAACCTGTTCCAAACCTGCAAAATTTTATACCTCGTGGTCCGCAACCACAGGTACGACCTTCTCAGGGGTAGGTTCATTAGATTCTGCAAGCTCCGAGTACTTCATTGGGATTTTAGGCTAATCTCGCAACAATACATTAACACTATGTCCCTATTGTGAACCCTCCTCCGCCTTATGATCCCACTGGACCTACGACATCCAATGTGATTACTACGAGGAGCGATAAACAGACTACTGATTTGCCTCGACCTGATCCTGGCCCATCTTCATCGTCCTCTCATATGGGTTGTACGCCACATTCTCGTGAGGACGACACGCCCAAACTGGTGACAGAGTCGGTCCCATTCCTGAGGCTCTACTAAGGGAGCAAAAGGTAAGAAAAAGAACACGTAGACCTTTGATAATCTGCATGATCTATTTAAGGACTTTGAGATCAAGGTTCCCATGCTAGAGGAGATCGACCACATCTCGACTGTCGCTCGTTTCTTTAAAGACTACACTGCACCTAGGTGACAACAAAAGAAAATCAAGAACTCGGTGGTTCTCTCGCCTCATGCGAGTTGTGCTATACTGTCAAAATTACCATCGAAGCAAAAAGATCCAGGCACCCCTCTCATTTCATGTAGCATTAAAGGCTGCAATTTTGATCGTGAGTTGCTGGATTTAGGATCTTGCATTAACCTTGTACAACCATCATGTTCTAGAAATTTACATTGGGAAATCTGAAACCCACCCTTATTACATTGTAGCTGGTAGATCGCTCTGTCAAAATCCCGTGGGATGTGGTGGAAGACGAGGTGGTTAGGGTCAATAGTCTTTGTTTTCCTATTAACTTTCTTGTATTAGACATGGAAGTTCCTGATTCACTTTCTTATTATCCGATAATCCTCGGTAGACCTTTCTTGGCCACAGCCTGCACCCATATCAATTGTGAATCAGCTGCATTGAGATTGTCGTGGGCTCTGAAAAGCTCAAACTTAATAGTTTTAAGGATGCCAAGAATTTTGATTGCGATCACACATCTGACTATGACATGGCTATTAGTGCGTGTATCAGATTGGTGGGGACCTATTCAAATTGCTGTGGCATACCCTTGGAAAATCACAATCACTTGACTGACCTTTACTGTGATGTTTCCCTACCCCTTCCCTTACCCTTTTCTCTTCCTGACCAGATCCCTGATGAGGTCCACTCCGCTTCTTACGGCTTGTGGTCTGAGTCATATTCGGGCTACTCAACTCTAGTCTACCCCCTTGAAGATCAGAGTGCCCTTTCTTTCCTACCAAATCAGGCAAAAGCGACTTTCCATACTGGGACCTTGTTCCCAAATGCTGATCATTGGGGCTCTCCTTTCTGGGATCCATCAATCCAAGGTGCCCCTCTCCTTATCCAACTGAGGGCCAACTTCCTTCTTCCCCTTATTCTTTCTTCTGATCCTTTTGCGCCAATCTCATCCCAAGAATTGCCAAATCTTTCCCCATCCACTCCTAACCTTAAAATGTTGCCGGACACACTTAAATATGCTTTCTTAGGACCAAATGAGATGCTTCCTATAATCATCAGTTCAAAATTATCCAGGGAGCAAGAGTGCAAGCTAATAAAAGTCCTAATTGAACATAAGGTAGCCATTGGATGGTCTCTTATTGATTTAACTGGCATTAGCCCCTCCTACTGCACTCACCGTATATATACGAAGGAGGAGGCTCGACCTTCCCATGAGATGCAGAGACGTCTCAATCCTAAAATGTGGGAGGTCATCAAGAATGAAATTATTAAGTGGCTTGATGCAGGCATCATTTACTTGATCAGCAATAGCCCCTGGGTGAGCCCGATTCATGTTGTTCCCAAGAAGGCAGGTCTCACCATCCATGTTAATGACAGGGGTGAATCCATCCCTACACGCACTCCTACGTCTTGGAGAGTGTGTAGACTATAGGAAACTCAATACTGCTAGTGAGCTCATATTTGTGGGCTATTTATGTATTTTAATGCTTGGACATTAAGTTAACATGTACATTGATATAGCATACACTGATATGTAAATAGGGTAACATAAAATTACCTATTTCATGCATTTCATGCATTACATGCATTGACAATATTATTTAGAATTTATTTAGAATATCATGCATTAAAATAGGTTGCATTACATGTAGTGTTTGATTTAACATTTATTCTAAGGTCTTATAGATAAATAACCCTTGATTTATTATTTTATTAACTTTTCTTCTTTCAACGGTTGCAGGACCACCTTCATTATCGATGTCATGGCTGTGAATGCAGATCTTGCATTGATGGTTGATGTGCGACGCTCCATCTCCCTCTCCACCTTCCTACAGCATAAGAAGAGATCTCCATCGACTCGGGTTTGCAGGCCTCCACCCCACTCCACTACTATGCGGAGAGTCAATCTCTCCTCCATTCCACCACCACCGGCCTCGATTGTGTACACAAGCCACACCACTGTGGGCAGGCGGAGTGACAGACCACCGCGCCACTAGTGGCTTGTGTAGCTTACCGTGAGCATGTGCCTGAAGGCCACGTAGTATCCGTCCTCTGTTTGTCGCTCCTCCCCTAATATCACCATTTTCACCTCCAACAAAAACCAACAACCACCACCATCACCAACAGCAGCAACCACCACTAGCAGCCACCACCCGCGCACCCTCCATAGCCCTTGCTGTGCCATCCACGTGCAGTTAAGGCATCTCAGAAGTTTCCCGGGCATCTGAAGTCCCAACAATACCACCACCATCTTCACTTCTTCCTCTTTGTTTCTTCTTTTTGCTTAGTTTTCCCTGCACCAAAAATAACCCAAACCACCATCTCCAACGCATAGCCACTCCAGCAGACCCCCTTGGTGCACCGCTCTCCCCACACCTTCCCGCGTTCCATGGCCAGTAATGCGCCTATGCGTGCAGCCAAGCACGTCACCCTCCTCGTCACCTCCAGCAGACCGCATGCACATCTCTAGCAGTCACCGCCCTCCTTGCCACGCCTTTGTGCACCCAGCAAGGCTCTCTCTTCCGTGTGGCACCCCTTCCCTGCATCGCATCTCCACGCATGGCTGTAACTCCACCAGCAGTCGGCCCTCTTCGCACACCACCAACACATCGCCACGCCTCACCACCATGACAGCAGCTCCCGTGTGTTGTTGCTCCTGCAGCAGTAGAGGGAACAGCCAGCCACTACCATCACTCCTCTCCTCCACACAGCCAACTCCGACCACACAGCGACTCACCGCAACCATTGCTGCGTAGCCCTTGGCTGACTTGTCCTCCATCGCGAGCCTCACCTCCAGCCTTGGCCTCTCCTCCTTGCACAAAGGATTTGAAGGGAATCCTCTATTTCCCTTTGTATTTATTTTTACATCATATGCCATTGCCAAACTAATTTTTTGGAAAAAATTATTTGAGTGAAATTTTAGGTGTTCCCCTTTGTTTTCTCATAATTGCTAAATCAGGTTGTTGATCGCACATGTTTCACAAGTTTCAAATTGGGGTTATGAGTAACTTGCCGTCGTAGTTGCAAAATGAGTCTATCAAATAAAATTTATATCGAAACTCCAAGGGAGTCCAGAATCGAACACGAGGAGGCGAACGTTTGGTTTTTTGAAATCCGTGCTTCACTTTTATTTCTTTTTGGTCATTTTTATATTTTCTAATTTTTTTGGTATTTTTAACAAGCAAGAGATTAGGTTGATGAAAACTTTATCTACTTGCAAAAATATAAGAGAGAGGGAGAGAGAGAGAAAGAGAAATAATCATCTATTCATGAATAACTATTTGTTACAACTATGAAAGAAGGAAAACTACACTACGAAAGCTTAAAAGGATAGAAAGAGGTGAGAGAAATCCCCCGTGACGTTTGCTCAGAGGATGACTCACTCTGACATCACCTGGAGGAAGGTGGTCAGGAGTAGGATGAAGGAGGACAGAGCCGGAGGACGGAGGATGGGGTAGGACGATGTTGCGGTGAGGATCTTCTTCCCGAAGGGTGGTGAGAGGACAGCCACGGGATGCTCCACGAATGGGGGTGAGGGGAGGGAAAACTATTTGGCTTTCTACTCTAGAGGAGCATCCCAGGCTTGGGACAAGCTCTCTCTAGAGACTTGGAGGTGATGAGAGGAAGAAAGGAAGAGATGGTTTGGAATGTTGGTGGGTAAGTCCTTTTATAGTGGAGGAGGAAGAACAAATTTGTATTTGGGTCATTATTGACGTCCATAAACGTCGCTGCAGCTGTCGCTGAAGATCCGCCCTCTAAATCTTCTTGCTGGCACGTGCAGACCATTAGTGACAGCTACAAGTGTGACTAATGGCGTGCGTAGTTGAAGATCCATGCCTTCCCTGCTGGCACGCGCATCACACGCTGTGCGCTTCATGTGCCTATGCTCCCCACGCCTTGCGCGCACGCATGCTGGCATGCGCTGCGCTACTGCTGCGAGTGGCTGTGGCTGTGCACATGCGATGCGTGCGGCTGCGGCTATGCACATGCGCTGCTGCTAGCCAACGTTGGGTGGCCTGGATGGCGCCAAGTGGTGCCATTTGGGCCATACATTCTTCTTTCTTTTGTAGAGGATGCCACGGTGCTCAGATCGAGATGATTCTTGCACTGCTGGATTGCGATCGTTGCTCCAGATCCATCCGTACAGTTGGATTTTTATCTGAAACCCGTATGAATGTCACATTGCCCCCTGGCCATTGATCTTCCTCAGACTTCGTACGATGCTATGGTTCTCCGATCAAGATGATTTCAGATCCATATGGTCCGATCATCCATCCGAGGCCCTGAAATAAGTCTTCTTATCTCCTGACCATAAAAAGGATTTAATTAACTTAAAATATATACAGCTACTATAAATGGATAATGATGCATGTTATGCAATATTTATAACATGAAATGCAAATCCAAGCATAGAAACATGCATGAATAGGCATTTTAACCAAAATAGAGGTGTCTATATCATACCCCCACACCTATCTTTTGCTAGTCCCTAGCAAAATTAAACTACATGATATGTATAAAATCAAAATTAAGATTAGATCGCTTAGGCCTAAGTCGTTTATTAACAATAGAAAATTTCAACTAAGGTCCTAAACTACGAAGACTTAACAGTACCCAGGTGTCTGCTAGAATGCAGACTGCCCAAGTCCTCACCTTATTTGAAAAGGGAAGATACATTTTTTTTTTCTTCTTTTCTAATTTTTTTTTGTACTTTTGGAGTTTGAGAGTTCCGGGATAACTTTTTACTACTGCCCGACCTGCCAAGACTCCAAAAGGACTCTAAGTGCTAAGCATCTTGTGAAAATAGTGAAAGACTCACTAGACAGTCATTAAAATGGACTTCGGGTTTCTACGACCCTAGGTGACCTTGCCTAGAGGTTTATCTTTTCAATCGGTAGCTTTCTCCTTACTTTTATTTTTGGGGTCAATGCAAGGGCGAACCCAATGTATATCTCCTTGGTTTATTCTACTTCCTTGCTTCTTCCCGAAGTGTTTTGGGAATTATTGTGCATTTTTTTATGAACTGGGTTCTGGACAACCTGCCAATGAGCTATTTCCACCGACAACTTGCCAACCATACTTGTGTGGTGAAGTGTGGTTTTATATTTTTTTCTCCTTTTTTTTTAAGTAGGTGGCTTTCCTGATCTAAGATTTACTTAAAGGTAGTATAATGAAAATGGTCTTGTGACTGGGCTCTGGACAACTTGCCGATGAGCTATTATCGCTGATAACTTGCCAGCCATACCACCTTAGATAGTTCATTAGCTACCCAATTTCCGAAGAAACCACCAAAAAGTGAGTCAGTGCAAAAAAACTATGTAGATTTTTAGGCTTAAAGTCCCCCCAAATCAGAGGGCGGGTTGATAAGTGCATACTTATCATCCCAATTTATTTACCAACTTAAAATGAATTTTAATTGGTGAGGACTCGAGACTAAGTCCACATTCGAGTGGACACCCAGGCTAATTAAGCTCGAAGACCTGAAGTGTCTAAGTGTTTAGGTCCTCTCGTATCATTTCCTAAAGTTAATAACTTCCAAATACCTATGTTATCTTTTCCTAACTTCTTTTTTTTTTTTATCTTTTTCAAATGTACATTTTGTTTAATTCTATAAGAAACTAAAAGAAATTCTACGGAGTTAACATAATGATTTTAGGAACTGATTATCCATCCCCCCATGCCTAAATGATGCAATGTCCTCATTGTAAAAATAACGACATGAAAAGGGCAGAGTAAATAGAATATCACCTGAATTTTGTGACAACCCGGTCAGCTCATCAAAGAGAAGAGAGTATACACATGTGCTAAGTTTAATGCCTTCAGCTAGGCATAACATACATACAAAGAAGAAATTGACAATTCACAAGTGCGGGTCAGAACCAAAATCAAAAGGTTGATCCTAAAGCCCATCTGCAGAAGATGTCCATAGATGTGGACCAGCTTATGGTGTAGACCCATGCCCAAGGGTCTAGTGGTTCTTAGGTTCTGGATGAAAGTCACCCACAACCAAAGGTTGTGCTTGCGGGGTCGGGCTTACGATTTAGTGGTGTGCAACCTAAGACCAAAGTGTCAGACAATGGGTAAAGATGGTTCAATAGGTACAGTTGTCCACTTAACATCTAGCTCAGAAAAATAATCAGTTATTTCGACCTTAGGTTGCACGTGAAAGATATCATAAGGATCATGGTAGAAAGTAGGTAGTTTCAGGTCAATAGGTACCCTTAGATCCAAAATCAAAGTTCCCTCAGAATTAGCCTCCTGAATTTTTATTTTAACAATTCTATCTTCCAACATCAAGGGCTCAAGCTCTGGGACCTCTAGCATATCATTCACTGCATATGATTCTCCCAAGTCCAGAAATCATGGCTGAATCAAGATTGACTTGGGCACAATGATCGCAGAAGTCAGCTTTTCAGGGTGTAGATGAGGAATGAGGTCACTGATTGAATCATCAAGTAAATGAGGATTTGAATCCTCCACGTTAGCCCCAATCGAATCAAAATCTTCAATGATTGGGCTATCAACTAGTTTGTCAAATTCCTCAAGCCCATTTGTCTCACTAAAATCCTCTTCCTTAAGCTCAAGTGAGACTTCACCAAAATATTCTTCACCCTCAGAGTCAAAGAATCCATGATCCTCATTTATATATGTCTCAAAATCATATGTCATTTCATGGTCCATGGAGACATATGTTTTGTCATTCCCTGGCTCTAGGATCTCGGGTGAGAAACTCAATTCATCCTCAAAGGGTTGCTCTAGCCCACCCTGGTCATCTCCAATTTCAGAATATGTATCCCCCCCGACAGGCATCTGAGCGGGTTCAGACATTGACTCTCCTAAAGGGGGTTCATCTTTAGAATCATCCCAAGACTTGACTACGGCAACCACAAATTTCATCCTCAACCTCGACAATTTCCCAAGAAGAAACTCACACAAGTCCCTATCCCTAACACTTTGGAGCAAATCCAATAAAGAACTATTAAGTTCATCAATCATTTTGATCATAGTCTCTAGTGCTTCAGTGAATGGTGTTGGCTGAGCTTTTAAAGATTGTATAATGTTCCTCAAATTAGCCAAGACCCTATCATGGATCTTGTTCACCTGAAACTAGGTCATTCTAGGTTGTTCAAAGGATGGTGGCAACCTATATTCAGTGGAATATGGGGAGGGTAGGTGTTATAATCATTATACCCTTCCTGATTGTATATCGGGTTGGTTTTGTCATCAAAGGATGGAGATCCATAATCATTGTAGGTTTGGGAAGGATAGCAATCATAGTCTTGTTGTCCAGGGTTAAGCTCTGGACATTGAGGTCCGTATTCATATCCCCAATCAAAGTCATCCCAGCTTATAGATGGCTAATTACAAGTCAAGTCAGAATAGTAATCATCTTGGGGATAAGTGGTGGTAGGAGGATAGGATGGGAAATGCGTGTAAGAAGTGGAAGGATACATTGTGAAGTATGAGGGAAAACAGAATAGAGAAAGGTGCCCTGCAGTACAATCCAAACCTGTCCCTATGTGGGTAGCCTAAATACCTACAGACTCTCAGGACCCATCTTGAGATTATAAATGATTTAGTCTACTTTTATCTGGTCAAAACAACTAGTTAGAAGGAGGGACTGGGGAGAAGGTTCTTCCTTTGGCTTGTGCCTCCGGTTCCTAGTGTACCCCCCAGCTGTGGTCATTTGACGCTACTCCCCTAGCTAAACATCAGATGGACTAGTAGAAGCAGATTAATTGAAAAAAATCTCAGTCTGAGCCCCGAAGAGCGAATCAATCCTTAAGGCCAACATCTACTCAGTTTTAGTTAGGCTTGGGATGATCGTGCTCTTGGAATGTGATGGGCCCTTTAGATGGGTTGTGCCCTTAATGATCAGTTAAAATGCGTGTGCATGCACAACCAGGGTTCCCAAACAAGGTTATTTGATGATGTGTCTTTTAGGATTTAACCTTGTTTAGTAGCTTCTAGGGTTTAATTCTTAGGTTGGTTCAATCTAGGTTTTGTAGAACACTCCAAGTTTTGAAAGCACGGGTGATGATATGTTCCTTTGAAAATCAAAAATAATGTGGAGTGCTTGGTTCAGCCTTAAGAATCAACCCTAAGTGGCAAGCTACTTGATGGATCAGTTTTAGACTTAGTGGTGCGGCCCAAACAGCTGAATCAATTGGCCTGTTGCACCACTTAGTTAAGGCACACAAGAATGTTTAACCTATTTAGATTTCTACTCACTTATGTGTATTGAGTTGAAGTGTACCGGGTCCATAGGTCAGTTCCCGGTTAAGTGGTAGAATCAAAGTGATTGTGCACCTTATGATAAGAAGTTGTGGGTGTTAAGTGTGTAGCTTTCAGTTAAATCCCACAAGAGAAGAATATTTTTTTATTTTTTTTTATATATGCAAGTGTGTGAGGTGAGTGGAGTGACAATCAAATAACCAAAATCTACCCTAGGGTTTATGCAAAGCACCTAAATTGATTTGGGTTTGAGTTATTAGGTTATGGAATGAAAACTAAGGTGGGGGTGGTGTGGGGGACACCTACAAAACACTCTACTGGCACTTTACTCCAGTCTATCGCACTTGGATCTCCATGCTAGGGTACCTGCAAGGCAATAGATCAGAGATAAGTGGGGCTAGTGTTATGTAAATGCAGAGAAGCACAAAAAATAATAAAGTAAATTCTGATGCCTCCGCAGCAACGGTGCCAAAATGATCGCACGTGTTTCGCGAGTTTGAAATTGGGGTTACGAGTAACCCGTTGTTGTAGTTGCAAAATGCGTCTATCAAATAAAATTTATATCGAAACTCCAAGGGAGTCCCGGGTCAAACACAGGGAGGCGAGCATTTGGTTTTATGAAATCCGCACTTCACTTTTATTTCTTTTTGGTCATTTTTATCTTTTCTAATTTTTTTGGTATTTTTAACAAGCAAGAGATCAGGTCGATGAAAACTTTATCTACTTGCAAAAATATAAGAGAGAGAGGGAGAGAGAGAGAGACAATCATCTATTCATGAACAACTGTTTGTTACAACTATGAAAGCAGGAAAACTACACTATGAAAGCGTAAAAAGATAGAAAGAGGTGAGAGAAATCCCTCTCGACGATTGCTCGGAGGACGGCTCTCTCTGACGTTGCCTGGAGGATGGTGGTGAGGAGTAGGTCAAAGGAGGACAAAGCCGGAGGACGAAGGAAGGGGCAGGACGACGTTGCGGCGAGGATCTTCTTCCCAAAGGGCGGTGAGAGGACGACCACGGGATGCTCCACGAATGGGGGTGAGGGGAGGGAAAACTATTTAGTTTTCTATTTTAGAGGAGCATCCCGGGCTTGGGACAAGCTCTCTCTAGAGCCTTAGAGGTGGTGAGAGGAACAAAGGAAGAGATGGTTTGGAATAGTGGTGGGTAGGTCTTTTATAGTGGAGGAGGAAGAACAAATTGGCATCTGGGTCATTATTGACGTCCATAAACATAACTGCAACTATCGCTGAAGATCCACCCTCCAAATCCTCTTGCTGGCACATGCAAACCATTAGTGATAGCTGCAAGCGTCATTAAAGGTTCGTGCTGCTGAAGATCCACGCCCGCCCCGCTGGTGCACGCATCACGCACTGCGCGCTTCACACGTCCATGCTCCCCTGACCTTGCGCACATTCATGCTGGCATGCGCTGCGCTGCTGCTGCTGCTACGCGCGGCTGCGCTATGCTCGGTGCGCGGTTACGCTGCGCACGGCTGTGGCTGTGCACGTGCGCTGCGTGCGGTTGCAGCTGTGTGCGTGTGCTACTGCTGGCTGGCGTTGGGCGGCCTGGATGGCACCATGTGGTGCCATCTAGGTCGTTCATTGTTCTTTCTTTTGTAGAGGGTGCCACGGTGCTTAGATCAAGATGATTCTCGTGTTGTTGAATTGCGATCGTCACTCCGAATCCATTTGTACGGTCAGATTTTCCATCTGAAACCCATATGGATGTCACATTGCCCCCTGGCCATTGATCTTCCTCAGACTTTGTATGATGCTATGGTTCTCCGATCTAGATGATTTCAAAAGCGTTAGACTTCGATCATCATCTTAGTTAGATCCATACGATTCGATCATCCATCCGAGGCCCTGAAATAAGTCTTCTCTCCTGACCATAAAAAGGACCTAATTAACCTAAAATATATACAACTACTCTAAATGCATATAATGCTTGTTATGCAATATTTATAACATGAAATGCAAATCTAAGCCTAGGAACATGCATGAATAGGCATTTTAAATTAAATAGATGTGTCTATATCAGTTATGCTTTCATTTAAACTCATATCTAACTTGGATTTTGGCATTGTTTCTTGGTGAAATTATTTGTGAACAATTGATTTCGACTTTTACGAGTTTTAATAGGACATTGCCTCTTTGTGGACACAGCCCGCTCTCTTTTGAGTGGTTAATTTTAAATGTTTTGATTAGTAGTTTTCCACCACTTGCATACTACAACACATTATTTTAGGTGTGAAATTACTTCAAAAGCGAAAATCATTTTTTCAACTGCTACCAAGAACAACCAATTTTTGCTACCTTTTATCGATCAAATTCTAGAGTGGTTAGCGGGAAATCAGTTCTTTTGTTTCCTAGATGGATTCTCAGGCTATAACCAGGTGGATATTAACCCACGATACCAAGATAAAACCATCTTTACTTGCCCCATTCGGACTCTGCAACGTGCCAGTTACCTTCCAAAGATGCATGCTGGTGATATTCCACGATATGGTGGGTGATTTTCTTGAGGTCTTTATGGATGAATTTTCGATCCTCGGACCTACTTTTGATGACTTCCTAGTGATGGGAACACCATCATGAGCCATAACTAGCTCATTTTGACCCAATTAAGTCAACAAATGCTCCTACATAATCGCCAGAAAGTCATAAGTCATTGCATATTCACTATGAAAAGAAAAATAAGGAACTAGGGTTAAAGCTGCAATTTTTCCAGCTCATCTTGAATGCAGTGCAACCACGGGTTTTCTTAGGGGTTCATTAAGGGTCAAAAGGTCCTAAAAAGGTAACAAGTTGGTTAGGTCAGTTAGAAAAGGGTTTGCACATATTTTAAGAATTAAATGACTTTTTAAACCCTAAAAATAGACCCACCTAATTAACCAAGGTTCTGGTTAGGATAAAATTCACCTGAACCCTCTAAAATTCATAGAAAGATATTCTCTAGGGTTTGGTACCTTCAATTTAACCATTAGAACCCATCTTGACCCAAAACAAAGTCTTAGACAGATATTTACCCTAATTTTGGTTTTTGCATAAATTACCTTGTTAAACATGGTCAAAACTTAAATCCAACTTCACCATTGGATTTCTTAGGTCCAAATTAGCTTTTTACCAAAATTTGGACCCAAGATAACCTTGTCTTGACCTAGTTTGCAAACTGATCCTATCTGATTACATTTATACCCCCAACTTTCAAAAATCCTTGCATTTAGCCCCCTAACTTCCTCATCATCTTCACAATTAGGTCCCCTCGCCATTATCTCGGAGGAAACCTACTACGACAATCTTTGACAAGAGATTTCTCCTCGATCTCTTAGCAAATCCCTTCCAAAATTGGAAGGGAAACTCCTTGAGAAATCCTCTCCAATCTAAACCCATTCTTGTGCACCGAATCTTTCCCAATCTCTCATGCGAATGCATGAGAGATTTGGGTATCAAGAAACACCCAAATTTGGCGAGGCTTTCCAAGCTTGGAAAGCTTGTTTTCCAAGCTTTCCTTGCTTCTAGATCTTTATAAAAGGGTCGCAAGATCTTCCTGAACTCTTCACGCTCGACATCGGTCGCGATTTCCCATAATTCTTCTCTCTCTTTCACGGTCGAAGGCTCCTCGATGTCCAGCGACCTCCTCCGTTCTTCCTTGTCATCCTTCCACAATACCAGTGGCAGATTCATCTTCCTCACTTCCTTCCGCATCTCGTTGTACCAGCAGATGCCCTTTCCTCCTTCGTCTTCGTCGTTTCTCTCTCACCGGAGCCACCTTCCTCTCCGACGTCAGCCATACCTTATCCAACGTCTCCTCTGCCCTGCTTCCTCCACTAACTTCCTAGATACATTCCTCATCTTTTGCACTTTATTTTCACATCCGATCCACTTCGAATCAACCACCGACGACCCTTCGCGACTTCATCCCTTCCATTACCAGCTATCCCCTCCAGTGAGACCATCTCACCTCCACAGACCACCAAATCCCTTGCCGATCACCTCAAAACATCCGCCTCACCTCTCCGCTCATTTCCCCTCTCTTTATTCACCACTCCACTCACGCACTCCCTCGAACACACTCACTCTCACGCACACAGTTCGACCTCACTACGCACTCACAGACCACGAAACACCACACAAACACTCCCTCCACACTCACCGTCGTCCGGTGGTACTCCCTGAACATTCTGACAGGGTCGAGAGGCCATTTTATTGATTTCAGGTACTCGACCTTGCCGCCATGGAAGCAGCAAGCTTTGAGCTTGCCTGAGAGCTATTCCAGATGCTTCCATCCCAGGTCTCAACTCCAAGTCACACGGAACCGACTTTCAAACACGTCGTAGTAGTCAATTGAAGACGCGAGCCCAGAAACTACTACAATTGCGAAGGAAGGATCTCTGCTGCAAACACACAAAGAAGGAAGTGGGATAGTCCCACATCGGAAAGTGCTGAAGCAATGCACCCGCAGAAATTGAATTTATGTTAGAGCCTATTTGGCTCATAACATGGGATGTGGTCCCTCTCACCCGCTCACCTAGCCTCGTCAGTGACATGTACATGCGAACCTGGTTCGACCCAATAACCTGCCTAGATTTGCACTCCTCTCTCACCACCGCACGCCAGTGAGCCTGGACCGGGTATGCACCTAAATCCGATAACCCGATTACCTGTGGCCCTAGGGGAGCAGATCCTAAGAGTGAGAGAGAAGGAGAGCCACGTGGGTAGAGAGAGGGTTTTTCCCTAAGAAGCTTGGGCCTGACACTTAGCCAAATTCTGAAAAAGAAAAGAAGGGCCAAAGAAGAGGAGTTACAAAGCAAGAAGAGGTGAAGGCTTGGAGAAAATGAAGAAGAAGAAGCTGTAGCTGAAGAAAGAGAAGAAGCTGAAGAGGAAAGACAGAGCCAAAGATAGGAAGAACAAGAGTTGCAGCACATTAGTAGACGACTTTAAGCCGTATGATTTTCAAATCAGACGACAAATTTGAGCTTTCATTTCATACATATACATTGAGTTCCTTAGTTAATATTGTAAGAGTATATGGTGATTTAAACCACCATTTTACTCCCATCATTTTGCATATTGATACTTGATATTATTGCAAATTCTTTTAGTTTAAATTGTGATCTTGATTTCTGAATTCCATATTGCTCACTGTGTTCGACCTCAGAATCTTTTCGAGTAATAAAATTGTATTTCTTTGAACGCTATTTTGGCTATACTACAATGTGACACCTTTTAAAACATCGATTTAGCACGTCGAACATTTTGGCGTTGTTGCCAAGGAGCAACGGGCAATTTAGAACTCTTGATTGCAATTCTGGAATTGGTACTAACTTGCTTTATCTCTTTGTTGTTGTTTCAGGAGGGATTCATTGAAGAAAGTTCAGCCGCACATCAAACACACCAAGGGCAGGTAAGCTCTATCTCTTCTCTCTTAAGCCCCTATTTCTGAAAAGGTTAAAAGGAAAAAAATCAATTAGGGCTACTTGCTTTCCATTCTTAGATAATTCATCAAGTTTCCTGATTTGATTTAAGCAACAAAACCTGATTTGTGCACCCACTTAAGGTAACTAGGTCTATCACATTCTTCTTTGAGCCCTAGACACAACATTTGACAAACTAAATTGGACCAAAACAAGAGCCAAGTAAGGATTCCAAGTTAGGGTTTTAGAGACACACTTACATAATCAAGAACTGATCTTTCCCAAACAATGTGTGCCTAAGACTTGGTTGAATTGATTTATTCAAGCAAACCCTAAAATCAGGCTCTTAATCTCACTTGAATCCTAAAAGAGGGACCTAAAATTTCTCAAAGGACAAATAGGTGAAGTTGACCCACCTTGTTGGGTCAACCAATCTTTAAATTAGGTCAATCTTGCACTCAATACATCTTAAAAGTTCAAGTGAAATTCTAAGCACCCTTGCTCTTAAATAAGACTGGTAGACTTAAGAGATCAAGTCCCCATTCTGGTCTACCTGGAACATCAGTGACAAGAGAGGTCGGGTGGGGGAAACTGATCGGGTCGATCTTTCGCTTTTAAGTCGTTTGTAGTTTAATGTGGTGGAAAAATCGACTAATCAATTTTTAATAAGAAATAACCACTCGCAGAGGAGCGGGTCGTTTCCACAGGGAGACAATAACGTATTAAAATTCGCGCCACTTAAAAATGTTTGTTCGGAGTCAATTTGGACAAGAACCAAGCCAAGGTTGCCTTTAGATTAAGGTTTGAGCAAGAAATAATGCTGAAATGGCAATTATGAGAAACTACAGGATATTTTCCGCAATGCAGAGTGAATAGAATATGAATAAAATCTGGTAATGGCAGAAAATGTAAATTTTAATCAACGTTTTACTGTAGCAAAACAGGGGAATTGTTCCCCGTTGTCTTGCGCGACGAGGAGCCGATGGTCGGGCGCGGGAAGCTCGGAGGAGGTCCCTTGGATCAAGGGCTTCGAATCGGTGGTGGCGGCGAGTCGCGCGGCGGCCGGAGGTGGCCGGACGAGCTCCGGCGGAGGTGCTGCAGGCGGTTGTGCGTGGGCGCGCAGAGGGTCTGCGGAGGGCGCTGGCGCACGGAGGCGTGGCTGCGGTGGTCTGCAGGCGGGCGCTGGCGTGTGCGGTGGAAGCTGCAGAGGTCGGTTGCTGGCGGTTTGCAGATGGCTGTGCGTGGGCGCGCGGAGGGTCTGCTGAGGGCGCTGGCGCGCGGAGGCGTGGCTGCGGTGGAAGCTGCAGAGGTCGGTTGCTGGTGGTTCTGCAGGAGGTTGTGCGTGGGCGCGCGGAGGGTCTGCGGAGGGCGCTGGCGCGCGGAGGCGTGGCTGCGGTGGTCTGCAGGCGGGCGCTGGCGTGTGCGGTGGAAGCTGCAGAGGTCGGTTGCTGGCGGTTTACAGATGGCTGTGCGTGGGCGCGCGGAGGGTCTGCTGAGGGCGCTGGCGCGCGGAGGCGTGGCTGCGGTGGAAGCTGCAGAGGTCGGTTGCTGGCGGTTCTGCAGGCGGTTGTGCGTGGGCGTGCGGAGGGTCTGCGGAGGGCGCTGGCGCGCGGAGGCGTGGCTGTGGTGGTCTGCAGGCGGGCGCTGGCGTGTGCGGTGGAAGCTGGCGTGGGCAGAGGGTCTGCTGAGGTCGGTTGCTGGCGATTCTGCAGGCGCAGTGGTGAACGGCGTGGACTGCAGGCGGTTGTGCGTGTTTGAGCTGAAGGTTGACGGACATGGGTGCGCTGAAGGTTCTGCAGGTGCGGGAAGGGGTCTGCAGGCGACTTCAGGCGTGTGCGGTGAAGTGAGCGGTAACTTCAGACGTCTGGGAAATTTCCCAGACGTCTTAAGTTACTGAGAGGGTGGCTGATCAGTAGGTTGGTGACGGTGGTCGGCGATGATGGCGAGGGAGTTGCACGCTAAGGTGCTCACGGTAATGCGGGCGAGCTCCGGATGGCGGTGTGGCCTGTCACACCACACGCCCACGGTGGTGGAGACTCGCCGCCACGGTAGAGGCCGGCAGTGTGGAGTGGAAGAGAGAGGTTCTCTCTGCACAGTGGTGGGTCGGTGGCGGAGGCCTCTTGAGCTCGGCTGCCTCCGTGCTCCTTTTGTAGTGTCTTGAACAATTTTGAAATCAGCCGCCGACCAGATCCACCACATCCGCTCCCCCTTGAATGGCTTCATCACTGCAGCAGCCGGGCGTTGGAGCGGCAGCCAGCCGTTCTGAAAGAAGACGAATAAAGAAAATATTATTAAAATATTAGGGTTATTTATGTATAGACCCTCAACTTCTATGTTAATAAAAACAATATACCTAATTGGTTATCTAATTAGATGAATGCTATTCTAAGCTAATTCTAAATGCACTTAAGATATGAATGCAATGTATGGATTATGTAATTAGATTAAAACTATGAATTAATCTATTTACATCCTAATTTATACTAAATAAATGTTAGAATTAACCTAATGTGTAGGCACTTAAATACTTAAATAGCCCACAACTATGGGCTAATCAAATACCCCCATGCCTAGATTTTGCTAGTCCCTAGCAAAATTAAGCGAAACCTAGCACTCTAAGTAGACTAGTCAACTCACTTAGTCTTCCTTCAGAAGCATATTAAGTTCAGGTTCTAAACCCAAGGTTCCTAAGCAGTTGCTAAGTTACAGACTAGGTCGGCTAAAGACGAGTTGCCAGCACAAGTTTCCCTGATTTCTGACTCTACCCTAAAGTTTATTGATCCCTGAGATTAAAGCATCCGTGCTTGTGCATTGGTCCGAGTTATTTGAGTTAAAGGAAATTTTTTTTTTTTTTTTTTTTTTTTTGATTCTTCTAAGTCTAACCTCAGATCAGCTATCAACACGGTCTGTGTCGGAGTCATTGTCCCCATTACCATACCTCGAAGGGTGCCTGACTTTCGATGCTTCGAGATAGCACCGCCCATAACGACCCCAAGAACTCCTGGCAATCGACACTTCGAGATAGTATCGCCCATGGATTTCTTAAGCGAATTCAGGCCTATGGCAATCAGCACTTCGAGATAGGGCCGCCCATGGTACCTGAACCGCGCAATGCGCTTACATGCCCCCAATAGGATGGATATCCTAAGAGACAAGCGCCGAGGAGGTAATATGTTACCATCGCATCCTCAAGGTGAGTATATACTCGACCTCTCCTGCGGCGGGAACTCTTCCAATCAAAATATGTTTTCAAGCCTTTCTTAAGTCAAAACTAAGAGAACCAAATCTCTTTTCAGAAATTAAGTTAATTACCAGACCAAGTGTGAACAATTTGGATGCTTGGGTTACAAGGACCTGTAAACCAAAAGGTAGAATAAGACTCCAGGTACTATCCCACCTTTTAACTCAAACCCTAGCTTCCCTTCCTCAACCTCTTGAAGAATGGTCCGCAACTTAACTCCTACTTAAGTTTTTAAGTCCACAAAGAACCCTAAAGGTCTAAAGCTAGTAGCTTATTTAGCTTCTAAAGTTTGACCCTAGAATTAATTTAGTCTACGCTAGAGTTCTGATTTGCTTAAGAATGCAGGACTTAGCCAGTTAAGCTCAAAACTTTTTTTTTTTTTTTTATATGTACAAATGTATGCAATTATGCTATGTATATCCCCAAGTACACCCCCCCATGCCTAAAATCTGCAATGTCCTCATTGCATAGAAGGATATTACCTGGGTCAAAGCTGGGCTGAATAGCCGAAGAACCTGCAAATCAGGTTCAAGAATTGCAGAAATAGGCCCTAAAAATGAGCAAAGCAAAGTTGGCCTAGAAAATAGGTAACCTAGGATGTTGGCGAGCTGATGATGAATCCCGATAGCAAATGCTCGCCCAACTAAAATGGGAATGAAATCTTCCCAGGTCACCAGAAGAGGTTCTAAAGGATAAACAGTTAAAATAACCTCCAAAGGGGTAGGGGTAGGATGACAAGGATCCTCCAAAAAGAATGGGGAAGGAATGGTATAGAGATAAACCCCCAGGGTAATGGACTGACTAAAGAAGTCATCAATCCATACCCGATACTCCATTACAGAAAATATTGGTCTGTTAAGCCCCCTAGTCAGAACAAAACTGAGCAATTCTCTAAGGCAAGGATCGTCTAGGGTGTCCAAGTTACGAGGTTGTGGGATGGCCATAAGATCTAGATTGGGTTTAATCAGCTTGGTGTCCATCCCAAACACTCTTTCTAAATCCTCAATTTCATCCCTAGCATTCCTTGCACCAACACGTGGATCTTCCTGCTCTTCATCAGGAGTCACAATTTCGCTTTCAGATATAAGAGAATCAGAGGGTGACTTCGAAGTGAATGAAGGCAGGTTGGAAGCAACAGATCTAGGGATTATCCTATTAATGTCATCCCCGGGTTTTTGTTCTTTACTCACATCTTCCCCGGAGTCTATATGTGAATCCACATAAATCTTAGAAATTGCTTCCAAATTTTCCATCATTTTATCATGAGGAGAAATATCATCAATGGGTGTGCCAAGGAAACCTAATTTGGTCAAATTTGTGACATCCTCAGGGGTTAACTCTTCAAATAATACATAATCACCCTTAGTGTCACTCCAAATCTTGAATGTAGGTTCCTCATATAATTCATCTTCCTCCTCATCACACAATTCATCATGTACCCGAGGTCTAGAATCATTTAATATATCAGCAGATCCCCTAGGGTGCTCTATCTGAGGTAAATTATTTACATTGGTTACATCAGACTCCTCAGATAGGTCAATTTCTTTAGGGTTAGGTTCCCTAAGGGTGGGTTTGAGTTCCATATCATGATCAGAAGGGAGGGTAGGATTAACAACTTGACTTTGACCCACTTCATCAAATGTCACGAAAATACTATCATCTGGGTCGAGGTCTTCCAATGGCACCATCATTCCCTTCTTTTGACTCCAATATAATTCAGGTGGATACTCAACCTTATCATCATCTTCCTCGGGTTGCCACCTTTCTTCATCCAATGCATAGCTACTTTCATGTGTATTTTCCTCCCACCTAAAGTGTAGATCTCTCAAGGAAGTGTCATCTAATGGGGAGGTTTCAAAATCGATCCTCGAAAAGTAGCTATTCTCCCCAGAATTTCCCTTCAACTTAAAGTGTAGCTTTCCCACGGGAGATGCATCTATTGTAGAGGGGTATACGTCATCGTCAATGGGGCAGATTGGGTGGCTAATTTCATCTCTTTCTTGTTGGCCTGCTCTCAAAGATTCTCCTAACAATTCACTCATTTCATTTTGCATTTTCTGTATTTCCATCTTCAAAGAGGAGAGGTCATTTTTATCATAAGAGAAGTCAGGCTCAGGCTTATAGTACCCAGGAGTGTTTGTCCAACCATTATAAGTTTTCAGGGAGGGTGGGTTGGGTATTTCTTTGGTATGTGGGATATTGGGCAAAGCAAATCCCGCTCCTGAGTTCTGCTCACTAATTTGGGGCTTAACTAGGCCAATACTCCTATAATAGGAGTAAAACGGATCCCAATGATTGTCATTATGTCCATCAAGGAATGGACCATCTCGGCGTCTGGGATCAAAGGATGCAGAGTGGGGGTGAGGGTGTGGGCAAGATGTGAAAGGATGAAAATCAATGTGGTCCATTCTAACTCACACTTCAATCAGAATTCCCCAAGCAAGACACAATTCAAAAAGGACCTTTTAGGTCTTTCCCAATTTAGGCTTTTGATTTTAAGTCAGATTGCAGGTGACAATACAATTTGTTCAATCAATTTACGCGCCTATTGTCGACCTACGGCTCGCCTAAAAAGACCTAGTTGGAGCTTAGGTGTTCTTCCCTAAATCTCAAATGGTCAAGTAAATCCAAAGACGGAAGATCGAGGGATGCAAGTAGGCCTAAGCCTTCCTTTGAAGCTGTGCTTTTGCGGTGCTCCTCAACTACCCCCAAAAATCCATGACAGGGTATCCCCCTCTTTGGATTTACAAAACCTTTGATCTCAAGTTCCGAACACTTCAAAATCCAACGAAAGGAGGGCTCTTGTCCTAGTATTTCCAAACCTAAGGAGTGTCTAGAAGCGTGCCGTGGTGCAAGTGAAATAAGTGTGCATACACCGTAAAAGATTTTGAACTTTGAATCGCACGTCAAGTTTGAAAATGAAATCCTTGGTTTTTGAAATGTCCTTCCTTTAATTAGTCCTTTTTCTAAAAAAAATGTGACCACTTGTTAGATTTATTCAGTACAGATTAGGTGGTCTTCGCATTAAATCCCAAATGCAATGCGTGATCAAAAATAGGATGCAAAGTAAGAGAATGCGTACCTTGCCTCCAGCGATCTTCGATGCAAAAATGTACGCAATGCAGAAAAGCAAATCTAGAGGCTGCTCATACAGACCTAAATGGTTCGTCCTAGGGCAGGCAGCTTCTAGCAGGCAGCTCGTTTTTTTTCTTTTTCTATTTTTTTTAGAACTACTTATGCACAAGCAAATAAAAGAAATAATAATAATAAAAAAAATAGACCTAAATCTAAAGAAAAGGGAACAGGCTCCCAAAAATTACCCAACACGGGTCCAAAACAAAATCAAGGAACAAACCCCTCAAAATTTGCCCCAGAACAAGGGTTTCAAACTAACTATAATGAAAAATTAAGTCTTCAGTCCTAATTCTATTCTAATTAAATTAGCGATTAAATACAGTGGTGTCCGTCGCGTCCTCGTCCTTCTCCTCCTTTCAAAATTGCTTGTCCACTTCTCGTCTGGCGACGTCAAGGGTCGCCTCTCACAGTGGCTGATTCTTGCACAAAATTTCTCGCACAGAAAAGAAAATAATAGATGGTCAAATCTCTGTACAATTGACAAATAATCAAAATAAAATTAGGCGAAATTATTGCGTCTGTTGCCTCCCCGGCAGCGGCGCCATTTGACC
This sequence comes from Thalassia testudinum, assembly GCA_037157565.1. NCBI lineage: Eukaryota > Viridiplantae > Streptophyta > Magnoliopsida > Alismatales > Hydrocharitaceae > Thalassia > Thalassia testudinum. The sequence continues at coordinate 27,113,060 of JAZHRO010000072.1, read as the reverse complement.
GGGTCGATCTTTCGCTTTTAAGTCGTTTGTAGTTTAATGTGGTGGAAAAATCGACTAATTAATTTTTAATAAGAAATAACCACTCGCAGAGGAGCGGGTCGTTTCCACAGGGAGACAATAACGTATTAAAATTCGCGCCACTTAAAAATGTTTGTTCGGAGTCAATTTGGACAAGAACCAAGCCAAGATTGCCTTTAGATTAAGGTTTAAGCAAGAAATAATGCTGAAATGGCAATTATGAGAAACTACAGGATATTTTCCGCAATGCAGAGTGAATAGAATATGAATAAAATCTGGCAATGGCAGAAAATGTAAATTTTAATCAACGTTTTACTGTAGCAAAACAGGGGAATTGTTCCCCGTTGTCTTGTGCGACGAGGAGCCGATGGTCGGGCGCGGGAAGCTCGGAGGAGATCCCTTGGATCAAGGGCTTCGAATCGGTGGTGGCGGCGAGTCGCGCGGCGGCCGGAGGTGGCCGGACGAGCTCCGGCGGAGGTGCTGCAGGCGGTTGTGCGTGGGCGCGCGGAGGGTCTGCGGAGGGCGCTGGCGCGCGGAGGCGTGGCTGCGGTGGTCTGCAGGCGGGCGCTGGCGTGTGCGGTGGAAGCTGCAGAGGTCGGTTGCTGGCGGTTTGCAGATGGCTGTGCGTGGGCGCGTGGAGGGTCTGCTGAGGGCGCTAGCGCGCGGAGGCGTGGCTGCGGTGGAAGCTGCAGAGGTCGGTTGCTGGTGGTTCTGCAGGAGGTTGTGCGTGGGCGCGCGGAGGGTCTGCGGAGGGCGCTGGCGCGCGGAGGCGTGGCTGCGGTGGTCTGCAGGCGGGCGCTGGCGTGTGCGGTGGAAGCTGCAGAGGTCGGTTGCTGGCGGTTTGCAGATGGCTGTGTGTGGGCGCGCGGAGGGTCTGCTGAGGGCGCTGGCGCGCGGAGGCGTGGCTGCGGTGGAAGCTGCAGAGGTCGATTGCTGGCGGTTCTGCAGGCGGTTGTGCGTGGGCGCGCGGAGGGTCTGCGGAGGGCGCTGGCGCGCGGAGGCGTGGCTGTGGTGGTCTGCAGGCGGGCGCTGGCGTGTGCGGTGGAAGCTGGCGTGGGCAGAGGGTCTGCTGAGGTCGGTTGCTGGCGGTTCTGCAGGCGCAGAGGTGAACGGCGTGGACTGCAGGCGGTTGTGCGTGTTTGAGCTGAAGGTTGACGGACGTGGGTGCGCTGAAGGTTCTGCAGGTGCGGGAAGGGGTCTGCAGGCGACTTCAGGCGTGTGCGGTGAAGTGAGCGGTAACTTCAGACGTCTGGGAAATTTCCCAGACGTCTTAAGTTACTGAGAGGGTGGCTGATCAGTAGGTTGGTGACGGTGGTCGGCGATGATGGCGAGGGAGTTGCACGCTAAGGTGCTCACGGTAATGCGGGCGAGCTCCGGATGGCGGTGTGGCCTGTCACACCACACGCCCACGGTGGTGGAGACTCGCCGCCACGGTAGAGGCCGGCAGTGTGGAGTGGAAGAGAGAGGTTCTCTCTGCACAGTGGTGGGTCGGTGGCGGAGGCCTCTTGAGCTCGGCTGCCTCCGTGCTCCTTTTGTAGTGTCTTGAACAATTTTGAAATCAGCCGCCGACCAGATCCACCACATCCGCTCCCCCTTGAATGGCTTCATCACTGCAGCAGCCGGGCGTTGGAGCGGCAGCCAGCCGTTCTGAAAGAAGACGAATAAAGAAAATATTATTAAAATATTAGGGTTATTTATGTATAGACCCTCAACTTCTATGTTAATAAAAATAATATACCTAATTGGTTATCTAATTAGATGAATGCTATTCTAAGCTAATTCTAAATGCACTTAAGATATGAATGCAGTGTATCGATTATGTAATTAGATTAAAACTATGAATTAATCTATTTACATCCTAATTTATACTAAATAAATGTTAGAATTAACCTAATGTGTAGGCACTTAAATACTTAAATAGCCCACAACTATGGGCTAATCAGAAACCCTGTAACCCGTGGGGATGCTCTACTGTGTAGGGGTCTTCATGAGACTCTCCCTCTCTGGCTGCTGGCAGGGTGGTTTCCCTCAACTCAGTAATTAAGTTAATTTCACTTAATTAAGAGTAGAAAAAGTCACTTAGGTTAACTCGAAGTTGTGTCGGTTGTGTAGTATAGGGTCGAATTAACCTAACATTTTAGAAATTTTTACTGGTTGAGTCTAGGTCATTCACTGGGAGGTATAATAAATTTTCCAAATTCACAAATTTTCTTTTATTTCTCTATAAGTTTAGGAGGTATAACTAAGTTGATTTTTAAAACATGAATTTTGCCAAAATATTTAAACTATAAAGAATATACAAAATTCCATATGAAAAACATATTTACTCAAATAATGTTCTTTATTAGCAAGTAAACATGTTAGATTTCCAATTTTATTCCAAAGAAATTAAGGCAATAAGAATTTGTTCTATTAAAACATGCCTTTTTACAATTAAAACAAATTCAAAAAGTAATCAAAATGATGCAAGAAAATATTTTCCTTTTAGTCTTCAGCCTCTCTTTTCATCTTTCTTTCTTTTATTTTCTTCTCTCTCTCGAGCTCTCTTTCTTACCTCTCTTCTGTTCCTGCCTTCTCTTCCTGTCTCTTATTCTCTTTCCCTTAGTCTTCTTCTTTTACCTATGCTCCTTTCATGCCTGTTCTTTCTTTCCTTAGCCTTCAGCTTCAACACTTAACCTTAACATCCTTCAGCGGCTTGACATCAGCTCTTTCTTCCTTAAGCTTTCTTTTGAACCATCAGTTCAACCAGGTTTTTTTACTTTCTAACCAAAATTTAATTTATTTGCAGCGAGGTCCTTTCGAGGATACACAGCACCCTGAGACCAGGGTGGGACCAGACCCTACTTGGTCCTCGCCTAATCTCAATTAGGCTCATTTTCAGTTTATTTCATATCGGTTCATAGTCTTGAGGCAATTCGGCTCAACCCAGCCTCCCAGGCCTCTTGCCCTCCCAGGGCACATTCGCTCATGCCCCCAAGGGCGCACACTCGCAAGCACACAAGCCCGCACGCACACACACATGCACATGCTCAGATCAAATCGGTAACCGGTGCGCCGAGCACTGATGACTGAAGAGGGCATGCAACAAATTACTTTTATTACCATGCGCGCGCTCATAATCCGACGATGTGGGACTATCTAACCCCTTCCAGACCCAACTTCAAATGATCATAACTTCCTACTCAAAGCTCCAAATCGAGTGATTTCAAGTTTGTTAGAAAGCTTTAAGATAGATCTACACAATTGCAGGGTCAATTTAAGGTTTTGAAGATGTTTTCCTCTTCAATTTGAAAGATAAAATTAGGGGTTCCTACAGGTTATTTAAATGCTTGGAAGTGGTTTTCAATATCACAGAGTCCTCAGATGGACTTTTCTCTTTGATTTAAAGTTCTATACAGGTTATACAATTAATTCCACATCTGTTAGAGTAGATTTTAAGCTCTCAAGACCTTCTGGAACAGCATAGAAGCTCTTCACTTCTCTGAAAGCTTTAGACTTCAGATCTTCAAACTTCATTATGTGCAACAGACACTTAAGAATGCTTCTAATCAATTTAAACTAATTCTAAGGGTTATAATTAACTTATCTGGGTAGGATTCAAGTATATATTTCAACAAAATGGCATTGCTGTTGATTTGGGTTCGAAAGTAACCCAAATTGACAGGAACTAAATTCTTAAACTTTTATTCACCTGAGCTCACTTAATTCTCTCTAAAACCATCAAACAAGATCTCAGAAATAGTTTACACTCCTCAATACCTCAATTTGAGCTCAGAAATAAAGTTTCCTCCTTAGGTTTGACTATAAAGGCCTCAAGTTTGATTTTCTATTCAAAGCCTTCTCCCAAGAAATTAAAGCCTCAATTAGAGTCTTCTCAACATCACAAACTTATTCAGATCTTCAGGTAGGTGTTCTAATCCTGATTCCTAGGGTTACAGGCTCGTCGCCTGAGCTTGAAAAGGTGTGTGTTCGTTAGAGCCATTCAGAGGTTGTTACAGTGTTCTAAAGGTTTAAACAGCTTCAGTGCATTGCACTGAAGCTTCTGAGTTCCTTAAATGCCTCTTGTGTCTCTTTATCAGACTTCTCTAACTCTGCCGGAGTTGGAGAAGATGAAATTCGTACCTACAGCTCCATATATTAAAATCTCAATTAAACATCCTTAAAACAATCAGTGATCCACATTATACCATTTTGGAGCTTCTCAACAAATTCTAGAGGCTGAAATACAAATTTGGCTCGCTGAAACTCGCCGGAGCTCTGGTGAGTCCAGAAAATGGCAAAATTGTGTACGGATTGTTAAAACTTACCAATTTTGATTTAGAAAAGATCCTGAGGTTGCAAGGAACTTCAGTATCACATTTAATTCTTCATTTGTCTCTTAAAATGTAATATTTGATAGTGAGTTTGTTTCTTAAAGGATCTGAGTGGTTAAAGCTCAGGACTTGTTTAACCACTCGATTGATAGGTTAAAACAAGTCAACAGATGTTTATATTCATAAGTATATATTTAATTTAAGATTTGAACTGCTCCGAGCCGCCATGGATAGCGAGCTCAGGAACTTAATTATATTTGGGTGTTTAATTTAAATGTTGTATTTATGGGTATTATAGTGTTGATTAGGGTTCATAAGTAGTGTATAGATGATGAAGAACCCTATGGAGGTCGAATTAAGTCGATTACTGTCACCATAGACAGTGATAGTAGTCGGTGAAGGTGAACTATGAATTAGGCGATTAGGTGATTCAATTAGCGATTAAGTGATTTAGAAGTGATCATGGAAGTTAAAGGAAGGTGGACAGCGATTTCAAAAGATGAAATTAAGTCTCTGGCGGGCTCAAGGAGCTCGTCGGAGTCAGAGAAGATGAAGCTAAAATCTAAAATTACTCTAATCTAACTAACTAAACTAACTAACTAAGCTAGCCTACTCCTACTCCTACTCCTAATCTACTGTTACCTAGACGAAGGGTCAATAGGGTTCCACCGAAGTCTCATGGCAGACAATGAAATCAGAGGGTGGAAGAAAGATCTCCGGCGGGCGGATTTGAGGTGGAGCGGAGGATTCCTTGGGTCGGCGCCTGTGTCAGAGACGCGGAAGACCACGGTGGATCTCCTCGGCTGATTAAGATGGACGGAGGAAGTCGGAAAGTGAAATGCAAAGTCGCCGGAGTTTTGGAGAAATAGCCTATTGGGTCGGCTGCAGTGTTTGAAGAGGGAAGGGAGACAACTTAAGTGAAATCAGAGGGGTTAGGGGGTATTTATAGTAGTTGGCGGCGAAGAGAATGGTGGGGTCTGGCCAAAGAAGGAGCTTGAGGAGCTTAACCTCCGTCGTTGTCTCCGACGACGGTGAGGTTATCTCCCACTGAAAAATAGGATTCCCGGTTAATTCAAACCAGTGGATGAAGTGGAGGTGGTGAGTGCAAGCTGCAAGAGCTTGAACAAAGAAGGATGATGTCGGCAGGGCGGTAATCGTGCGGTGGGGTGACTCTCTGCCGCCAGCCGTTCACTCGGCTAAAGAAGAAGAAGAAGATGAAGAGGGACTTAAATGAAATAAAACTTACGGACCTGTGTGCGAAATAAGGACCCAATTGCAATGAATATTAAGGACCAAAAAGTAAACCCAGGTTTGAAAGGTTTACTTTAACTTAGATCTTTTTCAACTTTTTATATATGTTAGTAAATAAGGTAAATATTATGTTCACACCTTGAATTTACATTTTTGACCTTTTTAGGTTAATTTTTTTGATTAAGTAAAATTACTTAAGTTATTATATACTTAGGTATACATTATATTAAAGTTACGTATCTTATTAATTAAGGGAATCATTAATAAGATTTCAAGTCCAATTATTAAGTATATTATTAATAATGTTAATTGAATGATAAAATGTCATTTTTAACTTATTTTAAGGTCCTTGACTAAAATCCCTTATTCTATAATTAACCCTTATATGTTCATAACCTTAGCTAATTAACTAGGAAGACTAGTTAATTAGGGGTAATTAGAGATCATGATGAGTGTCTCACCATACCCCCAAGCCAAAGTTTTGCTAGTCCCTAGCAAAATTAACTAAGACCATGATGATTTAAAGCACTTGGGTTTAAATTATTATAAATAGTAACTATGTAGAGGAAAGCTTAGGTCAGAAATTTTTTTAAAGTTTAATATAAATGATTAATGTATAAAGCATATGTGAAAATTTTCTTATTTAGACTTATACTTATAACATTTTCAAAACACACTTAAAACAATTTGTAAACAAGAATTTTACTCTGAATTAGAATTCTTCAAAAGTCTCTTAATCTTTGTAACTATTCTTAACTCAAATTAGAATACAAAGTGTTTTAAGAAAAACAAAACTTAAGGATTGAGAATTAAATTTTAACTCAAAAACTCAAATAGATTTAAGTTAATCCCTTGTTTATGATTTTTGACTTTTATCAATATAAGTTTAAGCAAATTAACCAGATACTCATTATTAATCAAACTTAGAGTAGTAAAACTCTAATTTACTAGCCTACAACACTAAAGATTAACTTCTAGACCTAGGATTCTGTCAATTCTTCTCCTTTAGGTCTCAACTTAAAATCTTCAAAACCCAATTCCTTAGGCTTCATTGCCCAATACCAAGGTTCAGTAGCTATGATTTTAAAACATCTGTGCTTAGTGAAGAGAATTGTCCTAAAGACATCCAAAGTTGCAAAAATCCAGATCTTAAGACATCACTTTCCAATCCCAATTATTCCAATTCAAGTCTTTGGCTTGGCCTTACTCAGGTTTGGTTGCTTTCTCCTCACCAGTTTTCTATCCTGAGGTCAACACTTTTTGTGTATATCTCCCCGGTGGACCACTGGGTCTCTTATTCCTAATATTTTTTCTCCATATTTTTTTATCACTTTTTCTATATGTTAGAACACCCATTTGTAGCGAGGTGTTCTTTTTATTTGATGGAAGGAAGGATAGCATCCATTTGTAACGAGATGCTTTTATTTATTATGGAAAAACTGCATAAGTACCCATTTTTTAACAAGGCACTTAACTACAGGGTGTTTTATTTATATATTTTTTTCTTCTTTTTTTTTTCTTTTCCCCCTTCTCATTTTTCTAACTTTATTCTCCAAATCCTTTTTCTAGGTGAGTGGCACATCCTTCACCCTTTCAAGAACTGCCCCGCGGAAATCCTTGGACTAAAGAGGATTCAGAATTGATCTCTTAACCTTTGTGTTTTCGTAATCTCAGATGTCAACAAGACAATTCTATGTGAGTGAATTTAGATGTTTAGGTTACTTAGCTTTCAAACCAGAGCTTGGACAACAAAGTCCTTTACTCTCAGGTTCTTCTAATTCTTAGTCTCCTATAGGATCCGTCAAGACAAAATTTACCAATTCTAGTTATTTATCTCTAGCTTGTAAGTTTTGTAAACTAAAATTCTACCAACTCTCTATTTAATTAACTTTGAATATCTAGCGTTTTACTTAACTTTATGATAAAAGCAAATTTTCTAAAAGCAAAAGGATTACTTAATCTAATTGATTAAAAATTTATAATTCAATTCCAAAACTTAAGTTTAAATCTTAACACACTTAGTTTCTTAATTCAAGTAAGAATAGAAAAACAAATCTTTAAAAGATTTAAAAGATTCTTAATTCAAATAAAATCTTATTTTAAAAATTTTAAACACAAAAGAGTGTTTTTACAAAATGTTTAAAGTAAAAATCTAATTAAGAATTGAATGCTCTTAAATACTCATATATATATTCTATATACATTTTAAATTTCTGACCTAAAAGAAAATTAAGCTCTTAATTATAATATATATATACTTCTTCTTTTCTTCTTTATTAAAATGAATATTCCCCTCTTATTATTTTTATGAATTTTCTTTTTCAAATTTTTGTATTTATATATTTTTATTTTTATGTATGTAAGATTTTCCAATTTTTATGATTTTTTTTCAAAAAAAATTTCAAATTTTTATGAAAATTTTGAATTTTTAAAATTTTTTATCATTTTTAGATTTTCTATTTTTTTAAATTTCATGGATATTTAATTTTTATGTGTTTTATTTTTTTAACCCACACTTAAAGTGAAAATTTCACTTCAACACCCCGTCAAGCTAAAATTTTACAATGTCCTCATTGTAAGAAGGGTGAAAAGATATTACACTTCATTTAGTATAGGGTGATGGAAGGAGTCGAATAGAGGAGATTAAAAATCTCTGTGCATACGATTTCAAGTTTGACCAAAGGTCAGAGTGGTTAGTCGGACTAAATGAAGGTAATCAATATGATATGAAGTGAAATTTTAAAAGTAAGTGTATAAGAAAATCAAAAAGGTAAAAACAGGAAACAACTATATACAAGTGCTAAATTTGATGCCTTCAGCTAGGCGTAAACCCTAGTAAAGAACTCCTAAAAGGAATAGGTATACGGTAAAAATAGAGGAGTTATGAAAGAATTAGATCGAAGAAAATAGGAAACAGATTAAACCACCCAATCAAAACTTGTCCTGAAATTGCCTAGAATAGATCTCGTAGATCCTAGAATCAGATTCTCATGAAAATCTCAAAAAGATCAGAGTGAAAATCATGTGAAGATTAGATCTGATTTAGGGTGAGATGTAAAATGTTAAAGATTGAGGCAATTTAAAAGATGATTCCACCAAGTTCAGAAGATCAGCAAAATCAATTTTGGTTCTCAATAATAGGTGGGTCATTTTGACACAAAATAGGTTGCTGATGCGGGTTTGATGGGTTATTTTCAGGTAATATGGGGGACGGATTATGATTAGAATCAAAGGCCTGATTAATGAAGTGGACTTGGCCTTGATTTTGCCTAGGATTTGGCAGATTCCTAGGATTCAGAATTGGCTGAGATGGAAGAGTACCTGGCTAACGAGACTCAGCCAAAAGCATGATCTGATTTCGTAAATCAGCCAATTCTACCTTACATTGCCTATGGATCTCAGCGAGAGCTTCAACATTTTGTTGCTGACTCTCTGACACAGCTCTTAAAATCTGGTCTAGCTGTGTATCTCTAATAGGCCTAGAGTAATTCTGCATACTCATCGGGCTAGGCCATAAATTTGATTGCTGAGGAGGCAATGGAGATGGGTTAAAATGGGTCTGATTTGGATAATTTGGTTTTTGATTTTGATTTGGATCAACCTAAGAAAAATTTGGGTGGCTTCTCCATCCAGGATTTTAGGTGTTTGAATAAAGGTTTGATCTTGGAATATTTTCTTGGATGGCGTGTAAATCAAGAGGATATGACATGTTTTCTACAATAGTAAAGGGTGGGGAAAATGGTGGGTAAGATTGTGGGACAAAGGTCCCTCCTTGGGTTGGTGAAGGAGTAGATAGAAAACCCAAGGAAGATGGATCTTTGGAATCCAGATTATTCACAAATTCCCTCCCCGCGGGAATTTGCGAAATAGGTAAATACGTGGGATTCGTAGCAAGTAGAGGCGTACGAGTCTTCATTGTATTTCTAACCTCGTCGAGATGCTTTGCTACGATATCTACTTTGTCCAGTTTTTCTGCAATAATCTCTAAATCCTTTGAACTGGACGGATTATCGATCTCATGAATGCCCTTATGAGGATTTTGATGATTCATATTTGCTCCTCGCGTGAATTGCGACATTGATGCATTGTTGATAGAGTTTTCCGCCATCCCTTCAAATAATTCTGAAGCGGATTCTGCGTCGCAATTTAGAAAATTCCCTCCACAAGATGCATCAACTAGATTGTGAATGCCCTCTTGTAAACCATAATAAAAGATATGCATGAGTTGCCAACGAGGGATGTCATGATGTGGGCATTTCCTTTGCAATTCATGAAAACGTTCCCACGTTTCATGAATTGGTTCTCCTTGATTTTGATTGAAAGTAGTAATAGCTTGCCTTAAAGCATTGGTTCGACCAATAGGAAAGAATTTCTTCAAAAATGCGGATTCAAGTTCAGCCTAAGTTGAGATTGGTCTTGATATAGTTCTAAACCAATAAGCTACTTTATCTTTAAGGCTAAAAGAGAACATTTTCATTAGTAGGATTTCCCTATTTTGATTTCGAGGACCAAGAGTTTGGGATAAATTTTTAAGATCTTCAATATGTTGAAATGGATCCTCGAATGCAAATCCATGAAAGTGGGGAATTAAACCTATAATATTTGGCTTTAATTTTGGATCATTCTCCCCAATAGGAATCCTAACATTAGGCTCTACTTGTGCATTAGATGGGTTATAATAATCTCTAAGTAGAGGCCTTGGATGATGGATTGGTAAATCAGGGTTTTCAAAACCCACCTCAGGTCGAGGTGAAGACAGGTTTGAAGAGTCTGTAAATTATTTAAGGCTGCTGTTAATAAATTGATTTGTCATGTTTGCTCTAGCATCCTAAGGTTCTGGTTCAGGAGTGCCTCATGAACATCAAAAGGCAGCATCTCCCCCTGACCAGAAGAAGGGATCTCAAGATTAAGATTCTGCATTGGATCCATAGAAGTAGATGGATCATACGAGAAAACCATTGGTTGCTTATCTGCAACCGGCCTAAGATCACCTGTCGATGGTGGTGCAAGAGGCAGATGCAAAGATTGCCTCCCATCCATAAACGGAAAATAATGTGCAAATGCACACGCACACCACTGATAAGAAAACAACGGCACAAAAAACCTGCAAAACAGCGCAAAAGATGTGGGTTTTGCTCTTCTTTCAAAGGAAAGAAGAAATTCCTAAGATACGCAAAATAATTTAACGCAAACAAATAGAGTAACAATATCAAAATACGCATCCTAATTCGTGTCTATGCAGGTGCGTACCTTAAAGCTCAAAGGTCTAAGGTCTAGGATCGAGACCGCTCACTATTGGCTCCCTAGGGCTCTAGTAGTGAGATAGACTTGTTGATCTTCGGCCAAAGCCCTAAGAGATGCAAAGAGGAGAGATAGAAACATACATTCATGTGACTCTAGTGATCGCATTGTGTGGGCGATAGCATGCAACAGACGATAGCAATATAAAAACCCGCACGCATTTCTGCAATCAGATTTAAGTCACAAATTTTGCTTCCTCTTTTTAGTTAGTCTTTTTCAAAAATATATCAATTAAACTACAATGGCCGCTTTTTATATCTTTTCAAACAAAAATATGTGGCCTGTTTAAATCTCAGAGGACAGGGATCTACGCAGGTTTTCCGTGTTTTCCCGCTGATGCGAGAAAAACAGTTTAAAATTCCCGAGTCAGATCGCTCCAATACTAGCAAAATAATGCACTCCTAAGAGTGTATGCTTATGTATATGCTATGGCTAGTCAGAAAAGATGTATTTTTGTATTTTTTTTTTTAAATGCAACAATACAAAAGAATAGAAATACTCACAAAAATAGCAAAAACTGATTCCCGCCTTCTCCTGAGATCACCCGTAAAGGTAAACCTGAAAAGAAGACAGAAAATAAAAATAAAAATAAAATAAAAACAAAACAAAACACACTAATTAGAACAAAAGTTAGTAAAAATAAAAATATTTACAAAATACCTCCTAATTAAACAATTAATCCTTTTAAATTTTAGCGAATCAAAATATTACCTCCCCGGCAACGGCGCCATTAAAATGGTAGGGTGGTTTCCTTCAACTCAGTAATTAAGTTAATTTCACTTAATTAAGAGTAAAAAAAGTCACTTAGGTTAACTTGAAGTTGTGTCGGTTGTGTAGTACAGGGTCAAATTAACCTAACATTTTAGAAATTTTTACTGGTTGAGTCCAGGTCATTCACTGGGAGGTATAATAATTTTTCCAAATTCACCAATTTTCTTTCATTTCTTTATAAGTTTAGGAGGTATAACTAAGTTGATTTTTAAAACATGAATTTTGCCAAAATATTTAAACTATAAAGAATATACAAAATTCCATATGAAAAACATATTTACTCAAATAATGTTCTTTATTAGCAAGTAAACATGTTAGATTTCCAATTTTATTCCAAAGAAATTAAGGCAATAAGAATTTGTTCTATTAAAACATGCCTTTTTACAATTAAAACAAATTCAAAAAGTAATCAAAATGATGCAAGAAAAGATTTTCCTTTTAGTCTTTAGCCTCTCTTTTCTTTTTTCTTTCTTTATTTTCTTCTCTCTCTCGAGCTCTCTTTCTTACCTCTCTTCTGTTCCTGCCTTCTCTTCCTGTCTCTTATTCTCTTTCCCTTAGTCTTCTTCTTTTACCTGTGATCCTTTCATGCCTGTTCTTTCTTTCCTTAGCCTTCAGCTTCAACACTTAACCTTAACATCCTTCAGCGGCTTGACATCAGCTCTTTTTTCCTTAAGCTTTCTTTTGAACCATCAGTTGAATCGGGTTTTTTTACTTTCTAACCAAAATTTAATTTATTTGCGACGAGGTCCTTTCGAGGATACATAGCACCTTGAGACCAGGGTGGGACCAGACCCTACTCGATCCTCGCCTAATCTCAGTTAGGCTTGTTTTTGGTTTATTTCATATCGGTTCACAGTCTTGAGCCAACTCGGCTCAACCCGGCCTCCCAGGCCTCTCGCCCTCCCAGGGCACATTCGCTCACGCCCCCAAGGGCGCACACCCGCAGGCACACAATCCTGCACACACACACACATGCACATGCTTAGATCATATCGGTAACCAGTGCGCCGAGCGCTGACGATTGAAGAGGGCATGCAACAAATTACTTTTATTACCTTGCGCGCGCTCAGAATCCGATGATGTGGACTATCTAACCCCTTCCAGACCCAACTTCAAATGATCATAACTTCCTACTCAGAGCTCCAAATCGAGTGATTTCAAGTTTGTTAGAAAGCTCTGAGATAGATCTACATAATTGCAGGGTCAATTTAAGGTTTTGAAGATGTTTTCCTCTTCAATTTGAAAGATAAAATCAGGGGTTCCTACAGGTTATTTAAATGCCTGGAAGTGGTTTTTAATATCACAGAGTCCTTAAATGGACTTTTCTCTTTTATTCAAAGGTCTATACAGGTTATACAATTAATTTTGCATCTGTTAGAGTAGACTTTAAGCTCTAAAGACCTTTAGGAACAACAGAGAAGCTCTTCACTTCTTTGAAAGCTTCATAGTTCAGATCTTCAGACTTCATTATGTGCGACACACTTAAGAAAGCTTCTAATCATTTTAAACTAATTCTAAGGGTTGTAATTAACTTACCTGGGCAGGATTCAAGTTTATATTTCAACAAAATGGCACTGCTGTTGAATTGGTTTCGAAAGTAACCCAAATTGACAGGAACTAAATTCTCAAACATTTATTCACCTGAGCTCACTTAATTCTCTCTAAAACCATCAAACAAGATCTAAGAAATAGTTTACACTCCTCAATACCTCAATTTGAGCTCAGAGACAAAGTTTCCTCCTCAAGTTTGACTATAAAGACTTCAAGTTTGACTTTCTGTTCAAAGCCTTCTCCCAAGAAATTAAAGCCTCAATTAGAGTCTTCTCAACATCAGAAACTTATTCAGATCTTCAGGTAGGTGTTCTGATCCTGATTCTTAGGGTTACAAGCTCACCGCCTGAGCTTGAAAAGGTGTGTGTTCGTTAGAGCCATTTAGAGGTTGTTACAGTGTTCTAAAGGTTTAAATAGCTTCAGTGCATTGCATTGAAGCTTCTGAGTTCCTTAAATGCTTCTTATGTCTCTTTATCAGACTTCTCCAACTCTGCCGGAGTTCGAGAAGATGAAATTCATATCTACATACATTAAAATCTCAATTAAACATCTTCAAAACAATCAGTGATCCACATTATTCCATTCTGGAGCTTCTCAACAAATTCTAGAGGCTGAAATACAAATTTGGCTCGCCGGAACTCGTCGGAGCTCTGATGAGTCCAGAAAATGGCAAAATTGTGTACAGATTATTAAAACTTACCATTTTTGATTTAGAAAAGATCCTGAGGTTGCAAGGAACCTCAGCATCACATTTAATTCTTCATTTGTCTCTAAAAATGTAATATTTGACAGTGAGTTTGTTTCTTAAAGGATCTGAGTGGTTAAAGCTCAGAACTTGTTTAACCACTCAATTGAGAGGTTAAAACAAGTCAACAGATGTTTATAATCATAAGTATATATTTAATTTAAGATTTGAACTACTCCTGAGCCGCCATGGACAGCGAGCTCAGGAACTTAATTATATTTGGGCATTTAATTTATATGTGGTATTTATGGGTATTATAGTGTTGATTAGGGTTCATAAGTGGTGGATAGATGATGAAGAACCCTATGGAGGTGGAATTAAGTCAATTACTGTCACCATAGACAGTGATAGTAGTTGGTGAAGGTGAACTATGAATTAGGCGATTAGGTGATTCAATTAGCAATTAAGTGATTTAGAAATGATCATGGAAGTTAAAGGAAGGTGGACAGCGATTTCAAAAGATGAAATTAAGTCTCTGGCGGGCTCAACGAGCTCGCCGGAGTCAGATAAGATGAAGCTAAAATCTAAAATTACTCTAATCTAACTAACTAAACTAACTAACTAAGCTAGCCTACTCCTACTCCTACTCCTAATCTACTGTTACCTAGATGAAGGGGTCAATAGGGTTCCACCGAAGTCTCATGGCAGACGACGAAATCAGAGGGTGGAAGAAAGATCTCCGGCGGGCTGATTTGAGGTGGAGCGGAGGATTCCTTGGGTCGGTGCCTGTGTCAGAGACGTGGAAGACCATGGCGGATCTCCTCGGCAGATTAAGATGGACAGAGGAAGTTGAAAAGTGAAATGGGAAGTCGCCGAAGTTTTGGACAAATAGCCTATTGGGTCGGTTGCAGTGTTTGAAGAGGGAAGGGAGCCAACTTAAGTGAAATCAGAGGGGTTAGGGGGTATTTATAGTAGTTGGCGGCGAAGAGAATGGTGGGGTCTGGCGAAAGAAGGAGCTTGAGGAGCTTAACCTCCGTCTTCGTCTCCGACAACGGTGAGGTTATCTCCCAGTGAAAAATAGGATTCCCGGTTAATTCAAACCAGTGGATGAAGTGGAGGTGGTGAGTGCAAGCTGCAAGAGCTTCAACAAAGAAGGATGATGTCGGCAGGGTGGTAATCGTGCGGTGGGGTGACTCTCTGTCGCCAGCCGTTCATTCGGCTGAAGAAGAAGAAGAAGACGAAGAGGGACTTAAATGAAATAAAACTTAAGGACCTATGTGAGAAATAAGGACCCGATTGCAATGAATATTAAGGACCAAAATGTAAACCCAGGTTTGAAAGGTTTACTTTAACTTAGATCTTTTTCAACTTTTTATATATGTTAGTGAATAAGGTAAATATTATGTTCACACCTTGAATTTACATTTTGACCTTTTTAGGTTAATTTATTTGATTAAGTAAAATTTCTTAAGTTATTATATACTTAGTATACATTATATTAAAGTTACTTATCATATTAATCAAGGGAATGATTAATAGGATTTCAAGTCCAATTATTAAATATATTATTAATAATGTTAATTGAATGATAAAATGTCATTTTAAACTTATTTTAAGGTCCTTGACTAAATATCCCTTATTCTATAATTAACCATTATATGTTCATAACCTTAGCTAATTAACTAGGAAGACTAGTTAATTAGGGGTAATTAGAGATCATGATGAGTGTCTCATCAGCTGCCCAGGTAATTCACAGGTGGACGGCTTTTTGACTAAGGGATATCATCTGCCCTGAACCTCTATAGTCATCCAAAATTTTTAGGTGTCTTGATTAGGTCCATCACATTCTATTCTCATCCAGTCCATCGGTGCATGTTTGGTGGGAGATCTTTAAGACCACCCTTGAGGCCTCCATTAGCCATTCACTCCCGTCAAGGCCAGGCCTTGACTTCCATGTTTGTGCAGCAACCCCATCATCATGGCACAACCCGCAGAAGAAGACAACCTCGAGAATCAGCTTTAGCGCCTTAATGATCTATTCCAAGCCTCTGTGAATCCACCGCAGCATCCTATGATGTGAGATCATTACAATCCCGCCGTAATGGCGATCGAACCTCGAGTCCAAATCCCGACTGGAGGTCCTGATACTGAACTCAAGCCCAACATGATTCATGTTATTCCAAAATTTCATGGGCTCAATTTTGAGGATCCTTTCCAGTACATTAAACAGCTCAAGCATCTAGCCCAGACCTTCGGATCAAATGTTCAGAATTGGGATATTCTTCTCAAGAAAATGTTCTCCTTCTCTCTCATGGAGAAAGTAGTTCACTGGTATCAGACTCAAATGCATCCAATCAACACATGGGTTGAACTATAATCTGAGTTTTTGAAAAAGTTCTTTCCAGTTGGTCGGACGAATGCTTTACGACACCAGATCACACACTTCACACAACAACTTGGAGAACCACTTCACGAAGCATGGGACCGTTTCCTGGATCTCATGCGAAAGTGCCCCCATCATGGAGTTCCTAAATGAGAACAAGTCTAGTCTTTTTACCAGGGACTCCGTGAAGATATCCGATTATTCGTCAATGCAACTTGTGGAGGAAATATCATGGGTCAACACGAAGACACTGTGTGGGAGATTCTCGAGAATATGTGCAAGAACTCCATCAATAATGACTCCATGGGCATATTCGATCGGACGAATGCCTGCGCATTGATGAATCCAAGGGAAGCACATGAGATGTAGGGCCTGTCCTCTTCTGTCGACTTGGAATTGATGGCCAGTTATTTGGACAAGGTTTCTATTATTGAGAAGAAGGTGGATGAGCTAACTCAACATTTGCATCAAGCCACCTCTGCACAAAACCCGTTCGCACAACCACCCTCTAGGAGGGAAGCTATGCATAACATCTACCACCGATCTTCTTAGGGGTTGGACTTGTATCCACCCCTGTCTGACTCTAGGGCCGAAGGAAACTTTGGACCTATCTATTCTAGTTGGGGGAACTTTGAACCCTCATATTCTGACTTTTTTGAGGCTCCTCAGACCTGCGAGGACCTCAACGCCATCCAGAATGACCCATTCTCTAATACCTATAACCCTGGATGGCGAAATCATCCTAATTTCATGTGGGTGGGAAACAATCAGAATCAGAGACCACTATATCAGCCCCATCCACAAGCTTCTCGTCCATATCAGCTGCCTCAGCCTCGGCCCAACCCTACCTATCAATCTGGGCCAACTCAAGGAGATCAAATGACTCTTACCCTTCAGACTCTGGCTGATATTCAAAAGACGAATGAGTCTATGTAGAAATAGCACAAAGATGAGATCACAGAGGTTCACAATCAACTCGCCTAGATGGAAAATTCCCTCCAACCTGGTACACTCCCTTCGCAACCTCTACCTAATCCTAATAACATGACAAATCAGAGGTGTGTTATAAACCCAAACCAAGGCCAAGCCCACATGGTTTATCAGGCCTCTTTTGCTCCATCACCCGACGAGATGGAAGCTTCGACATCGTACTCGGGATTTCAGCAGCAAGCACCTATTTTACCTACACCAAACCAAAACCAGGCAGGACTGAATTCAGTTACAACCCGTAGTGGTAAAGCAACACAGGACTCACCTTACCCAAGCCACTTTCAGCCTGGTAGTGATAACCCAAACCCTAGGATAGTCATCCAAGATACCCCTATCCGAGATCAAGAACCTGGACCTATTCCAGAGGAACCATCTAAGGTTCCATTTCCTAAGGCCTTAACTAAGGGAAGGAGGACAACCAAACCCGTGGCACCTGAAGAGGACCTAGTCAAGCTCTTTGAACAGGTCCATATAAACATCCCCTTGATGGATGCAATATGCCATGTACCGGCTTATGCACGATTTCTGAAAGATGTGTGTACACCTAAGCGTATGTCACAAACCAAAAGTAGGAGCCCAATCGTATTGTCGGAGCAAGCCAGCTCTATCATTTTGAGTAGGCTCCCACCTAAGGCAAAAGACCCAGGAACTCCCTTGATTTCCTACACAATTGGTGATATCCAATTTGACAGAGCACTATTGGATCTAGGAGCCTCCATAAATCTAATACTTACATCCCTACTTGACCATCTTGAGGAATCTGAGCTCAAACCAACAGAGGTGACATTATAGTTGGCAGATTGATCTATTAAGTCACCTAAAGGAGTTCTTGAGGATGTCATTGTTAGGGTTCAGGATTTCTATTTCCCGGTGGATTTCATAGTCTTGGATATGGATGCTCAAGAAAATCCGAGAAAGACATCGATCATACTAGGGAGACCCTTTCTGGCCACTACTAAGGCCAACATTAATTGTGAGGAGGGCCAAATTGAACTAAAATTTAGGAACCAAACACTAAAGATTGGCATCATTAAGGCCCAACAAGGGATTAATTGTGGGGTTATAGAACAAATATGTGATATCGAGGTTGTGGTTGACGATTGGTATATCGAGGAAAACCTAGCTACTTCTGATCAACCAAAAGTGGATCAAAACCCACAATTAGAGGAGTTTGAACTCAACCTAGACACACTCATAACTCCTTCCCTTGCTCTTGACACCCACCCTAAATCACCTGCTACTGCTGATAACCCTGTTTTAGAACTAAAGCCTCTTACCGGTCATCTAAAGTATGTCTTTTTGGGTTCCAATCATACGTTTCCTGTGATTATCAACTCCAAACTCACACCTGATCAGGAATCCCATCTGATTTCTGCTCTCCAGCAACATCGAAGAGCCATTGGATGGACTCGCGATAATTTGACTAGTATTAGTCCCTTTTACTTCACACATCGCATCTATACTGAAGAGGGCACACGACCTTCCTGTGAAATGTAGAGACATCTGAATCCTAATCTGCATGAGGTCGTGAAAAAAGAGATCATTAAGTGGTTAGATGCTAGGATCATCTACCTGATCTCTGACAGTCGGTGGGTGAGTCCAATCCAGGTTGTGCCTAAAAAGGTAGGACTCACCGTGATCATGACTGAGACCAGAGAAATCATACCGACCTATGTAGGAAATTCGTGGAGAGTCTACATTGATTACAGAAGACTCAATACCTCCACGAAGAAGAATCATTTCCCACTACCGTTTATTGATCAGATCCTCGAGAAACTAATAGGAAATAGATTCTTCTGCTTCTTAGACGGGTACTCCAGTTACAACTAGGTGGCAATCCATCCTGAGGACCAAGAGAAGACCACTTTCACCTGCCCCTTCGGGATGTACGCATTCCAAAGGATGCCTTTTGGTCTCTGCAATGCACCCACTGCTTTTCAGTGGTGCATGCTTGCCATATTCTCAAATATGGTAGGTGAATATCTGGAAGTCTTCATGGATGACTTCTCAGTTTTTGGTGAATCATTTGACAATTGCCTCCTGCACTTGTTCCAGATCCTCAGGTGGTGCATTGATGTGAATTTGGTTCTTTCCTGGGAAAAGAGCCACTTCATGGTGCCTAAAGGAATTGTCCTGGGACATCTCATCTCCGAAAAAGGCATCCAAGTTGATCAAGCCAAGGTAAATCTAATTTCCAAACTCCCTATGCCTAGCTCGGTCAAAGACATCCGATCCTTCCTGGGGCACATCGATTTTGCTGACGATTCATTCCAGACTTCTCGAAGATCGTGTACCCTCTGACTAATCTACTATCTAAGGATGTCCCCTTTGAAATCTCCAAGGAGTGCACTCAAGCATTTGAGATCCTACGTGATCAAGTTACCCAAGCTTCGATCCTACAGTCCCCTGATTGGTCTCAACCCTTTTAGATCATGTACGATGTATCTGATTATGTTGTAGGTGCGGTACTTGGGAAGAAAATTGATGGGAAACCCGTGGTCATCTACTACGCTAGCAAGACACTTGACGAGGCTCAGCGTAACTACACAGTTACTGAGAAAGAGCTGCTAGCCATAGTATTTGCTCTGGAAAAGTTCAGATCATATCTTATGGGTTCCCATGTTATCATTTACTCTGATCACACTACTGTGAGGCACCTCCTTGTGAAGAAGGACACGAAACCTTGACTAATCTGCTGGATCTTGCTGTTGCAAGAGTTTGACCTCAAGATTCGCGACAAGGTGGGAAAACAGAATGTGGTAGCTGATCACTTGTCCAGCCTTCCTTCTGACATTATTGACCCTTCCAGACCCATTACGGAACATTTTCCCGATGAGCACCTCCTGACTATCAGTACAGGACTTCCATGGTTTGCTGATCTAGTAAACTACTTGGCATCACATCAGATCCCATCTGATTGGCTGAAAGCCAAGAAGGACAAATTACTTTCCGATGCCAAGTACTACTTTTATGAAGACCCATATCTCTTCCGCATTGGTGCTGATCAAATCATCTGACGATGTGTCCCGGAAACGAAAATTCAGGACATCTTGTCTTTCTTCCATAACCAGGCATGTGGTGGACACTTCTCTAGTCATAAAACCACAGCAAAAGTCCTCCAGTGTGGCTTCTATTGGCCCATGATTTTCAAAGACTCATACAATCACTATAAGGCAGGCACTCATTGCCAGACCTTAGGCAACATGTGCCACCGTGATATGATGCCCTTACAGCCAATTCTAGTATGCAAAATCTTCGATGTTTGGGGGATTGATTTTATGGGACCCTTTCCTATTTTTGATGGCTTCGAGTACATTCTGCTCGCTTTGACTACATGTTCCGACCCGAATAAATAATCATAAGGTAGTAATCAAATTCATTCATCAGAACATATTTTTCTCGATTCAGGATTACACGTGCCATAATCTCTGATGGAGGGACCCATTTCACGAATGCTCAGTTCAGATCACTGATGACCAAATACGGGGTGTCACACCGAATCTCTACTCCTTATCACCCCCAAACCAATGGTCTAGCTGAGCTTTCAAATCGGGAGATCAAGAAAATCCTCCAGGTCACTGTTCGACCTGACAAGAAAGATTGGTCATCCCGACTTCCGAAAGCTTTGTGGACTTATAGGACCGCCCAAAAAACTCAATTAGTAATGTCTCCCTTCAGATTAGTGTACGAGAAGGCATGTCACCTCCCCGTTGAATTGGAGCACAAAGCCTATTGGGTAGTACAGAGTTGCATTCTCGATCTTTCTAAGACAGGAATCCACAGAAAGCTTCAAATGAGTGACATCGATGAATTACACCACGACGCATATGAGAACTCATGAATTTGCAAAGAGCAGGTTAAGGCCTTTCACGACAAGCACATATTCAGAAAGATCTTTTTCCCTTTTCAAAAAGTCCTACTCTTTGATGCCAAATTCAAATTGTTCCCAGGAAAACTCAGATCAAAATGGATTAGACCTTACCTTGTCTGACGAATCTTTGGAAATGGAGCTATCGAAATCAGTCAACTCATCCACGATTCAGAACCTTTTGTCGTGAACGGTCAGAGACTCAAACCGTTCATTGAACTCATCGATACAAATTTGCCTGAGATATCTTTTACCCTCCATTCTCCCTAAGCTCATTGCACGCGGCTGATGGTGTTAAACTCAGCGTTTAACGGGAGGTAGCCCGTCATTTTTGAAAAAACCTGAAACCCTTCCTAACACATCCTATGCTGAACTCATATTGCACTTTAGGGTTCATCCATTAGAATAGTCGACTCCACCTCTGGTATCCGTATCTGAGCTTGAAATCGTCCGCAACAGTCATCCCAACCCATTCACCCACCTAACACCTATTCTAATGAATGATCTAAGCTAAACTCGAACCCACTTAATTTACAATGAGGACATTGCAAATCGTAGGCATGGAAGGGTAGTAAAGTGCAAAATGGCATGAAAATCATTTCACAAAGAAAGGGTTTCATAAAAAAAATCTCATATTCCAAAAATACCAAAAAAATAAAAAAAATCATGAAAAAGAACAAAAATATGAGACGAGAGGAAATTTTGATGGCATATCAGACTTTGAGGAGAAAAAGGGGAGGAGATAAAAATATCAAAAAGGAGTATAATTTGAAAAGAAAAAGAAATAGTCAATAGTAAAAAATTAAGGAATTGATTTAGTTCTAGACCATATCAAATGAAAGAAAGATAAAAAGTGCTCATGAAACAAAGAAGAGATTAGTAGGAATGCTGATTTTAGGCCTTTTGGGCTATAATCCTATGCTTAAAAATTCAAGTGCCTGCTAAGATCTAGATAGTCCTTAAGAGGTTGGGGAAAATGTGAAGCTTAAGTATTAGGTCTAAGACTTAGGGATTATTCGACCTTGTTAACTGACCTCTAGTTTGCAGGACTCAGTAACCTAAGCACCTCAATCCACACATAGTCTGGTTCAGTGCGCCTAAGTATCAAAATCACGCAAATGCATTTAAATTATTCTAGAAAAGTCACCTAGATTAGGAGCGGTTGATCAACACAAGTTGATTTGGATGAGTTCCCGGTGCAGAGAGGTGGGAAATTCCCCTCGAAGATGTGCAATAACATATCGTCTCCTCAGTGCTTGTCTCCTAGGATATCTACATATCCAACCGGGGCATGCAAGCACCCTGTGCTGGTTTAGATGCCATGGGCAGCATTACCCCAAAATGTTGATTGCCAGGGTCTGGATTTAGCTACAAAATGCCATGGGTGGGATTATCTCGAAAGCCAGGGTTCTAGGGGTTGCCATGGGCGGTGCTATCTCGAAGCATCACTTGCCAGAGACCCTGGAGGATTGATGATGGGGACTAGGAATCCGATACAGACCATGTTGTAAAGCCAATCTAAAGCTAGAAATAACAAGAAAAGAGACAGAAAACTCTCCAAAAATAAGGAAAAATCCCTCTATCTTTCTCCGACAAAAATGCACTGCAAACTTAATCGAGGCTAAAACATGTTACAAGCATGGGTGCTTTAACCATGGAGTTCAACGAACCTTAGGTTAGTTCCTGTGGGCCATAGAAACCTTCGCGGCAGACTGAGGCTAGAGCTGGTCGGGTTCAGATCTGGGTTGGTACTTGAGTACCTCTAGGCCTATTATCGACATTCTAACCTAATCTACAAAAGGAAGCACACAACAAAGTTTTTAAGCATCAAAGGATTTCATGGTCTAGAATCAAAGTTAATACCTTGAAATTTTGCTAAGGGCTAGCAAAAGTTAGGCATGGTGGTATGATGGGAACACCATCATGAGCCATAACTAGCTCATTTTGACCCAATTAAGTCAATAAATGCTCCTACATAACCGCAAAAAAGTCACAGGTCATTGCATATTCATTATGAAAAGAAAAATAAGGAACTAGGGTTAAAACTACAATTTTACTAGCTGATCTTGAATGCAGTATGACCATGAGTTTTCCTAGGGGTTCATTAAGGGTCAAAAGGTCCTAAAAAGGTAACAAGTGGGTCAGGTCAGTTAGAAAGGGGCTTGCACCTGTTTTGAGAATTAAATGACTTTTTAAACCCTAAAAATAGACCCACCTAATCAACCAAGGTTTTGGTCAGGATAAAATTCACCTAAACCCTATAAAATTCATAAAAAAATATTCTCTAGGGTTTGGTACCTTCAATTTAACCATTAGAACCCATCTTGACCCAAAACAAAGTCTCAGACAGATATTTACACTAATTTGGGTTTTCACATAAATTACCTGATCAAACGTGGTCAAAACTTAAATCCAACTTTAACATTAGATTTCTTAGGTCCAAATTAAGTTTGTACCAAAATTTGGACCCAAGATAAGCTTGTCTTGACCTAGTTTGCAAAATGGTTCTATCTGATTACATTTATACCCCCAACTTTCAAAAATCCTTGCATTCAACCCCCTAACTACCCGTTGTCTTCACAATTAGGTCCCCCCACCATTATCATGGAAGAAACCTACTCCAGTGATCTTTGACAGGAGATTTCTCCTTGATCTCTTAGCGAATCTCTTCCAAAATTGGAAGGAAACTCCTTGGGAAATCCTCTCCAATCTGAACCCATTCTTGTGCACCGAATCTTTCCCAATCTCTCATGCGAACGCATGAGTGATTTGGGTATCAAGAAATACCCAAATCTGGCAAGGATTTCCAAGCTTGGAAAGCTTGTTTTCCAAGCTTTCCTTGCCTTTAAATCCTTATAAAAAGGCCGCCAGATCTTCCTGAACTCTTCACGCTCGACATCGGTCACGATTTCCCAAAATTCTTCACTCTCTTTCACGGCCGAAGGCTCCTCGACATCTAGTGACCTCCTCCGTTCTTACTCATCGTCCATCCACAATACTAGTGGCAGATTCATCTTCCTCACTTCCTTCCGTGTCTCGCTGTACCAGCAGACGCCCTTTCCTCCTTCGTCTTCGCCGTTTCTCTCTCACCGGAGCCACCTTCATCTCTGGCATCAGCCATACCTTATCTGACATACCCTCTGCTCCACTTCCTCCGTTAACTTCCCAGATACATTCCTCATCTCCTGCACTTTATTTTCACGTCTGCTCCACTTCGAATCAACCACCAACGACCCTCCGTGACTTCATCCCTTCCATCCCTAGTCATCCCCTCTGGCGAGACCACCTCACCTCCACAGATCACCAAATCCCTCACTAATCACCTCAAAACATCTGCCTCACCTATTTGCTCATTTTCCCTCTCTTTATTCACCACTCCACTTACTCATGCACTCTCCCGAACAAGCCCACTCTCACGCACACAATCTAACCTTACTACGCACTCACAGACCACAAAACACCACACAAACACTCCCTCCGCACTCGCTGTCATCCGACGATACTCCCTGAACATTTTGACAGGGCCGAGAGGCCATTTTATTGATTTCAGTTACTCGACCTTGCCGCCATGGAAGCAGCAAGCTTCGAGCTTGCTTAAGAACTATTCCAGGTGCTTCCGTCCCAGGTCTCAGCTCCAGGTCACGTGGAACTGACTTTCGAACACTTCCGAGTAGTCAATTGAAGATGTGAGCCCAGCAACTACTACAATTGTGAAGGAAGGATCTTTGCTGTAGACGCGCGAAGAAGGAAGTGGGATAGTCCCACATCGGAAAGTGCTGAAGCAGTGAGCTCATATAAATTGAATTTGTGTTAGAAGCTATTCGCCTCATAACACGGGGTGAGGTCCCTCTCACTCACTCACCCAGCCTCATCCATGACACATACATGCAGACCTGGTTCGACTCGATAACCCACCTAGACCTACACTCCTCTCTCACCAACGCAAGTCAATGAGCCTGGACCTGGGTACGCACCTGAATCCGATAACCCAATTACTCGTGGTTCTAGGAGAGCGAATCCTAAGAGAGAAAGAGAGGAGAGCCATGCGGGTAGAGGGAGGGTTTTACCATGAGAAGCTTGGCCTTGACACTTAGCCAAATTCTGAAAAAGAAAAGAAGAAAGGCCGAAGAAGAGGAGTTACAAAGCAAGAAGAGATGAAGGCTTGGAGAAAAAGAAGAAGTCATAGCTGAAGAAAGAGAAGCTGAAGAGGAAAGACAGAGCCAGAGATAGGAAGAAGAAGAAGAGTTGTAGCACATCAGTAGATGACTTTAAGCCGTCTGATTTTCAAATCAGACAGTAGATTTGAGCTTTCATTTCATACATATACATTGAGTTCCTTAGTTAATATTGTAGGAGTATATGGTGATTTAAACCACTATTTTACTCTCATCTTTTTGCATATTGATACCTGATATTATTGCAATTTTTTTTAGTTTAAATTGTGATCTTGATTTGTGAAATCCATATTTCTCCCTGTGTTCGACCTCGGAATCTTTTTGAGTAATAAAAATTGTATTTGTTTGAATGTTATTTTGGGTATACTGCAACGCGACACCTTTTAAAACATCAATTTAGTGCGTCGAACACCTAGCTAACCTGACTCACATCCTTTGGAGATGTATTGATGTTAACCCCTTTCTTTCTTGAGAGAAAAGTCATTTTGTTGTGCACAGAGGTATTGTTTTGGGACATATCATCTTTAAAAGGGGTATCAAGGCGGATAGAGCTAAACTTGATGTGATAACTAATTTACCCAAACCTAGCTCTGTCCGACAAATTTGCTCCATTTTGGGTCACGTTGGTTTCTATAGGAGATTTATGAAGGATTTCTCCAAGATTCCATACCTTTGACACATCTCCTATCAACCGATGCACCCTTCGACATGAGCCTCAATTGTATTCGAGCATTTACGCAGTTGCATGATGCTATCACTAAGGCCCCTGTTCTCTAATTGCCTGATTGGTCCCTCGACTTTGAACTAATGTGTAATGCTTTTGACCTAGCTATCTAAGCTATCTTGGGTCAAAGACACAATAAACACCCCTTCATGGTGTCTTATGCTAGTAAGATGTTGGATGAGGCCCAGCGAAATTACACGACCACTGAAAAGGAGATACTGGAGGTCGTCTTTGGGTTGGAGAAATTCCGTTCATACCTTTTAGGGTCTCATGTTACCATCTTCACTGATCTTGCGACCATTCGTCATCTCATGCATAAGAAGGATGCAAAGCCTCGATTGATTTGTTGGATCCTTCTCCTTCAAGAGTTTGATCTTGAGATACGAGATAAGGCAGGAGCCCAGAATGTGGTCGCAGACCATCTCTCGAGACTTGACCCAAACCATATTTGACTTACCTTGCCTTTAAATGAATCTTTTCCCAATGAGCACCTTCTAGTGATAAATGTGGCAAGCAGATCGTAGCATGCCGATATCGATAATTACCTTGCTTCTAGCTCTCGTCCATGAGGCTGGCCTAAAAGCTAGCGTGAGCATCTCATTGCAGAAGCTGATGAGAGGCTCATCATGGTCTCTAATTACCCCTAATTAACTAGTCTTTCTAGTTAATTAGCTAGAAATATGTAAATATATGGGTTAATTATTAAATAAGGGATAAATAGTAAAGGACCTTAAAATAGGTTAAAAATGATATATTATCATCCAATTAATATTATTAATAATTTAATTAATAATTGGACTCTAAATACTATCAGCAATTCATTTAATTAATGTGTTAACTAGCTCAAGTATAAAATATACCTAAGCATGTAATAACTTAAGTAACATTACTTAATTAAATCAATTAATCTAAAAAGGTAAAAAATGTAAATTCAAGGTCTAAATATAATAATTTTCTTATTTATAATCATATATAAAAAGTTAAAAAAGATTTAAATTAAAATAAACCTTGAAAAACTGAGTTTACATTTTAGTCCTTATATTTTATTTCAATTGAGTCCTTATTATTCATTTAGGTCCTTATCTTTCATTATGATTAAATCCCTGAAACTTCTTTCCTTCTTCAACCTTCTGGACGGCTGACGACAGGAGGTGCGTCCACCATCTGATCACCGCACATCCGATGTCATTCCTTCTTCTTCAAGCTCCTGGAGCTTGTACTCACCATCTCCTTTTCATCCACTGGTCTGGATGAAGCTGTAATCCCATTTTAGGGTTGGAGATAACCTCACCGACGTTGAAGAAGATGCCGGTGGTTACTCCACTCCTAGCCTTTTCTCCATCCAAATTCAACCTCCATCTCAGCTGCCACCACCTATAAATACCCCTCCATACCCTCGATTTTCACTAAGTTAGCTCCCTTCCCTCTTCTTCACTGAGCTAACCGATAGGCTATTCTCTCTAAACTTCGGTGAACTTCCTCTGCTTCACCCGTCTTCCTCCATCCATCTTTGATCTCTCTGGATCTCCGCCGAAGTCAGCCAAGTCTCCTGACACAGTGCTGACTAGGAGCTCCTCTACTTCACCTCACAAACGCCCCCTGAACTTCTTTCGGCAACCCTCTGATTTCCTCCTCCGTTATGAGCCATTAGCGGAGATCTCCTAACTCCTTTGTCCAGGTAACAGTAGGTTAGGTAAGTAGATTAGTTAGGATAGTTAGGTAGATTAGATAGTTGTAATGTTAGTTTTTCACTCATCTTCCTCAGCTCCGATGAGCTCCTTGAGCTTGTCAAGAGCAATTCTTTTGTCCTTTTAAGTCATCATTCACCTTCTTTAACCTCTCATGAACATTTCTTATGTCTTTAATTACTGAATTGATCTTATAATCACCTAAACCACCTTCACCTCCACCAATTGCTCCTGCTATCCATGGCAGCAGTGGTTGAGCTCATTCCACCTTCACTGGGGCTCCACACCACTTATCCATCACCTAAGGGCCCTAATCCTCACTTTAATTTAAGTAATTACCCTCTATAACTTAAACACCCAATTTAATTTAAGCTCTTGAGCTCGTTGTCAATGGCGGCTCAGGAGAAGTTCAAATCATTAATTATTCACTTATAACCCATCGCAAATGCATTTTGACTTGTTTTCTCCACTCAATTGAGTGGGAAAAAAAGTTCTGACCCTAATCAAACTCAAATCTTGTGCAATATGAATTCACTGTTTAATCTTCACTTTAATGAACAAGTGACAAAATTAATTTGTTCCTGAGGTTCCTTGTGACCTCATGAAGCTTTTTAAATCATTATTGGCACAATTTCACAATATCTATACATTTTCATCTTTTTCTAGACTCACTGGAGCTCTGGTGGGCTCTGGCGAGTCAAACGAACTTAGTGTGAAGCTCCAGAACTCTAATTTGAAGTTCACTGATCATGCTGAGGCATTTTATTTGAGGTTTTAGTGGTTGGAGCTTCTGTTAGGTCTTCATCTTCTCCAACTTTGACAGAGTTGGAGATGTCTGACAGTTAGGTTTAAACCTTATTCAAAAGGTCTAAAAGCTTTAGAGACTTGCCCTGAGATTATTTCCATGATTCAATCATTGTAACAAACCTTCGTTTCTCTTGACAAACAAACTCCTTTAGAAGCTCAGGCGACAGGCATAAAACCCTAGGAACCTTAGTTGAATCATCTTTCTAAGGGTCTGAATCTGTTCCTGTGATTGAAGAAAAGATATCTAAGGCTTTAATTTCCTTTGAAATGGTTTAATTCAAAAAGTCAAAATTCAAGGCCAATTGGTCAAACTAAAGTCTGATCCTTGGATTTTGGATTCAAATAGATAAATTGAGGAGTTCAAACTGTTGTTGAGATGTTTGTAAACAATTCAGATGAGATTTGGATGAGCTCTAATCAACTTTATAATAGAAATTGAATTATGTTTAGTTTGGGTCTTTTTGAACCCAAACTGGCGATAGTAGCTTTGTGATGAGATTTAATTGGAGAATCTGCCCCGATGGATTCTTAACAACCTCTAGAGGTTGTTTGAATTGATTCAATAGGCCTTTAGCTATTTGTATGACCTTTTAGAACTTCAATCACAATTCTGAAGCTCCTTGGAGAAGCTCTTAGCTTTTGCACCTTTCCTGAAGCTCCTTAGAGCTCAGTTCCTTCACCAACAGCCACGGAATCATCTCCTGAACCTCTTCAATACCTCATTTGGAAGTCAAAAGACATTCTGTAGACCTTAGAGCTGAAAACTTCATCTTTGCAGCCAAAATGGCCATAGTGAACCCAGGTCTTTTGCCCTTCAAATCAAAGAGCTAAACCTCCTCTGAGTATCAAATTGATACTCCAATCGTGTAGAGCAACTCAAGAGCTTTTCAGCAAGCTTTTATTTGCTTGGAATGGAGCTCTGAGTTAGCTGGAATTAACATTTGAAGTCTAGACTGGGAGGGGGAAACTTAGTCCCACCTTGGTAGGACTGGAGCGGCCGCATGGGGATAAAACGAATTTGTGATAAGGGCATACTAGTCGACAACGCACAGCACAAGGAAATGAACTGAGCATTGGGTGTGTGTGTGGGCACGTGCGGTGTGCATGCTCGGGTGTGTGTGCACCTGTGGGTGTGCGAGTGTGGGCCCGTGAGGGCGTGTGCATGGGGCCTGGGAGGCTGTGAGCCAGATGGGCTCGAGACTATGCGAACCAAAAATAAATCGAAACTAAATAAAACCAGGCTTGGACCTAGTAGGGTCTAGTCCCACCCTGAGAGGGGTGTTGTGTATCCCTGACCGGTCTAAGCCGCCAATCAAAAACCTAAATTTTGGTTCAAAGAGTTAAACCGGTTCAGTTCAGAAGGTCTACAAGGGTTCAGAAGAAAAGGATGCTAAGGTTCAAAAGAGAAGGAGAAGAAAGAGAGAGCTCGTAGAGATAAAGAAAGGTTGAACAAGCAGAAGGGTTAAAGAAAAAAAATAAAAGGCAGAGTAAGAAAGAAAGAAAAGAAAGAAAAGAAGACATGTATAAAAGGAGCTTGAGAAAGATTAAGGAAAAGATTAAGAAGAAGATTAAGAGATAAGAAAAGAGAAAGTGAGAGAGAAAGGTAAAAGAAGAAGAGAAAGAAAGAGGCCGAAGACAAAGGAGAAATTCATGGTTTAATTTCTTGCATATTATTCATTCATTTTGGGTTTAATGTTGTAATAAGGCATATTTCCATTAGAAATACTTTTTCTTGCCTTAATCTCTTGTAAATAAAAAGAAACAAACATGTTTACTTACTTGTTAAAGAAAATCATTTGTGTAAATGTGTTTCCTTATGGAATTTTGCATATTCTATTAAATAGAAATCATTAAGAAAAATTCATGTTCTTAAAGTAAATTTAATTTAACTTTCCATGAGTAGCTTAGATTTAATGGTGAATTCTAATTAAGTTATGCCTCCCAGTGAATGACCTGGACTCAACCAGTTAAAAGAAATAAAATCTAAAATGTTATGTTAACTTGACCCTATACTACTTAATCGACACAAATTCAAGTTGACCTAAGTTACTTTCTTCTGCACATAATTAAGCACAATTAACTTAATTAACTTGTTCAGAAAGATGACGATCAGAAGCAAAGTATTATTTTTGGGATAATCCACTACTTTTTAGAGTAGGTGTTGATCAGATAATTCAGTGCTGTTTCCCAATAGCAAGTTCCCCAGTGTGCTATACTTTTACCATGATTAGGCCTACGAAGGCCATTTTTCTCGGAGGAAAACTACAACCAAGGTGTTGCAATGCGGATTCTTTTGGCCCTCCCTTCATCAGGGTGCACACAATAATGCTAAGCATTGCACCAGGTGCCAGTCGCTAGGGTCAATGTCAGGTCGCGACATGATGTCCTTGCAACTCATCTTAGCTGTAGAAATTTTTGATATTTAAGGAATCAATTTTTTGGGTCCCTTTCCTCCATCCAATGGATTCTAGTACATCCTTGTTACCATTGATTATGTCTCAAAATGGATTGTGGCTATTCCCGCGCACTGTGTTGACCATGTCATTACCACCAAATTCGTCAACGACTACATCTTTGCAGCTTTGGGATCCCTCGGGCTATCATTTCGGATGAATCATTTCACCCATTCATCCTTTCAGGCACTTTTGAGGAAGTACGGAGTCCACCACCATATCGCTTCTTCACATCATCCTCAAACGAACGTCCAGGCTGAGGTGTCGAACCGGCAGATCAAGCAAATCCTAGAGAAAATGGTTCAACTTGACCGTAAAGATTGGTTCGACAAGTTGATTGATGCTTTATGGGCGTATTAGACCGCCTACAAGGCTCCCCTTGGTACGTCTCCATATAGGATTGTTTTTGGGAAGCCTTGTCACTTGTCCATGGAGTTGGAGCACCCGCTTATTGGCCGATTCTCCAATGTAACCTCGACCCAAACCTTTGTGGTCGAGAAAGGAAACTCCAACTCCAGTAATTAGAAGAGCTACGTTGTGAAGCTTATGACTCTACCTTGACCTTTAAATAATGAACCAAGGCCTTTCACGACAGCTACATTAGGCGGAAGGAGTTTGAGCCATCACAGTAGGTTTGGCTTTACAATGCCCGACTCAAATTCTTTCCTAGAAAACTGAATTCCAAATGGACTGGTCCTTTCCTGGTCTCGAGACATTTTCCCAATGGTGCCATCGAGATTGAAGATCTAAAAACTAGGCATAAATTTACTGCTAATGGGCAGCAGTTGAAACCATATCTCATTCATGAGCCTGCCCCTGTTGGTGAAATAGTTGCCCTACTGGAGGGTAACTAGCCTGTGCCTCACTCCGGGTCAAGCTGGGGACGTTAAATTTAGCGCTCATTGGGAGGCACCCCAACAATCCTTTCACTCTCTTTTCACATCACATTTCATTTCATTTCATTCACTTCGCTTCACTTTACATCACTTCACTTCACTTCGCACTTCACCACCCACCATCTGCCCACCCATCCACCCTGCTTTATACCCTGTACTCACCTTTGCACCAAGACCCTTTAACCCTATCTAACCCTTTTTGCATGCATATGAGGTCATAGCATGATTTGGCATGGGGGGATGGATAGGCATCCATAGGATTTGGGTAATATATGGGTATTATGGAGATTCTTGTCCATTATACATATCCATCTATAGTAAATATATATAGCCTAATTGAAAAATCCATAAAAATTAAAAACCTTGAAACATTTCAAAAAATTACAAAACACAAAAAGTTCATAAAAAAATGGAAAATTCAAAAATTAAAAAAGTTTTCAAAAGTGTTTAGCTATGATCTGAAAGTTGAAGCAAAAATAAATAAGTGTTTATGGACATTCAACCTTTGCTTTGAAGACTTTTCGGGCAACAAAAACTTGATTCGCTCAGGCTTTGGCTTAACACACTCGAGCATTGATAAGATAGACTAGGATCTCTCCTAACTTAGGATGTGTTCTTGTACCTGAGTCACCAGTATAGGATTTGATGTAGACATAATTATTGAGGATAAAATGCCTATTCATGCATGTTCCTAGGCTTAGATTTGCATTTCATGTTATAAATATTGCATAGCATGCATCATCCTGCATTTAGAATAGTTGTGCATATTTTAGGTTAATTATGTCCTTTTTATGGCCAGGAGAGAAGGAGATTTATTTAAGGGCCTCGAATGGATGATCTGACTATACGGATCTGATCAGGACAACAATCGGAGTCTAATGCCTCTGAAATCATCTAAATCAGAATCCTGTGCATCATATGAAGTCTGAGGAAGATCAACGACCAGGGGGCAATGTGACATCCATACCGACTTCGGATGAAAAATCCGACCATACGGATGGATCTGGAGAGACGATCATAGTCCAGCAATGCGGGAATCACCTCGATCCAAGTATCGTGCCACCCTCTGCAACAAACAGAAGATGGACAGCCCAGATGGCACCACGTGGCGCCATCTAGGCCACCCAACATCGGCCAACAGCGCCCGCCCACACCACTCTTCATCCTCGACCTCCATTCCCAGCCATTGGATCTTGATCCAACGGCTGAGAAGCCTTCGCACTACTCTCCTCTTCGCGACATAAAGGAGGGCTTAGCGCATTGGCTAAGCACTCTCTACAGATCAAATGGCGTGGGGTCGAATCCCACTGAAACGTCCTCGCCGCATCAATTAAACTTCGACCACCGGATCTTCATCGAGCGATCATGAAGCTTCCATGCGGCGTAATCCCATGGGCTAGATTCGTGCACGCATGCGATCATGAGAAATACATGCACGATCGTATGCGGGCACGAACTTATGACATCTGCTGGTGTTGTCAGCTTTCTGATGTCGATCCAGGAGTGCGCACGTCTCTCTTCAATACCAGTGGTATGCGTCTTCAAAGGGCGTGATCAGCGGGTGCGCTTGAGCCTTCAGGTCTTGATTGAACAGCAGGGAGGTGCTCCACCAGATGTTAGCGAAGATAGAGCACAAGCACCAACAGGCTTTAGCAACATTTGGGGCATTGGTTGGCGCAAATCTTCAACAACGCATTTGATGTTGCTATAGCCCTTGGATGGATTTCCTCCTCTTCCCTTCACTATAAAAGGACCCCTACACCTTCCCCTCCTCTTTATCTCTTCCTTTCTTCCTCTCACCACCTCCAAGGCTCTAGAGAGAGCTTATCCTAAGCCCGGAATGCTCCTTTAGAGTAGAAATCAAATATTTTTCCTCACCTCTCATTCCCCTTCACAGAGCATCCCTTGGTCGTCTTCTCACCTACTTTAGGAAGTAGATCCTTACCGCAACGCCGTCTTACCCACCCTCCATCCTCTGACTCCATCCTCGATCCTCTCGCTCCTCACCACCTTCCTTTAAGTGATGTCAGAGCGAGTCATCCTCCAAGAGAGTGTTGAGGGGGATTTCTCTCACCTGTATCTATCGTTATTGCTTTCATAATATAGTTTTCCCACTCTCTTACTTGTAGAAAACATTTGCTTCAGAAATATATGTGATTCTCTCTCCCCCTCTCTCTCTTTCTTATATTTTTGCAAGTAGATTAGGTAGAATTCATCGAACTGATCTCTTGCCCTATTAAAATGCCAAAAAATAACAAAAGATAAAAACAAAAAAAACAAATAAAAGCGAAACATGGATTTGAAAAACCAAACGTTCTCCTCCATGTGTTAGACCCAGGACTCACCTTTCGAGTGTCGGTTATAAATTTTATCTGATCGACAGATTTTTCGCAAATCGAACTATGACGACAGGTTTCCTAAACTCGAACCCTTTCCACGTGCGAATCCACTGCCATCATTTTGACACCGTTGCTGGGGAGGAAACACTCTTTGGTTTTTTCGCGTTTTCCCGCATTACTTACATATTTTTCTAACCTATCTTTCTTCGATTTGTCTTGCAAGAACCCAGTTGAGAAGCCAAAGGCGGTAGATTGGAGTAAAGTGCGGGTAGAGACATTTGTAAGTTTTCCCCCACCACCCCCACCCTAGATTTTATTTCACCATACTAATAACTCAAACCCAAATCAACTTAGGTGTTTTTTATAAACCCTAGGATAGATCTGGTTGTTTGTTTACCACCTCCACCCATCTCATCCTCGCATATATATAGAAAGAAATACTCTTCTCTTATGGGATTTACTAAAAGTGACACACATTAAACACCCACAACTTTCGACTTAAGGTGCACCATTCCACTTTGATTCTACCACTTAACCGGGATCTGACCTATGGACCTGGTACACTTCAACTCAATACACATAAGTGAGTAGCAATCCGAATAGGTTAAATATCCGTGTGATTTAACTATATGGTGTAACAGGCCAATTGATTGAGCTGTTTGGGCCACACCATTGAAGATAAAAGTCATTTATTAGTAGCTTGCCACTTAGGGTTAATCTTGAGGGTTGTACCAGGCACTCCACATTATTTTGATTTCTAAAGGAATATATCATCACCAGTGCTTTCAAAACTTCGAGTGTTATCTTGAACTTGATTGAATAGACCTAAGGTTAAACCCTAAAAGCTCCTAAACAAGGTGAAACCCTAAAAGACACATCATCAAATACCTTGTTTGCAAACCCTAGTTGTGCACGCACACACATTTGAATTGATAATTAAGAGTACAACCCATCTAAAGGGCCCATCACATTCCAATAGCACAAGCCTAGGTAGACGTGGGCCTTAAGGATTGATTCGCTCTTTGGGGCTTAGACTGAGATTTTTTTTGATAAATCTACTTCTGTTGGTCCATCGACATCCAACTAGGGGAGTAGCGTCAAACGACTGCGGCTGGGGGGTACATTTTCCATCCTACACTCCTACCACCACTCACACCCAAGATGATTACTATCTTGGCTTGACTTATAATTACCCATCCACTAGCCAGGATAACTTTGATTGGGGATACGATACCGGACCTCAGTGTCCAGGGCCTAACCCTGGACAACAACACTATGATTACTATCCTTCCCAGAGCTACAATGATTATAGATCTCCACCCTTTGATGATCAACCTAACCCAATCTACAATCAAGAAGGATATGTTGACTATAACACCTACCCTCCCTAGAATTATGTTGAACATACGTCACCTCTATTCTTTGAACAACTCGACATGACCAACCATCAGGGAGGGACCCAAGAACCTCGATATCTTGACTCCCCTAGAATGAACCCAAACCCACCCAACCCTAAACTAAACCATTCGATTCAAGTGAATCAGGTCCAAGATAGGGTGTTGCCCAACTTGAGGAACACCATCTAATCTTTAGACGCTCAGCCAACACCATGCACTGAAGCATTGGAGTATATGATAAAAATGATTGATGAGCTGAATAGCTCTTTATTGGATTTTCTCCAACATGTTGGGGATAGGGGCCTGGGAGAGTTTCTACTTGGGAAATTGTCGAGGTTGAGGATGAAATTCATGGTTGGCTTAGTCCAATCTTGGTATGATTCCCAGGATGAACCCCCTTCAGGAGAGTCAATGTCTGAACCCGGTCAGGCACCTGTTGGGGGGGATACATTTTTTGAGATCATGGATGACCAGGTTGGGCTAGAGCAACCTATTGAGGATGAACTGATTGATTTACTCGAGATCCCCGAGCCAAGGAACAAAGAAAAATATGTCTCCTTGGATCATGAATTGACATATGATTTTGAAATGTATATAAATGCAGATCAAGAATTCTTTGACTCTGAGGGTGAAGAATCTCTTAGTGAAGTCTCACTTGAGCATAAGGAAGATGATTTTAGTGAGACAAACGGGCTTGAGGAATCTGATGAACCATTTGACAACCCAATAATAAAGTAATTTGATTCAGTTGGGGTTAACTTGGAGGATCCGAATCTTGATGATTCAATTATTGACCCCATTCCTCATCCGCACCCCGAAGAGCTGACGTTTGAAATCATTATGCCTAAGTCAATCCTAATTCAGCCACAATTGTTGGACTTGGGTATTTTAGATGGGGTATACAACAATCTGGAGGTCCCAAAAACCTTGATGTTGGAGGATAGGAAGTTGGAAATAAAAATGTAGGAAGCTACTTTTGAGGGAACTACGATTTTGGATCTAAGGGTTCCTATTGATCTGAAACCACCTACTTTCTACCAGGACCTTTATGATATCTTTCATGTGCAACCCAAACTCAGAAACATTGATTATCTTTTTAGTTGAAATCTAAAAGGACATCCGAACCTATTAAACCATCTCTACTCATTGTCCGACACTTTGGTCTTGGGTTGCATACTACAAAACCACAGGCCTAGCGCCACAAATAAAACAATCTTCGATTCTGGGTGATTTTCATCCAGAACCTTAGAACCACTCGACCTTGGGGCATGGGTTTGCACCACAACTTGGTCCACATCTGTGGACATCATCTGTTGGCAGGTCTGAGGATTAATCTTTGGATTTTGATTCTGACTTGTACTTGTGAATTCTTAATTTCTTCCTTGTATGTATTTGATGCCTAGCTAAAGGCATTAAACTTAGCATGTGTGTATATTCCACATTTTCTGTGGAGCTGACCAGATTTTTACAATATTCGGGTGATATTCGGTTTACTCCGCCCTTTTCACGTCTTCATTTTTACAATGAGGACATTGCATCATTTAGGCATGGGGGTGGATAATTAATTCCTGAAATCATTTTGTTAACTCCGAAGAATTTCTTTTATTTTCTTAAACAAAAAATTGAATATTCAAAAAGAAAAAAAAAGAAAAAATAGAATTATGAGAAGAGAACTTAGGCATTTGGAAGTTATTAACTTTAGGAAATGATACTTTAGGACTTGAACACTTAGACTCTTCGAGTCTTCAGGCTTAATTAGCCCAGGTGTCCACTCAAATGTGGACTTAGTCTCGAGTCCTCGCCAAGTAATTTTATTTTAATTTGGTAAATAAATTGGGGTGTTAAGTATAGGACTTATCAACCCACCCTTTGATTTGAGGGGACTTTAAGCCTAAGCATCAACACACTATTTGCACTGACTCACTTTTTGGTGATTTTTACTGAAATTGGGCAGCTAATGAATTATCTAGGGTAGTATGGCTGGCAAGTTGTCATGGGTAATAACCCATTAGTCGATTGTCCGGAGCCCAGCTACATGACCATACACATTCTACTTAGGTAAATCATAGATTAGGGAAGCCACATACTTAAAAAAAAGAAAAAAAAGAAATACTTAGAATAAAAAGAAAAAAAGAAAAAATAATAATAGAAAAAGGAGAAAATAAAAAAAATAAAACCACACTTCACTGCACGAGTATGGCTATCAAGTTGCCGTCAGTAACAGCCCATTGGTCGGTTGTCCAGAGCCCAGCTCACAAAAATGCACAAATAATTCCTAAAACACTTAGGGAAGAAGCGGAGAAGTAGAATAAACCGAGGAGATATACACTGGGTTCGCCCTTGTGTTGACCCAATAAAAAATAAAGTAGGGAGAAAGCTACCATTCGAAAAGATAAACCTTTAGGAAAAAACTCTTAAGGTCACCTAGGGTTGTAGAAACCCAAAGTCCATTTTAACGACCGCCTAGTGAGTCTTTCACTCTTTTCACTTGATGCTTAGCACTTAGAGTCCTTTTCGAGTCTCGGGCAGGTCGAGAAGCCGTAAAAAGTTATCTCGAAACTCTCAAACTCCAAAAGTCCAAAAAAATTAGAAAAGAAGAAAAAGCAAAAAAAATGTATTGTCCCTTTTCAAATAAGGTGAGGACTTAGGCGATCTACATTCTAGCAGACACCCGGGCACTGTTGAGTTTTAGTAGTTTAGGACCTTAGCTAAAATTTTCTATTGTTAATAAACAACTTAGGCCTCAATGATTGAGTCCTAATTCTATTTTTATACATAGCATGTAATTTAATTTTGCTAGGGACTAGCAAAGGATAGGCATGGAGATATGATGTAGACACAATTATTGAGGATAAAATTCCTATTAATGCATGTTCCTAGACTTTGATTTGCATTTCATGTTATAAATATTGCATAGCATGCATCATCCTGCATTTAGAGTAGTTGTGTATATTTTAGGTTAATTATGTCCCTTTTATGGCCATGAGGGAAGGAGATTTATTTCAGAGCCTCGGATGGATGATCTGACCGTACGGATTTGATCAGGACAATGATCGGAGTCTAACGTCTTAAAAATAGTCTAGATCAAAATCCTGTAGCATCATATGAAGTCAGAGGAAGATCAATGGCCAGGGGAGCAATGCGACATCCATACAAGCTTTGGATGAAAAACCCGACCATACAGATGGATCCGAAGCAACCATCGTAGTTCGGCAACATGAAAATCACCTCGATCCAAGTATCGTGGCACCCTCTGCAATAAACAGAAGATGGACAACCTAGATGGCACCATGTGATGCCATCTAGGCTACCCAACATTGGCCAGCAGCGCCCGCCCACACCACTCTTCATCTGCAACCTCCATTCCCAGCCATTGGAACTTGATCCAATGGCTAAGAAGCGTTCGCACCGCTCTCCTCTTCGCAACACAAAGGAGGGCTTAGCGCATTGGCTAAGCACTCTCCGTAGATCAAATGGCGCGGGGTCGAATCCTGCTGAAGCATCCTCTCCACATCAATTGAAATTCGGCCATCAGATCTTCACTGAGTGACCACAAAGCTTCCACACGGTGCAATCTCGTGGGCTAGATTCGTGCACGCATGCGATCACGCGAAATCACACACATGATCGTATGCAGGTGCAAACTTAAGATGTCCGCTGGTATTGTCAGCCATCTGATGCTGATCTAACGGTGTGCACGCCTCTCTTCAATGCTAGCGGTATGCGTTTTTAAAGGGCGGATCAGAGGGTGCATCTGAGCCTTTAGATCTTGATCGAATGGCGAGGTGGCACGCCAGCAGATGCCAGTGGAGATAGAGCACGAGCTCCAACAGGCTTTAGCGACATTTGGGGCATTAGTTGGCATGGATCTTCAGCGATGCATTTGATGTCGCTATAGCCCTTAGATGGATTTCCTCCTCTTCCCTTCATTATAAATGAACCCCTACGCCTCCCCTTCCTCTTCATCTCTTCCTTTCTTCCTCTCACCACCACCAAGGCTCTAGAGAGAGCTTGTCCCAATCTTGGGATGCTCCTTTAGAGTAGAAATCAAATATTTTTCCCCACCTCTCACCCCCCTTCGTGGAGCATCCCGTGGCCATCTTCTCACCTACTTTGGGAAGTAGATCCTTACCACGACACCATCCTGCCTGCCCTCCGTCCTTTGGCTTTATCCTTGTTCGTCCTGCTCCTCACCACCTTCCTCCAGGCGACATTAGAGTGAGTCGTCCTCCAAACGACTGTCGAGGAGGATTTCTCTCACCTATCTTTATCTTTATTGCTTTCATAGTATAGTTTACCCACTTTCTTAGTTGTAGAAAACATTTTCTTCAGAAATATATGTGATTCTCTCTCCCTCTCTCTTATATTTTTGCAAGTAGATTAGCTAGAATTCATTGACCTGATCTCTTATCCTCTTAAAATACCAAAAGATTAACAAAAGATAAAAATGACAAAAAACAAATAAAAGCGAAACACGAATTTTCAAAACCAAACATTTACCTCCCCATGTTCAACCTGGGACTCACCTTTCGAGTTTCGGTTATAAATTTTATCCCATCGACGAATTTTCTCGCGAATCAAACTACGGTGATGGGTTTTACAAACTCCAACCCTTTCCACGTGCGAATACACGCCATCAGGATTCATTGGTTTGCTTCTACTTGAGAGTCTAAGAAACTTTGGTTCACACTGCACAAAGTCGGGAAAGACCAGATGAACATAAGATTCAACCCTTATGTTCATTAGGGAAGGTGGAGTCCTTACCTGTGCGTGCAGGTAGACTTTTTATCCCAGTTTTTAGTCTTATGTTTAAGAGAAGCTCTTTTCACCTAAGTTCTAACGCACCAAATAAGTGTGCTCTACCAAATGAAGTTTTAAGAGACATATTGACATTTTCAATAAAAGAAAAGAGAGAGAGAGATATTCTTTTGAATAAGTTAGTATGTTCTCCAACTTCCTGTAGATTCTTCCACCAAAATGTTTTTCAGGGTGCATTACAAATACCCCATTTCCACCAAATATTCTTTAAGCCACAATGGAATAAGAGTTGGGTTGAGTCTTTACTCATTTTTTAGAGTTAATCCGAAGACATAAGCTGAAGTTTGGACCAACCTAGACTTAAAAAGACTTGAAACCCTGGGCTTGAGTCTTAATGTTCACCTAGTTAGTCTTGATCAATCACTAAGCACAAACCATAACCTCTTAGCTTTCGAGTTTTGCAAATACCTCTGAGTCTTGGAAATTGCACTTAAGGTTTAAATATCAAGAGTCCTTTTCAATCGAGAGAAGGTCTATGTTCTCTAAGATTTGAGTTCAGGTAGTCTTCTTTGCAATTGGTTCTCACAATGTCCAACCGATAAACATATTAATATTGCTTCAGGAAAATATTCAGCTTAAGATCACTTCTAAATAATGCTACCTTACTATTAAATAAGTGTTTTGCTAGGGGCTAGCAAAAGATAGGCATGAGGGTGTGATTGCACAGCAATACACGCCTGTAAATAGGCCATCTTATGCTATTTCCTAACGTTACGCATTTATATTAGCTAGTTATGCATGCATTTTGTAAATATTTGCACTTGTGCATTTTATGGAGAGGAAGATAGAGAGAGATTGAGCTCCCATTTCCACCTCATTCCCATTTCAATTTCACCACATTTCTACCACCTAATACCACCTACATTAATTCCATGACAACCTAAGTGCGTACCCATAATTTACCCAAAATATACCTACTAAAAAAATCTCCTAACGGCACTTATCCCCACCCACACCCACCACCCTCACCCCTTACCTATATAACCATCTCCATTCCCCCCTCCTGGCGGCGAGTCGGCTCCACCTCCACCAACAGTAATCCACCTCCCCCTTCCACACACACATACACTCATATTCTCCTATGCGCACACAGCCACTCCTTAGTTGGCCACTTCACCTGAGCTTTCCTCTCTCCCTCTCTTCCACTCCTCCACTCTCAGTACCCTCTTACAAGTTGAGAGGGCACACTGAGAATAGAGGAGTCCCCTCCCGTGGTTGCAACCCCCACGGTGAGGGTGCACCATTGTCTAGCTCATTGAGAGTAGGTAGATGTGGTGTGTCTCTTTCCCTTTTGTTTTGTTATTTTACTGTTCGTTTCATTTCATTTGATCGCCATTAGAGCAAACTGAATGGGAGATTTTGCTTGCAGAAATACGACTGAAAATATGTCATTGTAGTAATGGAAATCGTGGTAGAAAATCCTAAACAAAAATGTATATAAATGAAAACTAACCACGAATAGTTAGGATGTCATATCCACAAGGAGGAACAGACCAATAATCTCTTAGTTGTCTCCACATGAAATCATGTCCAAAGAAAAATTAGTTGCAAGATAATCAGATGCTAATCGCTTGTTCTAAGCCATCCATTTATAACATAAATCCTAAGAATAGGAGGAAGTTGAAGGACATGCATGTAATAAGCACTGAATAAACTAATGTAAAAAAAATATTTCTATAGTGCTTCTCAAATCTGGAAAACCTCACCAAACTAATGCCTCCCCCACTATAGCAAAATAGAGGAGGTGATTCTCGCATGTACTTGCGTGGATCGAAGGAGCGACGGCCGTCGAGCTTGGCTGGAGGAGATCGGCTGGAGGAGAGGAGCACTCTAGTGGTGGTGTAACAGTGTGCAGTGGCTGGAGCTGGCTGCCGACGGCGAGAAGGGGTGGCGGCGATGATGCTCTATTGCTGTTGTTTGAAGCCACTACTTAGAGCAGCTACTGGCAGCCTGGGTTGCACACAAGGGTGGCTACATGTGCGTGTAGCCATCAGTGGTGGATGGGTGGCGCCAGAGGGTCTCTGACGTCGAAGAGAAGGGCGTTGTTGGGCTCCTTCTTTGGTGCAGCAGATGAAGAAGAAGAGGAGGAGAAGATTGGGCGTGTGCGTGCATGGCTGAGGGGGAAGGCCACACGCAATGGCTACTGTACACATGGGTGGTTGCACACAAGGGCGTGGCTGCACGCGAGCATGGCCGTTCGGTGAGGCTCGCTTGCGGGTCTACTGCTGTCAGCGTCGAGGATAGAGGTGAACGAGAGTGAGCATGCTGATGGGTTACTTCGGTTGCACCAAAGAAGAAGAAGAAGATGGAAGCCCCTTATTGGGTGTGGTGGAGCAGAGGAGCACAGTCGTGGTTGCCTGCTGCACGATGGTTGGTCAATGGCGTGCACGGTCGCAGTGGTGGAGGTCGTGGATGGTTCACGGTGGCGAACGGTCATGAAGAGGAGCAGAATGCGGTGGTGGTAGTGGAGGTTGCAACGAGGGCACGGACGCGGCCGTGGACGTTGGTGCTATCACCTCCAACCCCAGTGGTGCTGCCGGTGCAAGGTCGGTGTGTGGTGGTGGCGCCGTGGGTGCGTGGAGGTGTTGGAGTGCACTGTTGGTTGGGTGGGAGCTTGGGTATGCATGCGCGCACGAAGTGGCATGCACTGTGGGTGAGGAGGAGGCCGACATTCTTGTTTCTTGATGGAAGGGGTAGAGACGACAGAATGAGAAAGAAGATGAAGAGGCCGGCGGCCTCTATTGGTTGCTATAGAGGGAGAAGAAGCCGTGAGTGGGGAGGCACGGTTGTGGTCGTAGTTGAGTGATACGGCAGATCGCGGTGGTGAACGTCGAGGTGGAGGATTGCAATGGTGAGGAGGATGAGATACGGCAGCGATTGGTCACGGTGGTGATGTTGGCGTTGTCACCGCCGACCACGGTGGCAGTGTCGTTGGTGCACGGGCGCGATCGTGGGTGGCTCGCAGTGGTGGATGCAGTTGTCACAATTGGTAGCACACAGTTGTGGAAGCACGATGGTGGTTAGTTTGGGTGGAGTCCCTCCCCCATGGAGGAAGATGAAGATCGCCTGTTGTCCTCTTTCCTGTTATATATAAAAGAGAGAAAGAAAAAGAATGAGAGAGAGAGAGTATTCATGAAGGAGAGAGAAAAATAAGGAAGGCTTATTTTCTTTTTTTCTTTCTTTCCTTTCCTTTCGTGTGTGATTTCCAAAATCTTCGTGGGGAATATTCTAATTAGGAGAGAGTCAACTCCTCCCCAAAATTAGGGATGGGAATTGAAGACTCCTTCCTTTCGTACATGTGACAAATTAAATTTCTGAAAATTACATTCCAATTTGAGGTCTGATTCCATCCAGA
This sequence comes from Thalassia testudinum, assembly GCA_037157565.1. Taxonomy (NCBI): domain Eukaryota; kingdom Viridiplantae; phylum Streptophyta; class Magnoliopsida; order Alismatales; family Hydrocharitaceae; genus Thalassia; species Thalassia testudinum. The sequence continues at coordinate 27,069,277 of JAZHRO010000072.1, read as the reverse complement.
TTGTCCCTTCCATAATTAAGATGTAAAAATAGATGCAACACATGAAATGATAATTCTGGAGTTTTATTAATTTTATCCATGCAATGCATGATTCATGTTATATTTTCATTCCAATAATGAGGTATTTGGGCTCTAATTTAGTCCACTAATATGGACTTATCAAATACCCCCATGCTCAAGTTTTGTTAGTCCCAAGCAAACTCATATGAAACAAACCAGGCCTGCAGGCCAGATTTCACCTTCAGGATGCCTTATCATGCCACATCTCTAGAGATTCGATCGAAATACCAACTATAAGCCTAAAGGTACTCAAGTACCAACCAAGATATGGACCTGACCAACCTTAGTCTTTCGTCCACCGAAAAGGTTTCTAAGGCCCGCAAAAACTACCTAGAGGTTCGTTGATCCCAGCGGTTAAAGCACCCATGCATATGTGCAGCAAGTCTTGATTCAGTTTGCCATTGCATTTTTAGTAAGGGAGATGGAGAAAGATGTTATTTCGAGAGTTTTCTCTCTTTCCTTTTAAATTCCCCTAAACCCAACATCAGATTGGCACTAAACATGATCTGTATCGGATTCCTTATCTCGACCAAAAATCCTTGCAGGGTCCCTAGCAATCGATGCTTCGGGATAGCACTGCCCATGGCAACCCCCAGAACCCTGGCTTTTGACACTCTAGGGTAGTGTCGCCCATAGCGTTCTGTAGCTAAATTCAAACTTTGGCAATCAACATTTTAGGATAATGTCGCCCATGGCACCTGAACAAACTATTGTCAAGCTTTCATCAAGTTTTAAGGAAATTGCGTTGTAGTATAGTCGACAAATAGCTCTCAAACAGATAAATTTATAACTGAGAATCTACAGTCAGAGGTTGAACATAGGGAGCAAATATGGAATTCACAACATTAAATGCATTCAGAATCAATGAGCACAATTAATTGAACATTCAAGCAGATATTTAATGAATAATAACCTATCACATTAGTTATTCAATGAAATCCAATGCATTTAGATACAAAAAGAATCGAAAGAACTTAAAAAGTGGTGATTTGAATCACCAATTAAATGCTCTAATTAAGCATGCATCTCATAATCAATTTAACCTTAACCATAGTACTAAAATAATGCAACAGTATCTCAAATAATGCTCAATCAAACGACAGATGTATTAATCAGACGATTTAAGTGATCAAGGCTCTCAAAGCCTTCTTTATTTTTCTCTTCTGCTTTCCATCTTCTTCTTCTCAAGCCTTCTCCTTCTCCTTCTCAGGCCTTCTCCTTCCTTAAGGCTTTCTCTAAGCCTTCTCTCCTTCACAAGCACAAGGGAGCCAAGGCCTTCAGTGACTAAGTGTCAGCTGCACACACAAAACCAAGAGAGCAAAACACTCCCCTGCACTCTCACAAATTCCTCCTCTTCTTCTCTCTCTCAGACCCCAGGTCTAATCGGGTCTCAGTCGGGTTATCGGGTAGAGTACAGGGGACCAAAGCTACCAGGTGTGCAGGCATATGTGAGGAGGGACCTGACCCCTCAGTGTCTTGGGTGAATAGCTCAGGGCACAAAATCAATTTATGCGCGTGCAGCCGTTCTTCCATGCCCGATGTGACACTAAAGTGCCTGCTCCTTTCTCGCGCAAGGCCGTAGTGTCTTGCTAAAGAGGATGTCTCCAATTGACAAAGTTGTTGAGTAGAAGGCTTCCAATTGAAACCCTAAGCGTGGACTTGGAACAAAGCTGCAACACTTAGGAGAGGATTCGACGAAGAACGTGTTCGGAGCTTGAAGAACAAGGTCGGAGACGACGGCGGCGGCGGCGGAGTGCAACAAAACCTGAAATTCACAAATACGACCTTCGGCCCAATTAAGGACGCTCAGGACCATCGCTAGAGGGTGTGAAGTGTAGTGGCGATGTTTACGAGGAGTGAGAGGGCATGTGGTGGGTAGGCAAGGTTGAAGGTGAAGCATGGAGGAGGTGGTGTTCGGGGGAGAGTTTGAGGTGGTAATCCCCTCAAATTCTTGTGGGGTTTGGTAAGGTTGGATGAGGCGATTCTTTTAGGAGTGGAGCGGAGTGCTTTGGTGCGGTGTAGCAATGGAGAATCCTCATCGAAGTTGTCGGAGAAGAGGAAGATGATAGGGAAGGCTGTGGTCATTCGTCGAATTGGTGTTGAAGGATGGAATATTTTTTTATGATTTTTTGAAGGTTTAGGTGAGTTTTATCTTGACCAGAAGTTCTGTTAATTAAGCGGGTCTGAAATTAGGGTTTCGGGTGTTGTTTTGACTCTCGAAATGCGTGAAAACCCATTTCTGTCTGCACGAACCCTCTTATTAGTCATTAATGAACATATGACCTTTAACTAACCCCTGGGAAACCCCATGATTATTTTTCATTCATAATATGCTATTAGAACTGCACATTTATCCCTGTTTAATGCACTCTTCGCAGAAAGGATATGCAATGAATTACGACTCTCTGGTGATTATGTAGAAGTTGTCTCTTGATTGTGACTAATTAAAGCTAGTTATGGATGATGATGATGTCATCATCATACCCCCATGCCTAACTTTTGTTAGTCCCTTAGTAAAATCTTATGAAAAGAATTAAAGTTTTAGACCGTGCATTGAAGTTCGGCTGCCTGATTCTTATTATTTTTTAGAAATTAGGTCAGAATGCTAATAGTAGGCCTAGAGGCATTCAAGTATCAATCAAGATCCAAACCTGACCAACTTCAGCTTAAGTCTACCGCGAAGGTTTCTAAGGTCCGTAAAGACTACCCAAAGGTTTGTTGAACCCAACAATTAAAGCACCTGTGCTTAGAATGTAGCATTTCTCGATTTAGTTTGTCAGTGCATTTTTGTAAGAAAGAGATAGAAGGTTTTTCATTTGGAGAGTTTTCTCTCTTTTTCTTTCTAAATTTCCCTAGATCTAGCCTTGAATTGGCCCTAAACACAGTCTGTATCAGATTCCTTGTCCCTACCATCAATCCTCGCAGGGTCCCTAGTTTTTGATGCTTCAGGACAACACTGCCCATGGCAACCCCCAGAACCCTGGCTTTCGACACTTCAGGATAGTGGCGCCAATGGCGTTCTATAGCTATATTCATGCCTTGGTAATTGACATTTCGGGATAATCCCGCCCATGGCACCTGAACCAGCACAAGGTGCTTACATATGCCCAGTAGGATATTTAGATATCCTAGGAGACAAGCACCGAGGAGATGATTGTAATTTCCCTACTTGGAGGGGGTGAGATATGCATGACGTAATATAAAGTGCGGAATTAAAATAGACAATCTCAAAAATAAGCAATCACACAATAGGCACAAGTATTTTAGGTGGAAACCCAAACTGGGTGAAAACCACCACCTAACCCTCTCGAGTTAGGATTTCCCGATCGACCTAGTCGATCAAATCCACTAAGCCCAGTCACTTAAACGAGGGTGACTGAACCTCAATTACAACCACACTACTTAGACCGAGGGTAGTGTACCTCAACACCCCTTCTCTTCACAAGAAGGAATTTGTCCCGCGAAGGAGAGGGGAATTCGCAAAGCGAATACCCAACCAAATACAATATAAAGTACAACAATCCTATAGAGCTTCAAATATTTAATCCTAGCTTCTATAGGAGTTAGGAAACTTCCCTTTGGTGGAAGTTCATCGAAGTGATGACGCAGGTGCATGAACCACGCGGTGGCACTTTGTCACTCTCGTAATCGCAGAGGGAGAGCAAGTGCGCAAAGGGATGAAGCTCTCTAGATATGAAACAGATGCTTGGAGAGCTAGAGCTTCAACTACTTCTCTTGGACACAAAAGATGTGGAAAGTGGTTTGCTTATTGTGTCGTGGTGTGTCTTACAAGCCAAGGGGTCATTCTCTACTTATAGAGGCCTTAGGAAGGCTTTGGAAGGCCTTGGAAGGCTTCCATAGCTGTTGGGTGCAAAGCCAAAGAGAATCAGGCCGTAGTCAGAATTAATCATGATTCTGACAGGGCCATCAGACGTCTAGTCCTGGTATCAGACGTCTGGAAAACCCGTTTAAGATGTATGGGAACTAAGTCAGATGTCTGATTTTAGGCAGGTTTCCTTCCTGACTTGAATCAGACCAAAATAGGGTTCTAATGTAAGTTCATCAGACGACACATAGGACGTCTGGCACAATGTCTGGACGTCTAGAAACCTATTTGATCTGTCGAAATGCATTCCCAACGAGTCTAATGGCTATAAAATCTCTGAAGGAAGATTTTGGGTCAGTCGGGGCAAAACGGTCATGTATCAGACGTCTGGGGTCCTCTACGGATGTCTGATACGAAGCTAACGATCATTTCCTCAATGTTTGCTAAGGAAGCCAATGGTCCACTAATTGGACGTCTGGTAAAGGCATCAGATGTCTCCTAAGACTTCTGGACTAAGGTCTGGACGTCTGATTTCATCAAACAGAACTAACTAAGTCCAGCCTAAATAATTGGACGTCTTAAAAGTTTTTATCAGATGTCTGAAACTCAGATTAGACGTCTGAAAAGCCTTTTTGATCCCTATTTTGGTTTTCTAAGTTCTCTATAGAAAACCTAAGTATCCTAGGGTAGTGCAAGTATTCCTAAGACTACTTTAAGGATCCTTTGAGGCTCCTTAACAGATATTCTAAGAAATAAAAAGAGCAAGAATATAATGGCAAAAGTACATAGAAAAAGATAAACAGAAATCTATCCTATTCTTCTTGTCCTTCCATCTTCAAGCTTTCGCTCCTCGCGAAGCTCCTCCAATCCACCATGGATGCCAGCTAGAACTCCGTCTAAACACCTGTCTCCATTTGCAATTTGACCTGAAAACTAGGACTCAAAAGCAAATGTTAAAAGACATGTGTTTTGTTATCATCAAAATAAATGATCGTGGTGCTCTAGCACCAACAACGATATGTTATTACGCATCTTTGAGGTGAATTTCCCACCTCTCCGCACTGGGAACTGGTCCAATCAACTTGTGTTGTTGAGCTACTCCTAAGCTAGATCTTCGAGATGTCTTTTCATAACAGAACACTTTTGGCATATTTTTCTTTGTTAAGTGCACTAAACCAGACTAAGTGTGTGATTTTTGGGTGCTTAGGTTACTAAGTCCCGCAAACCAAAGGGTAGGCAACGGGATCGAATAATCCTTAAGATTTAGAAATAATACATCAGCTTCACACTTTCCTCAACCTCTTGAGGACTAATCCAGATCTTAGCAGATATGTGAATGTTTAAGCCCAAAAACAAGCCCAAGAGGCCTAAGATCAGCACTTATACTAATCTCTTTGTCTCTCTGTCATTTTAGGACTTAATTTTTCTTTTCTTTTTGATTAGGTCCAGAACTTAAGTAATCTCCATAATCAACTGCTAATGACTATCAATTTTGTTCTTGATTTTTGCTCCTTTTTGACCTATAAACTTTCTCTTGTCCTCCTTATGAATGATATGCAATCAATTCTCAAAATTTTCCTCCCCTTTCTTCATTTTTTCATTCTTCTTCAATTTTTTATTTTTTATTAATTTTTTAATATGTATATATTTTTTGTGAGAACCCCTCATAGAATTGAATTTCCATATGTCTGCACTTTAACACCCCCCCAAGCCAACTTTTACAATGTCCTTATTGTAAATCAGAGGGTATGAAATCAACTTGGTTTAAGGATTAGAACAGGATCAAAGGGTGGGTGAATGGGTCGGGATGACTGTTGTGAACGATTTCAAGCTTTGATACTAGTACCAAAGATGGAGTGGCTATTCTAAAGTTGAATTAAAAAGTGCAATAAGAGTGTAGCTCAAAAGATGATCAGAGGGGTCTCAGGTTTTTGGAATGATGGGTTGCCTCTTGTTAAGCGCTAAATTCAATGTCTTCAGCCGAGTAGAAGTTGGTCAAGGGGAAGGGGTGGTCAAATCAAAGGAGTGTTGTAGAACAAGCACCGTGATCAATAGCTTGGTTGGTTCAACCAGGTGCTTATTCAGATTTACAAGCTGATGATGCAGCCCAAACCTAATCAGTTTGGTGGGTTGATGGATGTGAATCAGTAGATGCGGAGCCCACTAGGTATTTTGAGGCTCAAAGAGATATGGAAGTGCGAATCGCAGGTTTGGTTGAGTAGATCCAACCTGACTAGAGTAGGGATCCTCAAAAGAAAATGAAGCTGTAGAGGATGTAGGAACCCTACTGATAGGATCAGAAAAGGATGCGAAGTGATTATCGATCTAATCAATGTCCGAAACTCGATCAACAGATGGAGGAGAATCATATGCAACTGGATCAGAGAGAGGTGAATCAGAGTAGAAGTTGATTTCGGTTGCGGGTCAGGGTTGGGATTGGGTTTTGGAAGGCTTTGTATGTGGATCAGAAAGTGTGGCTTCTTTAAGGTCCAAATCAATGACCTCAGCATCAAAAGCAAAGAACGGATTATGGATGATGAGGTCGTAAATAGGCTCATAATCATTAGGAAACAAAGGTTCTCCAAAATCATAGTAAGATTCAAAATCATCGGAGAATTTGTGAAGATTGGTGTTTGAACCTGATTTCAGATCGGGATTTCTACAATAGAATGAATCAAAATGTGTAGAATCAATAAGTTGATTTGGATCTAACCTAATTTCTAATATTGAGGTCAAAAAGGTGTCATTATTAGGCATGGGCTCAGGTTCTTGGTTCCTAGGGTAGACCCAATCGAATCCCAGCTCTTCCAACCCCTCGATTTCTGTATCATAAATTGGTTTGACTTCCAAGAAATCCATCTATATTTCTAAGGTGGTTGGAGAGGTATATTCGTCAAATACAGACCTAGAATCATAATCTAGATTCAAAATCTGATTCTCATCACATTGGGCCTCATGATTATCCCAAATAGGCTTGAATCCAGATTCTAGGTTAAATTTAGACACTGGGTCACTAGAATCTAGGCTGGGCTCTATAGGGATGTTAGAATCATTCTCGAGAATCACCATATCAGAATAAGGAGTGGAATTTACATTCTCGAGAGGTTTTGACTCAATCTCATCATCACAAGTGTCGGGGAAATCTAGGCTTGATAGACCAACTTCATGATTTTCTAATGCTGGTTCAGAATTGAGAACACCTGTAATCGGATCCTCCCAACCCATCTCAAGATCAGGCATATCAATCTGCACATAATTTGAATAAGATTCCATCTAGGTTAGGGGTCCACAACAACCTTGAATATCTAACCCAGGCTCTGGAAAAGCTTTAGAATCACTCCAAGATGTCTGATTAATGGCTTGTAGCAATAGATTTAGAATATCTGCATGTTGCTCAATGATATTTTGGTGTATCTCCCTGAGTGATGGATTTGCAAAGCAATGTAAACCCTCCATGCTATGCAATTCCCAAACTTCATTGAATTCTGGTATAAGGGTCTCCTGGGTTGAACCATTTTTTAATTGACTAAACAGTAGATAAGCATGGTTCAAAATAAAATTTGTTGTTTCTGGGACGTTAACCTAAATCATGCTGGCTGGATAATCTTCAAAATATTTAAGGGTAGCCTCAATCACTTTGTCTTTTATGATCACTTGGGGTTCAGGTTTCCTAATTGGTCTTCCTAAATTGCCAGGTTGCATTTTCAAATCAAGTGGTAGGTCAGGATGTATAATCAAATTTAGGTTCAGATTGAAATCAGATTAGATTAGAAATGCTATAGAAGATTTAATGAGGTCTCTTAGGTTAAGAACCTAAGGACCTTCCTGTGTATGTGTTCTAGAGAAAGGATGAGGGACTAGTTCTGATTTCGGACCCAATCAAGGCACCCAAAGATTTTTGGATGACTAAGGTTGTTTTGAGGCAGATGATACCTCTGAATCAGAAATCCTTACACCCGAGATTTACCTAGGCAGCCAAGAAGGGAGAGCCCTGCAAAGAACCCTACATGGTAGAGCATCCTCATGGGTTACAAGGCTTCCCCCACCTGACCTTCCTTGTCACTGCAGTTCCAAGGAGACTGGTATGTGTGAATTCAGACCTTAAGTCTACCAATTTTATTCCTAATTTATACCTTGGATTTCACTTGATTAGAAGTTGATTTGATTTGTGACCTAATTTGGAGGATGATTGGCTTACAAAGTAGACCAACTTCACCTGACCTGCCATAAAAGATGCAGAATGAAATCTGAGTCAAGACCCAAAGATCATCCTGAATTGACTCTCAAGTTATTAGGTCCACAATTTTAGAATTCAAGTGAGATTTAGAGCTTGATTTTAGGGTTCTTTTGATTTGATCATTTTAAGCAAGGGTTTGGGTAGCGCACAAATGTGGGAGGGTTAATTTCCTTTAATGCAGGCAATTGTGAACTAACACTCCCAAAAACCCTAGAGTAGAAACCCTAATTGACTCTATTCAAGTCCAATTAAATCTCAACATGTACACCTTAGACTTAAATAAGAAGGTGAGTAGTCCAAGATGATCAGAAATTAAGCATAAATCCCTAGTAGGTACAGGAAATCAGGGTAGGGATCTCTAAGTAGAATCATCTTAACTTCAATCAAACATGAATTTTTTCGCAAATCAGGAAACTTGCCTTTTAAGTGATATTTACTAGAAAAGTAAGGCAGATGAATCCTACTCATTTTTGTTTCCTTTTTCCTTTTCCAAAGATTAGGAGATTTATTAGGGAAGAAGAGAGATTACCTGTCCAAGGAGAGGTTGATTTGCGTGGAAGATCTCCTCGTGATGTACCTTGCAAAAATCACAAGAAAACAAATAGGACAAGTTAGTGCTCAGATAAACAATCAAGAAGGACAAGATCAATGTGTGAATTGCGTGCTGCTCCCTGGCAATGGTGCCAAAATGCAGTCAAGCTTTCGTCGAGTTTTAAGGAAATTACGTTGTAGTACAGTCGACAAATAGCTCTCAAACAGATAAATTTATAACTGAGAATCTACAGTAGAGTCCGAGGTTGAACATAGGGAGCAAATATGGAATTCACAACATTAAATGCATTCAGAATCAATGAGCACAATTAATTGAGCGTTCAAGCAGATATATAATAAATAATAACCTGTCACATTAGTTATTCAATGAAATCCAATGTATTTAGAGACAAAAAGAATCGAAAGAACTTAAAAAGTGGTGATTTGAATCACCAATTAAATCCTCTAATTAAGCATGCATCTCATAATCAATTTAACCTTAACCATAGTACTTAAATAATGCAACAGTATCTCAAATAATGCTCAATCAACTGACAGATGTATTAATCAGACGATTTAAGTGATCAAGGCTCTCAAAGCCTTCTTCTTTATTTTTCTCTTCTGCTTTCCTTCTTCTTCTCAAGCCTTCTCCTTCTCCTTCTCAGGTCTTCTCCTTCCTTAAGGCTTTCTCTAAGCCTTCTCTCCTTCACAAGCACAAGGGAGCCAAGGCCTTCAGTGACTAAGTGTCAGCTGCACACACAAAACCAAGAGAGCAAAACACTCCCCCGCTCTCTCACAAATTCCTCCTCTTCTTCTCTCTCTCAGACCCCAGGTCTAATTAGGTCTCAGTCGGGTTATCGGGTAGAGTACAGGGGACCAAGGCTACCAGGTGTGCAGGCATATGTGAGGAGGGGCCTGACCCCTTAGTGGCTTAGGCGAATAGCTCAGGGCACAAAATCAATTTATGCGCGTGCAGCCGTTCTTCCATGCTCGATGTGGCACTAAAGTGCCTGCTCCTTTCTCGCGCAAGGCCACAGTGTCTTACTAAAGAGGATGTCTCCAATTGACATAGTTGCTGAGTAGAAGGCTTCCAATTGAAACCCTAAGCATGGACTTGGAACAAAGCTGCAACACTTAGGAGAGGATTCGACGAAGAATGTGTTTGGAGCTTGAAGAACAAGGCCGGAGATGATGACGGCGGTGGCAGAGTGCAACGAAACCTTAAATTCACAAATACAACCTCTCGGCCTAATTAAGGATGCTCATGAGCATCGTCGTAGGGCATGAAGTGTAGTGGCAGTGTTTGCGAGGCGTGAGAGGGCATGTGGTGGGTAGGCGAGGTTGAAGGTGAAGCGTGGAGGAGGTGGTGTTCGGGGGAGAGATTGAGGTGGTAATTCCCTCAATTTCTTGTCGGGTTTGGTGAGGTTGGATGAGGCGATGCTTTTGGGAGTGGAGCGGAGTGGTTTGGTGTGGTGTAGAAATGGAGAATCCTCGTCGAAGTTACTATCGGAGAGGAGGAAGATGACGGGGGAGGCTGTGGTGGTACGTCGAATTGGTGTTGAAGGATGCGTAACCAACTCTAAGGAGAATGAGTAGAGAGGAAATTAAGGACAAATAGGAAGGAGATTCCCACGCTGGTATGATGCCCGGACGTGGGGAAGATGAAGTCTCCGAGAAGGGGGATGGCGACGATGAAGGGGTATAGGCAGCGCTCGCTGATACTACGATGTGCGGAAGAGCTTGAGGAAGATGATCTTGCCGACTATTGTTTGTAGTGGCAGGTGAAGAAGTCAGTCAGAGAAGGTCGCTAGAGGTCATGGTGGATTCGGCCGAAGAGAAGGGAAGAAGGAGGGAAATCGGCCAAAAACAAGCTAAGGAGGTGAGGTTTGCAATTAGGGTCTTTTTATAGGGCATTAGACGTGCTTCTAAGCTTGGAAACAAGCTTAGAAGCTCAAAAATCAGGGATTAGGATTTGGTGATTTCCAAGAGTTCGCATTAGGTTTTGGGCAAGACTTAGCCCAAGATGCAGCTCAGATGGAAGAGGATCTTCTCAGGAGTTCCCCTTCCAATTTTGGAAAGGTTTGGATGTGAAATCGGGTGATTGAAGGTCGGCTATAGGTGTGTTTACATGGCAATGGTAGCAGGAGCCTCTTTGTGAAGGTGATGACAAGGTTAGGGGGGTCTTTGCAATAGATTTTGAAAGTTGAGGGGCTATTTGAGAGAAATAGTCAGACTGGACCAAAATACAAACTAGGTCGACAAATAGCTCTCAAACTAATAAATTTATAACTCAGAATCTACAGTGGAGACCAAGGTCGAACACAAGGAGCAAATATGGAATTCACAACATTAATCGCATTTAGAATCAATGAGCACAATTAATTGGGCATTCAAGTAGATATTCACTTAATAATAACCTGTCACATTAGTTATTCAATGAAATTCAATGTATCTAGAGACAAAAAGAATAGAGAGAATCTAAAAAGTGGCGATTTGAATTACCAATTAAATCCTCTAATTAAGCATGCATCTCATAATCAATTTAACCTCAACCATAGTACTTAAATAATGCAGCAATATCTCAAATAATGCTCAATCAGACGATAGATGTATTAATCAAACGACTTAAGTGATCAAGGCTCTCAAAGCCTTCTTTATTTTTCTCTTCTTCTACTTTCCTTCTCCTTCTCGAGCCTTCTCCTTCTTCTCAGGCCTTCTCCTTCCTTAACACTTTCTCTAAGCGTTCTCTCCTTCACAAGCACAAGGGAGCCAAGGCCTTCAGTGACTAAGTGTCAGTCACACACACAAGACCAAGAGAGCAAAACCCTCCCCCACTCTCTCAGAAATTCCTCCTCTTCTTCTCTCTCTCAGACCCTAGGTCTAATCGGGTCTCAATCGGGTTATTGGGTAGAGTACAAGGAACCAAGGCTATCGAGTGTGCGGGTAGCCAAGGTGAGCAGCCATATGTGGGGAGGGGCCCGACCCCTCAGTGCCTTGGGCGAATAGATCAAGGCACAAAGTCAATTTATGCATGTGCAGCCGTTCTTTTGCGCCCAATGTGGTACTAAAGTGCCTGCTCCTTTCTCGTGCGAGGTCGCAGCATCTTGCTGAAGGAGATGCCTCCAATTGTCATAGCTATTGAGGAGAAGGCTTCCAATTGAAACCCTGAGCGTGGATCTGGAACCAAGCCACAACACCTGGGAGACGATTTGACAAAGAACACGGTTGGAGATTCAAGAACAAGGCTGGAGACGAAGGTGGCGGCAGCGGAGTGCGGAAAAACCTGAAATTCACAAATACGGCCTCTTATCCCAATTAAAGACGCTCAGGAGCATTGTTGGAGGGAGTGAAGTGCAGTGGCAGTGTTTGCGAGGTGTGAGAGGGCGTGTTGTGGGCAGGTGTGGTGGGAGGTGAAGCATGGAGGAGGTGGTGTTTGGGAGAGAGATTGAGGTAGTAATCCCCTCAATTTCTTGTGGGGTTTAGTGCGGATGGATGAGGTGATGCTTTTGGGAGTGGAGCGGAGTGGTTTGGTGCAGTGTAGTAATGTAGAATCCTCACTGTAGTTGCTACCAGAGAGGAGGAAGATGACAAGGGAGGCTGTCATCGTGCGTCGAATTGGTGTTGAAGAATGTGCAACCTACTCTAAGGAAAATAAGGAGTAGAGAGGACCTAAATTAAGGACGAATAAGAAGGAGATTCCCACACTGGTATGATGCCCGGATGTGGGGAAGATGAAGTCTCTGAGAAGGGGGGCAGCGACGAAGAAGGGGTATGGGCAGCGCTCACTGGTACTATGACTTGCAGAAGAGCTTGAGGAAGATGATCTAGCCGACCATTGTCTGTAGAAACGAGGGAAGAAGTCATTCGGAGAAGGTCACCAGAGCTCGTGGAGGATTCGGCTGGAGAGAAGGGAAGAAGGAGGGAAACCAGCCAAAAACAAGCTGAGGTGAGGTTTGCAATCAAGGTCTTTTTATAGGGCATTAGGCAAGCTTCCAAGCTTGGAAACAAGCTTGAAAGCTCAAAAATTAGGGATTAGGATTTAGTGATTTCCAAGAGTTTGTATTAGGTTTTAGGCAAGACTTAGAGCATAAGATGCGGCTCAGATAGAAGAGGATCTTCTCAGGAGTTCCCCTTCCAATTTTCTAAGGGTTAGGGCATGAAATCAGGGAGATCTTCTTGTTTGAAGGTCGATTGCAGGTGTGTTCACTTGGCAATGGTAGCAGGGACCTCTTTGTGAAGGTAATGACAAATTTAGGGGGGTCTTTGCAATAGATTTTGAAAGTTGAGGGGCTATTTGAGAGAAAAAGAGTCATATTGGATCAAAATGCAAACTAGGTCAAGATGATCTCTGATTGGGCCCAAATTTTGGTACAAACCTAATTTGGATACAAGAAATCTGATGGTGAAGTTGAATTTTGGTTTTGACCAATTTAGAATAGTCAATTTACGTAGAAACCCAAATTAGGCCAACTTCCTATTTGAGACTATTTTAGGTCAAAATGGGTTCCAATGGTCAAATCAAAGATACTAAACCTTATGGAATATTTTTCTATGATTTTTAGAAGGTTTAGGTGAATTTTATCCTAACCATAAGCTCTATTAATTTATAAGCAGGTCTGAAATTAGGGTTTTGGGTGCTGTTTTGACTCTCGAACTACATGAAAACCTATTTCTGTCTGCACTGACCCTCTTATTAGTCATTAATGAACATATGAGCTTTAATTAACCCCTAGAAAATCCCATGATTATTCTGCATTCGTAATATGCTGTTAAAATTGTAGATTTATCCCTGTTTTAATACACTCTTCTCAGAAAGGATATGCAATTAATTACGACCTTTGGTGATTATGTAGGAGCAGTGTCTCTTGATTGTGACTAATTAAAGCTAGTTATGGCTGATGATGAAGTTATCATCACTAGCACAAGGTGCTTCTATGCCCCCAATAGGATATTTAGATATCTTAGGGGACAAGCATCGAGGAAACGGTATGTTATAACGCATCTTCGAGGGGAGTATTTTTCATTCCTCTTCTCCACGCCAGGAACTTGTCTAATCAACTTGTGTCTTCAAGCCACTCCTAAGTAAACTTTTCGGGAAAACATTTTCAGAACAGACACGTTTTCGTATTATTCTTAATTATGTGCACTAAACCATTCCAGTGTGTGATTTTTGGGTGCCTAGGTTACCAAGTCTCATAAACCAAAGGGCAGGCAATGGGGCAAAATACTCCCTAAGCCTTAGACTTAATACATCAGCCTCGCAACTCTCTCAACCTCTTGAGGAATAGTCCAAATCTTAACAAATATGTGAGTATTTAAGCCCTAAATAGACCCAAGAGGCCTAAAGTAGGTATTCCTTACTTATCTCCTTTTCTCTAGCACTTTAGGGCTTAATTAATCATTCATTCTAGCCCAAAACTTAGGTAACTCTTCCATAATCAAATTCTGGGACCAACACAATTTTTGCACATTTTCTCTCTGTGACTCTCTCTTCTCTTTCTTTTCCTTCTCAACATATTTGCAATTCAGCTTACAAAGATTCCATCTCCTTTTTCTCTCTTATTTTTTCTTTTCCTTTTCTCTCCTTTTTTTTCTGGTGCAAGATAAATACTCTAATTGCATGCTATGAATAACCTCAAGTTATACCCCCCCATGCCTAAATCTGACAATGTCCTCATTGAAAACCAAAAGCAAGGAAAGATATTACCTGAGGTGGAGTTGGGATATCTCGCAAATTGGGCTCTAGAAGGGAAGCAGAAGGAGACCCAAAGAAGATACGTAATAAACCTGTCCTGGCAAGTAAGTAACCCAAGATGTTGTCCAGCTAGTGATGGATAGTGAGGCCAAATGCTCACCAAATATAGGTGAAAAGAGGGTACTTTTGAGCTTTTGCTGGAGGTTCTACATGATACAAGAGTCATGACCTCTGGTAGTGTGCTGCGAGGAGGACAAGGCTCCTCAAGTAGATATGTGTGGGCAATCGAAGGTGCGAAGAAGGATACCCTAAGATTGATGGGTTGACAAGGAAAAGTGTCGATCCACACTCGCCATTCTACCATAGGGTGTATTGGTCTGGTTATCCCCCTGTTAATAAAAAAATGTGAGCAAAGATTTTAGGAGGTTGTTTCTGCAAGAGTGTAAGTCTCTCAGGTGCGGGATAGGGAAGAGGGTTAAAGAGGGTTTGAGCGGTTTGGCATTCATCTGCAACAACCCTTCCAGTTCCTGAATGTCATCAAAAGCAGCCTTAGTTATTGATTTCCTTTCAAGCTACATATCCTTAGTGTGCGTGTCTTGGAATGCACCCAAATGTTCGTCTTTCAAATTGAACCGCTCAAGGGTGTCAACGATTTCATTATCTTGTAGAAGTGGGTTTGAAGTAATAGGGTTGTGAGTGTCCTTAATAATGACATCCCCAGGTTCTTGTTCGACGTTACGATCATGCCCCTAGGGTGTATAGATTCCTTCTTCAAGACTAGTAATTGATTCCAGCTCTTCTGAATGTTTGAGAGGATGATCTTGATAGTCAAAGGTATGTAGGAATCCGGATTTGGATAATTCTATCAAATCTTCAAGGGGTAAGTCCTCGAACAAAATATATTTTCCCCTTGAGTCACTCCATACTTGGAGTCTGGGTCCCTCAAATTCATCATCATCCTCTTATATGTTTCGTCTCCCTTGCTCCTAAGACTCAAGAAAATCTTTCACACAAGGATTGAGTGCTTCCTCAAAAATCAACTCTTCATGTCCCTGAGACCAATATTGATCAAGTTCTTCCAATTCAATCTCAATTTTCTCATGGTCACTTGTGTTGGGTACCTATAAATCCTTAGAGTGTTTAATGATAGGTGTTGGTTCCCTTTATTCCAATATGGTTTCGTTTGGCATCCAAGACTCCTAGAGTTTGTTAATTTCAGAATCACATTCCTCAGGAAAATCTAACTAAGGTGCAAGGTCCTCAGAAATGTATGGCATATGCTTAGCATCCCTAGGATGGGGTACAGATTCCACCTCAAAATTCATACTGGGAGTTGGGTTGATTATTTGACTGTGACTCGTTTCATCAAATGTGATAAAGATACTATCATTCGGGTCTAGTTCATCTAATGGGACCATCTTCCCCTTTGATTGGCTCCAATAAAGCTCAAGTGGAAAATTCGAGGATTCCTTTGTTGGCTGCCACCATTCTATATCACCATTCGGTGACTGGCTACCTCTTTCAATCCCATTATATCCATGTTGCCTTCCTCCCCCTTAATGCCAGACTTCTCAAAGATGAGTTATCGAGTATGAAGGGGTCTACATTATCCTGAAGAGGGTAGCTATATTCCAAGGTTGAGTCCCTAATGTCCGCTTCCATCTTGTGACGTGGCTCTCTCAAGGAAGATGCATCTAGCTTGGACGGGTTAGAATCAACTTCAAGGGAGTAAATCAGGTGACCAATTTCATCTCTTAATTGTTGACTTATGCTCAAAGACTCTCCTAAAGATTCCATCATTTCCATCTGTTGTTTTTGCATTTCTCTCTTGAAAGAGGAGTGGCTATCATTCTTTTCAGAAGGAAAGTCAAGCTTAGGCTCAAGTTGCCTAGGAGTATCGGTCCAACCTTGGTAAGCACAATTGCGAAGGGTGGGTTGGTTGGGTATAGTCATGGGAGAGCTAGGGCTAGGCCACCCTTCTCCTAGGTTATGCTCATCAGTACTGTGTTGGGTATTAATCAGACCAATGCTCCTATAGTAAGAGTAGAAAGGATCCCAATGCTCATCAGATGATGGATAGCTACAAATCATGGGATTGGGATTTGGTATTCTGGGGTGAAAAGAAGTGAAGTAGTTATTGTAATCCATTTGAAAACATGACTTGAAAACACACCCCAACCAAATGCAAGGCAATCAGACTCTCTTTTCTTTCTTAGAGCAGATTTGATCTAACCTCCAACCTACTCCTTAAAGTTGTCAAATGGGGTTAAGTTTGCAACCATCCATTCCCACTTTAGTGGTATAAGAGGGAGATGTGACTTGAGATCCTTGACAAGCTCTTTGGAGAAGAACAGAGGTCATTTACGTTCTCTCTTGGTGGCAAAAGAAGTTTCACAATCAATTGCATGTCCTAAGTTGACCTTCACATGCCCTAGGGCCTATACTTCACTTAAATGATACTCTCAAGTGATCAAGTGAGAAGTTACTCCAAGGACGAGCAATGAGATGCAAGTAGGGTGAACCCTTCCTTTGAGGTGATGTGTAAGTGGTGCCTCTTAACTATCGTGTTGTCCTTTTAAGGGGTGTCCCCCTCCTTCAAATATCAACACACTTTGTCAAAAGACAGTACCACCACTACAAAGTGAAATAGGAGGGTCTACACTGATAAAGAGATTGGTGCCTATAGCCTTAAGGGACCAAGACCTAGTGCAGTGCCTAGTGTGCATGCTTAGTGTCAGAAGTATGCATCACACTGCAAATCAATTTTTATTTTGAGAAGAAACGCAAACAAGTCCCTTTTGATCAGCTTAAGTGTGATTTTGTTTTAATGTCAAATCTGATTAACAGTCCCAATTCTGGTTAGGTGACCACTGAATTAGATCAATTCAATAAATTTTGGTGGTTGACAGAGGCCGTTTCTCGCACGTGTTTTGAAAATAGAGATCTCATCATAGTATAGTGCACAAAAACGCTCATCAAAAATAATTTATAAAGATAGCAAGATTTGGAGTCCCAATCGTTCGTCTCTAGGAGGCGTTTATGGAAATGTAGATTTGAAATCGATCTCGCTCGCTCTACTTATTCAAAATCGCATGTTGATTTATGCTAAGTTCGTATTGATGCATGGCATGCTATTGCCAGAATATCAAAAATTGAAAACATGTAACTATAATCACACCAAAAGAAGATAAACAAGCACATGGCGATTTTCAACATATATATATAAAGATAATGATAACAGAGTTGCAGAGCATCGGTAGCGGAATGCTTGTACAAGGAATGTAAAAGCTAACAGCTAATAGAAAACGACTGCATACATGAATCTACGGGGGATTATGCATGCATCATTGGGGGAGAAGTAAGGAGCTACACTACTAAGCAGTAATAAAAGCAGTAAAACTATGAAGAGCTATAGTCTAATCTATCAAAACTAAGGGCATTCAGAGGTGGGCTCTGATGGCCTTTGACTTGGTTGAGAGGAGGAGGGGCAGCCAATGGTGCTTAGGTCGGCCCTTGGAGAGAGGTTGAGGAGGTGATCCAACATCTTGGCATGGAGATGGTGGTGGCCATGGTGAAGCTACTTGTGAAGGTGGAGTGGAGGTGGAATGAAGCTAAGCTAAAATGGAGCCAAGAGTGAATGGGTGAAAATGGCCACCCCTTAGGTCTTTTTATAGACCTAAAGGAAGTTCTCTAGAGAATTATGGAATTCTCTAGAGAGTCCTATGGTGGGAGCTCGCGGGAAAGTGAGAAAGAGGATGGATGGTGGTTTTTAGATCCACCAAATGTGGATCTAACAATTGAATGGCTCTTGGTTGCTAATTTTAGCAACCAAGGCAACAACACATGGTAGAGAGTTCTAGAGAACTCTAGGCTAGGTATTTTCATGTGGATGGTGTGTGTGGGTGTGTGTAGGTCGAAACTTAGGTGGCTAGGTTGATTAGGTTAGGTTCTAGTGGGTTTAGGTCAAGGTAGGTCTCAAATTAGGGTTGTAAACCCTAATTCACTAAGGCAAATTGCAATTAAACTTAATACAAGTTTAATTGGGTGTGTGAAAACCTAATTGAGAATAAAATAACTCAATTAAGTCAGGTTTAGGTCAATTGGACTCTCACTGAGTCCAATTGGACAGTGTGTGCTGAGATCAGGGCTCAATTGGACTCAATGAGTCCAATTGAATAGACTGAAGAGATTGACCCTGATCCAAGTCAATTAGGTTTATTGAGGACCTAATTAGGTCCTTAGGGAGGTCTAGAGGTGATGTACTATGGTTAGGGCACCTTAATTTAGGTTCCTAGGGTGTTAGAATTGGGTTTAGGGACCTAGAAATCCAAGATCAAGGCTTGAATTCCAAAACAGGAACTGGAGGACAGTATCAGACATCTAATAAAGTTGTCAGGCATCTTATAGTGAAAAATCAGAACTCCAGACTTCAAGTCTGGATGTCTAATCAGAGTTAGGAAGGATTCTAGGTTTTCTCTTGGGTATTCTGCAGAAATTGGACATCTGACCAAGTTCTGAATGTTCAATAACACTGCAGAAGTGGGTTTAAGGTGTGAGGGAGTTGGCTAATGATTTTGGATGTTCTATAACTCAATAGACATCCAAATAGAGGCTAGAATTAGGGTTTTAAGGTTTCCTAGGGTGCAATGACCAAATCTAAGGGTGGCTAAGGCTTGGGGAGTCTTCTAAGCTGTCCTAGGGCTAGGATGGACCTAAGTTCTTCACAATTTAATGCTTTATTCCTACTTAATAGAATAGCATACCTTAACTCCCTTACATTATTATCTACTGCATCTAATCTAGGTCTTCTGCTCCAACTCTGCTGCAACACTAGTTATTCTTTATTCTTCAGATCCAGCTTCAGTTCTAGCTTTTAATCAGCTTATTACCTGCAATTGACATAATGCACCTAATCAATACATTATAGCATTATTTTATGCATAGCTAAGAGAAAGCAGTAAAGGTACTAGTAATGCTTATGCATGCATGAATTACCCTAACTTATGCTAAGTCCTAGCCTAATTTAGGTCAATTAAGACCTATGATTGCTGCGCAATCATAACCCCATGCCTAAATCTTGCTAGTCCCTAGCAAATGAAAACTAAATTATTCACAGAAGGGTCCCTAAAGGATTGATTATTTTATCAAGTGTATTCGTAGAGATTTTTCTCCTTTTTGTTTTCATCCTATGCTCTAGAATCCAGACAATTGTGAAAGTGTAGCTATGTAGCTTTTGCAACGGATTCGAGTGAAAAACTAATTCACCTCTAAAGCCTATATTTGACCCCTAGTAAAATTCTAGTGGGATAGGCAGACTTCTTCCCTCAGGGTATTCAAGATATTCTATGAATTCCACCCTGGCTTTAAGCTTGGGTAGAGAATGTCTGAGGGATACGGGTGTTTTTTTTTTTTTTTGTGGCTCACTCTCACTTGATGCTACATAGACACTAGTACTTCAGAATCTAGATTCCCAGATTATCAAGTAACTCAACTCAGAGAAAGACGAAAAAAACTATGCTCTCTTTTGGTTCCTTTGTATTCATTCTCTCTTTCTCTCTTTTTATTTATTTTTTTATTTTATTATTTTTTTTAGAGCTCACAATCTCAACAGATTCTTACTTATGATCCATATTTGTTGGTCTTACTTGGCATTAACACTTTAATTGAGTTCTCATAACCTTAACACTAAATCGGAATTCCTTAGCCAGTATTTGGGCGATCAAAAACACAGAAAAATAGGTTAAGGCCATATTTGGTGGGTCTCAAATTTATTTGGTGGTATTACCTCAATACAGCTCAAATAAACACTAAATATTCATACACTCTTTTTTCTTTGCTTTTTCTTCTTTTTCTAAATTTTTTTCTTTTTTTTTATTTTTTTTCTTCTTTTTTTTTCTATGTATAATTTTTTTTAGCACAACACAAGCTAGACACATTCATGAACTTTATTGAGGCATTATTAGGGATTGGTGGTACTCAAGAGACATTGGGTGGCTTATTTGGTGGAAGTGTTTACTCATGGCACCGGGAGAGACGGATAGGACAGTGTATTTCTAACCTTGACATCAATACCCTCCTTCAGCTGAGAATTTCGTAAAGAATGGTCGTAACCAACCACCTTAGCCCTAGTTTTATGAAAATTCGCTCTCCACGTATTTGACTTATTTAGTGGCTCTCAAAATTCACACAAAATGTATACGTAGGAACCGAGAGCGAAAACTATGCCTTATCTCTGAGTATCATCACCTAATTTTCTAGGATTCTAGATTCCTTGCACTAATCTTAAAGCACCAGTACACTCTACTCTCATCTCACACTATTAGGTGGATTTTTGGAAGAAAATCTGCCTGACTCCCAAAACACTTTTAAGGCATTCAGGAGAAGAAGCATTGCTTCTTCTCGACAAACTAAAGACATTTATCAGCCTTCACCATGAATCCATTGCAAATTCTACGTGTGTGTGAAAACTTGTACTAGCTTCCAGATTACAAGAATCAACTAGAGGATAGAATCCCTAATGCATTCTCTTAATAAGATAATCTTATTCATGGATGCACTATGTATATATGCTATAAACAAGTAACCTCTTATATTCATACTTCATGGAATTTCCCTTTCGGGTTACATTCAGCTTGACCCTAAATTTAGAACAAAAGGTGAGCGGGTGAGTCAGAAGTGGCTGTGGTAGATGATTTTTAGCTCCAATGCGAGCATTGGAGGTGGAGTCAGTTGTTCTTTTATTTAGGGTCCTAAAGTACATTTGACATGCAGCTCCGAGGTTTTCCTAAATGTTGGCATAAAAATTTTCAATTTTATCGTATCTACCCCCCTATGCCTAAGTTCTTGCATGTCCTCATGCATGAATGTACCATGGGTCGTCAAAATTCCTTGATGCCCAATGTAGTGCAGACGAATGAGACATTGGGTCGTCAGAAAGGAGCCCAATGTTACCACAGTATGCCGAATCTTCTTCTTCACCCTCCTCTATGCGATCACAGTAAAAATTCCCTGATGCCCTAAATATGTCAAGTCGAAGTCGCTCATTACCAAGGGCTATCTCCATACACCCGGATGCGCAATCAATGTTTGCTCAGGTTGTGACTAGAAATGGGTGACCCAAAATTATTGGTACATCTTGGAGATTAGGAGGAACTTCCATATCGAGAACGAAAAAGTTTGCGGGAAAGCAGAATTCACGGACTTTTACAATCATGTTCTCAACCACCCCCCTCAGTGTTTTTACTAATCTATCAGCCAGCTGAATCGTGACCGAGGTTGGCTTTAACTCCCCAAATCGAAATCGATTAAATAAGGCAGTAGGAGTCAGGTTGATGGATGAACCTAGATCTAGAAGGGCCCAATCAAATGGAGAATCCTGCAAGAAGCAGGATATGAGTGGGGTACCAGGGTCTTTCTTTTTCGATGGTAAGTCGATTAGAATCACGGTTCTAGCCTCTTTTGATAGTACCACCTGTCGTCCAATTCTAGGCTGTCGCTTCGGGGTACAATAGTCCTTGACGAACCTAACGACAGTGGGGATGTGATCAATTGCCTGAGGAGAGGGACCTGAATATGTACTTCCTTGAACATTGACTTCAGGTGCTCAAAATTCTACGTGTTCTTCTTCCATACTACATTTCATGTTAGAGCCTCGGGAAAAGGGACAAGAATCTCAAGGTCAAGTGGCCTCTTACCCTTATCTACCGTAGGTGGCTCCTGAGATGGAGTCAAACCCGCTTGCGGCGAAGGGTGAGAAAAATCAGGACCCACCTGCTTATGTGGTGGGTCGAATGTCTTCCTTCCACTCCTCAATGAGACAACATTTGCATCAGCTTGCTGTCCATGAGGTGGTGGGGGAGTGGAAGGGGCAGAGTATGCGGGGTCTTGCATCAAAGGCGGCTGGCCTTGAGCGTTACTAGGTGGTGTAGGAGGCACCTGTAATATGGTGTGTGCCGTCTCTATGGTGCCTAAAACCTAGGTGGGGCGCCTTGGTTTTGTACATGCCAAGGGTTTTGGACAGGTTGGGAGGGCAAGGCTCCCTAAGTCCTATGCTCCTGCAATAGCTGATTTTGCGTGTTCTGTATAGTCTGTATCTGGTCAGCCATCACCTTCATTATCTACAAGCTATCTTGCGTAGACTTCCTCATCGATTCTTGCAGCTCCTCTTTCAGTGCCTCCAGAGGGTCAGCCCACTTTGGAGGGTGACTAGCATCTTGGTGTAGCTGCTGGTATAGAGAACGAAGTTGCTACTGCTGAGATGGGAATGGCTACTAGCTAGGGTATGTGTTTTGCGCATTCCTGTATTGCCTGGTCTGGTAGTGTAGGTCTTGATGTGGTCTCTGTGAGTTACCAGACTAGGAGAAGTTCGGATGCTGGCGCCAACCAAGGTTATACGTCTCTGAATATGGGTTATTACACCTATATCATTGAATAGCACTGACGTCCTCGTAGGTCGAAGACGTCTGAGACGTATATCAATCAAGGGGATATGTATTATAGTCAGCAGGTGGTGCATAACAATGGTCATATGGTGCCAGATTGGGATTGTTTACGGGATCCTGATATGCAGGATCTCGTAAATAAGGAGAGGATGCATCCCGAGTGAGTAGATTAACTTGAGCCGGAGGGGCTCAAGGTGCATAGGAGGGTCTTGGATCAGCAGAGTTCAAGTTAGATTGACCTTGGCTAGTTTGGTCAATCTTTTTCTCAATCAGGTTTATTCTATCCAGCTGCTTGACGATGATATCCATGTTGGCTCGAATAGACTCGATGTGAGCCTCATGGACACCAACCCGCTGCTGACCAGTCCGCTGGAATTGGTTCATGGACGCGGCATTCATCGAGTTCTCCGGCAAAGATTTGAACAACTCAAATGCGTTGTTCTCGTCTTTCGCAAGGAAATTCCCACCACTAGATGCATCAGCTAGATATCGATGTGTGTCATCCAGCCCATGGTAAAAGATCTAAGCTAGGTGCCATCTGGGTACACCATGGTGCGGGCATTTTCGGAGAAGGTCATGAAATCGGTCCCAGGCGTCATGCAACTTCTCCCCAGCTCCTTGGGAGAAAGTCGTGATCGCAGGCCTCATCGCATTCGTTCAACCGATCGGGAAGAACGTTTGTAGGAATTCACATTGTAATTTCTGCCAGGTTCCAATTGGCTTCTCGATGGTCTTGAACCAGTACAAAGCTTTGTCCTTCAGAGAAAATAGGAAAAGCTTCATCAGAATAATCCCAAGATCAACATTCCTAGGCCGAATCATTTCTGTGAGTCGACTCAGGTCCTTTAAGTGCTGGAACGAACTTTCGCTTGAGTTCCATAGAAATGACTATTGATCAAACCGATCACATTAGGCTTGAGCTTAAACGCGTCTCCACTTACGAGAATCCGGATTAAGGGTGCGACGATCGGTGAAGCTGGATCATAGAAATCCTGAAGTTGTTCTCCTCAAGGTGGATGCTGCATTCTATCAAGCATTGTCAAGATACGGTCCATGCTCTGCTAATGCCACTCTGATTCAACCACCTGGGCCTCCAAATGAGCCATCAGGTCTGGATTACCTACATTCTGACCCAGTTTAGTTCTAGGTCCAGGATTAGCCATTGCGGCTAAGGGAGTAGAAGAAGTGGGGGGAGAAGATGGTCCTGGCGAGGTGACTTGCCTCCTTGGGAGTGGCTCCCAAGGTCCAACCAGTCGAGGTCTGAGTGACCTCCTTCCTTGCATACACCACCCAACCCCTGGGTTGGTGTAGCCAAGCCAGACATGGCTAAGGCCTTGTCAATCATATGGTCCTTATGATTGGATGACCAGATTTTTCATTTTAAGTTCAAATTCCTGAAGAAAAATTTGTCGTACAACTGACTGAAAGTGATTCCTGCCTCTCAAGCTAACCCAACTAGTCTAATTACAAGGGGACTAAAGGGAAGGTTCTTCCTTCCGCTCACACCTCCGGTTCCGTTACCCCTTAGCCGTGGTCATTTGACACTGCCCCGCAGACTTAGTCACCAGGTTCGACAAGAGAGGCTGAAGCCACCCAGTAGTACAACGAATTCGGGTTTGCTTACTTGTTTTAAAATTAATTTGAGCCTATTTTTCTTCAGTTGAGGTTTGTGGTGAGTGGCCCACAAGGTGACCAAGCTCACCGGCTAAACACTAGACTTGACTAAGTCTAGGCTAGCCCAAGTGTGGTCTCTAGAATGTAACCCTAAAGGTACAACCTAAGGTTCATACAATTCTAGGGTTTTCTTCTTTGCGATTTCAGCAAACCAATGAACACAAATAATTCTCTGGATAAAATTTGAATCCAAACAAATTGAAATTTTGCTAGTAGATTTCTTTTCCAATTATCTTTTCAGAGAATATTTTTTGTGATTTTTACTATTTCAACCGAATTATAGAGATTTTTAAACGTCAAGGGGTCAGAACTAGAATTCTGAACCCTGGTCGATTTTTCAAATTGAAATAGTATCAAAAGATCTTCAAAAATTCAATAAAAATATGGGAATTAAAGCCAATAAGATCAGCTTTCAGACCTCCACCATTTTTAGTCAGAAAAAATTTGTGGATTGCTTGAAATTTTTTTTTGAATTTTGAAATTTTTCAAATCTGGGTTAGTCTAACCCCCCTTGCACTTCGCGAATTTTTAAAAATGTTGTACTTGGAATTTTTCCAAATGAACAGTATTGTTTAAAAGATGGTTTAAAAATGAAGGTATAGCATAAATTTCATAATTTTTTGCTAATTTATTTTTTGGAAAATGAATTTTTAAATCAGAATTTGAAATGTGGCCGAAAATCAGAGGGTGGTGAAGCTTTTGAAAAGGCGTTTGAATTTAAAATTCATACTTTCCACAAAAATAATTTTCTTTTTTCAAAAACTTTTGAAATTTTTTTTTGAAAGAAAAACACTTTTTTTTAAAAAAAATTATCTCTTTTTTTTTTCAAGTAAACTAACCTAAGATTCAAACGGAGACCTAATCTAACTACCTACACTTTTTTTTTTATTTTTTTTTCATGAAAATAAATAGGATTTTTTTTTTCAAATGAAATTGCTAGAAGGAAATCTAACCTAGGGTTCAAAAAAAAAGGAAATCCTAATCTAAGAGGAGATATGCACCTGATGATTTTTCTGCACCCGATGTGTGTGCAGATCCCATTTTTCTTATTTTTCTGCACATCAAAAGACAAGCAGAGGAAGATTTATCAGTGATAATTCTAGAGATCGAAATCAGAAATGACGTTGCCTCCACGGTAATGGTGCCATTTGATAGAGGGTGTTTCTCGCATGTGTTTTGAAAATAAAGATCTCGTTGTAGTATAGTGCGCAAAAACACTCGTCAAAAATAATTTATATAGATAACGAGATTTGGAGTCTCGGTTGTTCATCTCTAGGAGGCATTTATGGAAATGCAAATTTGAAATCGATCTCGCTCACTCTACTTATTCAAATTAGCATGTCGATTTATGCCAAGTTCATACTGGTGCATGACATGTTGTTGCCAGAATATCAGAAATTGAAAACACGCAACTTTAATCACACCAAAAGATGATAAGCAAGCACATGGTGATTTTCAACACACACACACACACACACACACATATATATATATATATATAAAGATGATGATAACAGAGTTGCAGAGCACTGGTAGTGGAATGCTTGTACAGGGAATGTAAAAGCTGATAGTTAATAGAAAATGACTGCATACATGAATCTACGGGGGTTTATGCATGCATCATTGGGGGAGAATTAAGGAGCTACACTACTAAGTAGTAATAAAAGCAGTAAAACTATGAAGAGCTATAGTCTAATCTATCAGAACTAAGGGCATTTAGAGGTGGGCTCTAATGGCCTTTGAGTTGTTTGAGAGGAGAAGGAGGAGCTGCCAATGGTGCTTAGGTCGGCCCTTGGAGAGAGGTTGAGGAGGGGATCCAACATCTTGGCGTGGAGATGGTGGTGACCATGGTGAAGCTACTCGTGATGGTGGAGTAGAGGTGGAATGAAGCTAAGCTAAAATGGAGCCAAGAGTGAATGGGTGCAAATGGCCACCCTTAGGTCTTTTTATAAAACTAAAGGAAGTTCTCTAGAGAATTATGGAATTCTCTAGAGAGGCCTATGGTGGGAGCATGTGGGAGAGTGAGAGAGAGGATGGATGGTAGCTTTTAGATCCACCAAATGTGGATCTAAAAATTGAATGGCTCTCGGTTGCTAATTTTAGCAACCAAGGCAACAACACATGGTAGAGAGTTCTAGAGAACCCTAGGCTAGGTATTTTAATGTGGGTGGTGTGTGTGGGTGTGTGTGGGTCGAAACTTACATGGCTAGGTTGATTATGTTAGGTTCTAGTGGGTTTAGGTCAAGGTAGGTCTCAAATTAGGGTTGTAAACCCTAATTCACTAAGGCAAAGTGCAATTAAACTTAATACAAGTTTGATTGGGTGTGTGGAAACCTAATTGAGAATAAAATAACTCAATTAAGTCAAGTCTAGGTCAATTGGACTCTCATTGAGTCCAATTGGACAGTGTATGCTGAGATCAGGGCTCAATTGGACTCAATGAGTCTAATTGAATAGACTGAAGAGATTGACCATGATCCAAGTCAATTAGGTTTAGTGAGGACCTAATTAGGTCCTTTGGGAGGTCTAAAGGTGATGTACTAGGGTTATGGCACCTTAATTTAGGTTCCTAGGGTGTTAGAATTAGGTTTAGGGACCTAAAAATCCAAGATCAAGGCTTGAATTCCAAAATTGGAACTGGAGGACAATATCAGACATCTAATAAAGTTGTCAGACGTCTTATAGTGAAAAATCAGAAGTCTAGACTTCAAGTCTGGACGTTTAATCAGAGTCAAGAAGGATTCTAGGCTCTGTCTTGGGTATTCTGCAGAAATTGGACATCTGACCAAGTGTCTAGATGTCCAATAACTCTGCGGAAGTGGGTTTAAGGTGTGAGGGAGTTGGCTAAGGGTTATAGACATCCTATAACTCATTTGGACGTCTAGATAGAGGCTAGAATTAGGGTTTTAAGGTTTCCTAGGGTGCGGTGACCTAGTCTAAGGGTGGCTAAGGCTTGGGGAGGCTTCTAGGCTGTCCTAGGGCTAGGATGGACCTAAGTTCTTCATAATTTATTGCTTTATTCCTACTTAATAGAATAGCATACCTTAACTCCCTTACATTATTATCTACTACATCTAATCTAGGTCTTCCGCTCCAGCTCTGCTGCAACTCCAGTTATTCTTTATTCTTCAGATCCAGCTTTAGATCCAGCTTCAGATCTACCTTTTGATCTGCTTATTACCTGCAATTGACATAATGCACCTAATTAGTACATTATAGCATTATTTTATGGATAGCTAAAAGAAAGCAGTAAAGGTACTAGTAATGCTTATGCATACATGAATTACCCTAACTTATGCTAAGTCCTAGCCTAATTTAGGTCAATTATGACCTATGATTGCTGCGCAATCAGTGGTCTTGAAATTTAATCCAAATGCAAATGCATGAATACGAACTGGATGTAAACGTAGAAAGGTATACCTGTCTCCAACAATCTTCATGCAAATATGTACGCAATGTAGAGAATAGATCTAGTATGCTACCCAATCACCCATAAATGCGTGCACCTAAGGGTATGCAACTCCTAAATAGGCAGCTCGATATTTTTTCTCTTTTTGTTTTTAGGGCAAGCTGGCATAAAATGAATCACGCAAGCAAAAGAATTGCCCCTGGTAGCTAAAGGTAGGGACAGACCCCCAAAAATTAACCCCAATTGCTACAAAGGCGAGAAGACAGAATTGAAATAAAATTCACGACGAAGGAGAATCCTTTGTGAAAGCGTGATCCAGGTCTCCTGTGTCTTCTCCATGTGTGTGGGCATCACTCAAGGTCGACGTCGTCACTCAGCTACACCGGTCACCTCGTCAGAATCCTTGCATAGAAAGATAAAGAATGATAAGATAATTACGCAACTTAAAATAATCACAAATAATTAGGTGAATCTATTGCGTTTGTTGCCTCTCCAGCAATAGCGCCATTTCAACGGGAGATTTCACTTGTAGAAATACGTCAGAAAAATACGTCATCGAAGTAATGGAAATCGTGGTGGATAATCCTGAACAAAAATATATATCAATGAAAACTAACCATGAATAGTTAGGAAGTCATATCCACAGGGAGGAATAGACCAATAATCTCTTAATTGTCTCCACATGAAATTATGTCCAAGGAAAAATTAGTTGCAAGATAATTAAATGTTAATCTCTTGTTCTAAGCCATCTATTCATCACATAAATCCCAAGAATAAGAGGAAGTTGAAGGGAATGCATGATATAAGCACCGAATAAACTAATGTAAAAAAAAAATTCAATAGTGCTTCTCAATCGAGAAAATCTCACCCAACTAATGCCTCCCCCATTGTAGCAAAATAGGGGAGGCGACTCTCACGTGTACTTGCGTGGATCAAAGGAGTGACAGTCATCAAGCTTGGCTGGAGGAGATCGGCCAGAAGAGAGGAGCACTCTGGTGGTGGTGCGGCGGCGTGCGGTGGCCGGAGCTGGCTGCCACCAACGAGAAGGGGTGGTGGTGATGGTGCTCTATTGCTGCTATTTGAAGTCGCCGCTTGGAGCAGTTGCTGGCAGCCCAGGTTGAACACAAGGGTAGCTACACGTGCTTGTAGCCGCCGGTGGTGGATGGGTGGTACCAAAGGGTCACTGAAGCCGAGGAAAAGGAGGGTATTTTTGGGTTCCTTCTTTGGTGCAGCAGATGAAGAAGAAGAAGAGGATGAGACCGAGAGTGTGCGTGCGCGACCAACGGGTAAGGCCACACGTAAGGGCTACTACACGCGTGAGTGGTTGTGTACGAGAGCGTGGCTACACGTGAGCTTGGCCGCGCGGTGAGGCTCGCATGTGGGTCTGCTGCTGTCAACATCAAGGATAGAGGTAAATGAGAGTAAGCACGTAGATGGGTTACTTCGGTTGCACCAAAGAAGAAGAAGATAGAAGCCCTTTAGCGGGCATGGCGGAGCAGAGGAGCATAGTCATGGTTGGATGCTGCAGGGTGGTCGGTCGATGGTGTGCAAGGTCACAGTGGCGGAGGTTATGGACGGTTCGTGGTGGTAGACGGTCGTGAAGACGAGTGGAATGCAGTGGTGGCAATGGAGGTTGCAGCGAGGGAACGGATACAATCATGGATGTCGGAGCTGTCACCTTCGACCTTGGTGGTGCTGTCGGTGCAAGGTTGGTGTGAGGTGGTGACGCCTTCGGCGTGTGGAGTTGCCAGTGGCCTCTGTTGGTTGCTGTAGAGGGAGAAGCCATGCGTGTGGAGGCACAATTTTGGTCGTAGTTGAGTGATACGAAGGAGCGCGGTGGTGAACGTTGAGGTGGAGGATCGCAGTGGCAAGGAGGACAAGATGCGGTGGAGAATGGTCACGGTGGTGATGTCGGCACTATCACCACCGACCAAAGTGGTGGTGTCGGTGGTGCACGGACGCAGTCGTGGATGGCTCGTAGTGGTGGATGCGGTTGTGACAATTGGTAGCACACAGTGGTGGAAGTGCGGTGGTGGTTAGTTCAGGTGGAGATGGAGTCCCTCCCCCGTGGAGGAAGATGAAGATCCCCTGCCGTCCTCTTTCCTGTTATATATAAAAGAGAGAAAGAGAAAGAATAAGAGAGAGAGTATTCGTGAGGGAGAGACAGAGAAAAATAAGGAAGGTTTATTTTCTTTTTTCTTTATTTCCTTTCCTTTTGTGTGTGATTTCCAAAATTTTCATGGGGAATATTCTAATTAGGAGAGAGTCAACTCCTTCCAAATTTGGAGATGGGAATTGAAGACTCCTTCCTTTCATACATGTGACAAATTAAATTTCTAAAAATCGGCATTCCAATTTGAGGTCTGATTCCATCCAGATTGCCCCTTCCATAAATAAGAAGTAAAAATTGATGCAATGAATGAAATGATAATTCTGGAGTTTTATTAATTTTATCCATGCAATGAATGATTCAGGTTACATTTTCATTCCAATAATGAGGTACTTAGGCTCTAACTTAGTCCACTAATATGGACTTATCACAAGCTCCATGAGCTATGCTGTTTTGCTATAGTCAGTTCATCGCAACTCATTTTTGAGCTTTGTCACCAGCCGTTCCTCACTTATCTGGTGACTGAGCTCACATAGACTTGCTTCCAATGAACACAGCACCCACATAGCCACCCACACCCTTATCAACATGCCTTAGCCGGTCACTGCCATTCCCATGCCACTCGCCAGCACGTTCTCTCTCTCCCCGTCCAATGGCTAACTGAGAAGCCCACCCGATGGATTCTCGAGTCAGCCGGTGCACTTTGCCCCAGTCACAATTCATGCGCACTCTGCTTGTGCGCATGGGTGACCAGGCATTCCTCACTTAGTCGATCACCCGGCCCTCTTTCTCCTCGCACCCTATCTCCTGCACCCAGTTGCCACTCTCGCAACATTATGTGCACTCACCTCTCTCTTCGCTCATGTGCCTCACACGCCTCACGCCACCCTCTCACAGGCACACACATACACACATCACACATGCACACACAGACGCATACAAATATATAGATACACACACCCCTATACATACATACATTTATATATATATTTCACACACATGCATAGATATTCACACATAGATATATAGATATACTGATATATACTTATAGATATATATATATAGTTGTACATAGATACATACATACATAGATATAAATATTTATACACACACATATATATATTTACGGACATACATACATATACATTCCATCTATACATACACACACATCATCCCATTCACGATACCGCACATTTCCCTCTCCGTGCATTATATCATGGTTATATTCGCACTTGTTGCGCATATATCCCTGATATTCGTGCACATCAAAGCGTTCCACACACACTCCCACATGTCCACTCCACACCCGCATGTAGAGTATAGCAAGGTTAATCGCGTCTCTCTAGACGATGATTAACCTGACGTGGTGCTACATTCCCATTGAATCTTTGATTCAATATTCCCCCTTCTTATTATATATTATATAATTATATATATTTATCTATATTATATATCTATATCCTATATATCTATCTATACATATTTATGAATAAGCTAAATATTTCAATTCATTTCCTTTCCTCATTTCAATTCTGCATTTCTTTTCTTTACTTTATATTTTTCTTTCATTTTGTTGATAAAGAGAAAACCAAAAAAATCTAAAATAGAAAAGATAATACTTGACTTGTAGGTACATGGTCTCGTGTGTGGCTAGACCATTTCTGACTATTTTGGTGTGTAGCCAAGGACCATTTGTTGAGGGTGTACCTCAAGGACAAGAATATCCAAGAAAATCTAAAATTGAGAAAAGCCCAAAAATATAATAAGCGAAAGAAACTGATCCAAGTTTAGGAAGTGGGTAGAAACTGATTAGTTCCAAAAATCTCTTCCCTGAGTTTGACCCTGGCTTAAAAGTGACCATTCTAAAATCTGACTTAGCCCAAGATAATAATTTTTTATAAACTGCTTAGACATGCTTGTAGGCAATCACTTCCACTATATACACTTCGATGCTAATATCACCATATTAAATAACCCTATTCGCGTTACTACAGCAAGCAGCCATTGGGGTGTCAAACCTATGACAACTTGCTAGCCATACCACCCTAGAAAGTTCATTAGCTACCTAATTTCTGTTAGAGCCGTTTAGAAGTGAGTCAGTACAAATAGTGTGCATATGCTTAGACTATGAGTCGCCTCAAATAAGTGGGCAAGTTGATAAGTTGTGCACTTATCACCCCAACTTGTTAACCAAATTAACAAAAGCTTAGAGTGGCGAGGACTCGAGAATAGGTCCACATTTTAGTGGATACCCTGTCTGATTAAGCCTGAAGACCTGAAGAGACTAAGTGTTCAAATCCTATCGTATCATTTCCTAAGGTTGAAAACACCTAATGCCTAAGTTTTCTTTAACTAATTCAAATATAAATTTTTTTAACTAAAAAATAAGGAGAAATAAATAAAAGTAATCTACAGAGTTGACAAAATAATTCAAAAATGAATCCACCCCCCCATGCCTAGCTTATGCAATGTCCTCATTGTAAAATAAAGGCATTACAAAGGGTAGAATAAGCAAAATATCTCCTGTGATGCTCTGGTCAACTCTGAGACAAACTATACAAATGCTGAGTTTACTATCGTCAGCTAGGCAAAGTCCGACCAAAGAGGTCAGGCCAAGGTTAGAGCACCTTGTCTGAAATGAGTTTAGAAAGAACACGACAACATAAGGTTTGAAACGTCCGTTGACCTTAAAAGAGTTACCTACCTTTGGGTTAGAAATCTCAATGGATCCATTTGGCAATATCCAATCAATAATGAATGGGCCATTGCACTTGGACCTAAGCTTGTCGGGAAAGAGCTTAAATTGAGAATCAAAGAGCCAGACCCTCTAATTCAGCTTAAAGGTCTTGCGGGAAATCTTATGGTCATGAAGAGCTTTGGTACTTACCTTATAGATCTTGGCATTCTCATAGGCATCATTTCTAAGCTCCACCAACTTAGATAGTTGGAGTTTCCTAGTCTTCCTAGCTAAGTCTAGGTCAAGATCACGTTTCTTGATGGCGCAGAATGTCTGGTATTCAATTTCTATGAGTAAATGACATGACTTACCAAACACTAGATGGAATAGAGACATGCCGATAGGCGTCTTGTACGCCATACGGTAGGTCTCAAGAGCATCATCAAGCTTTTGGGTCCAGTGTTTCCTATTAGACCTAACCATCTTTTTAAGGATATTCTTGATCTCCCGATTGGAGACCTCGGCCTATCCATTCGTTTGGGGGCGGTAAGTGATTGCGCAGCAATCATAGGTCTTAATTGACCTAAATTAGGCTAGGACTTAGCATAAGTTGGGGTAATTCATGCATGCATAAGCATTATCTGTATCTTTACTACTTTCCTTTAGCTATGCATAAAATAATGTTATAATGTGCTGATTAAGTGCATTATGTCGATTACAGGTAATAAGCTAGATCTGGAGCTAGATCTAAAGCTGGATCTGAAGTTGGATCAGGAATAATGGGTGTTGCAACAGGATTGGAGCAGAAGACTTAGATTAGATATAGTGAATAATGATGTAAGGGAATTTAGGTATGCTACTCTATTAAGTAGGAATAAAGCAGTAAAATGTGAAGAGCTTAGGTGGCGTAGCTGACTTCCTCTATAGTTTTATTATTCCGTCGTAGTATAGTATAGAGGGAGGTGATTACCAGTTTAATACAATTTGTTACTCGGAAATAAAGAGTTCCCGAGGTCGAACTCAGGGAGCAAGTTGTATTCTAGGGGTACAAGTTTCTTTTACAAAAATAAAGAAAGAGAGAGAGAGAGAATTTGTTGGCTTCTTTCTTCTTCTCTTCTTTTCTCTTTGCCTATCTTCTTCTGCTTGACTCTTCTGCTTTATCTGCAGCAGTAGTGATGCTTTTCTTCTTCTTTCAGTTCTTGTTTCTGCTCGTCTCTTTCTTTTTCTTCTCCCTTGCGGTCCTGTTCTTCTTCTTCTTCTTTCTTTCTTCTTTTCCTTTCTTCAGACCTTCTTCTTCTCGTGTTCTTCTTCTTCTTGCAGTTCTTGTCTTGGCCTCTCTGCGTTCTCCTCTGCCTCGCCTTCCTTCTCCTTCTTTACCTTCAGGACGTCGTCTGATTTTCCAATCAGACGACTTAAACCGCAGCTGCTACAGTGCCGCTCGGTGATCCTCCTTCCTTCAGCTTTCGTCTTCTTCCACGGTTCTTCTTCACCTGTGCCTGCACACTTACACAGCTTGATCAGAGAGGGGCAAAACCTATCTCTACCCTCCCCCGCGTCTCTCTCTCACAGAATCCGCTCATGGGATAGCTCTCCCAGAGCTGCCGGGTAGCCGGGTACGGGTCGCGCCCGGGTCCAGGCCCACCGGCGTGCGTGGTGGGCGAGGAGTGCAGGTCAGTCTAAGTCGGGTCGGGCCAGGTCCGCGGGGCGTGAGCGCGGACGAGACCGGGTAACCGGGCGGGTGAAGGGGACCTCACCCCGTGTGCTGAGGCAATAAGCCTCCAACACTTTTTCGCTTTATACCGCTGCGTTCCTTCAGAGCCTTCCGAGGTGGGACTAAATGTCCCACCCCAATTTCGCGCCTGCGCGGAGGAAGCAGCCGGTAATCGCAGCGTTATGCGAGACCTTCGCGCGAGGGCTTCGACTCGACTGCAACCTGGTGCTTCACGAAGGCGCCTTGCGCTGTCTGGGAGCGTAACCTGGGCGTGACTCACCTGGGGCAGCAGGTGAAGAAGCTGCTTTGCTTCAACAATGGCGGCGACGAGCGCAGGTACCTGCCCACAGAAAAACGGCCTCTCGGCCCAATCAGAAACGCGGAGGACCTTCGCCGTGGCACGGCGAAGGTGGTCGGGGGGGTGTGCAGGCGGCGGGGCGGAGCCTAAGGGCTGCCCTAGGTCGGACTGTGGGTCGGGAGATGGGTTTGTTCGGTGGAGTTGCAGGGGGTGATTTGGGGGAAGTGGAGGGGCGGAAATGGATCAGGGTGAGGAGGCGGAGATTATGTGCAGGTCGGCGAGCCGTGTGGGATGCTGGAGTGATGGAAGCGGCTCGCCGGAGGATGGCCGGAGGCGGAGAAGGTGAGGGTGATTGATCAGAATCGAGGGCGACAGTAGATGTTTAAAGTGAGGAAAAGGAAGAGGGGAGGAAGAGGAGGAGTTCTATCTACTTAGCAGGACGAGGAGGGGCCGGAGCGGGCGATAGTCGTATCGACTGTCGCCGGAGAAGAAGATGCCCGGGGGAAGGGGCAGCGGCGAGCAGAGGGCCGGAGAGGCGCCAGCTGGGTGCGGCGTGGCGCGGGAAGAGCAGGGGAAAAAGTCTCTGCTGCTGGTATTGCGGCAGAGCGAAGAGGAGGAGGAGGAAGAACCGCCGGAGCTGGTGGGCGTCTGTCGGAGTGAGAAGAGAGGAAAGTTTGGGGTTTTCTCCGTCAGATCCAAGCTGGGAAGAACGGTGGAGCGACGGGGGTATTTATAGGGACCGAATCAGGGAGGAAGGCGGAGGGAGACGACGTGTCTCCCTCGTCGGAGGACGCCGGAGATGGAAACCCATACCGTCCGTGCGTTCGCACGGCCGGTATGGTGGGTTACAGCGACCAGGGGGGTGTCCCTGCGACGGCTGACGACGCAGGGCACCCCCGGTTTACTTGCCAGACTCTCCCCCTCACCCTGCGCGGCGCCATGCTCCGTGCAAGGTCGCCGGGGCATGGTGCTGGCAGGTTTTGCAGGGAGGACCTGAACGCAAAGAACGAAGGAGAGTTAGGGCCAAAATGCGAGGGTTCAAAAGTTGAGGGCCAAAAAGTAAATATATGAGGACCAAAGTGTAAAGTTGGTCAAGAAGGTTTCTTCTTAGGCTCAAGTTTTTATACATGACTAATTAGGACCTAAGGAATCTGATGGTTAATTTTATTTCTAGATTAAACCTTGTTTGACTGGTCAATTTACGCAAAAACCCAAATTAAGTTATTAATTGGGTATGGTTCTCAATGTAGGTCAAGATGGGTTCCTAAGGTCAAATTGAAGGTTCTAAACCCTAGAGATTATTTTTCTATGAATTTTAGAGGGTTTATTCCATTTTTTATTTTCCTTGAACCTCGTGAATTGAAGTGGGTTTGTTTCAGGGTTACAGATTATTATTTAGTTCCTTGGAATTGCTGTAGCCCTTGCCAGATCATCTCATCCCACTTTTATTCTTATTAGGTTGCTTTGACCTATGTTTGGACCCTGAATTACCCTGTATGCAGATTATACTGGTAAAATTGCATTTTTACCCCTTATGACTTGTTTTCTCCTTAAACTCAGAATTCTCTGAGTTAAGCCTTTCCTTGAGTTATGTAGGAGCTTTTATCCTTTGTATTGGGTCAAAATGAGCTAGTTATGGCTCATGATGAGATTCTCATCATTAGGTCTATCCTAGCCCTAGGATAGCCTAACAACTTCCCCAAGCCTTAGCCACCCTTAGATTAGGTCACCTCACCCTAGGAAACCTTAAAACTCTAATTCCAACCTTAATCTGGACATCCAGATGAATTATAGGACATCTAGAACCCTTAGCCAACTCCCGCACACCTTAAACCCACTTTTATAGTGTTATTGGACGTCCAGACACTTGATCAGACGTCCAATTTTTGCAGAATACCCAAGACAGAACCTTGAATCCTTCCTAAATCTGATTAGACGTCCAAACAACAAGTCTGGACTTCTGATTTTTGAGTATAAGATGTCTGACACTTTTATTGGACGTCTGGAACTGCACTCCAGTTCCTATTTATAGATTCAAGCCTTGATCTTGGATCTCTAGCTCCCTAAACCCATTTCCAACCCCATAGGAACCTAAATTAAGGTGCCCTAACCCTAGTACATCACTCTAGACCTCCCTAAGGACCTAATTAGGTCTTCACTAAACCTAATTGACTTGGATCATAGCCAATTTCATTAACTTATTCAATTGGACTCATTGAGTCCAATTGAGCTCAGATCTCAACCCACACAAGTCCAAATGGACTTAGTAAGAGTCCAATTGACCTAAGCCCAACCTAATTGAGTTATTTTTCTCTCAATTAAGTTCACACTCATTCAATTAAACTTGTGTTAAGTTTAAATTGCAATTCCCCCTTATTAATTAGGGTTTGCAACCCTAATTTAATGCCTACACCTACCCAAACCCCTTAGAACCTAACCTAGACCACTTAGCCACCTAGTGCATGACCACACACACCCACACACACCATCCACACGAAAATATCTAGCCTAGAGTTCTCCAGAACTCTCTACCAAGTGCTATTGCCTTGGTTGCTAAAATTAGCAACCAAGAGAGATTCAATTTTTAGATTCACATTTGGTGGATCTAAAAACCACCATCCACCCTCTCTCACTCACTCTCCCACGAGTTCCCATCATAGGCCTCTCTAGAGAATTCCATAATTCTCTAGAGAGCTTCCCTTAGGTCTTTTTAGACCTAAGGGGTAGCCATTTGCACCCATCCATCTCTTGGCATTATTCACTTCCATTTAGGTTAGCTACATTCAC
Source organism: Thalassia testudinum (assembly GCA_037157565.1). Taxonomy (NCBI): domain Eukaryota; kingdom Viridiplantae; phylum Streptophyta; class Magnoliopsida; order Alismatales; family Hydrocharitaceae; genus Thalassia; species Thalassia testudinum. The sequence goes on along the minus strand of JAZHRO010000072.1, from coordinate 27,031,821 downwards.
TTCCTTGGCTCCATTCACATCCACCTCCACTTAGGCTAGCCACTTCCACTCCATCTCCACGAGTTGACTACCACCATGAAGGATACCATGCCGAGATGCTAGATCACTCTTCTCTCTCTCGAAGGGCCGACCTAAGCTCCATTGGCCACCCCTCATTCTCCTCTCGACCACTCCAAGGCCATCGGAGACCACCTCTGAATGCCATTCTGTTCTGCTAGATCTAAATTAGTAGTTTATGTTCTTCATATTTTTACTGCTTTTAATTACTGCTTAGTAGTGTAGTCCTTATTCTCCCCAAATGATGCATGCAAAATCCCCCCGTAGATTCTTGTATGCGATCATTTTCTGATAGCTAGATCTACATTTTTAAGCATTCATGTGCAAGCATGCCTCTACAAGTTCATGTTGCAACCACTCTCCAAATGAATGAATGAAAAATATATTTTCTATATATATATATATATATATATATATCTATGTGTTAAGAATCACCATGAGTTCATTGCAATATCTTTTGCATGATTAATGTTTCCTGTTTTTAATTCCTGATAGTTTGCAACAAGCATGTCATTTCCGGAAAATATAGAAAATCTGACTATAAATGCATTCTCTGTAAATAGTCACCACCTCACTAGAATCGTGCACACAGAAACTCACAATTTCACCTTTGTGATATATTTAACACACGCGAACGTAATCAGGGTTCACAATGGAAGTGGTGAAATTTTAATCAGAAGACTAGAAACCGACGTGCGAATTTAAACAAAGTACAAGATCGAAGTCAAACGTAAAACAAAAGCCTCCCAGAGACGAACGACCGGGACTCAAGTCTCGTTATCTTTTTACAAATATCTTTGTTTGATCGTATGGCGCACAATACTACAACGTTTTCCTATCAAAAACGTGCTCTACGAATCACAAATAGTAAGGTGTAGAAATCCGATGATTCATGTTGAATGTGTTTTGCATCGATTTATGAAATACATGTCGTAGTATAGTCGACAAAAACTCTATAGCATTTAAATTTATAAGAGTGCTCAAAATCAAGAAAAGAGTCCGAGATTGTTCGAAGGGAGCAAATTAGCAACTCAATCCACTAATCACAGTATCAAGAATAATATGCAATTGAAACCAAACTAATACTAGAATAATATTTCAATAAAAATTAGAGAGTCAGTGCAAAAGGATGGGTTAAAATGATGATTTGAATCACCAAATTAACCCTAATGTTTAAGCTCTATATAACCACTTAAATATTGAATAGTAATCGCAATCAAATATCCCTACAGTATCAGAACCAACACAAGCAGAATCAAATTAGACATTAGGTTTAGGCTTCAGACACCTTAACCTTGAGAGAACCAAGTACCAGCATAAGGCACAAAGGCCTTTTCTTGAGCCTCAAAGGAGCTAAGGCACAATAGTAGAACACTAACACAGAGGCGTAAGGGCCTCTTCAGATTTCAGCTAAGTGTTGAGAGAGAGGGAGGGCATGAATCCCAAAGCCATAGAGACAAACCCAGCCCCTCCTCTTTAGTATTTCTCTTATTTCTCAGAATCAGATAATCGGGTTTTCAGTCGCGTAATCAAATCTGGGTAGGGTCCAGGCTCACCAGTAGTGGGTGATGAGAGAGGAGTGTACGGGTATGTGAGGCAGGGACCTCACCGCCGCATGTAAGAGGTGATAAGCCATTAACATGTTTTCCTTTGATACAATGTTAGTTGCTTTTCCATGTACAAGGTGGGACTAAAAGTCCTGCCTCGTTCCTTTGCGCAGCAGCAAATAGAAGTGGCTCGAATTGAAGTAGATGCTACGCCTTTTCTTTGATTGGAGCTGTGGATGAATGCGTGGGTGGATATCGTGCATCCTGGAAGTGGTAGCGAGACCTATTGATGCTGAAGGAGCATGGTCGGTGTCAAGGAAGATGAAGGCAGCAGCGGAGCTCTAGTTGAACCTGAAATGCAAGAATACAGGCTTATTGCCCTAATTAGATAGCTCAGTAGGGTCATCGAAGGGTGGCGAGTCTCGTAGAGGTGGTTTCATGAAGTTTGGTGCGGTATAGTGGTTTGTGGAAGTCGGTAATGGCGTGCGTAAGGTGGGTTGGTCATCGAGTTGGTTGCATGGTCGAAAGCCCAAATAATGTTAAGGCTTTTAAAGGTGGAGAGGTGGTGCTAATGGAGGTGGTGGCAAGGTGAATAATGATCTGCAGCGAAGGTACGGCTTCACTAGAGGCATCGCTGGAGGTGGAGAAGATGGAGAGGGAGAAAGGTGATCGTCAGACGAATTGAGGTTGTAGTGGGTGTAATCTACATTAGGGAGAGAGGGGTTGAAGGGACCTAATTATGGATGAAGAGGAGGGGAGATCCATGCCAATGTGAATGCCAGCGTCGGGGAAGATGAAATCTCCAGTGGGAGAAGCGGTGGGGAGGAAAGGGTCTGAGAGCTCCTGGCTGGTATGGAAAGGAGAGGACAAAGGAGAGGAAGAAGGTAGGAGACCTAATTTGTCCATCAGAGGTCCTGACAAGAGGGATTGAGAAGGTCGCTAAAGCCAATGGAGTTCATGACTAGAGAGAAGGGAAGAAGGGGTTTTCCAGCCTAAAATCAACTGAGTAAGGTTAAAACACAGGGATCTTTTATAGAGCTCATAATCATTTTTGAAATCCGTGCTTTGATTTTATTTGTTTTTGTTATTTTATCTTTTATGATTTTTTTGGTATTTTTAGAAAGCAAGAGATCAAATCAACAAATGTTTATCTAACTAATCTACATACAAAATAAAAGAGAGACACAGAGAGAGAGAGAGAGAGAACATCAATATATTTATCTAAACAAATGTTTGTTACAGATAAAAAGTAGAAAACTACACTACAAAAGCGAAAAGATAGAATGGTTGAGAAGAGTCCCCCTCAACGGTCACTTGGAGGACAGCTCGTTCTGACGTCACCTGGATGAAGATGGCGGGAAGCTGAAGGAAGGAGAATGACGACGGAGGAAGAAGGATAGGGCAGGATGGCGTCGCGGCGAGGATCTTCTTCCCTAAGGTGGTGAGAGGACAGTGATTGCACAGCAATCATGCAACCTAAATCACCTAAATTAATCTACATTCTAGCATAACTTAGGAATAATGCATTCATAGGCATCGTAATTTGCACAATAGCTAGTTTATTAGTATATAGATAATATCTTCATTATATGACCTAAAATCATCTCGATTCTAATCTCAAATGATTCGAAGCCATGGATGTTAGATCAGACTGGACAGATCTAATCAGAACAATGACGGGAGTCCAAATCTTCCAAAATCGTCTTGATTAGACAACAAGGGCACCTTGTGTAGTCCACAAAAGAATGAAGATCATAAAGCCAAAGGATAAAGATCTAAGCCTCAGATGAAGAATCTAACTGCACGGATGAATCCGGATCAACAATTGCAGTCCAACGGCAAAAAAATCAACTGGATCTGAGGTCTACATCACCAGATACATGGAAAAGAAGATGGATAGCCATGATGGTGCCACGTGGTGCCATCACTGCCGCTCCCTCACCCCCGCCCCATCTAGGAAGGCCACCTTGCATGCTGTGGGCCTTTGGATCTTCATCCAATGGCCACGAGTGCACCACGTCCCCCGTCTAGCCGAATAAGTACAAATAGAAACAAACAAGGAAGTATAACAAAACTTTCGCGCAGCATGTTGGCTCAAGCGCTCATGCAGAAGCGTGTGACACACATTCGAGTGGTGCTGTGCGAAATTGAACGAGTGATGAGTGCAACTGCTATTAGCCATTGGATGGCGATCGATGCACATAGACGTAGCCGTGTGGCGTGATCAGAGCGTACGGCAGGCGGACGTGCGAACCCACTCAATTTTTGAAATAGGAAGGCGAGGCATGCACACATGAGCCATCCGATCGTCACGATCAGATGACTAAGGATCAGGCGCTGAAAAGAGCCTTGCGGGTCTACGCACGGAGAGAAATTTGTTGCAGTGGGTGCGTGGGGAGGAGAGGGAGACATCCGATGGCGATCTAAAGGCCGAGAAGCTACCATGTGTCAGCCAGAGGTGTGATCCATGAGATGGAGGCACGTTGGAGGTTATTTTGAGGCCGGATCTAATCTGTTGATCTCCCAATCGACAGATCTGATTGGCCAGAAGTTGTTGCACGAGATTAAGGGCTAAAATACCCTTTTTGACCTCCATAAAGGCTATAAAAGAAGGCTAGGGTCCCCCAGTTGAAGCATCTCTCTCCCATCAACTCTAGATACAACTCTTCCACCTTCTCTGCAACTCTTTGTCCCTCTGCAACCCCGCTTCGACCTTCACCCCAGTGCTCTGGATCTGAGGTGCTGCAACACCTTGCATAAGCATCCTACAAGCGACGTCATCTCTCTGCCACTTTCTATCTCTCTCTCTATCTATCTATCTATCTATTTGTTTTTAGTAGCATTCTCTATTATGAAAACTCTATTTTAATTACAATAAAATTCTTATCTTCTGAATGCACATATCTAGTTCCTATACAAATATAAATATCTGTTTATAACAAGTTGAAGTTCTATTAAAAAGCTTCTGCATAAATTGCGATTGCCTCTCAACGAACAACCCGGTACTCACCGATTTTATAAATATTATTTATGGATGTGTTTTTGTGCTATACTACAACTGAAATAATATTTTAAATGCAAATTATGCACCGAACAAGTTGCTGAGTAAATTTCTGAAGCTTTCTTTGGTGTTAATTTGAGATTTATAACTTGCTATTTTCACTGATTTCGCGTGTGCAGGAAAGCAAGGAAATCAGAATGAAACACGACAATGAGAATTGTGGGTTTGAACCTTAGGTAAGTACCCGTAGTTTAGTTAGATTTAAGATTTGCTTGAACCTTAAGACTAGTTAGAATTTGTTTGCTTATTAAAAAAAAATCACTCTTGATTTTCAGGCTGAAATAAAGTTTATATTAAAAATTCAATTACTAGAGATTCATACGTTCAAAAATTCTCAAATTTTTACTAGACGTATATTTCAAAGTCAGAAAAATGTATCCAAATTTCGTATAAATCAGAGTTATAGAAAAATTTTGAAATTCCCGTACTGATCTATTGTTAATTCGATTATTATTCCTGATTTTTGGAAGTTCAAAATATCATAGGAATTTTTATACAACTTCGATTGACTTGAAATTTACAATACTGAATTTTTGAGATAATAAAAAATTTTTGAAAAAATCTGAAAAAGTTATTTATTGCACGTTTGATTTCATGGATTATCCAATCACCAACTGGGTGTCAAAAGAGACTTCAAAGCCCCAGTACACTTTAAATTAGAAAAAAATAGAAAACATGCATTAAATATTCTTGAAAAATATTTTCTGAGTGCCTAGTTGGTGGTGCAAGAAGACCAATTGATTGCATTGCTTGGGTCGCACCACTCATCTGATTTTGAACTTAAAAGAATCATCTATAATTATCTGTGCTTAGGGTTTCACATTAAGGATAGAGCACATCTGCATTTCCATATTTAAAGGAAATCTATCAAACAAATTAGGATTTGCAAAACTCTTGTGTGCCTCATGAAAACCTTGATTGAAAATATTAACTCAAGTGAACCCTAAAACTTATTAACGTAAGCATTTGAATCTTAAAATTCACTTCATCATAAGAAATTGCTTGTAAACCATGTTTGCCTGAGCACTTCACACATTTCAAAATCAATTTTTAAAGGTAAACACCCCCTTAATGCCCATCATATTCCAAAAGCACATCAAACCCATGCCTAAAATTAAGTAGACGTGCCCTAGGCAGGATTAATAGCCTTGGGGACTTAAAACTAGATTGGGCTAAGGTCAAGGCCTTCTCTACTTGGACCCACTGGTGACAAGAAAGGTCGGTGCGATACTACGTTAACCTTTAGTGGTGTCTCACTATACGGGGTGGCCTAAAGGGTCCCACCCTTCTGGCCATCCAAGCAATTCAAGGGTTGATCTCACCCAGTCATGTTTTGGGGAGCTAGGATCAGGTCTAATTAGGGTTGACACTCTAAGGATCAGTTTTATTGCTTGCATTGAGCAGGGGTTTCACTCATTTGTCTTCTCTCTCATCTACAGATATTCTTCTGGTGCATGCAAGGTAGAAGATCTCAAAATCCTAACTTGCTACCACCATTAGAAGGAAATCCTAGGAGAAGGCCTATTTATCCAGGATCTGAATCTAAACCCTCTACAATGGCTACTCAACACGAGGAAGAAGAGATTGATGAACAAAATCTGGATCTTATAACTCTCTTACAAAGGCAAATCACTAAGTAGAGCCAACATCATGACCAACAAATGGAAGTCATAGTGCTGGCCATCACTCGACTCCAAAATGGAAGGGCAGACCAGCCCCTCCATGACTTTTATAACCCTCCTAATGCCCAACTTGAACCCTTTGTTTGGGTACCTTAGGATGGGGAAGATTTTGAACTCAAACCTCAGATCATTAACTTGATTATCCACTTTCATGGCCATGAGTCAAATGACCCCTTCCAACACCTTGAAGAGCTCCTACACATATTAAGAACCTTTGGCCCTAGGAACATGAATGAAGGTATACTGATGATGAAAATGTTCCCATTAGGTCAATGTCCACTCACAGGAGTGCGGGTCATGTCCATAGGTAGGTAATGACTTATTTAAACTCACAATTAGGTCAAAATCGAGTTCGCTAAACTATTCGCCAGAACAAACAATGCTTGTGTAGCTCTGAAAGTAAACCTTAAATTTATGGAGAAGTTAAGGGGTGTTAATGTAATTTTTACGTCAAAAAATTATCCATGTGCAAGGGTATGCCATGTACTATTCACTTGCATGCATACTAAAATGTAATTCAAAATTAAATTCAATGCACATAGAGATGAATAATAAGGTTTAGCAATTCTCTAGAAGCATGAGCATGAAGGCATAAATTCACCATAATAAAATAATGATAAATCAAAATTCATTTATGTGGCAATGGCATGAAATGTAATCATTAATTCCACCATAAATAGAGGATTCAACCTCTGTCCTCCTTGTGCATGGGAGAGAGGATTATTCAAGGAACTCTTCTAGGGGAAGATTGGCCAGAGCGAGGGCTTCGCAACGATGGCGGCGGCAAGTGGCGAGATGGCTGGAGTCAGCTGGATAGAGGAGAGAAGCGATGTCGGTGGAGGTTGCTGCTGTTGGCCACAGGTGCTATAGGCGCGAGGAGGGGCGACACGCGAGCACTGCAGGCACTGCAGGCACGAGGAGGCGTGGACGCGTGGAGGGGCAGGCACTCTGCAGGCCGCACGGGCGCATGCAGGTTCTGATGGCACCGGTTGTAGGTGCAACAGGGAGGCGCTTGAGGCATTGAAGTGAGGGACTGCTGGCACGCAGGCGTGGGTGCGCTGGGTCTGGTGGCGTGAGGCGAGGGTGTGCTGGAGCGTGGGTGGGCTGGAGATGAAGGTGCGGGCGTGCAGGCGCGAGGTGGGATGATGGCTGAGGTGAGGGCGCGCGGTGGGTAGGTGTGCTAGGAGAGGGCGTGTTGGCTGGGGATGAAGGTGTGCGGTGGGCAGGCGCGCTTGGTAGGGTTGAGGCACAGGGAGGAGAAGTTGTAGGGACTCTTGGTGGTGTGGGCTGTCACCCCACACGCCCACGGTGGTGGAGTCACATTGCCGCGGTGGGAGGCCAATGGTATGGAATGGATGAGAAGCAAATTTCTCTACATAGTGAGGAACAAAGGGGTGGTGGCCTCCTTTGAACAGCAACCCTTCCTTCTCTTTTGTAACCATAGCTACAAAGATTTTAAATTCAAAATCCACCGTAGAATCAATGCTGATGCGCAGGAGGAGGAGGTGGAGACGGAGGAGTTACCTGCAAAGGAGAAGAAGAAAAAAAGAATAAAATAATTAGGATTATTTATACCTAACTCCTTAACTTCTATGTTAATTAAAATAGAGTATGTAATACACCTACTTAATTAACTAATCAAATGTATGCAATCCTACGTTAATTCTAAATGTATGAATTATGCATTTAAGCTAAAAATATGAATTAATTTATTTACATCCTAATGTACACTATCTAAATGTTAAAATTAACTTAATGTCTAGACACTTAAATACATAAATAGCCCACAAATATGGCCTAATCAAATACCCCCATGCCTAGTTTTTGCTAGTCCCTAGCAAATCCAAGCAAAACATAGCACTCCAAGTAGACTAGCCAACCCAATCGGTCTTCCTTTAGAAACATATTAAGTTCAGACTTTAGACTTAAGGTTCCCAAGTAGTTGCTAAGTTACAGACTAGGTCGACTAAAGATGAGTTGCAGGCACAAGTTTCCCTGATTTCTGACTCTACCCTAAGGTTTATTGATCCCTGAGATTAAAGCATCCGTGCATGTGCATTGGTCTGAGTTATTTGAAGTTGGTATGATTGCCAACCTAGAAAGGAAAAAGGATTTTCTTTTTTTTGAATAATATATATATATATATATATTTTTTGTTTGATTCCTCTAAGTCTAACCTCGGATCAACTATCAACACAGTCTGTGTTGGATTCATTGTCCCCATCACCGTACCTCGAAGGGTGCCTGGCTTTCGATGCTTCGAGATAGCACTGCCCATAGCAACCCCAAGAACTCCTGGCAATTGACACTTCGAGATAGTATCGCCCATGGATTTCTTAAGCGAATTCAGGCCTGTGGCAATCAGCACTTCAAAATAGGGCCGCCCATGGTACTTGAACCATACAATGTGCTTACATGCCCCCAGTAGGATGGATAGCCTAAGAGACAAGCATTGAGGAGGTAATATGTTATCATCACATCCTCAAGGTGAGTATATACTCCACCTCTCCTGCAGTAAGAACTCTTCCAGTCAAATTGTGTTTTCAAGCATCTCCTAAGTCAAAACCCAGAGAACCAAATTTCTTTTAAGAAAGAAATTAAGGTGATCACTTACACATGACGAAGTGTGTGAAATTTGGATGCTTGGGTTACAAGGACCCTTAAACCAAAAGGTAGAATAAGACTCCAGGTAATACCCCACCTTTTAACTCAATCCCTAGCTTTCCTTCCTCAACCTCTTGAGGAATTGTCCGCAACTTAACTCCTACTTAAGTTTTTAAGTCCACAAAGGACCCTAAAGGTCTAAAGCTAGTAGCTCACTTAGATTCTAAAGTTCGACCCTAGAATCAACTTAGTCTAACCTAGAGTTCTGATTTGCTTAAGAATGCAAGGCCTAGCCAGTTAAGCTCAAAATTTTTTTTTAAATATATATTTTTTATTTTTTTAAAATATATTCTTTTAATTTTTTAATGCA